>CM052803.1:21388116-21455828 GCA_028533885.1 Nasua narica | reverse complement strand
TGCACGCATCCAGATGGGTCTTCTTCAAGCCTTCTGCCACAAGAGGCCGGGCAGGGCAGGACAGACCTTCTTGAACGTGTATTTTGTTTCAAAGAAAAGGAACTTACTCTTTTTTAACTGTTAAATCCATTCTGATCTAGACAGAGATTCCTGGTCATTGCTCCAGACAATCTTTTTAAAAATCACATCGATAAGCTCATTCATCCGTTCATTCACTCAATACCGCTTCACTGAGGGGAGACTGGTCTTGCAGAAGGTCAGAGCCGGAAGAGACCTCAGATATCGTGCACCCCGGGCCCTCCCTTGTTGCCCAAGGCGTGCACCCCGGGCCCTCCCTTGTTGCCCAAGGCGGACGGGAGCGCCACCAGCCCCACGGGCCCGGGTTCCTCACCCCCAACCCCTGACCCGGTAGCCACCTCCCAGCCCTACCCAAGCATTTAGCAAAACCTCATGCAAAATGTATGTGTTTTTTCATTTCAAAAATGGAAAAAATTACAAGAGGAAAGAGTTTTTGTACCTTACTACAATTTATAAAGCTAATAAATCTTAGCAAAATGGAATGACAGAAGCAAAGGTAAACGTGACTTAAAGGAAACTAACTGCGGGGTTTGTAAAGACTCTTACTTTTTCTTGACATTAAATGTTTTCTGAAGTCATATGCTGCATACACATGACAATTCTTCTGTCTTTCCGCATCGTTAGGAAGTCTTTCCAGAAGGCCAACAATACCACAGAAGGACGCTCGGAGAAAACACGTGAGGAGAAAGCACGTTCCACAGCACTGACGTTTAGAATCTGCAGTTCTAGTCTACGACACCCACTTGTGGTCTGGGCACGCGCTGTGGACATGAGCTACGAACACAGCCATGTTCTACGTGTTTCACCAGAAGGAGGACGAAGCTGCTGCAGACATTTCAGTAACGTATCTGATTCGTAACTGCCATGATCTCCCGCAAAATCAAGCTGGATTTAGTGGGCAGACTGGCCGACCTCCCTTACGTTTTGGACGGTCCTCCTCACAACAGGAGAGGTTTAGAAAGCCCATACGTCTCTTCAGGGAGATTTTAATGAGTTTTCCAGATTCGAATTTATTTTCTGATGAGCGATAGATTTATATAGAAACCTATTTATCACCCCAACCCTTTCATAAAATTCATTGTGCCTTGTTCCATAAAAGAGAGCCTTAACAAAAAAAAAAACAAAACAAAACCAACACAACAACAACAACAACAACAACAACAACAAAAAACCCAAACTTCTCAGCTGACAGTTACCAGTGCGAATGAAGAGCTTCAATTGCTGTATATTCAAAACCCCCGGGAAAATTACATCAAAAATAAACGTTTTGTGACAAAAATCACTGCAATGCCTCAAAACCAGAACAAAGAAAAAACACCACCATGAAAGGGATGGAAGTACTTTTCTGGCCACTACTGCGGAAATGGGAGCTCAGTGGGGTGCACGCATGCAGGACGCAGCACTATATAGGAGAGAATTAATAAATCAAGCTCGGCACAATTATCATAACTGGATTGAAAGCAGACTCTTAATAAAACCAACATATTTCTTCCTCAAGGCAACCAAGAGCTAAAAGGAAAAATGATTTCATATCCTTGGTCCATAAAGAAGACACATTTATTTACATCCTCAATGGACTAAAAGAGGTTTTAAACTGTCACAATTAAAATTTTATGCTTCCAAAAATATATGATCAATGCACTTAACTTAAAGCTTCAGGTATTAATAACTTCATTTAGACTTCTTAAAAAACCAACACAAACATACTTTCTAGAGTGCAAAATGCTTCTTATTAAATACTTCAGTAACACAAAAGCAATGGGTTTTTTAAACACAGGACTCCTTTTCGGCAGGATCACCACCACAAAGACATCCATTGCCGGCAATGGACGCGGAACGAAACTGCCAGCTCGGGTCACATGAGACCGGACCCCCGCGCCTGCTGCCGCCCCTGCCCGGACGCCCCCGATTACTTGTACAGACTCATGGTCGGGCTCTGGTACATGCACATGTACGCGTCACAGAGAAGTCTTCGTGCACAGCCCTGGATTCTTCTGGAGTCCAGGGAGTGCAGGTCCTCGGGAGACATTTTCAGGTACTCTCCCACCTCTGGGCACGGGGTAACTTGAGGAATGTTGAAGCCGTTCTGGCCGCCTGAGGAAAAGAGGAAGCGCTCTATTTAGGACAGTCGAGATCTAAGCCCCTTTGGCCGCCCTGACCTACCGAAGTGATTTTACAACTCTAAATTTAGCAGAGGCTGCCTTCCAAGATCTGAAGGGCCATATTTTACTTCTGATTCCTAGAAGTTCAAGGGTCCTTTTAAGTCTTGACGGTGTTCTCCCTTCTTGGTTTCTGAAAGGATTCTGGGGCCAATGGAATAAAATCAGTAAGAGAAAGCATATCCTGAGAAAAATCCAAAACCTACTTTGCGGGCTCTCCGTATTTAGCGAGGGACTAGTGTTCCCTATACATAATCAATCACACAACATCCAACTCCTCACGTCCCCGTGTCCCTTCCCAGATAGAAGGACCCCGGATGCCGCACCATGAGATCCTCAGGTTCAGGGCACATCTAGCAAAATGAATAGTATCTCACTTCCCTAAATTTTAAATACATGTCTGTGCAACCTCGCAAGGCTTTGTGTCACACATCAGCAGACTGAAGGAGGACGCTGGTGTGGGTTCAGGCGCTCCCAGAAAGGCTTTTTCGGCCTGGCCTCGCAAAGGCTTTTCCAAATGTCCGACCCCTGGATGCTTTCCAGGGACAGGACCGCCCTTGGTAGTGCACGTGCACTCGTTAGGTGTTTGTTAAATAATGCCCAAGAGTCCTCGAACACGGCCCAGAAGGGGCAGCATGTCTCGGGAAGCAACATTACATGCAGAATAGGCTTATTTTTCCAAAGAAGATACTTATTTCTATTCTTTGCTTCATCGCTCAGAAGACAACGTAGTCAGGTATAAAAGACATAAGCAATGAGGTCAGAAGGACGGAATTAAGTACAAGCTATATGACCTCAGGCACCTTAACTTCAGCTTTAATAACGGAAAAAGAGGAGTAATGCCCACCCCGCGGCAATTTCGGTACAGTGACTCAGTGTCCTTCCTAGAGGGCTCGGCACGTGGGCGCCTCATACATGGTGACCAGGGCTGGTCCAGAAAAGGAGGGAAGCCCGAGAGTAAAAGAAGACGAGGCTGAGAGGAAAACCTCTCAGCCCTAAAAGAAGAATTTTAGGACTCTTCTTTTAATAAAAACCACACGTGTGTCAAAATATCACATTGCTATCATTCCTTAACTCGCTCACAGGGCCGCATATGCATTTCAAGATACAAAGATTCCGTCACCAAAATACTCCTGAGAGGTTTTCCACATACGCTATTCTATTACTCGGAACAGACCATGCTCCATGAACTATCCCACTGCAAACTAAAACAGTGCCACATGTAGAAGAGAAGTTATTAAAATATGATCCTGGGGGCGCCTGAGGGGCTCAGTGGGTTAAAGCCTCTGCCTTCAGCTCAGGTCACGAGCTCAAGGTCCTGGGATCGAGCCCAGCCCCGCCTGGGGCTCTCTGCTCGGTGGGGAGCCTGCTTCCGCCGCTCCCTCCGCCCCTCCCCTCGCTGGTGCTCTCCCCTTCTCTCTCGAACAAATAAATCAAATCTCAAAAAATAAATAAGTGAAAAGAAAAGAAAATACCATCCCGATCAGCCATGCTGTCAAAGAAGAGCCAGGCCGAGTCGTCCCTGCCGTACTTGACAAAAGCGACATAGTGGCTGGTCTCTATGCAGAGGACAGCAAACAATTCCATCTTCTGGCAGGGGATGCAGCCCTGCCGCCAGTCCCAGTCGGGCAGATCTTTGGGAAGTGACACCGGGTTGTATTTATGGTTCAGTCTCTTGGGGTGAAGGTGCACCTGGAACGGAGCAGCAGGAGAACGTCACGGGGAGCCAAACTCAAGCGTTTCCAGCAAATGCGCCCCACTCACTCTAACTGAATTCAACCCTATGAACCGCAGCAACCTGAGGGCTTCTCGGCAGCCCGCCGGGGCAGCAGAAGACGCGCGAGCGATACCTCTCGATTCCGAATTCAAGTTAATAATGGTTTTGAAAACTTTTCAAGACCTGAAACGTTTCCAGCTACAAATAATTTCCTATTGAAGGAGAGAACCTCCATTAAGTGACGTCACGCTTACTTGAGTGTTGCAGGTTTTACAAAACTGCTTGATGTTTCCAGCGGAGATGTCCGGGTCGTCGTAACACTCTCTACACTCGTACATGGCGAGCCCCCCACATATCCGGCACTGCCTGGGGGCTGAAACGGTAGGGGTGGGAGAGAGGTTACGGGGGCCTTTAACCATGCGTTCTTCCATTACAAAAACTAAAAGGAAAAGGTATGCTTTATTGAGGACTTAGGCTCAGTGGGTCTCGCCCTCTATGTCTCCATAAATGTTGTATTTCCTTGGACTCTGGATATCTTTAAAAAGACATTTTCTACGATCAAGTGACAGGGTTTTTTTTAAGATTTATTTGAGAGAGAGAGCGTAAGTGAGAGAGAGCATGAGCAGACGGCAGGGAGAAGGAGAAGCAGGCTTCCCGCTGAGCAGGGAGCCTGACTCTGGGCTTGGGGCTCAGTCCCAGGACCCTGAGATCATGACCTGAGCCGAAGGCAGACACTTAAGCAACTGAGGTAACCAGGTGCCCCAAGTGACAATTTTTTAAAAACAGTATTCTAGAATGTTTTCACACAATTATGAAATGTCTACTGATGAAAATTCAAAGCATCAAAAAAATATAAAGAAGAAAACTGTAAGCATCTACAATTTCAGTTAGCAAGAGATAACACTATTGTGAATTTTCTCCAATAATTTTATATCTGCAGATTTATGTAACCCAGTGTGTGTGTGCAGGTATGTGCATTGTTTGGGGGATATCCTCTTACAGAAAGGACCAACCTCCCTTTTCACTCAACATTGTGTCATAACTACCTTCATGCAGTCTGGTCTTCACAAACATGAAGTTTAAAGGCGGTAGTTTCATTGGATAGGTACACCATAATTTATTGAACCACTCTTCTCTCAAATAGCTTGTTCCTACTTTCTTTATCATGTGACAATAAATACATTTGCATATAGAATATTTACTTGCATCTCTGATTATTTTCTTGGCATACCTAGAACTTAAAGGTCTAGCTTAGCATTTCCAGACTCTTCAGATACTGAATTGCCTTTTAGAAGAACCACATCCTGTTAGACTCTCACTCGTAATTAGTGAGACTGGCCTATTTGTGTGAAAAATCAACAAAACAAACTAAGAAATCTCATACTTACTGTCCTCAAGTAAATCTGTTATATTTAACTCCAGAGAAGGAAAAATTTTTTTAAACAGCTTAAAGTCTTTTCCAAATCGAGGCATCTGAATAATCAGGCATGATGGTGCCTAAAAACAAGATAAATGTATTTTTAGAATCGAAGTGCTGAAAAAAATTTTTCCCTATGAAACCCACGCAGTCACGGTCGTCACGCCAAGTGGCGGTTGTGCCGTAACACGGACGGCCCGTACGCAGGATCCGAGCGTGAGTGCAAAGTGGGGAGGCAGAACCCAAGTGAATCACAAGTTCTCAAGTGGTCCAGGATCCATTCCACGGACACCCGAAGGTCAGGCAGGTCAACAACCCTGGGGCGTTAACAATATGATGACATTCTAGAGTAACATTCTACCGTGGTTTTATATTTAAAATAAACATTTTAGAAAAATTGTTTTGGCAAGTATAATAAAGAAACTGTGGTCGCTGAAGGACACCATTCCTTCTATTTCAACAAATAACTGTGGCTGTTAAAAGTTTTACCAGAATATTCTTTGAGAAATAAATTCAATAAAAATAAACCACAAGCATGTACCACTAAGATCCTGAAGACACAGTAAACAATAAAAGAAAAATAATTTCTATCCCTTGTTCACTAATGAACCATATATTGGTGAATTTATTTTGTCTCTTATTGAAGAAGTAAACATTATTTTTTGAAAAGTTTGGTTAATATGCTTAGGTAAAACGTTAAACTGGGTAAAATGACAGTTTAAAAAAACAAAAACAACACAATTCTTCTTTCCTTCAAAAACTACTTAAAAGTTTTCAAGTTACAAATTAACTTTATATTTTTTTTGGCACCAAAAATCCAGAAAGTCCAATCTTAATTCTAAGGCATTTTCTACAGGGACACAACTGAAACACTGAACTTTTTTTTTTAATTTGTGTTTTGTTAAAACTTACTGTGTTCTCAGCGGGGTAAAATTAACAGTTATTAAATCTAGTAGTAGTCTCAAGATTACTAAGGACTGTCCCATACAATATAATAATCACTAACCTCTGCAAACTTCAGGTTACTGTTGATAAAAGACCATTCTAATAACTGCTGAATTGTAGGAACTCCAACTTTCTCATTTTTTTCCATAAAAATTTGATAGAAGTAACAATCTTGTACTTTTTGACCTGCTGATCTAAAAACATGCAGAAAGAAACATTTGTCTACGAAATGCTTCAGTTACCATGTGAAGCCGTCCCAGCAGCTTGTGTGAGCAGCTTGTCCCTTGTTTGAGGACAGAAAAACCTACGACACTGAAGGTGCCCCCGGGTCATCAGAACAACGGGTGAAATAATGCAGATTAATTAACTACATGTAAATTGCATAAAACCGTAAAAATGAGTTCTTTAATTTTAGTTGTCATATCCAAAAGTCCCCTTAGTGATCAGCAGAAAAATAAAGGAATAACATTTGCAGCCAGAAGCGCTGTCTGAACAAAAATAACCAGAAGCTAAAATCGCTTGGTTCAACTTAACTGTCCAAATTTAAAAAGTATTTTTAATCAATAATCCATTAAACTAGGGGTTAACTGTTTAAAATCTAAAATGCATTTAATGCTTGAAACAGGAAAATAAATTCTTATGTCTCTGAATGGGACAGACCCTTAGAGACCCGCCAGACCCAGTGTTTTGCTTCTAAAACGAAGGCCCTGAGTTCTAGGAAAGAATCATCGCTTCCCAGCAACTTAAAGCAGAGCTAGGTGTAGAAACCAGGTGTCCTATCAACCACTGACTGTTCTTCCCATAAAAGCATGCTGTCTCTTTAGATGTTCACTCTTTTATTCAACAAATACCAAGTAGGCTCCTACTATACGCCCATCATGGTGTTACCATTACACATTTTCCCTTTTAAATATTTTACTACAGGGACGCCTGGGGTGGCTCGGTCCGCTGGGAGTCCGACTCTTGATTTCGACTCAGGTCATGGTCTCAGGGTTAGGAGATCAAGCCCCACGTCGGGATCAGCACTCAGTGTGGAGTCTGCTTGAGATCTCTCTCCCTCTCCCTGCTCCTTTCCCTGCTCCTACATACTCTCTCTCTCCTCTTTAATAAAATCTTAAATTACTATTTTACTATAGAATGTCATTCATCTTGAAAAAACTAACCCTACCAAAAGGATTGATAATCTTTAAGTGTACTATTTACCTTTTCAGCAGAATTTCTGGGTATAGAATCAACCTATTTACAGCTAGATTTCAAAATTTTTCTAGAAATTTATTAACATAGTGTTCATAATGAAACAGCTGTTCAGAGACCAACCTTCAGAAGCCCTCAGCTTTCCAAACCAACTTATATCCTGAAATAAACAAAACTACTTGTTAATAAAGCCAGGAGATTCACGAAAACCCACAACAAATAAAAACCAATGATAACCAAAAAACCTGAAGGTTATGCTATATCAATATTTAACTTGGTTGCTGATGACTGTAAAAGACCAGCATTTTTTTTCTGGTGAAAGCCAAAAGCATAAAAAAATGCAACAGGTAAAAGGGAAAAAAAATAGGACAGGAAACTAAGAAAGCACAAAGTGGTAGAGGTCAGTAGCTGCAACAATTAGAAATAATAATGGTGAAGGGGAAAGGGGAATTGTGGCCGGTGGGAACCCAAGAGGCAGGTGTCAAGAGAAGGGAACCGGAAATGAGATGAAGACCAACAGCTTTGTGATACTGAGGCAGACAGATTAGGAGCCTGGTTGGGGTGTGGGGGAGGAAAAAAAACAAGCACCCAAATCTCATTCCCATCGTTTTTAGAAGGCTAAAACCCTAGAGTAATTAGTGAGCCATTAAGGCACACACGCACAAGAATTACAACGAAGCTGGTGGGATGGTACAAAACTATACAATTTAGATTGCCGTTTTCCACTGAGAAAATCTAAAAGCAGAAGGGTACAAATGTTGCAGTAACCTTAAAAGAAAACATATTATCTATGGAGAAGATAAAAACATTCATGGAATTGTACAATATTGGTCTGTCTACCTTTGTAGCACAGACTTTAATGGGTAGCCGCTAAAATTCTTTACCGATTCTGGGCCTGCTAACTCTATGGAATGGAGCATGTTTGTGTAATAAGAATACGCAGACCATGTCCTACAGTGAGAAGTACTCGGTAACACAACCTGCAAACTGCCCTGCTCCTTTGCTCTTTGTTGCCGATTTTATTCCATTATTTTTCTTGGAATCTTTCTTTGCCTCCGCGCACTATCCTCTCGTACTAGTGGCTAGGACTTCAGTTTCACCTTCTCTTTAATACCCCACACGAGTCATCGTTACCAATACTATTGTTATCGGTTTTTGAAGATGAAGGCTTAATTTACCTACACTTATGACTTTGATTATTCCCTGTTTCTAGCATACTACTCCTTTGTTCTAAATGCAGCTTTGTCTTTCTAAAGTACGTTCTGTAGTAAGTGTCTGGGTGAGGTGATTAGTCCTGGTTCTTCCCGCTCAGGAATCCTGTGCACCTTTCTTCTTGGAACTTAAGTTCTTGGAACTTAAGTCTGCCAGTAATTCTGGAAAATATGCAGCTATTATCTATCAAAATATTGCTTTGTCCCCATTTGCTCCAGTGTCTCCTAGAACTGCACTTAGAATCTGTCTTCCATGTCTCTTACCCTCTCTTGTTTTCCAACTTCTTTCCTGTGGGACTACACTCCAGGTACTTTCTTCAGATCTATCTTCCAAATGAGCAATTCTCTCTTCAGCTGTGCACACTGTATCCAGAGACACACCCCCTCCCAGCCATAAAGCACACATATGGAGATAGACATTTTTAAACACTATTTCTGGAAATTCTATTTTTGTTTATTTGATTTTGTTTGTTATCAAAGCTGCATTTATCCTCCTAGGTGGCTATGTCCTTCATCTCATCAGTCCTGTAAGACTTTTGTGCAGTCTCTCAGACCGCTCCACTATTTCAGACTTTGCGGTACTCCTTTTCCTACTTGTTACATCAGCAGACTCTCCCTCAGAAAGAAAGGCTCGTGCAAGTGAAGAATGACACTTGGGAAAGAAAAGCTAACGTTTGAAGTATCTTTTTATAGCTTCTTATAATCTTTAAATGAGTGCCTCCCCATATGAAGAGGCCACTGAAAGGGGAGGAGTGGCAGAACTTCCCCGGGCCCTCTCTAAACCCCTCTAGACCTTCAAGCACCAAAAGGCACTCCTACATGTATCCAGCCCTCCTCACCGCCTGAGAATCACAGCTGTTTTCATCCTTGTTATTACTGAGAGTATATGATATTCTCAAAGGTTGTTGGGCTACAGGGGGAAAAAAAAAGACAATTATTTTATTCATCTGAAATTTATCTCTTCCAGAGAAAAACAAAAATGACTTTTTTCTCCAAAATTGCCTGCTACATTTCCCACATCATATATTAAACACAGCTTTCTTTCCTCATTTGTGTCTGAAAGCTAACATTTAAGACACTGAGATTCTATTTTTGAGCTTCCTATTCAGGTCTATTGGTCTACTTTTATATAGTATCACACTGTTTAATGTCTATTGCTTTGCCTTATAGCTTATAATAGAACTCTAAAAAAAAAAAAACCTTCAAACTTCAATGTTTTCACCCATTTCATCCTGTAAAGAACTCTAAAATCACTTTACTGAGTTCAAAAAAAAAAGTTAAGATTCTATTTATATACAAATCATTCTGTAAAAAATTAACACCTCTAAGTAATCTACTATTCCTACCTGGAACACAATCTTTCTCACTAATTAATCAAATCACCTTTGAGCTCTGGGCAAGTCTTTTAAAAAACCCATCTCAATAAAACGGATTTCTTGGCATTTTACACTTCCATGAAGTACGAAAGCATCCCTTTTTCGTATTTGCTAGAAGGTATACAGAAATGCTATTGATTTCTCCATGATTATTGTCTACATGGCCAAACTACAAATTCTTATTTTAATTCTAGTAGTTCCTGAACAATTGTCTAGGATTTTCTAGATGGACATATAGCTATTACTGTCTTTGGATAGAGAATAAATATGTATTCTTGGTGTTTATATATTATGTCTTATCTCATTAATTAAAACTTCCAAAACAATATCAGATTGTATTTGTGGCACTGTTCTCCTTTCCCTTCCTCCTATCTACTGGCATCAAACAATATCACCTACAACACAAAGACATGTAAGAGTATGTGTCTTTGACCAGTTCTTAGGGAAGTAAAGAGTAAATCAGTGAAATTTTCAACAAAGGAACCCAAGCTAAAGTATAAAAGGGTCCAGCATTTAGACTGTGAACATTAAACCATTTGGAAAATTCATCCGTTTAGAATATCTTGCTAAGAACTTCAGTGCATTAGATTCGAGACTTTCATTCAACATGGAGGAGAAAAAAAAGACTAAGTTACAAAACTGGAACAAGAGAGCTAATATGAGGCTAAACTAATTCTCTGAGGGATGGATCATCAAAAACAGTGTTCTCGTGGTATTTGACTGGGCTAGAATAAGATTCTTTCTCCCTCTTTTTTTTTTTTAAGATTAATCTATCCACTTTAGAGAGAGAGTGAGCTGAGCAGTAGTGGGGGGGAGGGGCAGGTGGAGAGAATCTCAGGTAGACTCCCCACTGAGTGCAGAGCGGGTGGGGGGGGGTGGCGGGAGGGGGGTGGCGGGGGGTGGATTCCCAGGACCCTGAGATCATCACCTTAGCTGAAATCAAGAGCTGGACATTCAACTGACTGAGCCACACAGGCACTCCTAGTGTAAGATTCTCTTAGAATCTTAATTTCCCTAGAATCTTTCATTAATTAAATTATAAAAATATTTATATACGGTTTTGTAAGAAAATGATTTGCAATAATATTTATTACCAGTGTTAAAATTAAAAGCACAAATTTACACTGGATTCATTCTTCCAGTTAAGTATCATACTATGGGGGAGGACAATAATTAAATTTATTAATCATATAATTAAACAGTTAAATTAATTTACATTGTAGGAACCTAGCATATTAAGATTCCTAAACAAATACAATATTACATAATCACTAAAGAAATCATATCTATGGAATGATGGCAGAGAAAATGAAGATCGCCTATTTTCCAATGCTTCTGTAACAATTTAAAAGTTACCTTATTTTTAACAATGGCTCTACCCTTAAAATATGATGAAACAGGATATTCAAGAATTCTTCAGGATCTAGGAGAAAATAAGAAAATAAGTCACAGACAAAATTTTTAAATCATTTTATTTTTTATTTATAATAGTTATATTCTGATTCTAAATTCACTTTCATAATTGATACTTTTTCAATTACACAGTTCAAGTTTTCCTGCTTAGTGAAAACTATAAAGGATATTTAATAGTTATGACAAAGTAGGACAGTCCAATTTTGTTATAACTTTACTGTGTATGAAAAGGTATAATAATTCATGTATAATGAAATATTGTTAATTTCTTCTGGGGGGTTAAGTAGAATAAAACTGGAAATATATTTCCAGTTTTATTCTACTTAAAATATTAATTTTATAATTTTGTTAAAATTAATTGTTAAAATATTAACAATTTAATTTTAAATTGTTTTTTCCTGTTATTTCAATGATGACCAAGTCTCTAAACATCGGAGCTGGTTACAATACACTGCTAATACGTTCACAGTCAGGAGCTGAACCTCTGAGTAAATCCATTAGCTAAGAAGAGATTCAAACATGGTCTCTGACCATAAACTTAGTTCTAGTTTGCCATGGTAACTCCCTTTATAACAAGGAAAGCTAACTGGAAAAATGGGGATGAACCCAATGCAACCCTTCATCCCTAAAGAGAAACAATGACAAGTACCATTGCTGGAAGGGAAGACAAAAACTATTTCTTAACTTAATGTATTACAATGAGACAGCTTCGCAAAGGGGTTCATTTTCCCATATATCACTCACTTTTAGAAGAGAGAAAGCATTTACAAAAAGGGGGCAAACTGTCCATTACACAGAAACTAGTATTACACTGTGTGTTAACTGGAATTTAAATAAAAACTTTAAAAAAGAACTTAAAAAAATGTACATCACACAGAAAGGAATATCTAGTTTGAAATAAAATCCCCAAAACTACACAGACACACATTTCCGCCAATAATTTAGCATATGCTTTCAAGTTACATTTGATGCATATCCTATAAATTAAGAGCCACCTTTTTCTTCAGAGGTAAATCCTGATGCAGCCTCAACTTTTTCAAGTATTTTCCTCAGCTTCATAATCTTTGTTGCACACACATATCCGTATCTACGTTAGTAAAAAACAATTAATTAATACTGGCATATATATCAAATTAGTATAATCCATTTTGATAATCACACAGTTCTTATGTAATTCCAGTATGTCAAACGTAAGTTCTTAAGCTAGACAATAATTTTGAAAATCACAGTTATGGGCTGCTTCGGTAAATTAAAAATCTAGCCCCAGAATTACCCCAGACACTACCATGCCTAAGTAGGAGCGGTCATATACTACTCTGAGAAAAAGCATTTTTAAATCACGATGACTGGTCTTCTGATTCTATTTGCTTAAAGAAATTAAAGCATTTATTGTAGAAAGAAAAAAAAAAAACAACTTTGAGAGCAAGTCCTTTTAATACTAGACACTGAAAAAGCTGCCAGCGGGAATGGTAAAGGGCCTTGATAAGAAACTGAAAATTGAAAATGTGCAGTCAAGCCGGTCATCACGTGCATGACAGCGACTCTCACGTTTATCTGAATACAGGACACGTTCAGTGCACGCCAAGGGGATCCCTGACAAAATTCTAATGCTAAAAATGCCTTCGGAAGAAACCTGAGAGGCCACCACGAGTTGAACGAGAGCAAGTCAGAACTGGCTGATCTAATATCCACTTTGTATATTGACTATTCATTCAGTCATTAACTCTCTGCAACCAACATGCACTGAGCATCCACGCAGTAATCTGACCTGTGAGCCCCTGGGAATACAAAAATGAATAAGGGGATAAAATAGGGTCTCTGCCTTTGAGGAGCTTGAAATGGAGCAAGCAGAGGTTTCAGTACCCAATAAAACGAGTCAGCTGGACTAGAGGTAGGGACACTGCGGACACAGGGAATCTTGACCGCAAGGCATCTGCCAAGTCCTCGCTGTGGACAGGGCCACAGTCTGGTTAATCACGATTCTTAACTGGTTGACAACAGCATCCAAATAATGTCTGTTAATGGACTTAAGATGTTTGGGAAGGAGAGAGGGAAGTGGCCTAGTTTTAGATTTGATCCGTCTCGCTCCGTTATCAATTACTTGGGAGAAGAAATGGACAGTAAACTTAAAAATCTGTGTCATAAAATAACTGATGTCAAAAATCAAGACTCATAATTATCTTAAAGGGTAAAAACTAGAGTCATTTTCATCATTACAGAATGTAAAGAAAGGAATAAGGAGGGACATTTATTCGCTAATAATTTACTTTCTTAGCCATGTTATACACTAGGCCATTCTGCATGCCCTTTATTATTCAATCTTCGGCATTTTTGTCCCAAAATCTTATATCAAACTATTTTTAAATTTTAATTGTTAAATAAGCAAAGGGTCCGAGATTTAAATTAATATGTCCTTAATATGGGCTTTAAATTATATAGTTTGTTCTCTGTATTCCAGAGTGAACAGATTTCTTTTATAGTCTAGGGCCCTGACATTTCATAGTTTAAATTACTATAAACATTATCACACATCACTACCACCATTTATGAAATGTCTTTACTAGATGTCTCTTGGGCTTATACCATCACAAATTGCTTCCTGTGACCAAAGAAAGACATAATTATAATTCAAAAACTAAGAAATGACCCAAAACATCCCTTTTTAAGGGACGTGCAGGGAGGCCTAAATATACTCCTATAACCAAGAAATGTATTAATAAAATACATCTCATCTGTTGCTAATACAAGAGCAATAATTACTAGCTACTCTGCAAATTAAAATTTTTCTTTGATCCCCCCCTTTTTTTTTTCAGATAAAATTAAATTTAAGAAACCAGACTATGCCAATTGGACCGGAGAGCATGAATGCTGTTAAGGGTAACCCCTGGAATCAGCGATAACAGAAGATAAGAGGACCGTATACTTTATATCAGCTTTTCTAAACCTACTGCAATTACTAAAATGGACTGTACTCTACCAAAATGGTTTCACCACTTTATGGCATACACTATGTGCCACACCTTAACTAGATTTTAGAAATTAAATAAGGCAGTAAAGGTTGAAAAGCAAAGGCAGCAAAGGTTCAATCATCATACATCATCAAGAGAACAAATTGGCACCCACTCCCTAAAAATGAAAGCAGGTATAAGTTAATTACTATACCAAAACCCAGCAAATAGGACGCCACCTAAAGGCAAAATAACTATAGATCTTCTACTTACATTCTCAGAGGATTAACAATTTCCGTCCTCAGTAGCTCCTGAGTTTCACTGTAATATTCTACATCATTCTTTTCTTTAGGTCTAAGTAACACAGTGTCCAGAACAGAACTAAAAGCGAACAAGCTGTAAAATAAAAGGAGTATTTTTCCTCATGCTGCACGTGTATTACAGATACTAAACAGAATATAAAGGGCCACCAAACAGATACTAAAACCATACTTTCTGGAAAACAGAGACTAAAAAGAATGTGAAGAGAAGACACGCCAAGTCTGGAGAGCAAGGGACATACAAATTAGTGCTTTCCATTACCACGGGTGCCAGAGACACCCATTAAGGTTCCCATCGTTTAATCGTCAGGGTCTAGAGATCCTTCTAAGTTACAAATACCAATACTGAGAAAACAAACTACTGACAGTGTTAAAGGATAAAAACATGCCTCAAGTATATTAAGAGGAACTTCTTTGCGAAAGCTTTTGAAAAGGGGCTTAGGCATCAGAGGCCAAGACAACAGAGGAGGAAGTTTGAAACTACTTCCCGAGGCAGACACACGCTCAATATATAACCCCCTCCGGATATCACACTTCTCTCCCCAACAGACCCCTTTGCAGAGATAGAAGTTTCTTTTAAATGCCAGAATCACTTGTGCCAAAAACCGCTTGAGTGACTAACAGCAGTGACTTGCTGGGATCCAAGGAAAAGGAAATTTGGCTAATACAAATTTTTATCAGGAAATCTAAAAAGTCTTGTATCAGTCCTGTAGGGCTTGTTTTTGTCCACACACCTAAGAGATGTAAAGTATTCTGCCAAAAAGGATGGCCCACCACGTTTATTCTTCTCCCCACATTTAAAATGTTAAAGCCCATTGGCTTTCTAATTCTTACAACATGGCTGTACGGAGCTGGTCAGTTACACTCAACTGGCCGCGAACTTGGTTCGATCTCGGTGTAAAACTTCTTGCCACGTTAAGTCGTTCAACTTTGGAATAAACGACATATAGGAGGGCAACTGTGCTTCTACTGAAAATAATTCTTTAACAGAAATTCTCTGAATTCCCTTCAGTCACATGATTTCCCAGACGCCGTCAAGATATTTGTCCCCCCTGTAAACTATCACTCTCACTCCTCACTCACAGTATTACTTTTATAGTAGTTTTTGGGATACGAGCACAAGACCATGTTCGACAGCTTCCAAAGGGTATAATGAAACGTAAACCTCCCTTTCTTTCCTGCTCCCCGGCCACCCAGTTTCTTTACTCAAAGGCACGTAGCAGTTTCTTTCACGCACATGCAACAAGCACGCACACGCACGTGCCGCGCATGCGTGTCTCTGCCCTCATGGAACGATATCCCGATTGCATTCATTGGAAACTTACCAGAATAAGGTTGAGTCCAAGTAACAAGAATTGTAATGACCCTGGATACCCTTCTTCTTCCCAATCATTATCTCTAAACCTTCTTTTTCCATTTTGGGAGGGGTATTTTCTTCCACCACTTCACTCAGGTAGCCTCCAAATGCTGCAAACATAAAAATGAAAATGCAAAGTATCCTTTTATAGCTATTTCAATAGATACTCCCATATAGTTCTTCATTTTTAAAATACATTTTTGTATTCTGAGGCAAGATCTGTTTCATGACTTAAAACTAAGTAAAAGGTAGGTTTGGGTTCATTGTTCTTCAGCTTGGCTTGTAAAAATGCTATTGTTCATTTTGACCTCACTGCCTCCACCATTTAAAAAGCACTTTAAAGTATTAAGTACTGTATAAAAAGCATCTGCCAAGTAAAATATTTTGTTTCCCAAATACCTTATAATTTGAGATGTTTCAAGTCGAAAAAGGAAACAAAAAAATTCCACAGTACTACTTCAGCGGTAATGAAAAGTGTTTTTCATAAACACGGCTTTCCTATTGATAGTCGCCTGTCAAGATGCTTCACAACTATTACCCAAAACTGCAGAGGGACAGCATCCGGAAACTGTCACCCGTTATGAATGATGAGGGGATCTGTCCTCTATCGATCAATCTAAAACTACTTCTTATGATAATGCGGAATCCTTGATAAACGATGCTTATTGTTCTACTTAATACTTCAAGAGAGGTCACATTTCCATTTCTACCTCTATGTTTTTAAAAATTAAGTGCTGGCGACTGGGGCACCTGGATGGCTCAGTCAGTTAAGCATCTGCCTTTGGCTCAGATCACGATACCAGGCTCCAGGGATCGAGCCCCGCAGTGGGCTCCCTGCTCAGCTGGGAGCCTACTTCTCCTTCTCCCTCTCCCTCTGCCTGCCGTTCCCCCTGCTTGTGTTCTCTCCCTCTCTCTGTCAAATAAATAAATAAAATATTTTAAAAACATTTTTATAAAAATGCTGTCAACAAACAGGGGGAGGAAAATAAGTCCCACTATTTTTCATTTTCCAAATCTCATTTTATTCCCAATACTTTTTTTTCAAAAGTCCCCTCTTGGGACAACTGTAACCTTACACACCAAGTAGCAATTTTTACTGATTTACGAGCCTGATGAACACAGGCAAGAAACATATTTAAACGCTGTCACTGCTGCCAACGGCCAAATGGCCTGAGATCAGAAGCAGAGTCACCCCAGACTGGCAAGTAAAGGGAAGGCATCCGAATACCTAGAGAGTTACAGCGCTCGATCTGATTGGAGACTGGCTGCAGGGACGCGAACCTGGAGTCGGGCCTGCAGCTCTTGAGTTTCACAAACAGCGCCTTCTTCGGGGCGCAGGTGAAGTACCGAGTGCCCCTGAAGGTTCCATCCGTACAGCCTGCACATTCATCTTCCTGAAAAACAAACGCTTCGGTATGTTATTCTGCACCTTACGACACAGCATACCAGGAATGAAGGTTGCTAAGGTGTGTTTCTGGCTCAGCCTTTCTCAGAATTCCCCCAACACGCCTGTCCCGAGGACTCCATCAGGAAAAAGGGATTGACTAACTAGTGCTTTGGCCCATAGCTCATCATTTAAGAAATTAATTCCTTAATTCAATGTAAAGTCCTCAATGTATTTTCTTCCAGAATGGGTGCTTCAACGTTCCCTGGTTAACTGACTTTCCTGCACCGGTTTCTACAAGTACTGAAACTAAGGGGCAGAGGCGATTTATTTTAACAACCTCCCCTCCCCAAAAGTAGCATTCACTAGCATGTAAATTTTTTAAGAAATATATTTTATAAATCAAAGTTAAATGTACTCGAATCATCCTTTCTAGATCATGAAATGCCAAACAATATGCTTTCCTAATCTCCAAAGGGAAAATCTTTCCCTCTAAAAGGTCTCAAAAAATCTTAAAACCGATGATACATATATTAGAACTAACTGGGGGAGGGAGACTGAGGAAGAAAAAGAAAGCTGATAACAGGTTTGCTTTCCTCACTGTCTTCTGTTTAATGTTGTGAGCCTAAACACATTAGTCTAAAAATCTGTTTTCATTACTTGAACAAGGATCAACTAACGTTAGGAACAAAGGGGTCGGATGCTTCATGGGTGGCAAAGAAGTCAGGAGGCACGGTAATAAAATGTTTCTCTAGTGATGCTTTTTTGGACAAAACATTTTGACAAAAAAGCATAACGGGAAAAAAAAAGGACACAAAACTCCACACAGAGAAGAACTGCAATTTTTAAGTTAAACTAAATTACCAGTTCCAGTCCAGCTAGCACTTCGTTGAGTCCTGGTGGCTGACCAATCCAACGGATTACCCCATAGAAAGGAGGATTCTCTTTAACTTCAGCCAGAGAGCCTACTTCCAGACCATGTGAGTTCCCAGAAGTCATGGCCAAGGGTGGACTCTCCTGCACAGGTGCATTGTTCAGCTCTCCCATCACGGACTGAACTGACAGAGAGAGTGGACTGTGGCCAATACTTCCATTGGTATTGGGCATCTTTGTCAGACTGAATGGTAAAGAGTGAAATCTGTTCTCGGTGGATAATGAGTTCATGGAAGGAGGCTGCAGTGGTGGTGAAGCGTGTCCAAAGTCTGGAGATATCTCTGTAAGCGATTTTGCAGGGTCTTCAGCAACTATAAAAAATTATTCTTATTTAGAGAAATGTATTCAAGAATATTAAATATGCCCACATATCTGAAAATTAATAAACACACCCACTCCAACTGCCCATTTTGACTCGAGAAGGATTCTTATAAGCACTGCACACTTAATCTCTCCAAACAGTGTTTCTCCTCCCACTTCCAGAATTTTCTACCTCAGTAAATGGCACCCCATTGCTCAAACCAAAATAATCCATTATGGATTGGCATTAAATAGGTTTTACTCTTTGTCCATGACACAATTAAGTTAGAAACCAGTACAGAAAAATAACAAAAAATTTAGAAAGACACTTCTAAATAACTGAAGGACCAAAAAAGAAATGATTATGTAAATTTTTAAAATAAAGAAAAAAGAGAAAGAAAGAAGCAACAAATGCTTGTGGAACACAGCTAAAGTAGTACTTACAAAGGAAACTGATAAACTTAATAGTTTATTTTAGAAAAAAAAAGCGTATTAATGTACTCAGAATTTAGGAAGTTAGAGGAACAGATTAACCTCCCAAAAAACAGTCAAGAGGAAAGAATAAATACAAAAAAGAAAAGAAAGAGAAGACAAACATACAGTATAGAGAACCAAAACCAGATAAATTTATAAAAGCAGGAAATAATTTAAGAGAAAACAAACATACAAAAAGAGACTCAAAGCTAAAAGCTATTTCCTTAACGTAACTAATACAGACACAAGGCAGGCACTGCCGATTGGGCGTGGACCGCAGGGAATGAACTTCGCAATAAATAATTGAGATCATAAGCTATAAGGAACTTTAAAAAAAAATTAAATTGAACTCCTACTGCATGCTCTACCCAAAAATCACTTCCGGGTGGTTTAAAGACAAATGTGAAAGGTAAGACTATAAGCTTCTGGAAGACTATTTAGAAGAATGCTCTTTAAGATTTTAGGGCAGAGAGAAATTTCTTGAACATAAATATACAAGCCATACAGGCATACAAGACTGACAAATATGACATTAAAATTGAGCTTATTCACTAAAAGGCATTATAACAAGAGTGAGAATATAAGCTGAACAGGGAGAAAACATTTATAATACATATTTCTAACAAAGGATTAAAATGGGACAAAAGACTATATAAATCAATACAAAAAAAGACCAAAAGGAAAAAAAAAAAAACCCTAGGAAAAAAATAGACAAAGAGCTTAGAAGGCAAATCAGAAGAGACCCAAATTACCAACACATCAGTGAAAAGATTCTTGCCCTCAATAGTAAGTAGATTAAAAAACAGTCAAAAGCAATGTGAGATATCATTTCAAAAGTTCAAGGGCTTAGAACATTAACCATTGATCAGGATGGACAGCAAATGACCCCCTCACGCGACGCCGATGGGAGTGTAAACTGGGACAACTACTCTGGCATGATTTAGGAAAGGAAAGATGGGCCTATGACATGACCCAGTGAATCCATTTCTAGGTATACAGTCTCAACACGTGTAAGAATGTTAACAGCGGAACTGTTAACAACAGCAAGAAAATAAAGACAACTCAAATGTCCATCAGTGGTTGCCTGGAGACGAATACTGTGGCGTATTTAGACATTTCACAGCAATGGAATGAAATGGAATGGAACGCTACACGGCAATGAAAACAAAGAAACTATAATCATATACTACTACTGCGGTGAATCTTCGGAACATAATACTGAGGGGAAACTGCAGCATACGTACAGTCTCATTCCTTTATAGGAAGCTCAGAAACAAGCACGACTAACAGTATACTGTTTCTATATACAAACTTATAAGGCTATCATGAAAATGAAGAGAAGATAAACACTAAATTAAAGATGACAGAAGCTCAGAAGAGAGCGTGAAGGGAAGGGTTCTAGGAAAAGGCACCAAGGGAATTTCAAAGGCAATGATAATGGTTTTTTCTTTTTTTTTTTTTTAAAGATTTTATTTATTTACTTATTAGGAAAGAGAGAGAGTGAGAGAGAGCAGGTCAGAGTGAGAAGCGGACTCCCCATGGAGCTGGGAGCCCGATGTGGGACTCGATCCCGGGACTCCGGGACCATGACCTGAGCTGAAGGCAGTCGCCCAACCAACTGCGCCACCCAGGGGCCCGATAATGGTTTTTTCTTAAAGTGAGTAGTGACTACATGGGTGTTCACTGTACTTCGTATCTTAGTATTCTATATACTTCATACATTTAAGATTCTCCAGTAATGATATTTAATACAGGAATTTTTTAAAAGGTTTTATTTATTTATTTGACAAAGAGAGAGCACAAGCAGGGGGAGCAGCTCTTAGAGGGAGACGGAGAAGCAGACTCCCCGTGGAACAGGGACCCCGACATGGGGCTCGATCCCAGGACCCCAGGATCATGACCTGAGCTGAGGGCAGTAGCCTAACTGACTGAGCCACCCAGGTGCCCCTTAACATAGGAATTTTAAAAGTTATTCTTTTCTTTCTCAACCCCTCAACCCCTCAAACCCAAAACCCAAATCCATAAAACATTTGGTTCTATCTCCAAAATATATTTCAAATTTATCCTCTTCGCTTCGCCCCTATTATCTCCCTAATCAAGCCACCATGATCTTTCACCCCGTAACCAGTCTCCTTCCTGGTCGGACCCTCTTCTTGTCCCTCTCCAAACTATTCACCATACAGCTCTAAGAGAGGCCTTTTTAAAATCTCAAGATCTTACACGATCTTCTATCATTCCCCTGTTTAAAAGCTTCCAGTGGCTTTCCAGTGCTCTTATAATAAATGCTAAATTTCTCACCGAGACCTACGAGGTCCTGGATGATCTTGCTCACACCTACCAGTCCATATTCCTTCTATACACCTATTTTCCTTGCTTTCCACGCTGCAGCCATCCTGGCCTACTTCCTGTACTCTTTCTCACCGCAGGCCTTTGCCTTTCCCATCTCCTCTGCCTCGAATGTTCTTGCCAAGCTCCTCCCCTGACGGGTTCACTCATATCATCCAGATCTCAACCCAAATATCCTTTCCTCAAAGAGACCTCTCCACAACACTCGATGGTAGCTGGCTTCCCCCCGGATGCTGTCGCGCCTCGCTCACTTCCTTCACTGCTCATGTCACCATCAATTATTCCCTTGCCTGTCTACATATTTACTATCTGCCATACCAACCAGACTTATAAGCGCGTAAGACCAGAATTCTGTCTTTTTCATGGCTTTTCATGATGCTTCGTGGCTGAGTCCACGGCGCTTGGTATAGCCACTAACACAAGAAAATACTCAACATTTAAGAAAAATGCGAATATGTGAATCAAATGCTGTAGGAAAAAAAAAAAGCTTTTTAAATATATAAGGGAAATTAATTATGGAAAAGGAATGTTCTCTTACACTGAAATTACTTCTATTTTCTAATTTAAGGATGAAGGCCTACTCCATATAGACTTCAGGACTTTATATATCCTGTTTGGGGTCCACGTTCTTACATACACTTAGTATACAGCATTAGACTATAGTCGAGAAGTTAAAAACATTCTACCACACTACGGAAACCGCGTAAGAATAAAATCATAGCATAAACTTCATTAATGTCAGCTAGGTTATGACAAGGCCACGGTTTTAAGCCGCTCATAGGAAAAGCATTTCCAAAGCTACCAGGAACAACGGAGGGAGAGAGCGGGCTGCGCCCTAACCACCATGGCCAGTCCCCGCGCTCGCGCAGAGGCCAGCAGGGCCGTGACTCGCCACAGCACCCTGCCAGGCCCTTGCCAACTCAGCACTCTTTGAGACTGCTAACAAATGGACCAAAACATAACAAAAGTAGCCTATCAGGAGACAGAAGCCTCCTGGAGAAACACCCCTGAAGGAAGCTTCCCGCCCTACGAGGAACAATGCTTGGGGATGAGGCTCTGGGCCTGCGTACCTTTGCGATACCCTACCCCAAGCAGGAACAAAGGGCACAGAGAAGGCGAAACCAGAGAGCTCACTCAAATCATTTCCGATGAGGATCTAAGCGAATATCTGACGTATCTGAGCCCAAGTGAGGTAGCAGCTGACTTGGACCGTTACATGTGTTTACGTATAATATAAAGGACCCAGGTGATAGCTAAAAAGTCATTCCAGAATTCTTATTTTGATTTAATTTGCAAACAATTACTAACTGTACTCCATGCCAAGCCCGGTGCCAGGCACTTGGAACTCCATTCTGGCAGAAGAGACAGGCGACAAACAAAGACGATGGCACCTCACCTAACCCAGGAGAGACAGGAAAGGCTTCCCGGGGAAAATAATACCCAAGCTGAGACTGAACAGATGGATAGAAGTAAGCCTGAGCACGGAGTGGGAGGAACAGGAAGAAGGATTTCCAGGCAAGGGGAACGACGGGCGCCAAGAAAAGAGAAAAGTATGGCACGTTCCAAAATGGCCCCGCTCCAAGCATGGCCAGAGCAGGAGCGCAGGACAAATGAGACACAGGTAAAAGCCATGCCGTAAGAGTCCAAGAGGCCAAGGTAGGGAATCTGGGCTTTTATCTTCAAGGGCTGGGAGCAAATTAATAGATATCCACTAAAGGAGAGCCATGAGCAGACATAGCTTCAGAAAAACCAGCCAGAGAGTAACGTGAAGAGAAGCACAGCGCAGTGATCCGAAGCGGCGTGTCTGGTGTCGGGCAGACTCGGGGTGAAGGCCTGGCCCCACTCGTGCTAGCTGTGTGGCCCTGGGCAAGGTATTTAACCATCGTGACCAAAGAGAAAGTAAAAAGCCCTGCCTCGTGAAGGTGGTATGAGGACAAAGCAATGCGTATAAAGCGTGTCACACAAAGTGCGTCCGGCACGGTAAGTCGTCCGGAAACGTCAGCCACGGTGATGATGGTGGCGACGGTAAAGAGGACGGTGAGGGAGGTTATTATTGCTCAGAATCAAGTCAGAAGGACCAAGGCCGAGGCCGACGAACCAGCTGGAAGGCCGTTATATTAACCAGACAGCAACGAAGGATCTGACCTAAGGCAGTGGTTGCAGAAATGAAGAGGACGGGACAGAGCCCAGTGATGCTGAAGAGGAGAACTCCAGACTACTCGGTGACAACTGGATGTGACCAGTGAGAGAGGGAAGTCCAGGACGAAGCCCTGACTTCCATTTCAGGCAACTGGAGTCATGTCTCCATCTCCTCACTCCACAAAAGCATAACCAACGGAGGTTATCGATGGCTTCCGATGGCTAACTCCATAGGTAATCCATGTGGTCCTCATCTTACTTGCCCTCCCAGGCGCATTCAAAGTGGCCCAACAACCTCCTGGTTTCCCTCAGCTCTCTCCTGTCACTTTTTCTAGGTCTCCTCTGTCTCCAGCCACTAGGGTCCTCAGGGCTCGGTCTTCTCCCTCACCCTCCATCCCCCCACCTCAACTCAGGTGATATTATTCACAGGACTTTAATCACCAAATATTGGGGGGTGGGGCAACTTGCAAATTTACTTTTCCAGCTCTTAACTCTCTTCTGAGCTCCAGACCTATATATCCAACTGTGTACTGGGAAGTTTAAAAGGCCCTTGGAGCTCAACATATTCAAAACCAAATTCGTCGCCTTCCTCTACAATCATGATGTATACAACAAGCCAGAAAACCTGGAGTATTACTGATACCTCTTTCTTCCTCAGCTCTCACTTTCAGTCTAGCGGTGAGTCTCATCAATTCACTTCCTAAATATCTCCTACCCCATCCCCTTCCCCCCACCGTCGTTTCCCCCAACAAGTCTCGCCCTAGCTTCTATAATCTATTTCTGGGCCCTGCAACCACCTTCAAGGGTGCCCTCGTATCCACACGGTCGCTGCTTCAATCCACGGTGCACCATGTAGCCAGAATGCTTTTCAAAAGGCACACTTGGTCATGTCACCCCTTGCTGAAAACCCTTCAGCAGCTTTCCATTTCCTTTAACTAGGGCACACCAGGCTCCACCTGCCCTGGCCCTGTACGCCTTTCTCATAAAACGTTATGCCTCTCTCTTTGTCAGAGCCACTCGGGCTCTTTCTAGTCCTTAGCAAATGCCAGCTCCATTTTTCCATGAGGCCTTACGTGTGCTGCCTAAAAGGGTCTTTGTCCCTTTCCCTGTGTTATCTCGCACACCTCTGGTAAATCTCAGCTCACGCTGCTTCCGCAGAGAAACAGCTCTGAGCCGCCGTAAGTAAAATCCACTTTCATACACTCTCACGGTATCAGATGCCTTCAGTGCACGCACCACGACTGCAATTCCAGTTCTGTGTCTGTGATGGTCTGAGTAATGTCCGTTTTAATAACTGGATCATAAAGTCAGAATGGGCAAGGCCCCTGTCGGGTTTTCGCTCACCACGGTCACCTCTGTGCCTAGAGAGTGCCCGGCACATAGTAAGCACTCAATGGATATTTACCGAAGGGATGAACAAAGAAAATAATAAACCAGAAGAAAACGATGTCCCTGAACCAAAGGTAAAAAGGGAGTGTTTGAAAGAGACAGAGAAAGACCCAGACGGGAAAGACTTTAAAAGATTCAACTGATTCTAGAGATCTACCCTAAAGATCAGCTAAAGGAAGAAAACGAGGTACCAATACATTTTCTGAATGTTGTATTAATCTTAACAGCAGTGCAGTTCAAATTGTATGCATTATTTTAGTCCAGTCCTACTACTGAAGAATGCCCTACTCATTCTGTTTCCAAAAACGAGATATACTGGTAGAAAAGCCTTTTTTTTTTTCTTGATGAGCTAAAAGGAGAGGATCATTATAAAAGACACTAAAATTATGGATTACCTTCATCAATGTACCATGTGTTTTTTGATTTGGATTGTGGTTGTGAGTCAACAGAAGATCCATTTAAAGTATAAAAGAATTCAGATCTGTTTCTATTTCCAGGGTCTGAGGTAGATCCTATGGATCAAGAAAAGTTCCTTTTAAAAATAAAGTCAGTATGGTGTGAAAGCTTTTCCCTAAGAGAAATTAACATGCATACAGTGTTAACAATTGCTTAAGAAAGCAACAAACATATACAAACATGATGTATTTTACTAGGGCTTTCAACCACTTTGTCAATGTCAAAAAATTCTTCCACCCAAGAATCAATACAGGAGGGGAACAGGAGGAAGTTAAAAGAAGAGCCTTTTTTTTTTTTTTAAGACAAACTGCTTTTAAAAATTATTTCGTCTTTTATGATTAATTTCCAAGTGTCAACATTATCATTTCCCAATTTCATGTGATGAACCTGTTGGCTCCCAAATTTAACTTGTCATTTTAAAACTGTTCCTTTCGGAAGATATCTTCATATGCTGTATACATAAATCAGTGCACCAATTAAGTTTAAAAAATTTAAACAGTTTGGAATTCTTCATTGTCAAATTCCTTGCTTCATTTCTCCATGCCTTTGAAAACTGGAGGCAGTATTATTTTTTTATATTAGATTAATTAAAGCAAGAAAGAGTTAGTGTAGCCCTATCACAGACATTTTAAGACCTTACCCTGCCTCGGTTCTAAAAGGACACGCTGTAGGTGAGAGCAGGGGCTTTCTAGGACCCATACAAAATCTGATTTTTTTTTTTTCATTTTAAGGCAGATAGCTCTATATTTTATGCTTATAACTAAGATCTGCTACAAAACAAGTAATGCACATGTCTTCGGAAAATCTGTAGGCTATTTATATTTAAGTGAGAATAACAAGTGTGAGCTATCCTATCTAGATCCATAAGTTAACATAAAAAAATAACTATTATTTGTGTATTCTGTTTAATCCTAATTCTCCCAGGGTCCAAAGTCACATAAAACATGTCTTAAAATACAATTTCCTTTAAAACGAACCAAAGTAGTTTTGTTCACCAGATAACGGAGGAAAAAAATATTCTGCTCCTAACCCACATCTGAGTTAACAAACATTCTTACAGCTTTTTAAATGAGCTGTTTAGCTTGTATAACCACCATCCTTTAAAACTATGAAATATGCGGAAGCTAAAGAAAAAAAGCTAAGAACTCCGCATGCATTGTGAGGGAGTTTCTGGAAGAGAGACAAAAATTTCTTCTTAGCAGTTTGGAATTTATCTTGTGCCACATTTTGTTAGCAAAATCCACATAATTACTCTCTATATACTTTACCCTCTATAACATTATCCAGATAAGGTGATTTTGTACACTTGCAACTCTAATCTTTACATACAAAGGTTGCAAGTAGGGGGTTCCAAAAACCAGCTCCTATAAACCAACAAAAGACACAGGGCCTCATGGAAAGCTCTTCATCAACTAAAAAAGGTTGGGAACTCTTGGATTAAGCAAGAGCATCTATAAAAAAAAATTTAATGAAATACTAAAAACGTTTGGAAGAAGAGAACCTATACATGCATTGAGTACAACCTTTCAACCCTCTTTCGGTGTCATGGTAAATCAGATACCGTGTTAATATCTACAAACTACAGTCTCCTGACCCATACCTGTGGCCTTTGGTTTATTATGACTGGATGAACCTTTGTCCCCAACACCTCTGGACATAAAGGCAAGTTTGGGAGGCCTCCTTTCCTGTGTCACGCTTTCTGAAACAGTAAACATATTTTTTAAGGACAAAAGCAAATGTTTACAGAAGAGAAACACTCAAGCAAACAATGGCAACACAACCAAAAAATCCTCTTTCCTACAAAAAAGCAGCATTTTCACGGTAGTTTTACAAATGTTTAAAGGTCGACACGAGTATTAAAAGAGCACACTAGAAACAAGAAATCAATGCTGTATTTCAAAATGTCATTTCTACAAGAAAATACAACCCAAATACAATTCAGCTAAGTGTTGTAACTTCTTGAAAATTTAATCACTTTTAGTTGATATTATTTGATGTGTTGAAACACTACAGAGAAAACTCCACTGTCTTTTGCAAGAGTTCCCCGATGGGTATCCCAATGACACTGAGGGTGTTATGAAGTGTTCTACACTCAAATATTTCTAGAAGATGCTGAGACCAACAAAGGTAAGCAAATTTCTTTACTGCACAACACCAGATCCCTTAACATGCCAATGTGAACTGTGAATCTCTCAAAGAGGAATATAGTAAACATGTTATAATATTTTTTGTTCCATTCTCTTTAGCATCTCAGATTAATGTATCTCATGGAACACAGTTTGGAAAAAAATCTGGTTAGAAATATGGAGCAGTTTGAAAAATCATGTATGTTAAGAATAACACTGATGAGTATACTAACATGTACACATATAAACAGGAAAAATGCAGAGAACTATACACAGATTAATGGTGAAGAAAACCAGAGAAAAATCCCAATATTTTTGAAGAAAACTCTCAAAACTTCATTTTGGAATATAGGTGTAATAAATTAGACAAAGTTGTTTTTGATAGACCACTCTATACCTTAAAGGCCAACAATTTTCGTAAGATATTCACAGATACTGATCAAGCAAATGTAGAAAGTCAATCTGGAAAGTTTTTTTCCTCGAAATTTCAACAACATATCTGTAAAGCCCAACATGACACTTGGAATCATACCTGATAATGCTGTGTCAGCAAAAACGATAGCACCCACAGTGGATTTTTGAGAACAGAAAGAAAAAAAATGGGAAAATTTTTTAAACATAAGAAATTTTAAACATAAGAAAAAGGCCACTTTTTTTAGAAAAACGAAATAATACTGAATTAATTCTATATAAATCATGCTTAGTACGATTTATAGATCATGGTTGGAGGGGGAAAAGATTCGTGATAAACTCTATCTTATGTGTGTCAGAATACGATCAAATGAAAAATTATTTTAATTCAAAAATTACACAAAGTAGCCATGATTTCCACCAAGTGATAGAGTAAAAGCTGTTTACTAAGACTCTGATGACGATGCCATTCAAGGGTCTCAAGAGCTACTGTGGAAGGTAAAATCTCTCAGTCAATGGCAAAAATTTTCCAAATGATAGCGCATGAAAGGACTAAAGGACATGAATTTCCACTGTTAACTGTAACTAGGTACATGTAAGTCCATGTTCCAAAGAGGCCCTACAGACGTTGCCGCATTAGTGGTGATGGTAACGAGGGCAGCAAATGGCTAACTGAGGCAGCCTGGGAGCACCAGAGGGCCGCATGGACAAGCCACTCGTAGATGTTCTGCTGGGAATTCAGGCGGGGCCTCCAAAGGCTGGGAGCACCGCACTGGAGTTGTGCACAGTGGTTCTCTTCTGCCGAGGACTTTGAGAGAATGTCAAATGCTGATCTTGAGGAATAGATATTCCTAGAGAATTCTATGCAGGTAAAGGGTCACGTGCCACATCTAACTTGCCCTCCAGCAATGACATGCCAGACACTGTTTCTCTGCCATTACTATGTTCATGATCCAAAACCAAAGCCTTCTACCTTAAATGAACTTCAGGAGACTACCATCTCAGGAAAAGGTAAGTATGGGAAAGTATACGATGCTGCCAGAGTGAGCGCAGTATGGGAAAGTAAACAAGGAATAGATCCAACAGGCAATTTTGTGAGATTAAAATAATTCTGCTTAAGAGATATTAAAAGAGATAGTGTGGCATGTCCACCAAATGGCATGTACAAAAGTGTGCACAGCAGCCTCATTTAGAATAACCAAAAGCTGAAATAATCCATTCTAAGCAAATCTGTTCATACAGCAGAACACTACAGAGTAATAAAAAAAGAATAAACTACTGATGTGTACAACACAGAGACTGGGTTGAGTAAAAGAAACCAGATGAAGAATAGCCATTATATATACACACAGCGGGACTACATTCAAAATGATAAAAGTATATATATGCGTCCCTACAATAGCCGAGATATGGAAGCACCCTAAGTGTCCACCAACAGATGAATGGATAAAGATGTGTCTCACACGCACACACACACACACACACACACACACACGGATATTACTCAGCCATAAAAAAGAATGGAATCTCCAATGTGCAACAATATGAACCGATCTAGACGGTATTGTGCTAAGTTAAATAAGTTAGACAGGGAAAGACAAATACTATATGATTTCATTTATACGTAAAATCTAAAAAAGTCAAATAAAACCAACAAGAAACAGGGTCCTAGATACAGAGAACAAACTGGCAGTAGCCAGGGGCAAGGGGAAGTGGGCAGACAAAATAGGTAAAGGGAATTAAGAGGTACAAACTTCCAGTTATTAAAAAAAAAAAAAAAAAAGAAAAATCACAAAGATGTAACATACAGCATAGAGAAGAGAGTCCATAGTATTGTAATAAATTTGTAGGGGGACAGATGGTAACTAGACCTATCATGGCAATCATTTTTTTGTAATGTATAAAAACGGTGAATCATTATCTTGTACAACTGGAACTAATATAATATTCTATATCAATTATAATTCAATAAAAAGTTATAAAGTAGCAGCTCATCCATCACGTGTTAATTTAATCAGAAAAGCCAAAATCTCTTGGAGAATCTTGGGTTGAAAATTCTGACAATAAACTAGTGAACAATAACAATCAAACCACAAGAAATGTCTGTGCCTTTGAATGACCCGTTAAATCGAGAAAAATCACTTAACTGATGTACTGCTTAACATCGTCAGCCACAAGGGCATAATTCAGACCCAAATGAGAGTTTAATATCCACAGAGAAAGCTACTAGAGAAAATATAAGTTTACTTGGGTGAAGTGAGGTATTATAACACCAGACATCAATGGACTATCCAGGACAACTGTACAAAAATGACTATGAGGCAGGATTGCTGATCAAAATAAATGCTTTCCTTGTATTTTAGATTGTTTTCTATGAAAATTTGTTGGAAAAAAAAGCGAAAAGGTCCCATCAGATGACATTGGGGTTACATACTCAGATCTAGTGCTTCAACCTAACCTTCTTTTGGGCTCTGTCTCTTATGAGCAGGAGTCTTGTCTAGATAGACAACATGCAAGGTGATTCAGACTGACAGTTGATCTCTGTGGAAGGCCATTCAGCATTCTCTCTCAGAATGGACATACACATCGCCATTGGCCCAGTAACTCTACTTCCAGGAAGTTACCTTTTGAAAAAATATCTTATGAATATTTTGTACAAATATGAGCAAAATAGATCCCATTTAAGTAGTCAGATGAGTACAGATGGCATGGTGTTGAGAGAGAGAAACAATTCACGCGAGGACAGAATTAGTATCCAAAATGATCTGAAAATGCTGGACGGCTGGATAGCTGTGATAACATGAAGTTTCACAGGGACAAATGCAAAGTCCAGCTGAGGCCCTGCAAATCGAATGTACAAGCACAGACCAGAAGCAGACGTATGCATGAACAAAACTGGGGATTTAAGTCAAAAGTAAGCTCGGTATCGGGGCGCCTGGATGGCTCAGTTGGTTGAGCAACTGCCTTCGGCTCAGGTCATGATCCTGGAGTCCTGGGATGGAGTCCCGCATCAGGCTCCCAGCTCCATGGGGAGTCTGCTTCTCCCTCTGACCTTCTCCCTTCTCATGCTCTCTCTCACTGTCTCTCTCTCAAATAAATAAATAAAATCTTTAAAAAAAAAAAAGTAAGCTCAGTATTTATTAATTTATTGATTTATAAATGCCATCATTCATCCATAATGCAAGGAAGGCGTTACTGTGGTCTCTGGGAATACAGTTCAGACTGTGACAGGGCTGTCCCCAAAATTTTTTGGTCAATTTTTTTTTTTTTGTCATTGGCAACCACTGGCCCACATATCAATTACAGTGTGCCATTTCCCTCTAGATGCCCAAGTGTCAAAAAACATCTCCAACAAATCAGGTCTTATTCAGGGTACCTGGAAATTGTGCCACAGGAAAATGGCAAAAATGACTCAAACTTTTTAGGATGGAGAACAGAAGATGAAGGTTCCAAAGACACTCAGCTTTGAGTATCTAAGGGTGTTTGTAAGGAAAAGGAGTCAGATTTGCCCTATCCTGGTCAGCAGCTCCAAACTAGAATCAGTGGGTGAAGTTGTAGGAAAGTAGATCTGAGCACACATCATACAAGGAGTGCCTTTTTCACAACCAGATCCATCTAAAAAGAAATATTCTGATTTCCTTTAGGCGACAGTGACTCTTCTATGAAATGAATGCACGGTTGTCAAAGAAGATATGGGTAGGAAGATAGGAAGCTATCTTTTAGCTACACTGGAACACACGCAAATTGACACATATCCATGAAGTTATTCCCTGAAGCACTGTTTGTAAGAGGGAAAGATTGAAAACACCCTAAATGCCCATCCCTAGGGAACCAGTTACAAAACTCATGGTATATTCACAAAATGAAACACGACGCATAATTTAAACAAAAGATTAAGTATGCGACTCATATACCAATATGAAAGGAGGCCCAAGATCTACTATTGTTAACTTACAACAACAGGCCCAACTTCCACTTCTGGGAAGACGAGCAGCCATATCTTTTCCTATTCCTCCTCATAAGTACAACTAAAAATTCTGGACATAATATGCAAAACAAAAAATTAGAAGACCCTGGAAGGTGGAGAGGAGAAGGCAGACGAGGTGGGAAGCTCCGGACCTAAGGAACCAACACAGGGGAAAATTCCCTGGATTTTCTTCTTGCCTCATGTACCCCTCTTAGAGCTGAAGAGGCCAGTAAACTAGAAACGCCAACAGGTAGAGACAGAAGTAAGCCCCAACAAGTCAGCTCTCTCTAGACAAAGGATGAAAAAAGAGGAAACCCAGTAAGACAGAAAAATATTAGATAATAATCACTCAACAGCCGCCAAACACCGCAGGAAAAAAAAAAATAAAACAACAACGGTGGCCCCACCCACTCCATCAAAGGCTAGATGGGAAGCCTAGACTTCCACTCATGTAAGGGTTTACAAAGCACTCCAACACCCCAGTTGCGTGATGTTGGAGAAAGCCATGCCTCGAGCTGCCACCTGATAACCAAGTTCTCCCACCACCTTTGGTGTCAGGGGAGAACACATGGAGAGCCTAGACTTCCATCTCTGCCCACCTGCTGGTGGGACCAGAGGAGGTCTAGTGGAGAGTCACAACTCTCACCACAACCCAGCAGCGATGAGGCCACACACATCACAGTGTCACTGGAGACCAACGCACACCCCTCCCCAGCAGGAAGGAAGAGCTTTCATCTCAGGTATTGACAGGGGCCAAGGGAGGAACAGACTTCTGCCTCTACCTGGCAGTAGTGAGGTGGCATGTACCCCCCCCCATCAGTCAAAAAAGAAAGCTGACTAAAAGCTGGCTCTAGATCTAGTAGGATCTAGAGTCTCAAAACGCAATACCCAACTGTCCAGGTTTCAAACAAAAATCACTCATTATACTGAGAACCAGGAAGATCCCGAGAAAAAAATTTTTTTAAGATTTTATTTATTTGTTTGTTTGTTTGACATAAAGGTAGAGCCAGAGAGCACAAGCAGGAAGAATGGCAGAGGGAGAAGGAGAAATAGGATCTCCACTGAGCAAGGAGCCGATGCAGGGCTCGATCCCAGGACTCTGGGATCATGGCCTGAGCCGAAGGCAGACGCTTAAGAACTGAGCCACCCAGGTGCCTCCCAAGAAGATTTTAAAAGACAGCCAATAAATGCCAACACTGAGATGACAGAAAGGTTAGAATTATCTGACAAAGATTTTAAACAGCCATAATAAAAACGCTTCAATAAGCAATTATAAGCACACTTGGAAAAAAAAGACAGAATAGAAACCTCATCAAAGAAACAGAAAGTCTCAGCAAAGAAACAGAAGATATAAAGAAGAGTGAAATGGAAATCTTAAAACTGAAAAAACATACATTGGGGAGGGTATGTGCTATGGTAAGTGCTGTGAAATGTGTAAGCCTGATGATTCACAGACATGTACCCTGGGGCAAATAATACGTTATAAGTTAATAAAAAATAAAAATTATTTTTAAAAAAAAGCTGAAAAAAACAACAACCCAAATATAAAGTTTGGTGGATGGGCTAAATACCGAAATGGAGGAAACGCAGGAAATCGTGAGTGAACTTGAAGATAGAACAATACAAATTACCCAGTGTGAACAACACAGAGAAAACAGACTTTTAAAAAAAAGAAAGAAAGAAAGAAAGAAAGAAAGAAAGAAAGAAAGAAAGAAAGAAAGAAAGAAAGAAAGAAAGAAAGAAAAAGAGAGACTCAGGGACCTGTGAGACTTCACAAAAGATCTAACATTTATTTCATCAGAATCCTAAAAGGAGAGGAGAAAGAGGGGGCAGGCCTGAAAAAGTACTCAAAGAAAGGCAGGCTGAAACTGACCAAATGTGGCAAGAGACATAAACTTACCAATCCAATAAGCTGAGCAAGCACCAAACAGGATAAATCCAAAGAAATTCTATGCCAAGACACATCATAATTAAACTTAAGAAATCTAAAGGCAAGGAGAAGCTCCTGAAAGCAGCCAGAGAAAAACAAAACGTATGGGGGGGGGTGGGGAGCAATTCAAATGAGAGCAGATTCTCATCAGAAACCAGAAGGGCCCAAAGGAAGTAGCACAATATTTTTCAGGCACTAAGAGAAAAGAATTCTTGACCCAGAATCTTATAACCAGTGAAAATATCTTACGGGAATGAAGGGGGAAAGCAAGACATTCTCAGATGAAGGGCAACTAAAATAATTTGTCACCAGCAGATCTAAAGGAAGTTCTCAAAAGAAAAAAAAAAAAAGATCAAAAATAGGCCCATACAAATATACCCAACTGGTTTTTGACAAAGGTACAAAAGCAATTCAGTGGAAGAAAGGTCTTTTTCAACAAATGGTGGTGGAACAATTAGATATTAAAAAGAAAAAAAACACCTGTACATAAAAAATTAACTCAAAATGAACCACAGGGTTAAATGTAAAATCAAAAACTATACAGTATCACTTTAAAAAGTAGAAAGAACTCGAATATGAAGAAATCAGAATTCTCATATATTGCTGGTGGGAACGTAAAATGTGCAGCCACTTTGGAAAATAGCCTGGCAGTTCTACTAACGATTAAATATACAGCTACCATATGACCAACAATTCCATTCCTAGGCATAGACCCAAGAGAACTGAAAAGTCTGTCGACACAGAAACTTATAACATGAACGTTCATAGCAACATTTTCCATAAATAGTCAAAAACTAGAAATACAAATGGCCATCAACGGTTGAATGGGTAAATAAAATACAGTTGGCCCTTGAACACCAGGAGGGTTTGAGGCATTGATTCCCATGCAGCTGAAAATCTGCAAATAACTTTTGACTCCCCCAAAACTTAACTACTAATAGCCTACTTTTGGGAAGCCCTACCAATAACATAGTCAACGATAACAATGTAACAAATTTTGTATGTTATATATCAAATACTTGATTGTTACACGGAAGTAAGTTAGAGAAAGGAAAATATTATCAAGAAAATAAGGAAGAGAAAAAATAAATACACTTACACTACGTACTACAAAAAAATCCATGGACCCACGCAGTTCAAAAGCATGTTGTTCAAGAGTCAACTATGCACTATAGAATGGGATACTGTGCACCCATAAGGACTCAGGTACTGACTCATTCTACAGCAGGGATGAACCGTGGAAAGATAATGCTTAAGTGAAAGGGGCCAGACAAAAAAGGCCATAATCTTTATTCCGTTTATATGAAATGTCCATTTAGCAGCATATGGTCCATATGTCCCTAGGCAAATCACAGTCCCAGAGAACATCAGTGTTTGCCAGGCACTGAGCATGAGTGTAGAGTTTCCATTCGGGGTGACAAAAAAGTTCTGGAACTAGACAGCGGTGAAGGCTGCACAACACCGTGAATGCTCTTAACATCACAGGGCTGTACATTTTAAAGCGGTGAATATTCTGTTGTGTGAATTTTATTTTGATTTTTAATAAAACTTGGGAGAAAATGAGAGACAAATCCCACAAGTTAAGGGCTCAGCCCGAAAGACTGTCCTCATTGTGACACCAGTCACGAGTTCCAGGTTGTCTGCGGTACTACCGATGGACCAGCTATAAATCGGTGTTCCCAGGACCCCCTCCTTGGGTTCCATAATTTGCTGGAATGGTTCACAGAACTAAGGGCAACACTTACATTTACCATTTTATTATAAAGGATGTAATAAATTATACAGACTAACAACCAGATAGAGAGAGACTTAGGACGGGGTGTGGGCAAGGGGCACAGAGCTTCTGTGTCTTCTCGGGAGGCAAAACCCTCCCGGCATCTCCCCGTGTTCAGCACCCTGAAAGCTCTCCAGACCTTTTACTTTAGGGATTTTTATGGAGACTCCATTAAACTCCATAGGCATGCTCAATTATTGACTCCATTTCCAGCCCCTCTCCCCACTCTCCCCTCTGGAGGATAGGGACTGGAGCTCAAAGTTCAAGTTTCTAATGATGGCTTGGTCTTTCCAGTGACCAGCCCCCATGCCAGAGCCCTCCGGGAGTCATCTCACTAAAACTAGAAAGAAGACACTCCTGTCACCCAGGAAATTCCAAGGGATTTAGGAGCTCTGTGTCAGGAATCCAGGTCAAAGACTAAATATTAGCAAGAATTGAGCATATATATAAAATATATTTAATATATAGTTATAATACATTAGCATACATTAAATATATGAGATATATATTTATATTAAATAATATACTTATAAAACATATATATATAATTACATACTACCACAGAATGGACTAGTTCTCAGTAATAAAAAAAGACACATGAATGTGTCAAAATGAATAATACTGAGTGAAATAAGTCAGACAAAAAAAAAAAGAGTACCTCCTGAGTTACTGCACATATATAAAATTGCAGAAAACACGGACAAATGTATACTGATACAAAGATGATTGATCAGTGGTTGCCTGGATTCTGGGGGGGGGGGGGGTCAGGCAGAAGTGGGAGGAAATAAGCACAAAGGGCATCCTTATGGGTGACAGATAAGCCATCTTGATTGTGGTGAATTTAAGAAACAAAACAAACGAGCAAAGGGAGGAGAAAGAAAAGAAGGGAGGGAGGGAGGGAGGGAGGAAGGGAGGGAGGGAGGGAGGGAGGGAGGAAGGAAGGAAGGAAGGAAGGAAGGAAGGAAGGAAGGGGCAAACCAGGAAACAAACTCTTACTGGAGGTGTAGAGAATAAACTGAATGTTACCAGAGGAGAGGGAGTGGGGAAATGGGTGAAACAGGGGAAGGGGATTAAGGACTGCACTTGTGATGAGTACCAGGTGATGTATGGAAGGGTTGAATCACTAAATTGTACACCTGAAACTAAATACTATACTGTACATTAACTAGAATTTAAATAAAAACTTAAAAAAAAAGCAGACAGACATAGAAAGTTAAGTAGGTAGTTGGGGGGGGTCAATGTTGGGAGGGAAAGATCTCACATACCCTTTTAAAATTCTGTGCAAGTGTGCACGCACTGCATAATCTAAAAAGCCAAATTAGCATTACATTCCCAACCTCCAACACTAAAAAAAGAAGACACAGGCTGGACTAGAAAAAGCAGAAATGTGTAATTTAGGGGTAGCACTGAATGATCTGCTCCAGCACAGCAGCTTCAAGAATGTGAGCACGTCAAATTAACTATGTTAGAGTTTTTAATATTTGAAGCAGAAATGAAGAGAGAAAAAAATTGTAAAACAGAAGATTCTTGTATCTTGGAGTCAAAGGTATTCCTCAGAAGCCCACTGTAACAAGCAACTGATGGAGACGAATTCTCTCCTAATCTCACCAGCTGCTGAACTGCTTCAAAACAGCTTTAAAGGCTGGGAATATTAATTTTGTCTACAAATGAAGGTAATTGGGCAAGAAAAAGAAACTAAGGAACTAAAGGAGACATGATGACTCTCCTTTTCTCTCCAAAAAAGGGTGTTAATGATGACATGAAACGCAGATGAAGACCCATTCAAAGCAACTAATTTTCATTTAGACAACTTTACTTACGTCTATTTGTGAGCTTTATTTTGTTGGCAAAAAGTATAATTTGTGTATTACATTATAAAAGCTGGTATCATTCTTAATTATCTTCTATTGAAAGTTTATGAAATCAAGCTTTAAAGAAAGAAAAAGCATTATTTTCCTTTCTTGTCACGGCTCTGAGAGCCAATAATAACGACAATGAGAGCCACTGATCTAGAAGCTCAAAGTGTGCCTGACAGGTGATTCCCAAGAGATTCATGTAACTAATTTTTATTATTTCAATCCTACATCACTATTTAAATAAAACAGAATTGTAAATGTTTTTGAAGATCAATAGTATTAAAGAATTCCTTTGTCAGGTCATATATAATTCCATCACAGGAAAAATAGAAATGGTAGCTTTTCCTTTCATTTTCTTGGTAAGTGCTAGTGTAGAACCCAAGATCATTTACATTTCAAACCAAACTGAGACATGGAAAAAAATACACAGAAAGCAATTCAGCTCTAGAGTTTGGGAGGGAGGAGGCATTTCAGATCCTTATTCAACTGCAGACGAAGAAAAACATAATCAATTATACAGAAGCCAACTCCATATTTCAGGTATCTTTTCCTTTCTTAAATTATAACACTGAACCAGTGTTCTCCCTAGTCTCTCAATTTACTCAATGTAATGAACTACATTCACTTGTAAAATGCAAAATTCAAAGAAAGTAGGTAAAAAGGATGGTTACACTAATAAGGTTTTGAGGTTTCAAAAGCACCCTTTGGAAACTTTATGTCGTTTCAAGTTTTTATCTCAATTCCAGTTAGTTACCATACAGGGTAATATTGGTTTCAGGTGTGGAATTGAGTGATTTGCCACTTAATACAACAGGCAGGGCTCATCGCAAGTGCCCTCCTTAATCCCCACCACCCATCTAGCCCGTCCCCCTGCCCACCTCCTCTCCAGTATCTCTCATCAGTTTGTTCTTTATAGTTAAGAGTCCATTTTATGAAACCCACAAACATATCTGATTTGGTAAGACAAGTTAAATTACATTTATCCATATGATTTTGGAGAAACAACATTAGCACAGAATTGGTTACCACTGTAAGAATACTTTAATAATGAAAGAAATTTTAGTTCACAAGGGATTCTCCCTACCCATCCAGCAAGTTAACATGATAAAAGTAGCATAATTCACAGAATTTGCTTAGGACAGGATTTCTCAACCTCAGCAATTCCACCATTTTGGACCAGCTCATGTTCTGCTGTGCGGGCCACTCCAATGCATTGTAGGATGTTTACTTAGTGGCATCTCCGTCTCTATCCACTAGATTCAAGTAGTACTCCCACCCAGAATGTGATGATCAAAAATGTCCCCAGACATCGCAAAACATTCCCTGGGGTCAAAATCACCCAGGGTTAAGAACTGCTTGGCTTAGAAATTAGTGACCTTCTTATAAATGTTTGGTACCAAAGCTTTAAAACAATTACCAAAACAAAACAAAACAAAACAAAACTGACAAATTCAATAGTTACAGTGTGAAACAATACTGTATTTCAAATAATCAGAAACTTAAATGGGTGATGAGTATTATTAAGCAGAGCACTTGTCATGATAAGCACGGCGTGTTGTATGGAGGTGATGAATCACTCAATTCTACACCTGAAACTAATAGTACACTGCCTGTTAACTAACTGGAATCTAAAAAAAACCTTGAAGATAAGGGAGAAAAACTATAAAATTAAATCCATCGTACCTACCCAGAGAAATCCCCTTTTTTCTTGAATACATACTCTCCACATTCCAAAATATATATTTAAAAATAAAGCTGTAATAATGGAGCTTATACCAGACCTCTTCCCCTGAAAAAATAGATTTAAACTTCGACAAATTACATAAAAACAACTACCTGCAGGCACTGGAGAGTGAAGAAGAAAAAGTAAAAAAGAAAAAAGAAAACCCAACAGCCAGATTATGAAGGAGACCCAAATTTTTCAGAAGGGCACAATACAAGGATATAATCCAAAATTGCTCAACATACTTAAAAGAAGAAAGGAAAAAGAAAATTGTGACCTGTTCTCAAAAGAAAAAACCACAATGGATACCAATCCATAGACTATTTTGATTTTGGAATTGGCAGAGAAGAAGAATTTTAAAGGAACTATTATAACTATGCTTAATGAGGAAAAAGAAAATATGCTCACAGTGAAGAAGATAGCAATATCTCACCAGAGAAATAAAAACTATTTAAAGAAACAAACGAGAAAGAACAAGATGGATGTCTTAAAAATACTTCTAAAAACTTAAAAGGCAATATCTGAAAAAATAATTCATTGGATGAATGAAGTTTAGCCCTAAAAACACAATGTGGACAAGACAAAGGGAAGTCAGTAAAATTCAAGACAGAACAATAGAAATTATGTGAAGAACAGATGCATAAAAGTATGAAAAAATTAACAGAGCCTCAAGGACTGCAGGCGCAATACCAAAAATTCTAACATGTATCCATCTGAAGCCACAGAAAGACGGAAGACTGAAAGGGACAAAAAAAGCACCTGAAAAAATGATGGTCAGAATGTTTTCTACTTTGTTAAAAGATATAAATTTACAAATCCAAGAAGTTTAGTAAACTCCAAACAGGATAAGTATGAAGAACATTATGCGAGGGTCATTCTGATTAAATTGCTATAAGCCAAATATAAGGACAAATCATCAGAGCTCCAAGAGAAAAATAACTTATTGCGTTACATACAGAGGGGTTAATTACTTAAATGACAGCTGATGTTCACCAGAAACTATGGAGGTTAGAAAATGCTAAAAAACCACTGGAAAACAGAATGAAAAGAAAAAATATCAAACCAGAATTCTATATACACTCAAAACATCCTTCAAATATCAAAGCAAAATAGATACATTTTCAGATACAAGAAAATTAGGAGAAATTCATTTCTAGAAGAATTGTACCTCAGTACACAACAGAAGAAGGTCTTCAGGATGAAGGAAAATGTTAATGTGGATACTCAGATCTTTCCATTTTTTTTAAATATATGTGATTTCAGCAACAAATACATTTTCTTGTGGGTTTTTAATGAACATACATGTGACATACATGCCAACAGCATAAAGGATGGAGAAGAAGTAAACACATGGCAGTAAGGCATCTACATTTTACGTAAAGTTGTATAACATTAACCCTATCTACCCCAAAATATTAAAAATATATATTGTAATATTCGGAGAAAGCACTAAAAGCAATAGGACAGTGATATGCAGTTAAAAAGCCAATGGATTAACATAGAATTCTTAAAATTTTTCAAATCTGCAAAAAAGGTAGAAAAAGTACAAGAGGAAAGAAAAACAGGGACAAATAAAAATAGATAATAAAATTATAGTTCTAAACTCAATAATACCAACAATTACACTAAATGTTAGTAGATTACACAAAAATGAAAAGAAGAACATCAGAATAGATGTTTTAAACTAAATGCTGTCTACAATAAAAGCATGGGAAATGAATGGGAAAATAAAATGAGGAAAGGGAGAGAAAACATCTCAATCCAACAAACAGTGGAGGTAAAGCAGAAAATCAAGACAAATAGAAAACAATTAGGCAGCAAAAATAAATCCAATTATCAGTAATGACAAATATTAATAGATTAAATCTTCAGTTAAACTACAAAAATTGCCAAACTTATCCCACTACATGCTGTTAAAAGGGACACACCTAAAACATAAATAATTAAAAAGAGAAATACCTGGAAAATACTAACCAAAAGAAAATCTATCCACGCCATACAAAATAGAATTTAGGCAAAAAGAATTACTAGCAATGAAGATAGTGCCTCTCTCTTCTTCTCCCTCTCACTCTCTCTCTATTTAGAGACTGTATAACAATAAATAGTTCAAATTACCTGGACGATATAACAATTACAAACTCTAGGTACTTAAAAATTCTAAATTTGTATGCAGCAAATAACTATTTCAAAATTAAACACATAAAATTAAGAAATTAACAAATCCATCATTGTATTAGTTGTTCAGTAACTGATAGATCTAGCAATTAAAAACTCAATAATGATACATAAAATTTGAATAGCATAATAAATTAGCTTGATCTAAGGGGCATATAAAATATGCATGCAACGCATGCAGGCTACAGTTGAAACAAACACATTCTTTTCAAGTCCACACAGAACCTCTCTGAAAACTGATCATGTACTAGGCCATAAAGTTAGCCCAACAAATGTCAAAGGATTGGTATCATATTCTTACCATAAAGCAACTGAATTTAAAAATTAGTAACAACCAAAAAAGTCACCTAAAAATTTAAAATCATATTTTAAAATAGCTCATGGGTTACATTAAAAAATGCTTCAAATTTAATGATAACAAGATAACTAGATAATAGATTTTGTGGAATGTAGGTAGGTGAGTACCTAAAATCAATAGCCTCAGAGGCTTTACACTAGAAAAACTAAAAATTAATAAACTGTTAAAGTAGAATGAAAAACAATAAATCCAAAAAAAAGCAAAAGAAAAAAATGATTAAAAAAAACAAATTACTAAAATAGAAAACAAATGTCTAGAAAGGATTAAGAAAACCAAAAGATAAGGTTTTTGTTTTTTTTAAATAAATGAAAGCAAGAAACCTCTAGTAAAACTGTTGGAAGAAAACAGAGACACAAACAATTGTTTGAATGAAAACAAGGACACAACTGCAGATACTGCTGAGATTTAACAGATAATAAGAGATCTTAAAAATGTTATGCCAAAAAAAAAAATGTTATGCCAAAAACTTCAAAAACAAAAAGTAAATGTAAAAATTCATTAAAAAAATAACACTTTCACAAAAGATTTTGAATAGCCAAAGCAATCCTAAGAAAGACAGGCAAAAGTAGAAGTATTACACTTCCTGATTGCAAATTACACTGCAAAACTACTGCTTTGTAACCAAAACAGTACGGTACTAGCATAAAATCAACACAGAGACCAATGGAACAAAAATGAGAACCTAGAAATAAATCCATGTATACCAATCATGTCAATTAATATTTGCCAAGGAGCCAAGAATACTCAACGGGGGAAAGGGTAGTCTCTTCAATAAGCGGTATTGGGGAAACTGGAAAACCACATATGGAAGAATGAAACTGTATCCCTATCTTACGCCCCTCACAAAAGTGAACTTGAAATAAATTAAAGACTTAAGTGTAAGACCTGAAACTCTAAAACTCTTAGAAAAAAACATAGGGAAAAGCTCCTTGACATTGATCTTGGTAGTAATTTCCTGGACAGGACAAAAGCAGCACAAGCTACAAAAGTAAAAATAAATAAATGAGACTACACCAAACTATAAAGCTTCTACACAGCAGAAAGGAAATAACTGATAAAAATAAAAAGGCAACCTACAGAATGGGAAAAAATATTTCCAAATAATATAACTACTAAGGGGTTAATATCCAAAATATGTAAGATTTTATACAACTTGACAGCAAAAAAACTAAACATCATGATTTAAAAATGGGCAGAGGAACTGAACAGTTTTCAAAAGAATACATACAAATGGCCAAGAGGTGATAGGAAAAGGTGTTCAACATCTATAATTATCAGGGAAATGCAAATTAAGAACCTAAGAACCTGTGGAACACCATTAAGCATATCAATATGCACATTGTAGGAATCCCAAAAAAAGAGAGACAGAGATAGAGTATATCTGAAGAAATACTGAGTGAAAACCCCAAATTTGATGAGAGCAATGAATATAAATATCCAAGATGCTCCATAAACATCAAGTAAAATGAGTTAAAGAGACTCCCACGCAACGCATTAGAATCAAACTTCCAAAAAACAGAATCTTAAAAGCAGCAAGACAGAATCAACTTGGCATATACAAGGGATCCTCAATAAAGACATATACAGATTTCCCATCAAAAACTTTGGAGACCAGTAGACAGTGGGGCAATGTATTCAAAGGGCTAAAAGAAAACTACTGTGAACCAAGAATCCTGTATCTGGTAAAACTGTCCTTAGAAATGGGGGAGAAATTAAGATATACCCAGATTCACAAAAATGGAGGGAGTTTGTTTCCATCAGACCCATCCTACAAGAAGTACTCAAGGGAGTCACGAAAGTTGAAATCAAAAGGCATTAGACAGTAATCTTAAGACATATGAAGAAATAAAGATCTCAATAAAGGTAAATACACTGGCAATTATAAAAGCCAGTATTTTGTAACAAGAGTTTGTAATACTATTTTTTGTTTTTACATGCTTTAAGAGAGTCATCATTTTTCAAAAACAATTAGCCTAAAAGCTAGTATTATTGTAACTTTGGCTGGTAACTCTACATTTTGTTTTCTACATCATCTAAGAAACCAATGCATTTATAAAACTTAACCAGTTTATGTTTTACGGTGTACAATGTATAAAGATGTAATTTTATAACATCAATAACTGAAAAGGGTGGGGTATAGCTGTAAAGAAGAAGAGGGTTTTTTTTATGTTGTTGAAGTTAAACTACTACAAATTTAAGCTAGAGTGTTAAAAATTTATGATGTTAAATGTAATCTTGTGAACACAAAGAAAATCGTTATAATATATACAAAAAGAAATGAAAAGGGAACATTTTACCTCAAAAATTAACTGAACACAAAAGACAATAGTAATACAGAAAATAAGGGTGAAAAAAACTGGAAGGCATATAGAAAACGAGCATTGTTGGTGGGAATGTAAAATGGTTCAGGCACTGTGGAAAACCTTGTGGTAGTTCCTCAATAAATAAATAAATAAATAAATAAATAGCTATTTACCATATAATCTAGCAGTTCCTCTTCTGGGTATATCCCCAAAAGAATTGAAGACAGGATCTCAAAGAGATATTTTTACACTGATGTTTGAATAGCACTACCCTCAATAGCTAAAACATGGAAGAAACTCAAGTCTCCATCAAGAGATAAACAGATACACAAATGCGGCATATACATATATAATGGACTATTATGTAGCATGAAAATGAAGGAAATTCTGACTCATGTAACAACAGCGATGAACCTTGAGGATATGTATAATGAGGTCCTGAGTGTAATGATATGTATAATGATACACATGTATATATACATATGTATAATGATACTAAGTAAAAAGAGCCAGTCATGAAAAGGCAAATACTGTATGATTCCACTTATATGAGGTCCTCAGAATAGTCAAAATCACAGAGACAGAAAGGAGATTAAGTAGCTGCCAGATGCTGAGGGTGGGGACTGGGAAGTTATTGTTGAATGGATGTACAGTTTCAGTTTTACAAGATGAAAACTACTGCGGAGATGAATGCTAGCAAGGGCTGCATAGCAAGATGAATGTGCTTCATGCCACTGAACTGTACAGTTAAAATGGTTAAGATGATAAATGTTATGTGCATTTTACCACTTGAAAAAAAAACATTTTAAATTTAAATACAGGCTATTTTTACAATTTGTTTTCAACATTCTTTAAACATGTGCAGATTAGCAAACTGGATCAAGCAATGTATGAATATGATGAAGTCAGATTGGTATCAGAAATGTTAAGACTGATTTAGTACTAGGAAATCAGATTAAAAAGAAAAGAAATACAAGATTATGTCAACAGACCAAAAAGTTTGATAAACTTCAACATCCATTCATGATAAAACTCTTAGAAAAGTGGGAATAGTAGGTAACCTCTCAAATCAGATAAATGATGGCTGCGACAATAAAATCCCAGGGCAAAGATCACACCTAAGAGTGAAATGCTGAAAGCACTCCCTTTGTGAACAGGAACAAGACCATAATGGCTGATATGACCGCTTCTATTCAGTATTAAACGGTCCTTAGAACAAGGACATTAAGATAAGAAACCATACTTTCAAAATAAAAGATACAAGGATTAGAAGGCGGAGTTAAACTATTAGTATTTGCGGATGATAATAACTGATTGCTAAAAAAGTAATGTATGGATAATTGAGAATTTGATTAAGATTTTAATAAGATTGTCGGCAACAAAACTCAGCAGACAAAAGTTAATTGAGATAACACACTCGCTAGGATGGGTAGAACCAAAAACTCAGATAATAATAAATGTTGACAAGGATGTGACGAAGTCAGATCTCTTCCGCAGTGCTGGGAAGAATGGAACGTGGTGCAGCCCCTTTGGAAAACAGTCTCCACAAAATGATTAAACACAGAGGTATCAAATGACCCAGCAATTCCACTCCCAGATATATGCCCAGAAAAACAAACGGATACATCCACACAAGAACTTGTACATGAATGTTGTAGCAGAAGTGTATGAAGCAAAAGATGGAAGGAATTCAAGTGTCCAGCAACAAATGGATACACAAAATGTGTTACATCCATACAATGGGATATGATGCAGCCATAGAAAGGAATGAAGTACTGACAGAAGCTCTAACACAGATGAACCTTGAAAACATCAGGCTAAGTGAAGGAAGCCAGTCACAAAAGACCACGTTGTATGATCCTATTTCTATGACATGTCCAGAATAGATGAACATACATAGACAGAAAGTGGATTCGTGGTCGGTTAGGACTAAGGAGGAGGAGGAGATAGTGGAGGGAGAGCTAAAAGGTACAGGGTTGGGGCGCCTGGGTGGCAAAGAGGGTTAAGCCTCTGCCTTCCGCTCAGGTCATGATCTCAGGGTCCTGGGATCGAGCCCCGCATTGGGCTCTCAGCTCAGCAGGGAGCCTGCTTCCCCCTCTCTCTCTCCCTCCCTCTCTGCCTACTTGTGATCTCTCTCTGCCAAATAAGTAAATAAAATCTTTAAAAAATAATAATAAAATAAAAGGTACAGGGTTTATTTGTGAGGGGATAGCAACGTTCTACAACTGACTATGCTGATGTATCTATAAATACACGAAAATACACTGAATGGTACACCTTAAATGAAGGAATTATATGGTAGCTGAATTAGATTTCAATACAACTGTTTCTTTAAAGTTGACTATATTTCTATACATCACAAAAAATTATTAGAAAATATGGCTGGCTGGGTTATAGACATCGGGGAGGGTATGTGCTATGGTGAGCGCTGTGAAGTGTATAAGACTGATGAATCACAGACCGGTACCCCTGAAACAAATAATACACTGTATATTACTAAAAAAAATACGTTTTACTTTATAACGTTTCAGAATGCATGCCAAAAATGGAGAAAAGTTTACAATCTTACTAAAAAGAGATTAAGTAAATGAAAGGTAATGCAACGTTCATGTATTAGAAATTTCAATATGATAAAAATGTCAGTGCTCCTCAAATGACTCAACAGGTCAACTATAGTTTCAACCAAAATCCCAATGGAACTCTCCTATAATATTTGAGAAGCCGATTATTAAATTGATAACGAAGAGGCCAAAACACTCACTACGAAAAAGAACAAGAGGAGAAAGGTACTTTTACAGCTAGAAGGCTTCTTGTCAAGCAAGGATAATGAAGGCCTAGAGGTCTTTGTGTAGGGAAAGCGTAGAGCCCAGAAAGAGATCCACGTGTAGTATGTTGAAACCGGGTTGATACGCAGCAAGAGCGATAGATCAAACTGGGTATGTGTACCGCACATCCTACACAAAATCAAATCTAGGCGGATTATGGACTTAAATGTGTCTATTAACTTTTTAGAAGACAAAGTGGAATGGCAGGAATATTCAGAAAAACAATGAGGCCGGAGTAGTGCTCATACAAAAACATAAAGAATCATTAAAAACAATGTGGTACTGAATGAAGCATGAGCAGACAGAATAGAAAGTCCAGAAATACATCATGGTATATGTGGGAATTGAGTATGGTCAAAGTGGCATCTCAAAGGAGTAGGAAAAGATGAATTTTTTTTTAATTTTATTCATTTATTTGAGAGAGAGGAGGAGAGATAAAGCATGAGCAGGGAGAGGGAGAAGCAGACTCCCCACCAAGCAGGGAGCCCGATGCGGAGATCGATCCCAGGACTCTGGGATCATGACCTGACCCGAAGCCAGATACTTAAAACCAACTGAGCCACCCAGGTGCCCCAGAAATAAACTTTTTAACCAAAGATGTTGGGACAACTGCGTAACTATCTGGGAGAGAGGGGACTAAGTTGGCCCATAAATCACACTATACATCACATGAAATAAAAATGGATCCAAGTAGAGAGAGAGAGAGATAATAAAACCACAAGAGTACTGGAAGAAAACATGGGTAAATTACTTTATAACCTTGGAGTAACTTGAAATATACATGCCATTCAACAAATCTGATAATTCAACTATGTAAAAATTTTAAAATTCTGCATGGTAAAAACACCTAAGCCAAGTGAAAATACATTACACTAAGTGAAATAAGATGTTTAGAAAGGGCAAATACTGTATGATTCCACTTATATCACAATCTAGAATAAACAAATTCATAAAGACAGAAAGTAGAGAATAGAAGTTACCAGAGGCTGGGGGAAGGGAGGAATGGGGAGTGATTTCTTAATGGGTATAGAATTTCTGTTCGAGATGATGAAAAAGGTCTTGAAATAGATATTGGTGATGGTTTCTCATCAGAGTGGATGTATTTAATGTCACTGAATTGTACACCTACAAATGGTAAATACTGTTATGTTTATCTTACCACAATTTTTAAAAGTGAAGGCAACCAGGCAAAAAGGACTAAGGACAAACGAGAGTTCCAAGTAGAGAACATTTGCATCTCATGAACATTTACATCTCATATCACAAGTGTTTACTTCCCTAACACATAAAAAAGAAACTGGAAAAAAAACCCAATAATTCAATTTAAAAATAGACAAAGGTATGAATATACAGTTCACAGAAAAATACAAATTGCCCCTAATCATATGAAAAGATGCTTAACCTCATTCATAAGAGAAATGGAAATTAAAACTATATTGAAACATATTTTTCACCTCTTAGGCTGGAAGAAAAATTTAACAACATAGTTTCATGGCAAGTATATATGAAAGTCACTCTCCTATTCCACTGATAAGAATATAAATTGTTATATACACCACTTAAGGCACTTTAGTAATATTTAGAACAATACAAATGCATGGACCTTTCCACCAAACAAGCCCACTTCTGGGAATCTGTCCTATCGATTTGCTAGTACATGTGGGAAACCCACATAGACAAGGTTATCACAGTATTGTCTATAATAGTAAAAAGTTAGAAGCAATCCAAATATACATCAGTAGGAATCTGGCTAAATAAATACAATGAAAAATTATGCACTGTGTAAAAAACAAACAAAAAAAAACAAAAAACAAACAAAAAAAACAAGAACTTCTCTATTCAGATAAAGAACTTCAAGACATAAATTTAAGAGACTAAAACAAGGTTCAGAATAGTGTAAATAGTACGTTTTTTATATAGAAAGGGAAGGGAAAATATGTATTTATATTGTATAAAGAAATTCTGGAAAGATACACAAGAAACTAATACAAATAGCAGTGGGAGGCAAGGGATGGAGTAAGGAGCAACTGAAGTGGAGGGACAGAATGGAAATGAGATATTTTACTGTACTTTTTTTTATTATTTTGATTTAAGATATACAAATTTTTTTCTTATTAAGTGACTTCAGAAGGTCTTCTCAGTCAAGGGTATGTGCATTAGTCGAAACTCAAATGACACCACATGCATTTCATTACATATATGTCTTTTATCTCGAAAGGAAAAAAAAAAACTTTTCTCTGGTTAATTATATATGTGAAGTTTTTAAAGAGGAAGTATACTGATATCTGTAACTTACTCCGAAGTGCATACAAAAAAAAGTAAGATGAATGAGTGCATGGACAGAGGGACATCTAGATACATGAGAAAGCAAGCACAATAAAATGTCCACTATAGAATCTAGGTGGTAGGTATAGGAACGTTCAGTCTAAAATTCAAGAAAAGCCAAGTATGTCAGAGTTTTACAAAGCAAAATCAAAATAAAGCTATTATTGAAATCCTGTACTTCCAATTAAATTAATGTACTCTTGCTGTAAAGCTAAGAGCTACCGTAGAAAGCATTTCCCAGCTCAGCAAAAGCAAGCATTTATTACTCGCCAAGCCAACGGGGGAACAGGAAGGGCGAACAGCGCAGGCTAGAAGGAATCCTAAGGATCATCTAGCATTAACCCCTTCGTTTTTACAAAAAAAGATACTGAGGACCTGAAATGACCTGTGGGGAGCTCGGAAGTGTTCTGTGTCACATCTAGGAAGAAGGAAAAACAATGGAAGCAGCAAAATCATTTTGTTCAGTTATGATCCCTGCTATAGTAAAATTCAGCTTTTATAGAATTAGAGACAAAATATATCTCCATGGAAACGATATTTCCAAGTATCCCTCTGAGGCTGAGAAGTACGCTTTTCTATGCGAGTCTTTGCATCCGAAGTGTACACACAGGATGTGGGGTGAGGAGGTACTAAAAAGAGCAGAGCTTTATTAAAAGACGGGTCTGGATTTGAATTTGGGCTCTACCAGTTACTGGATCCCAGCCAATCTTAGCCCGAGCTAAGCCCCAGTTTTTTATCAGCAAAATGGGAATAATTAAGACCTTATAAATTTGTGAGGAATGTAAAGAAGTACAAGTCATCTAATTCATGGATTCATACATTGGTGGCTACTGAATGTAGGCTTTCTGACATTTATTTGTAGTTGCATAATGCTCAATAAAAAGCACCACCTCTGAATGCCTGTCAGTTTCATGAGTAACATACTATCAGCTGACTAGCCTGTAAATGGAATTCTACTAAGAGCAGGGGGAAGATGCTGATGATTTCAGCATCGATAGGAATTTATTAACTGGTTGACAGCAGCTATTTGGTGCCATATGTTTGAGGTAAAATAAAAGGTTGCTTGCTGGTTTGGGTTTTGTTTTGTTTTGTTTTGAAGATTTACTTATTTATCTGAGAGTGAGAGAGAGAAAGAACAAGCAGGAGGGGCAGAGGGAGAGAGAGAGAGAGAGAGAATCTCCAGCAGACTCGTGCCGAGAGCAGAGCCCAAGGCAGGGCTGCATCTCACGACCCTGAGATCATGGCCTGAGCCAAAACCAAGAGTCAGACACAACCGACTGCGCCACCCACATGTTCCTTAATGTGGTTTTTGTTTTTTTTTAAGGTGTAAGGAGTGACCTATTTCTGACTATACATGAATTCTGATCAACTACACCATCTCAAAACTGGAAGAAATCTCATGAGATATCCAGCAAGAATCCTCTCCCCGGTAGATCAGATCACATTATATGACCAACTTCTACTTAAAGCCTTCTAGTTTAATCCAGCTTCTCACTCCCTGTATTATCTGACCCTTCCAATGATCAGAAAGGGCTTTTTTCTCCCCCTTAGAATAACCAGGGGATGAAAAGTTAATGATAATGTAAAAATGCCAACCCACACTCACCTACTTTTGGAAATAAAAGTCTGTAAGTGTTGTTTTCACTTGGGGGTGAGAAAGGATATTCTATTTAATAACAGTTTCATGATATATAAAAAGTCAAGACCCAAAAATGCATCTTGAAGCTTATATTTACATCCTCATAACAATATATAGCTTAAAAACTTTGCCTTATATTAATATGTATATATATATTACATATATATATGTAATATATAAAACACAAAGAAAACATACCTGGGATGATATCATTGATGTGCAAGAGAATTGTACTTTCAACACTTGCAAAACTACAAAGCTGCACTCCATCAAATCTGCCATCCCAATTGCCAATAGGATTATCCTAGAAATTAAGTAATAGAATAAAGTTTTAAACCCTTCTCAATAAAACATGAGTACGAAAATCTACATTTTCCAGAAAAGGATCTCCCAAAAGATTTTACCCTGGCCAATTTTAGCTATTTTTCCTAAAAGAAAAAAGAATATATCAGAAATAACTGCCACAGTAATAAAGTTTTTGGTTTGTTTTCATTTATTGGGTTTTTGTTTCGGTAAAAATGAGATCCAAGAATAATCACGTTATAGTAAGTTCATAATTGAGCAAGAAATGGAAAGTATTCGTCGTACTTTACTGGACCACAAATGCTAGTCTACATGATAATACCCATCTGCATAGGAAGATTGATTGATTATACATTGTTTCACCCAGAAATCTGCCTCAAATTAAGCCTCGCTTAATCACTCTTACACTCCTGCGCACATATTCCACTTGAACCCCTGTATGCCCTTCTGAACACAGAAAATCTATTTTGTATTGACATTGTAGGGATATGCAAGAATTCCCTCCAAAACAGATTTTTACGTTTAATTCTTTTATATTCCAGTGTAGCACCAAGTAGTACAGTGCTGTTCACAGAGCTAGACTAAGAGACGGGCCAGTCAGACAAGTGCCCTGGGCACCCATGTATACACACAGCATGCTGTCACCGGAAACAGACGGAGATGAAGACTACTGCGTTTGCCGGAACTTTCAAGAGCACACCACAGGGGTTGGGAATGTCCACTTGCACGGGCCAACTGAAGCACAGACAGAGGCAGGGGGAGAAGCTGGTGGGGCAAAGCTCTAGGCAGCCTGCCCCAAGTAAATCAGGGGATCCTCAGGACTGCCATCTAAAGAGGGGAAAGGCCTATAGGGTTTTTACCAAGTATAAGGCCCAAATGACCTGAAGCGAGGGGAAACTAACCCCAATGACCAATGGCCCTCTTTCTCTAACCCTCCCTCCACCCAGCCCACAATCTCTTCTCCAAGTACATATTAAAGGTATGCTTTATCATCAGTTATCCTGAGGGATCCACACATTTTCCTCTGTCTCTAACTTTTTGCATGGCAAATGTTCAGTAAATATTTGTCGGAACAACAGAGTCATGTTTATCTAATGGGTATCAAATAGAAGTTCCTAGAATTTCCAAGCACCAGATAAACTGATGCTAGAACATTCATACCCTACCAAACAGTATGCCTGAGTAGATAAAAATAATCACTACAAACATCGTGAGTACAAAGAGCTGTTAGTCACGATCTCTCCTAACTCATTCTAGTGTTTAATAATTCTCTATGAGTTAGATCTTTCTACCTAACAAACCCTTGTCCATAGTTCTGATCTGTGATCAAAATGTTCCCAGAGTCTTTCTTCTCCTTCTCTTAATGCCCAGCTAACATTCAATTTGTCATATTGGAATGTTTCCATTAAGAACAAATATGATTATAAGATAACATTAAATGATACAAAACAATGAACAAAAGGACAAATACGGTAGGATTCCACTTACATGAGGTACCTAGAAAAGGCAAATTCGCAGAGACATTGGCTACCAGCAAAATACTAGCTGAGAGGGGTAATGGGAGTTAGCATTTAATGCGGACAGAGTTCCGGTCTGCGATGATGAAAAGCTCTGGGGATGGGGCGATTGCACAACCACGTGAATGTAATTAAATGCCAAGCAACTATAAACTTAAAAACGGTTAAAATCGTAAATTTTATGTTACATATATTTTACCACAGTGAAAAGAGATAAGGAGATTCTCTAATCATCTTTTCCTCTAAAGCAACGTACTTTATGCAGGTATTTTCCATAACTGATGTTTACACTATTCATTAAAATCAGATCAGTCAATAAGATTTTGCAAAATACTATAAAAAGAGAATCAGATTGGGGGAAAAAAAAACAACTTTTGCAAAATAAAGAAAAACAAGACATCAGATAACACATTTGGGTGGGTTTGGTTTTGTTTTTTTCTGTTTATTGGTCAGTTATCATAGAGCAAATGTAAGGACTGAAACATTATTCTAGTTTATTCAAGTTGGAAAGAAGAGTAAGTGTAACTCTATCTCTAGACTCCTGTCTCATATCACTGTTCCTTTACCAAAGATAAATTAGAAGATGTTTTTTAAGTTACTCCAAATTAGTCCATTTTAAATATTCAGAGTGCTTAATTTGTATCTAAAATTGGTCATAAAACTAATAGACAGATATACCCACAAAGATAATATACTCCAAAAGTTTCTTACCATGTCCACACCAACAAAATATCCTAAGCTTTCTTTTCCTGGCAAGACATCACAGAATATAACTGTGCCAGACTCTATAGTTTCTCCAAGCTTCAAAGAAACTCTGGAGTTTATTTCCAGAGGGGGAAGTTCCATCTGCATTGTGTCCCCGGGACCTGCAAAATCACTTTCCAATCCATTGTCATCATCTTCTAGGATTTCTAGTTTGTCCAACGCAACAAATACTCCACAGTCTTCATCACACTGAAAAAGCTGTTTCCCTTGATATATCCCATCAGTGAAACCTTGGCCACGACCTTCTTCCTAGTTTTCAAATGAGAGGGGAAAAAAAATGATTGATAGATAAAGAGATGGAGAAAGACGATCCATAAGAAAAAAGATCCACTCTGGGGATTTCGGGGGAAATCACTGGCAAAATTTTAAATGACACATACAAGAACTATAATTACCAGCAGCTGCTGTTGAGTTGAGTGTCTAAGAAAGAATAAAGAGTAAGCCGTACCTGATGCTCAAATATAAATTAATTAATTAATTAATTAAATCTAAAATCATAACTCCACTGTGAGAGAGCTTGGCTAGATTCTACACTGTAGAATCTGACTGGTAATTTTGCCATCAGAAGGAAATTTTACTTTAAAATAACAATAACGTGGGGCCCCTGGGTGGCGCAGTTGGTTGAGCGACTGCCTTCGGCTCAGGTCATGATCCTGGAGTCCCGGGATCGAGTCCCACATCGGGCTCCCAGCTCCATGGGGAGTCCGCTTCTCACTCTGACCTGCTCTCTCTCACTCTCTCTCTTTCCTAATAAATAAATAAATAAAATCTTTAAAAAAAAATTAAAAAAAAAAATAACAATAACGTTAGCTCCATTTACTGAGTACTTACTATACGCCAGCCACCATGCTAACTCTCGAATCAGCGGATCACAAAAACACCTCCACTATCCAAAAACCGGGTACGTACTGGTTTCACTACTTTACAGATGAGGAAGCAGATTTAGAGAAGTAGCCTGGTCAAGTAACCTGGCAACCCAGCTAGTAAATAGCATAACTGGGACTCGAACCTCTGATTGTTTTGCAATCACTGCTTTAAAAATGTAATCCCTACATAAGGCATGAAATTCTATATGCGAGAATGTAAAAATGTAACTGACATTTAAGTTCTGGAGAATGGATATTGATTTTGGAAACGTATCACGGAGTTCTAGGTTCTCTCTTGGGTAGAAATAAATTCCAAGACGATTTTCACATATCTTAGGAGGGACGACCAAAGCACATTTAAACAGCTGCACCTTACTTTTCTAAAATCTTACAGCTACCTTTCATTACTTAATAGCACACACACACTGAGAAAAACTGAGAAACCTACACATGCTAATGTCACAAGATAATTAACAATTTGTGAGGAGAGTAATTCGATTCTAGCTGGCAGAGTTCATTTTTAACATAGACAATGTTAAAATTTCTAAGATTTGAAAGCCTTGAATAATTACACGATCTATGTGTATTTCCTAGGACAGTAGGTCATTTTCTAAAAAGTTTTCAATGTATCATCTTTGCATCATCTCAATTTCTCATTAGAAAGTGAATCCTAAGAATTATGAATATTAAGAATTACAGAAGATTTCTGGAAAAACTTTTCTGTTGTATTTAAAGGGGGGAAAAATACACGTGGGCATACAAATATACACAGGAACAAACACACACACACAGCCCACTAAAACGGTTTATCAAACTTACCAGTAATTCTACTCCAAAGAATATTCCCGACACTGTCCTCTCTGCTAATAAGGGTCCTCTGAAGCGCACAACTCCAGGAAATTTTTCTTCCCCAGATCTCAGCTGTACTTTCACAGGGCAGCCCACATCTATCTGGAGGCCTTTACTTAGTCTGTTTCTGTTCTTAAACAGGCTGAACCTCTCTTCACAATTGGTAATTGCCAAAAGCAACTCTGTGAACTTTTCGTTTATTTCTATAACGTCCTTTTCATCGACAAAGAGAACTGCGTGTGGTTGCTCTAAAATTTTTAGTCCAATCTGATTTTTCTTGCCTTTTGCAGAAGGAATCCTCGAGTGCCCCACCGAGCGATCTTGGATATACTGCCCTATACTCCCCTTTGGCACTTTAAGGAGCTTGTGAGTTTGTTTGTCTGTAACGCTGCACTCTTGAAGAAGCAAATAAAAAATCCGCTCTTCCCAGTAGGGTGAAGTAACTTTTTCCTGGCTCCATAAGCCTGAACTCATTGTGACATTAACTCCAAAATATTAACTCAAAAAAAAGGGAACTACTAAGTTTGTAGTGAAACCGCAAAAGATAAAGTCACTGGCGGTCCCAGAGCACGTTTTTAGCAATGTGGTGTCCATGCTGTAAAAAGACAGCAAAGCAAAATGCCTAGAGGACAAGCAAAAAGAAACTTCACACTTTATTCTACATGAGCTGCAATTAAGATTAAAGACTTCTTAAGATCTCTTTCAGTTAGTAAAAACACGCACATAAATACTTCCCAAAGTACCCAAAAAGTTTAAAAGACATACAGTACTTGTATCTACTGTAATTTTGCATCTTTAATTAAGAAGAGCCAATTGTAAAATATCTTCAAAGACAGTACGACAGTGTTTGTTTCTGAGGCAATGAAATTTATGAAATCAAATCTGAATAACAGATAACATTATATACATTATTTAAATATATATTTTTTAACTTTAAAAAGTAGCATTTTTAAGAGATCCTGCCTAACTTAAATGAATAAGTTGCTGTATTTTGGCAGAACACACATAAATCAAAAAGGCTGTTATTTATGTACACACAGTAAAAAGCTACCCACCATAATTATCATGATAAAAATGTTTTATCAAAAAAATATTTCATATTCTGAAACTTTAACCATGATTCGTCTATCTATGTTCCATGTTTCGATAATGGATCATTTATTTGCTCTCTGATCCAGTTTCATTTCCTTCATCATGCACATTTTGCCCTTAGATAAGCAGATGTTAATCATATTAATCAGAACCATCATTTAATTGCTCAAGTTCTCAATCAGATAGTTTAAATCTAATTATAGCAAAGACATTTTTAAAAATCAATTTTGTAGTCCAAGTATAGTTTGGACTACATAACAAGGAATATAACTATAATACAGTAACAAATATAAGACTTCTTATACCACGATTTTAACTGTGTTATCCTAGAAACAAATACAAAAAGATTATTTCTTTTTCAGTTTCAAATTTTCATCTAAAATTTTTACGACACTAATCTTTCACAATTAAAATAGCCTTCTCAACCCTACTTTAAGTGATGGTTAAAACCGATACAATTTCATCAAATCAAATTAAGATTTAGCTCATTATCTTAATAATTAACTATCTTACTGAAAAAGAAGTTCTTATGAATTCTCTGTCCACATGAGTGTGGCCATTTCCTTTGTAAAGACAGTTACTCATTCCATCCTTCTTTTGGGGGACGGGGACAGGAAGGGGCACAGGGAGAGGAAGAGAGAGAGAGAATCTTAAGCAGGCTCCATGTCTAGCACAGAGTCCAGTGCAGGGCGTGATCTCACAACCCTGAGATCGCGACCTGAGCTGAAATTGGGAGTCGGACGCCTAACTGACTGAGCCACCCAGGCGCCCCTCCATCCTTCTGCGAGGTAGACATATCCATTTCCATCCCATTTCACAGCAGCAGTTGAGCGCACTACCGTATTTACCTATTTTATTCCTGGAATTTAGAAATAAATACTCTTAAAACAAAAGAACCAAATTTTAAGTTCAATAATTGAACTTAATGGTTAAATAATCTGGCAAACCTATACATGGAATGCATCATGAGATAATGATGTACTCTAGAACTGGTCAAGTGCTTTTTTTTTTTTTTTTTTTTTTTTTGTCAAGTGCTTTTAAAATGTCTGTCCCTCCACAACCCAGAATGAGATATGCAAGTTACCCGAGACAGGATAAAAAGTTTGGCATCTCTTTAAAGCAGCATTATTGAAATATCTGCAATATTTAGTAAAGGCAGGGTGCCTGGGTGGCTCAGTGGGTTAAAGCCTCTGCCTTCGGCTCAGGTCATGATCTCAGGGTCCTGGGATCGAGCCCCACGTCGGGCTCTCGGCTCGGCAGGGAGCCTGCTTCCCCACCCTCTCTGCCTACTTGTGATCTCTCTCTCTGTGTCAAATAAATAAATAAAATCTTTAAAAAAAAGTATTTAGTAAAGGCAGGGACAGAGCTGGTGTAAAGTGGCTCTCTCTCTCTCTCTTTCTCTCTCTCTTTCTTTTCCCCCTTTCTTTATGATGTGTTTGTCTTAATTCCACTTGAGGGCACTGTCTACTCCGGCAGGAACAGAATCAATTTCTATTTGCCACTTACATAAGACACCTGTGGAAACCCCTATCTTGGCACCATTATAAACAAAATCCCTCATGAAGGCTACCCAAACAGAGACCTAAACCCTTAATTTGGCTGTACTCCTTTAAAGTGCCAAAATGAAGTATTTGTTTTTTCTGACTAAAATTCTTCTCAAATGTCAACGAGTATTCTTTTCTGAATCATCGAATTATCAATATGAATATAAGCTCTCATGTGACTCTCAAGACGCAAAGATGTTTGTGACTTTGTTAAAAGGTTTGACGTTAGGTTTTCTGAGTTCCTGTGTCTGCTTTCTATAGATTTACAGTCCTTGGTTTTCCCTTGCCATCAGCCATTTTCTGTGGTTTCCTACAGGGTGCATTTGACTCATTTTATGGCCTTGTTGCTTTCCACCTTACTCCTTCTAATCAGCTCTGAGAAGCCGGGGGATGAAATATGTGTGTGTGTTTTAAAAAAACAAACAACTAAAAGAGGTATATATAAATGCTGAACAGCCTTTTAGGAGTGAAGCACAGTGGTCTCAGTGCGTGGATATGGTCTGGGTCACTCCCAGAAGGCTGAGGTGGTCACAGAGCAACTTCTAAAAAAGGGAGGTGCTTTGTTCTCTTTATAAATGTATTTAAATATTTTTGGCCAAAAATTGCTTTTCAAAAAGTATGGTAATTCTCCTTAGAAAAGAAATTGCTTTTTTAAATTTCCAAAAATTACATTTTCAAATACTAGGAATATCCTTGAATCTAATATGATATGCCCAGATTTCTACTCCAATGGTTCCGCAGCTTAACAAATCCTGCCGTGACTGAAAACAAAGCCCCCAGTGGGTAACGGAATATTACCAAGACAAAATTAAATGACTGTTTGTGATGCGTTAGGACGCTATGTTTTATATGAATTTGGTTACAGAAGTGTTTTTGGCTAATGGCTTAAGAGGCAGTCCACAGCAAAATTTAATATAACTCCTTTGGGTTATAAAAAAGGTGGAAGGCAATTTACCAATCATTATTAAGAACCATAATTTACAGCGAACACATAGGAGCAGCTTTGCTCTAACCCGCATCAGCACAAGTGGGAGTGAGCTTCACCTCAATAAAAGCAGGGGTCATGTCAGGCCCCTAGAACAGCCAGAGCAAAAGTTTATAAAACATGTAAAAAACATTATCCAAAAATAAAAAGGCTGTGGCCTTTCCTCTTTTAAAAACCACACATTAAGAAAGAAAAACTTTGGAATTACCATATTAAACACTGATTCTCTTCATTGCAACTGATAGTTCGAGAAAGGTGAATGGGGAACTTTATGACTCCAGAGCTAGACAAGATAATAAATTTAATGGTAGTGAATATCTCAATATACTGCCATTATAGCAGAAATAGGTTAATAAAGAGACTTTCCTCCACTGCAGAAATGAGTAGAATGACAACGTTCTTCTTTCACTGGGATAGGCACAACAGTTAGATCGAGTCTTAAGAACCCCAAGCAGTAAAAACTAAAAACTACATGGGAAAGATTTAAATGACATTGTCAATGAGTTCTTTATCAATCAAGGTTTCTTAGTTTGTTTAGCATTTTTGTACACTCAGCACAGTGTTAGATGTTGAGAAGTATGGCAGATTTAAGATATGAAAACTGCCCTACTTTATGTTCTCTTACTACCTTTCAGGTCTAATTGGTTTAAAATTGCCTCTAATAGTATACTTCACTGAGTGTAAATATATCACAAATGATTCATCTAAATGCCTTCGCACTCATTTCAGGCTGGAAAATTGAGTGATTATGAATATCCTGATCATTACTCTAAGCACTGAATGAAAATTACCAAAGAGGTGGAATGCAATGATATATTTAACTCTAAACCATACTGAACAGAAGGCCTTTCCTTTGGCAACATTTGAGATGAGGGAAATGTTCAGGGTCACAAAGACTTGAAAGTATATCCTGTTATCTGAGCTTGTCGAGGGTCTGGATTCTGAACAAATGAGAGTTTAACTGTATTAAAGCCACTAAACCAAAACACAAATACTTATCAGTTTTCTATCACTGCAATGAAAAGATGGTCAAGAAATATGTTTTATACAAAAACATTAAAGGTCAGAATTACCACACTCTAAAAGATAACATACGGTTTACACCTGAACAGCATTAGCTACGTACAAATGACAATGGTTGTCTAGAAAATACAATGTCTTTTTTAAGTCTCAAGCTATCAGGTTATCCTGCTCAAAGAACCTCACTAGAGAAAACAAAGATCTAATTCAAGAACCTTTTTGCCTCTTCTCAAATAGCCCAACTTGTTCTAAAAACCACAGGAGACTAAATCAGAATAAAACTTACAATACAAAAATACGAACCCCAATTACAAGTGGCAAAGGGACAGGAAGGTCAGCATGAATCCCAAAGAAGGAAGACACACGGGACTTTTTCCGAAAGCTCCTAGATAGCTAAAATAATCACCATTTTAAGGCAGAATCTCTCTCACCAAAAGAGTAAGTTGTTATTCCACTAAACAGCTAAAAGCAGAAAAACAGAGATTCCGTGATCAGAAAAGACAATCAGCTTATCTTTCCTCACCTAGGGTGTCCCAAGGGCACAAGTATTCCGTCCCTAAAACAAGCGGGATCTATAAAGTTAAAAGAAGAGTCGGGCTCCTAGATCTGCATGTATATTCAGGGCAGAACCGGGAAGCCCACGGTCCCCCTAGAGTTAAGCCCTGCCACTACACTTCCAAACTGGGAATTCCCACAAGTCCTTCATTTCCAGTGCCAAACCAAGGCCTAACGTGTAATGGGCATTCCGTACGTGTAAAGTGAACAAATGATCTGGTAAACTCACGTGATAAAAGTGAAAGCCAAAATTCCATTTCCTCATCCTAATTGTTTAAGTGATTAAAAGCGTATCTTCCAGATTTAAAGGAAATATATATACATATATATATATATAAAACTTCTCAGAATAAATGAAGTCATGGTTAATGTTTACCCCCACTGCATTGTTACACACGTGAGAAGAAATAAGGCAAACTTCACAATTCCAAAAACAAGTTGTTTTGAAGTTCATTTCAAACCGGTTGCCTAGCTCTTCATACCGTGTTCGATGCCTATAAAATTCTGTGCAACCGGTGAAAATACCTGGACAAATTTAAGAAGAAAGTGTGGAAATCAGGAACAAAATACTGATCCGTTTGGTGAACGGGATACTTACTCCTTTCTCTCTTCTTGCGATAAGGACTTTGCTAAGTCAAGCAAAATCACAATTCTGGCATGTCAGACCTGGAGAAATCACTGCTGCTGAATGTTTGTTTTATTATAATATGCCCTGGTCTTATCAACTCTTCACAGAAGTTACCATCCACAGAAAGGCTTCTTCGCAGGAATACTATAGCATTTTGCAGCAGAACACTAGAGAATGTTCTGGGTGATAGATATCAACATTCACAGTACACGAACTTCCACAAGAACTCCCAGCAATCATTTTCTCCTAATACTGTTCTAGTTCCAATCCGCCCACTACCCAGTGGGGAAATTGGCGGCCTAATCCTCAGGGCCATTCAGTCTACTTGGGGCATGAGGGGGTGTGCAGAAAACCAACAATTGAATGAACACCCTCCCTCCAGGCCTGGATTTTTCTCTGGGAGCCAACGACTGCCAAAGGAACAATCTTATTAAGATCTCTATTAGCCCGAATTCAAAAGCAAGGTAAGGAATGCTTCTTAGCTAAGCTAAGGATACAACTTTCCAGGGAGACTGGGGAGAGGAGGGTGGCAGGGATGGTGGGGGCTGAGAGATTGAAAGGCTTGGTGGCTGAAAGATGATAACCATCCTAAAACATGCAAATGCCACAGGGTGGAATAGAAAAGATGCCAAGTACATGAATAACCGGGCAGCTGACCCAGCTGAGAAACAAATCCAGGAACACTATCTTCTGTCAAGACTTCCCGATTTCCCTGCAGATCGTTAACATGATTAAAAAGAAAAACAAAACGAAGGAAAAGAATACCTTGTTTCGACAGAGCGCACCCTTCAATTAAAGAACTCCAGGTTGTTGTAGAAAATCATCCTCACCCTGGAAAGGGGGAAACTGAAAGAAAAAGCAGAACACGCCATTAACGAGGCCAGTACCCCGACTGCTCTGCCTGGACAGGAGCCACAAACACCCCCAAACCGACCGATCGATATGCCACTGGGCTAGGGGAGTGGCGATATTACAGCCCAGGGCTCTCGAAGCCAACAGGGGCCGTCGGGAGCCGGCCAGTGGCCCGTGCCTCAGTTTCCCCATCTGTAAATGGGGGGCCCGGCGGGGGCCACGGTCTCCTGCTCGGCTCCCACCCCAAGTCCTCTCTCTTCCGGAGGTCCCGGCGGCGGCGACCACGCTCCCACGGCTCGGGAGCCCTCTCAGGAAGGCCGGGGTGGGGGGGTTGGGGGGGGAAGCCCCGGGGGTGGGGAAGCTCGGGCTGACGTCAGCGGGCTCAGCACCCCGCGGGCCCGGCCGGCTCCCGGCCAGGGCAACTAACGGGCGGGCGCCGAGGGCCCGACAGCCGCGGCGGCGGCTGAAGGCGCCCCGAGGCGGGGAAGGGACATCCGAGGGGACCCAGCCGTCCGCTTCTCGCCGCCTCAGTCGTCCACTCACTCACTCACCTCGGCGGCGGGGCGTCGCCCCTTCCCCAGTCTCGCTAGCCCGAGTCCCAGTCCGGCCCCGGCGCCCCACACCCACCGCCTTAATATTTACCTCCGACGCGCGGCCCGGGCGCAGCCGAACCTGCTACCTGGGCCCGCCCCCACCTGCCCCGCCTCCGAGCCACCCGGGAGGGGGGTGGAGAGACGGAGAGAGAGAGAGGGAGCGAGCGGGGGCGAGGGGGCAACCGCCGAACTAACCAATCGCAGCCCGAGATGCGTTCCTGTGCACTCTCTGATTGGGCATCCCTGTGACGGACCTTCCTCCAATGGCTGCCGGCCCGGAGCCGGCTGAAGGGACTTTCCGCTCCGTCAAGCTCGGTCGAGCAAAAGGGAAAGCGGAGGGGAGGGGAGGAGGAGCGGGAGAGGTGGGCGGGGAGCTCTGGCTGATTGGACAAGAGACTGCGGGGGCCGTGTCACCATTGGCCGAAACCGGAGCCGGGGCGGGGCGCTGTGCTGCTCCCCGCTCCACCTCCCAGGCCGGGGTCTTGGCGCTCCGCTTAGCTGTCAAAACTCCTGCAGGCAGTTTGGGGCTGGGAATAGGATTTCAGGATTCCATGAAAAAGCAAAGCTTTAGAATCAGACTTAAATTTGAATGCTTTGCGCTTTTAATTAGTAGGATTTCAAGACCACGCTAAGCCTCAGTATCCTCATCTGTAAAATGGAGATGCTAGTTATCACTTGTCCAACAGAACCGCTGTGAAACACCGTAGGTAAAGTTTCCGATACACAGCAGGAGCTCAGTCGTTTTGAATCTCTTCTCCTTCCTCAGATTCGGCCAGGGACCTCTGCTGTTTCGAAAACTCTGTTGCCACCTATCCCAGTTTGGAGGGAGGTATCCCTAGGGTGGCAAAGAAGGGATTTCCACCCGCTGCCTCACCCAGCTCTGTACCCCTGGCCACCAGCCAGGACTTGGGGTGTAGTTAAGGATCTTTCAATTAGAAGGGAGGTTTCTGATTCCCAAAAGTGCTCAAAATATTTAAGGAAGTGCTTTTTATAATCAGTCCCAGAGCCTTGCTTCATAGCATGCCTTGCTGCACTGGATACTCCTGTTAATTAATTCCTTCTCCTTTGACATTTTAAGTACCAATTATAGGAGAAGGTGATTAATACTGAGGAAAGAAGAGGGGTGTGTGTATTTAATCATGAGACGGAAAATTTTCCCAGTGGAAAGTGACATTTCTGAAGATCTGGGCAGTTTAAACCAGCGAGTACATTAAAGAAGTCACATGAGTGATTACTAACGGTACTAGTAAACAGGCCATCCACCTCCCTTGCCATAAGCACCCAGGATGAAATGGACATCTTTTGAAAACTTAAGCCTCAATCCTCTCTTGTCTCGTCTTCGTTCATCCTTATCCTGTGTCCTGAGCTTCATAACCTCAGTGCTGTAGAAAGCAATAAAATGGAAATCAACAGGCCTGGCTCACAGCATGGCCTTAGGTGACACTGTTCCCTCCCAGCTCTAGATTCTCCAATAAAGTCAGGAGGACTCAGAGCTCACCGTCTGGCTGTCTGGGCTAGCAATTCAGCCTGCAGACTATTTTTGCTTGACCTATACAGTGAGGAGGAGGAAGGGGAGAAGAGGAAGTGGAATGGCAGAGAAAGAGTTTGAATCCTTTAAGATAGGTCAGTCTCCCTTTCCCCTGTTCGCCACACTGTTCACCATTCCCTAGTTTATTTACCTGGCACATTTCTCTCCTTTATGTTCTCTACTGGCCCCCGACGGTCAGTTTGCCACCACTGGACGAGGACGTCTTCAAGCCTTTTCTGATGACCGTGCTTGGTGCTGCCAGAGCTCTTGCTCAGCCCTCCTGCGACCCATTCCTTAAACCAGACAGTGTCAAAGCCTGACTTCATCCAAGAGATATTCTTCCAAGCCAGGACCGATAAACAAGGCTTATCTCGATTACCATCTCCCATCAGTTGGTAATGACTGCCTAAAACATTGTTGAAAACAATTCTAAAACTATATTCAGGCTCGGGGCGGGCGGGGGGTGGCGGGGGGGAGATGTCTGCCAGGGGATAAGATGGGGGAATCGTGTCATGGTGCTATTATTTGCAATCCTTGCTAAGCCAGCCTGTCCTTTTACAGAGAGGAGATTAAGGTCCAGAGAGGGAGAATAACTTGTCCCAGGTCCCCCAGGAGATGAGTTGAGACCCTGATTCTCCTGATTTCAAGTCGGGATTTTTCCAGCTCTGTCAAAACAGATTCTCCAACTGCAATGCCTATCCTTCCTGGTCTCCAGGCGTCCCTTTGTCTCAGGCCCAACCAAAGCCCATCCTCTTCCAAGAGTCTTTGCAGACGGCTCCAGGCCCTGCTTGATCCCCTCTGCCTCTCCACCTTCTCATAGCCTCTTCCACTGCTGGTTGAATTACCGACCATGGACCAAGAAACACAAGGGGGTCCGAGAGAGATGCCACCCATACCCTCTGGCAAGGAAGGGTAGACCTTAAAGGACTAGCTAGCTACAAAATCACCTCCTGAACTATGGAGAGTGAAGTGAGCCCCAGAAGGAGAACTATTCTGAACACACATAAGAGGCGGTTGGGCACTGAGAGCAGGCCTGTTTGAGGAAGTCACCTGTAAGATGAAATAGGAAAGACGACTAGCAGCCCAGGGGGAAAGGGAGCACTTCAGGAAAAGGGAACAGGATTTTGCGTGACAATATTGGAGGAACTGAAAGAGGCAGAACACAGTAAATTTGGGCACAAAAGAACCCGGCAGGTAGGACTTTGGGAGTCAAGTTTTGGTCTTTAGCTTCAGAGCAGGATCCCGTTGAAGGGTTTTAATAGGGTAGTTAGCTCTGATTCTAAATCATCTCGCATAGCTCTCCTTGTGCGCAGCAGGAACCCAACCAAAAGCCCACTGGAAAGTGACATTGGGAAATGACCCAAGAACTGGAAACCTGGTGGCCTTGGAGGGACCTGTGACTTGGAGTAACACCCACGCAGGACCCAAGCCAAACTTCTCAGTAGCACGAGTAACGGTCATTTCTTAGACCCTGCCCCACGCTCCCCAAATGGCTACCACAGGCTACCTCTTACTTCCAGCCTCACAAAATTCAGTGTTTTAGATCATGCTGCCTGCTTAGTTAGCCTCTCCACCCCACACAGCCAGAAATGAGCTCCTGATACTGCTCCACTCCCACTGAAGTCCTTCTGCCTTCCCCGCCCTAGGAAATGGCCGCTCCTGGTTGTTCATCCAGCTTCCCGCGCCTCCAGCTGTTTCCCAGCACCGTTCCTGGGATCAGGACTTTCAGAATAAGCTCTAAACTGTGGGCCTAACTGGACCAGGAGACTGCATGGGCGCTTTCTCCATAGGGCCCTGCCTGGTGTTTCAGTGAGTGAATGGGTGGAGAGTCTGCTCTTCCGAGGATGAGCTTGTCTCTTAGCGGTGGGGGATGTTGGAGGGTGAATCTCCAGGTGCAAGTGAACATTCTGTCCGGGGGCTTTTATTCTGGTCACCCAAAAGCTCATTTTGATAATATAAAAGGGATTGCTTTGATCATCTTTCCCCTAATGCTGCTGAACTATCAATTCATGCTCTCCTGTTGGAGCTGTTGGCCGTTATCAATGACAAATGATCTCTGTGTGATTTGAAAAACCCACAGGGAAAAGGGGTCTGAGGCTCTTCATTGGGACCTCTGTGCTACCTCTGGGATCCCCTCTGGGACAGTAAACACATTAAGGAATGATCTCATGAGGCAGGAAAACTTCCTCCCTTAGGAAGGAGACGCTAATGGTGGCAGGAAAAAAAGCGATTCATTTTTATAATCTTGCCCAACTTCTATGTTCTGCTTCCTTTAAGCAGGTTGATTCTCCATTCAGTTAACAAATATTTGAGCATCAGGGCGCCTGGGTGGCTCAGTGGGTTAAAGCCTCTGCCTTCGGCTCAGGTCATGATCTCAGGGTCCTGGGATCGAGCCCCACATCGGGCTCTCTGCTCAGCAGGGAGCCTGCTTCCCCCTCTCTCTCTGCCTGCCTCTCTGCCTACTTGTGATCTCTCTGTGTCAAATAAATAAATAGAATCTTTAAAAAAAAAAAAAAAACGAAACAAGTATTTGAGCATCAGTTATGCACTAGGCACTATTCTAGCCCCGGAGGACTCTGTAGCAAGCACGGCTCTTATTCCTCTCATGGAGCTGACATTCTAGGGAAAGAAACACACATATGTCAGGTGGTGTGTTCTGGGAAGACACTAGTAAGCAGGGCTGGGGAGAAGAGAGTGGTCGGGGACTACTGTTTGAGTGAGATGGTTCAGGGAAGGAGTCCCTTGATGAGCTGACAGTTGAACAAAGACCTGCAGTAAATGAGGAAGCCAGCCAGGCCACTGTCTAGGGAGGAATGTTCCTATAAGAGGAAGTAGGCTGGTGCAAAGGTCTAGACGCAATTTACATCATCAAGGAGCGGCCAAGAAGCCTTGTGGCTGGAGCGCAGGGAACGGGAGTCTTGAGTGGCAAAAGGGAAGTCCTTGAAAACCCGGGGGCGGGCCAGGCCAGCAGTTGACCTTGACTTTCACTTTGAGCTCAATTGGGAAGTTCTGGAGAATTTCAACCAGAGCTGTGGCTCCTCTGACTTACCTTTTAACAGGCTCATGTTGTGAGTCAGGTGGGTCCGCTGCAGGCAGGCCCGCTAAGACACTGATACAGTAATCCAGGCAAGGGTGGGCCCCCAAGGAGGAGGCCCTTCTTTCCTGGGGGGGTGGGGGGGGCGGGTGAGAAGGAGGGTTATGTGGAACTGAAGACGTCAAAGAAGAAGTTATTGGGAAAGGAGGGATTTTCAGGAATCTTGGAGAATCTAACGATCTTGGATTGCCAGTCTGCGCAACTGAAGGCTCTCCCCAGGTGATTCTCCAAGGGGCATCCGGGGCAGGATGGCCCTGATGTCGTTCATGACCTTGCAATTCACCTGGGGAAACCTACCCCCCAGGGACCCGGCCTCTGTGTTCCCTGGCGGGCGGGCACTACCAGCATGTGCGCCCCCATCACCGTGTGCTTCGCCCGCTGGGCTGCACCCATCTCCTGAGTGGGGATGGAGGCGTGAAGATGTGTTGGTGCAATAATGAAATGATGCTGTATGTAGTCTCAACTCAGCCTGCTCAGAATGTGATTCCACCTCCCACACTTTCTGCGGGGTGTACTCGTTCCAGTATCTGGTTTTGGCGCTATGGGGGGGGGG
>CM052803.1:21359315-21387616 GCA_028533885.1 Nasua narica | reverse complement strand
GTGTCAAATCAGCAGGAGGCGGGGAGGAGCTGCCCTTTTGCTACATTCCATGGACTGAATCTTGGGAAGAACTGAGTGCAAAAGTCGGCTGCAGGAAAGTCTGCTCCGAAGTCTGCAGGAAGTCTGTTCCTATGGCTCCTTCCTCTGCTGAGAGAGACAACTCATTGCTCCAGCCCCGCCCTGGGCAGGACAAGGTCCTGTATCCAGCTTTAGGGATCCAAACCCGCAGCCTGTTTGCAAACAGACTGAAATCAACGTTGGCCCCAGGCTTCAGAGCAAGAGTCTGGAGTCCCTCCGGCGGAGCCTCTCCACTTCCTCGGCAGAGAAAGCGTTGCCTCGGAGCCTAAAGTGGATAAAGCAAAGAGAGGTTTGCATGAGCACTGAGCGGGGATGGTGCTTTTAATTGGAGGCTGCTGCTTTCCAAACCTGGGCCTCGATGGCCTGGCCCTTGGGCCCTGCTGCAGCCCTCCCCTTCTGGCGTTAGCCTCGGTCCCCGAGGGCAGCTCACGAATCGTTGCAAGACTTTGTGACTCTGCAGAAAAAATTCACACCGGGCCCAACCGGCCCCGACTCCCCAAGGCCGGTGATACTTTTTAAGGCAACAGCAGAATCCGTCAAGAATGCAATGAGCAAACCCTCATGCCCTCCCAAGTTCTGCCAACAGGTGGCAACTAACATCAGAACCCTTAAAATATCAACCCGCTGCTGGCTTCCTCCCCACCCGACGCAGAATGCGACATTTCCTATGACCTTGCGATGGTTTGAAACAAACACAGAAACAAAAACCTGCGCTCTGCCCGGGACCCTACGGAGATTACACGATCGTGGGGAAAGGAAAAATCTCGTCCCGGGGCAGACTCCGACGAGTCTTTATTTTGAACTTCATCATCCGATATGTATTGTCACTGCTGCCTCGATGTGATTTTGGAGGGAGGGAACGGTCCGTGGGCATGTGCAAAGCAGGGGTCACAAGCTCGCAGGGGACGAGACAAGGCACATAGAGCAGCTAAAGGGGCCTGGTCCGGGACGCCAGGCTTGCTGGGTGTGCGGCTGCCATCGGCCAGTCTGCCCAACTCAGCAGGGTCAACCCTACTCTGCTCTGCTTAATTGCTGGCATTTTCCATGGGGACCCAGCGTTGGAAGTTTAGGGCAAAAAAACTCAGGAACGTATACAGACTTCCATGGGGGAAATCTCCTGGCTTTGAAAGATTGGCTTGTAGCCCAGTGCCTGGAACACATACAGTGGAATATTCACTCATTACACATCAAGCCGGGGGAAACCTTTGTACTTATTCTGGGAGTGATAAATACATCCCTGGAAGGAAGGAGCATAAATCTCCGAAGGTGTGACTCAGTGCTTTTTTCAAACACACGAAGGAATGTGGCTTTTAATTATAAAGATCTGGAAACACTCACTGTGCAATAGTACCTCCCTCCCGGCCCCCGCCCCCTGCCCCAGCCAATGTTACCTCCACCTGGAGGCAACAGCCCTGACCTGAGAAGGCAGGTGCAATACCCCCAAGTTCTTGTGTCCGTGTTCATCTTCCACCACACCCCTTCCTACACGGTCATCCGGAACAGAAACCTTCCAGAATACTCAGGGTTTCAAAATGAACCACTTGGGCCATGCTCGGAGACGGGAAAACATCTTCCCCAGAGAGAAATTAGATCCGTGGCGAGCACAATGGCGTGGACTGTCAGAGCCCAGAGGGAAAATGCTCAGGGTCCCCCTCTCTCCTGGCCCCATTTTACCGATTGGAAAAGGGAGGCTCGGAGAGGCAAGGAGGCTGGTCCAGGGGACTTACCAGACTTCCAGGATGGTATCATTCCTTTCCAGGGCCCGCAGGAGGGATTCTGCCCCAAAGTAGGTGACGCAGTTGTCAGATAGCCTGGAGAAGAAGACGGAAGGGTGAGCTTCAAGGATGCTTGGTTCTCCTCTTGGGCCTGCACAGTTAAAGGAGGCCTTGGGGGCAGGCCAGCCTATGGAAGCCCCCCTGCTCCCTTGGCATGTCCTTCTCCTGTCTGAGATTCCCAACGAGCTCATCCACAAAGGCTCAAGGCCTGCAAGGAAATGTACCCCTCTCTCCTCTGTTTCCCGGATTCGTGTATCTAGTTAAGTAGCTACTCCCTCAGGAAGGATCTCCGGCATGGGGGTTAAGCAGGTGCATTTTACTCCCTGGGTTCCAATCCCACTTCCACTGCTCCTTTTTTGATCTCAGGCAAATTAATTCCAACTTCCTTTAGGTCTTCCTCTGTAAGATCTAAAAGAATACCTATCTCGTGGAGTCTAAGAGTTAAAACAAAAGAATGGAATATTCTGGGGTTCATTGGGCCCTATACTCAACTGATCGGAAATAATCAATGAACGGTAATAGTTTCATTTGGGGGGTGGATGGGGGCCACAGGGACATGGATTCGAGCAAATACGAGGTTGGCAATTGGGAGGGGAGAAGGCACACTGTCAGCGACAGCGGGGGTGGGGGGGAGAGCCACCACGCCCTGCCATTTTAGCTCATAGCTGGGCCTTTGAGACATCTCCAGGATTTCAGGACCATCCAGGAAGATGCCCCTAAGCCAACACTGGTAATAATAACGGCCAGTGGGGCGCCTGGGTGACTCAGTGGGTTAAAGCCTCTGCCTTTGGCTCAAGTCATGGTCTCAGAGTCCCGTATTGGGCTCTGCACAGCGGGGAGCCTGCTTCCTCCTCTTTCTCTCTGCCTGCCTCTCTGCCTACTTGTGATCTCTCTGTCAAATAAATAAATAAAATCTTTAAAATAATAATAATGGCCAGTATCTGAACTCCTATTACATACCAGCCCAAGACCTCCGTCAACTCAGTGACGCTCACAATCCTGAGAGCAGGGACCCATTATTACCTCCCCCTTTACACTCAATGCTACTGAAACACAAATCCAAGGAGAAACAGCGGTAATGTTGGACCCGGGGTCCAAACCCAACCGGTCAGGTGCCAGAGTCCACACCCTTAACCAACGTTTGGTAGTCACTATGCCTGGAAAAAGAAGGATGCAGGCTTTTTCTTTTTCTTTTTTCTTTCTTTTTTTTTTTTTTAAGGTACATAAGAAGCTTGCTTTTTTTTTTTTTTTTTTTTAAGATCTTATTTATTTATTTGAGGGAGAGTACAAGTAGGGGAAAGAGGCAGAGGGACAAGCAGACTCCCCGCTGAGCAGAGAGCCCAATGCAGGGCTCGATCCCAAGACCCTGAGATCATGACTTGAGCCAAACTCGGATGCTTAACCGACTGAGCCACCCAGGTGCCCCAAGAAGCTCGCTTTAATGGGGAAACAGTGAGGGACGGTGGAATTCAGGGGTGCTTCCTTCTCAGGTTCTCGAGCAGGCAGCAGGGGACAAGCCTGGCTACTAACCCCTGCCACCCCCGGGGGTCGCCCGCACTAGGTCTGTGACATCGACGGAGGGCAAACGTGCCGTGTCCACACCTGATTAGCACTAAACCAGGTACTACTGCCAGACCCCCCCCTCCTTGTGCAAAGCCTGGGGTCCCCGCTTACACAATCCAGGCGTTCCCCAGGCCTCCCAGCCCGGTTTCGCCCAAGTGACAAGTGGAAGTGTTTCCCCCAAACATTTGGCAACTTCCTCGCCCCTGCAAAGCAACACAAAGTGTTGCCAGAGTGGCTGGCGGGCTGGCAGCGAAGCGGACTCTCTCCCAGAGGCAGCTGTCTGCCCGCCTCTGAAGCCAAGTCTGTTCCATGGGCCACATTTGCCAGGGCGGATGCCACCCTTCCTGTCGCACAAGGACCCATCCGAGGCTGTCCCTCTCCATTGAGACCTTTGGCACCCCGGCAGGTGTGGCTCCTCATCCTCTGTCCCTGTCCTTGGGGTTGGGGGGATGGGGGGATGGGGGGAACCCACCCACTGAGCCCACCACCAAGGGTCGCCACCGCTTCCGGCCAACAATGCGGCCTTCCCACCCGGCGGCTCCTGGACCTTCCAGGGCACCTCCAGCCAGAGCCTACCAGCCTTCACCAGCCTTCGCCACCGCCACCAGCCTGATCCAAGTCTCCTTCATCTCCCACCTGGAAGACAGCAGGAGCTCCAGCCTTGTCTCCCCGCTTCTGTCTTACCCCTCTCCCATCTGTTCTCCACAAAGCAGCCAGCCTGATCTCCTTGTGATGTAAATCAGATCATGTCACTGCCCAGATTAAAATCCTCCCAAGGCTTCTCGATGCCCCTAGAATAAAGCCCCAAATTCTTCCCGTGGCTCGGAGGCCTATGTGGCCTCCTCACTCTGCCCCTTCCTCTCTCCACCCTCCCCTACATACAATCCAACCACGCAGGCCCTGCCCACTGTTTCCAAAACCACAAAGCTTTTTCTGCCGCAGGGCCTTTGCACTTGCTGATCGGTTCACCTGGGGTGCGCATTCCTGAGACCTCAGCATTACAAGAACAATAACATTTCTGGTTATTCAGGTTTAAACTCCAATGCCACCTTCCCAGAGAGGCCTTGCCCAGGCAACTGCAACCCTGCCCCACTCAGACATTCCTGGACACATCTTTCCCTTGAATTCTCTTTAGCACCTTTATTATACATCATCTTGTGTATCTGCTTACTTATTCATTATCTGCCTCTCCCACTAGAATCAAAGAGCTAAGGGAGCAGAGGCTTGCTCTGTTCCTTCCACCACGCTATCCTCGGGGCCTCCAATAGTGCCTGGCACAGTGAGTGTTCCAGAAATATTTCTTGCTTTAATACATAAATGGATGAATGTAGGCATGGCCGCACAATAAAGAAATGAAGGCATGCACCATGAATAAATGCAAGCGTGCCTGACTGCACAACACAAGTGAAGCCATTGGAGATGATGGAAGAAGACATCTGCCTGGGCTAGAGGTGCTCCCCCCCAGAGAGGGGGCGGGCAAGTCCTGTAAGCCCCATAGCGGATGCCATCGGCAACCCACCCATATACCCTCAGCCTTCCCCTCTAACTCCAAGGGCAGCTTGCTGAGAAAACCTCCACTCTCTGCCGGAGGCCTTTTACGGACCTCTCCCCACCCCCATCCCCCCTCCTCATCCCCTACCCCCCACTCCCGGCGTGGGTTCAGCCACGTGCAGGGCAAACCGGAAGTGCTGGAAAATTCATATCCACAAGCACACGGACGCAGGACAGGTAGCTGGAGGATAAATACCCCGGCTTCCTTGCTTCTTGGCTGGGGAGGGGCTCCCGGAGCTCCGCGGCAGGTCTGAGCCCCCGTCGTCCTCCGTGATAAGCGGGGTCATAATTGTCTGATGACACCCTTGTTCCTGGGTCCCTGTCCTCCCCTACGTCATGTCACTGACCTCTCAGCAGTGTGAGCTGGGACCACCTCCCAGCACTGGAGTCCCCCTCTGTGTCCGGGGGAGCCCTGAGTTAGCCGGGTGGGGAGCTGCCAGAATTCACCCTCCCCAGCCCCCCTCCCCAGCCAGTCATTATCATTCCGGCTCTTGCTCAAACTTCCTTACTTCAGAACTTTCAAACTGGAATTCCTCTCAAGTCCTTCGGCAAGAGAACACACACCTTCATCCTGGAGATGGTTCTCCTCCAGGCTGGCAAGAACAAGAGAGAAAAATCGGGCTGATATGGTAACGTTGATTAGGGAAGAGGATGTCAATAAGGATTAACCTGCTTGCCCCCCCCAGTTGGAAAAGCCAACTTCGGAAAAATCTCCCTTTACAGATAAAGCGAGAACAGGGAGAGTTCAGGTGCGAGAGTTTTCATTCCGGGGGTGTCTCTGGAAGAGAATTCACCCCAGGCTTCCTCGTGTCCCAGTGACCTAACAGCCATTTTCCCTTTCTTATTAATGGAAGCTTCATTCCATTCGGGCATCCCTGTGCTTGATTTTAAAAAGAAAAAAAAAAAAAAAAAAAAGCTGCATTCCCCACGCTCCAGGATGGTGGGGTTGGCCTGTGCCATCCACATGGCCATTAACACATGAGGGAAAAAAAAAAAAAAAACACATGAGGGAAAGTTGGCAGACGAGGGTTCTAGAAATGCTCTCTTAAAGAGACACCTCGCTGGACTCTGCCTCCTGCCTTTCCTGGATATACAGACTGAATCTGGGGACACGGAAATAGTGCTGCAGGTACAGAAGCCATCGGGTGACCCTGAGGCACCCAGCCTTGACCTTGAAGCCACAGACTGAGGAAGTGAAGGGACAGAGAGTCTCCGACCCCTGCTGGCCTGGTGGAGCCATTACACCAGCCCCATGCCGCCTGTCTCCAGACTGATGGGACGTGAAGACGACAAATCCTTGACCAGTTTGAGCCACTGGACATGGAGTTTGTCCCTCCCCTGCAGCCTAACCATATCATCATAACTGGTACACCCAAGGCTGAGACCTGCTCCTAACAAGAATTTTCAAGGGGTACGGTCCAACCAGGATATAATCAATGGGACCTCATTGGCCCTAGGGAGCCCTGCTGACGGCCACGCCCACTACGATATCCATTTTGTGACAATCACCAGACTTTTCAATGCCCTTCCACTTCCTGGAGAAAGCAGCATTTGATCTTCCTGATATAATCAGGGACTGCCCAGAACATGTCATAAGAAGACGAGACTAGGGAGATCTAAAGGATGGGAAACTTAGAATCAGTTTCAGGTTTCAAAAATCAGTTTCAAAAATGCAAGTACAATTTACGGTTCACCTTTTAACTTGCTCCAAACCCCACTCCACCTTCCAAGGGGACCCTCACTCTACTCTCTGGTGTTCTTAGGTACTCGACTTAGAAATAACAAAACAGGGGCGCCTGGGTGGCTCAGTCGGTTAAGCGTCTGCCTTCGGTTCAGGTCACCATCTGGGTGGGGGTCCTGGGATCGAGCCCCGCATCGGGCTCCCCAGTCGGCGACGGGAAGCGTGGTAGGGAAGGCAGGTAGCGGCGGCAGGAAGCCTGCTTCTCCCTCTCCCTCTGCTTGGGTTCCCTCTTTGTCAAATAAATAAGTAAAATCTTTAAAAATGAGAAAAAAGAAAACATTTTGAGTACGATAACGTGTACTTTACCTTTCAAACCAGGTTGTCACCCCCTCGTTTTCCTGTGTCCCCAGATTCATTCTGGAAGAAACCTGGGACGCAGGGACTATGAGATGGCTTGCCGGAGGTCACAGCAGGCCTGTAAGCTCAGCCGGCTGGATTCCAGAGTCTCTGCCCTCCACCACTGTGCCCCATGGAGGCAGCACACAAACCATATGCCTCACGCCCACCCAGGACAGAGAGAAAGAGAGACCCCAAAAGCCCAACCGCTCAATTATCCAGCCCTGGTTTTTGGGGTTTTTTTTTTTAAGATTTTTATTTATTAGAGAGAGCGAGCACAAGTAAGCAGAGCAGCAGGCAGAGGCAGAGGGAGAAGCAGGCTCTCCACTGAGCAGGGAGCCTAATGTGGGGCTCGAACCCAGAACCCTGAGATCATGACCTGAGCCAAACTCAGATGCTTAACCGACTGAGCCAACCCAGGTGCCCCTATCCAGCCCGGTTTGATCGGCTTCCATGGAGGAGGCCGGGGAATGAAGAAAGCTTATTATCTGCCTCCCCCCAGCAGGGGATCCCCCCAACTCACCAGAGTTCTTCCAGCGCCCCGTTCTTTTCCAACATTAATGCTAAGGCTTGAGCCCCCGCACTGCCAATGTCGTTGCCCACCAGGCTGAACGAAATCAAGGAACGAGAACGTGTCAGGGCAGGGAGGCACCTCAGCGATGAGCTAAGCCAAGAAGGGCAAAACGCACGACACGTATGGCCCAACTCCTTTTAGTGTGCTTCATTTCGGACATGACCGTGCTCTTCTTTACGAAGCCGGGAAGCAGCCTTAGACTCCTTCCCGACGTGACATCCTGGGCGGCCACTAACAATGGACCGGAGTTGGCCCTTGAGACAAAACATATCTGATGAAGCCCCAAATCTCCAACTTAAGGATAGGGAATCAAGACCCGTTTTAGCCTTTTTTTTTTTTTTTTTTTTTTAATTTTTTAGCAAAAGAGACAGAAAGGAGGAGAGAAAGAATGGGGAGGGGGAGAAGGAGAGGGAAAGAGAATTTTAAGCAGGGCCCGCGCTCAGCGCAGAGCCAGACGTGGGGCTCGATCTCCCGACCCTGAGATCACGACCTGAGCTGAAATCAAGAGTCGGATGCTTAACTGACTGAGCCACCTAGTTGCCCTTGGGAATCAAGACCCTTGAGAGGAGAAGGGACACTCCACAGTCGCCCAGAAAGACTCAAGCATCCTGACTCCAAATCCAAGGGGTCTTTTTTTTTCTCATCCCGTTGCCTAACATGGGGGGCGGCGGGATGAAACTAAAGTTCAAGCAAATGAAGGATTTTCAAAACTGGCCCGGGCTCCTCCCTCCTCAGGCTCCATCCCTCCCCACAGCCACGCAGGCCCCGAAGCTTACCTGAGCCACCTCAAGCTCCGGTGATCCCCCAAGGCTTCGGCCAAGGCCTGGGCCCCCTCATCACCCAGCTTGTTGCCCCACAACCTAAAAAAGGCCAACAGATTCTGTCAGTCGGTCCGTGAGTCACCGCTAGGTATTCCAGACATGCGTGAGGAGTGATCTTCCCCTCTGCGTCCCCGCCCAGAGGGGCTAGGACCACCCAATTCCAGAAGGGTCTCAGTGGGGATCCTGGGTCCCAGCAATAGGACCCGATGGCCAAACTACACTTATATTTTTCAGCCAGATTTACAGAACAGTAGAGGCCCCCAACTAGCACACGCCCTCAGGGACAGAGAACTCCCTCTCAGTGACAATCCATAGGGTGGTGACATTTTTCCTGAGCTTTAGGTCAAAGCTCCCCCCCTACCCCCGTGACTGCTACCCCCAGACCCTTGACTACCCTCCGGGACCACCCAAAACAGGTCTGACTCTTTTCCCACAAGCCAGTTCTCTCCTATACTCCTCCCTAGCGTCCCCATTCCTAAATGGTGTCAAACTCCTTCACCTACGCGGTTGTCCCCGCTCAGACCCACTGCGGTTGGGATGGATGTTTCCCTTTTCAAAGGTGGGGCCCAGCTCGGACCTTGCGACCTGACTGTTTAACACACGGAAAGTGACCCCGGGCCCGGCTGGGCACACGTGAGCAAAGCTGGCCGAACTAAGAGGTTCACTGAGATTTCATTCATTGGGTATTTCCTGAGCCTTGGCTATGGACCAACACGGCTCTGTGCCCCGGGGAGATTGCAGAAAGCAGCAAAAAAAAAAAAAAAGAAAAAAACCAGGAACAACCTCGGTGTGGCTCCACAGGAGCCTGGGTTAAATAGATGACAGCCATCCAGCCCGGGAAATACTAAGCAGCTTGGCTTTCAAAAATGAGGTCATTAGGGTATGAAAGCTATATCACTAAGCAAGAAGAAAAAAACCAATATTGAGAACAATTCTCATCAGAGGACAGCACCCGAGGTTTGAGCATGGTGCGTGGTCCAGAGAGGTGCCTTGAGAAACACCTGTTGAAAGAGAACACGCTTCCCCCATCCACTAGCTGTGACCCCAAACCCAGAGCGCTTGGTGGGGCTGGGGCTGCGTTCATGCTGGACTCCGTGGGGCTACGCACGCGGCTTGGAAAGGAGCTGATCTCTTAAGCTTGTGGGCAACTCGCCTGCCTATGAAATGGGTTGAGACCTTAGGTTTTAGTCTCTCTTCCTACAGCCTTGGGTCCTCAAACTCCCATTTCTTGTCCAATGGACCCTAGTTCACGCCAGGGGGGGAGGGACGGGAGGGGGGGGCTGCCCGGATGCCATCCTGGGCGGTGGTCACTCTGCCCCACAACCAGAGGAAACCCCCTCTCCTCCACCCCCCCTCCAGCAACACTCTCTTAGGGACCTGTGGTCTGTGGGACCTGCCCTCCCAGCCCGCATCTGACTCGTCTGCCCTCCCTGGAAGGCCTGGCCTGGCCCCATGGCAATATGCGCTCTGAAGGACCTGGCAGAGCCCCCCCACCCCACCCCGCCATGCTGGGGCCAGTCTCCAGCACTGCCCACCTCCGCCTCTTTCCCTGCTTCTAGTCTCTGGTTGCATATCCTCTGCAGAGCCTTTTAAAATGACTGATTCCTAAGCCTCGCACCTCGGCATTTCATTTAATCAGTCTAGGGAGGCGCCCAGACAACGGCGTCCTTCAGAGGCTCCCAAGTGGTTCTGATGGACACGTGGAGAGGAGAAGCACAGCCCTGGTCCCAGCGAGGACCAGAGGGTTTCCTGCGGTCACGACTCATGGGCACTTACCAACCCCCCCTCGCCCCCAACATCCTGAACTTCCTGTTTCTTAAGTGAAAGACGAACACCAAAGCAGCCAAGGGCCACCCGCTCTCTCCTACCGCCTCTGGGGCCTTTCCGGCTGAAATGCGTCACCTACTTCTAAGTCCCCCCCCACCCCGACCCCCCCAACACGGGTCCCTCTGACCCAGAATCCAACCTACCCCAAGAACTGCAAGGAGGCATTAGCTCTGAGTCCCTCGGCCAGCACCTGGGCTCCTGCGGCAGTGATGTGGTTATTCCCCAGCCTGGAAGGGAAGGCACGGAGGCTAAGAGAGCGCGGGACAAGAGTATGGGAGTGCCCAGAAAGCCAGGGGCTGGCAGGGAAAATGTGTCCCAGACACAGAACATGGAGAAAAGCTTTGAGGACCTCCCTGTAGGGTGCAGGAGCCTGCGTTCTCGCTCCTGCCCGCCCAACAGTGAACGTCTGTGCTTTGTGTATTCCTGTTTGGGGGAACTTAGTAATGATTCCCGGCTGCAAAGGGAAAGAAGTGGGGGAAACCTGTTTTGCAAAGCAGTGTGACAGGTACGGGCAGGAGGCACAATAGGCAAGTGTCCTAAGAGGTGATTTCCCCCGAGGGAGGGAGGGTGACTCACTATGACACCTTTTCCTCCTGCGTCAGCCACCACAGGCTGGGGCTAGACTCCATGCCCCCTCAGCTTTCCTGGGTCCACGGTAGCTGCAGGGAGCATTCACCTGTTCTGGAAAGAGGGCAGGCCGGGGCCGCTGGGAGAGGGAAGGGGATCCCACGGAGCAGGGGCTGGAGGGGGGAGGCTTCAGCTACATCTAGATAGCTCTGAGAGTTTTAGGGAGGACCCCAGAACTCTTGCTCACAACCCAGGCTTCCTGGAATTAATAATACACTTTCTTCTTTTTAGAGAACTTTCAGATCCTTAAAGCCACTCTAGCTCATGGTGCGGGAGGGCAGGGACAATCATCCCCTTCGAGAAAGGAGTATGGTGGCCTCTCTCACTTCTGACCACAGGACCTGCTGCTGGGCTGGGAAACACAAAGCCGCCTCTGTACTGAGGCCTGCTTCCCCCAGGCAGCTCCCAGCCAGTGACCGGGAGACATGAGAGCCGCTGAACAAACTCGGCGGGAGGACTGGCCGCCGCCATCTTCGCTCTCAGAACTGAAAGCCTTGACACTTCCTCCCAGCCCTCTTTCCTTCCCTCTCCCTGCCACTGAGGGTCAGACTTGCCTTGTGGTCCGCTGACTCTCCCAGCCTCCCCCAGCACCCTCCCCCACTGCTCCTCATTGGGATTTTCCCCAACAAACCTCTTGCACATCTAGTCCCTCCTCAGAGTCCTGAACTACCACTGGACATACATACTGAGAACTTCTGTGATTATTCGCCATCTTTTAGCCGCTGAGCTCACTACTTAAAGTATTAACCCTATTGGGTCAGCTTTCTATGTATGTTAACTCGTTTCATCCTCGTAACAACCTATGAGGAAGCTGTAATTATTCTCTACATTTTACGGAAGGGGAAACAGAGTCACAGAGACACTGGGCAGACCCAAGGTCACACAGCAAATGAGGATTCGAATCTCAGGGATCCTGGACCCAGACCTCGGTTGGTCTGGTCCCAGAGCCCCGCGCTCTCAGCTATCCTGCCATTCTAGCCCAGAACCTAGGCCTCAGGTTCACGCGTAGCCCCTTCCCACTATCCCACGGCCCTCCCTGGCCTCTGGCCTCAGCAGCTCTCAGGACTCTGAGTCCGAGGCAGCAGGTGGTGGTGGCAGAAGAGAGTCCTTTGTACAGGAAGGCTCCTCTGGGGTTGGCCTCAGCAGCCCGGCCTGAGCCCGAGCTCCATGGTTAGCAATTTAAAAATGGCAGCTCCCATCCCATCCCCAAACCCAGCCCAGCCCATAGAAAGAATGGACAAAAGCAATTGTTGGCTTTGCCTTCCTTCACCGTGACATAAATCCAGGAGGCAAGGCATTCCCAGAGAGAGAGAGAGAAGCCAGGCCAAGCCAGGGGCCAGCAGGAGAGGAGATTTCATGGTCTCAGGAGAGAGACCCCACTTGACCCGGGAGGGCCATGAGCAGCAAAAATGCAGACGTCAGACCCTGGAGTACAAAGCCGTCACCCAAAGCGCTGAAAGGACCTTCTGAGAGCTTTTCCGCGACTGGCTGCCACCGCCCTGATGACAGGGGACTTGTGCATGCCTCTGCCCACAGCTTGGTAACCCCAGAGGGCTCATGAAACTCTTAGACATGAAGAAGGAAAAGGTCCTGGAAACCCCTTCAGCCCCGGGGGCTAAAGGTCAAAGAGCAGGAAGCCCTCAGCAGAGCCAGTCTGGAATTTGCTGGGGGGGGGGTGGGGGTGGGGGTGGTCAGAGCATTGTTGAAACCCTATTCCGAGGGCCGGAGGGCACACTGGCCCCGTCTGTAGCCAGGAGATCACCAGCCCAGCAAAGGCCAGGCCTGGGCCAAGACCAGACCAAGCGGACCCCTGTTTCCAGGGACTAGGAAAGCCCCAGGCTCACCTTAAAGCCAAGAAGTTCCGCTTGCACGCCAGGAGCCTGGCCATGGAGGGTGCGCAGCCATCGGTCAGTTTGTTGTTAAAGAGTCTAGAAGGTTCCAAAAGAGAGGAGCCGTGGCGACAAAGCACAGCAGTCCGTGACCACCCAAGCCCAGGGTAGCCGGTTCCCTCCGCACGGGGGCCACCCGCACCCTCCGACCAGGCCGACACCCCCGGCCCCGACCGATGACGTCCCCAGCCGAAGCCCAACTTACGCTAACTTCTGCAGCTGCTCGCAGTGCAGCGCTCGGTCCACGAGCTTGCAGATGCCGCGGTCTGAGATGTTGTTATCCCGCAAGCTGAAAAACAGACAAAATAAATAAATTTGAAGATGGAGCGGATGAGAGAAAAATCAAAGAAGCAAGAGCCCCAAAGAGATTTTCACTCGGGCCCCAAAGTGCCAGGGTCTGGCCGGTTTCTGGGAAACACCGCAAGCCCTGAGGGCCCCAGAACACAGGAGACGCCCCCATCCCTGGTCAGGCCCTGGGTGAGGGACCGCTCAGCAAGCCAGGAGCCCAGAGTTCCTGCCAAAGAACACTGGGACCCCGGGGGTGCGGGGGTCCATCACTGGCCTTGCCCGAGACACTGTTTCCAGCTTTGCGACACAGAAATGATCTCCATAGGGGCCTCACAGAAGGTTCCAAGGTGGGCGGGTGTAGTGGGAACTAGCCAGCGCCCCCCCAGAAGGTGACAGTGGGTACTGGAGGGTAGTGGCCCCCCCATCTCACCTGATCACCAGATCTTCAGAAAGCTTCTCTAGAATGCAGACTCTCAGGCCCCTCCCCTGGAGCTGGTAATTGGGGGGGGGGGTGGCGTGGTGGGGCCCCGGGATCTGTGTACATTAACAACTGTGCCCATGATCCCCATCTTCAGGCAGATCAGGGAGACCCTCACTTAAAGGTTAACGACCTGGGTTCTGGGATCCTTTGGTGGAAATTGGGGTCCTTAGCAGCCATTTCCTGGCTATTTGCTGTTCCTTTTTTCTGTGGAAGGGAGGGGCTAGTCTTCCCAGCCCCACCTGGCTGTGGAGGTCAGATTTAAAGAGACAGTGCACATAAAGTCCTATGGGCAGCTGGAATGGGTAGAAGCTTCCCTAGAATCATGATGGCGCGTGTGCATAGAGCACCCGAGGCGTGGGCGCGCACCTAAGCACTTCCCAAAAGAAAAGGTATTTAATCCTCACAAAAGCTCACCACGTAGGTACTATTATGATGTCTATTAAGGGGAAGGAAATTGAGGCACAGACAAGTGGAGTGACCTCGCTGCCAAGATTGCAGGGCACCTAAAGCATCAGGACCCCGGAAGTCTGGCCCCGAAGCCCACCCTTGAGCACATCGCATGCTTCTCCCCCTCATGCCTTCGTATGGGCTTCTAGAGCCCTGATTTTCAGGCTGCAGGTTGTGACCCACTGGTGGGTCATGAAATCAACTCTGAAGCATGAAATCAACTCTAGCAGCATTTTTATTAAAAGGGAAAAAGAACAGGGCGCCTGGGTGGTGCAGTTGGTTAAGCAACTGCCTTCAGCTCAGGTCATGATCCCGGAGTCCCAGGATCGAGTCCCATATCGGACTCCCGGCTCTGCGGGAAGTCTGCTTCTCCCTCTGACCTTCTCCCCTCTCATTCTCACTCTCTCTCTTTCCTAATAAATAAGTAAATAAAATCTTAAAAAAAAAAAAAGGGAAAAAGAACAGAAGAGGGCAGAAATGTATCTGAGCTTCCATGGGAAAGCCATTTTGTGAAGTTTCTGTTTCAGTTTTAGATCCCCGTGTGCCTGCTTGTACCTTCTTTCTCACGGTGGGTCACAGCCAAAAAAATGTGAAAGCCCACAGCCTAGAGTCAGAGCCAGGGTCTAAAGAAACCTAGATGGGGACACTTTGTAGACAGGTTTCCTGGAGGCTGAGCGTTTCTGTTGGCATGGAAACATTTCAAGTAGGAGAGAGACAGTATGGCTGTGGAGGAGAGGAGCCCACCCCCTGCCCCCCGCTGTCCACTAGCCTCTGTCTCTGTCTCTGTCTCTGTCTCTGTCTCTCTCTCTCTCTCTCTCTCTCTCACACACACACACACACACACACACACACACACACGCACAGATGAAAAGCCCAAGCAGCAACATGTAGGTCCTTTCCCCTCCCACGCAGCACTGGCAATTTTGGTATAGAGAGTAAAGAACAGTAGAACTTGTCAAGGTCTTTGATGGCTCATGGAAAATCAAGCTGGTTCCCACAGACCACCCCAGACCGAGGGAATGAGAACCACTGGGGACTGGCCCTAGCATCTGCATTTCCACAAGCTCCTTTGCACCTACGGGCTGAGCACTGGACCCAGACCCTCCTCACCTTCCTCTGGAAATAGAGACAGCCCTCGAGCCTCCTCTCAGCCCTTTGACACACCCTGGGAGTGACCTTGGCTTTCCTTAACTGTGGAGAGGGAATCCATTCATTCTATGGGTAGACTGGTCTATAAGAATCGTCCAGGCCAGTGGTTCCCGACCTCTTGGGGTTTGAGGGCCCCTTTGAGACAAATCCAGCATCCAGAAAAACGTTCCCATTGTATCAGGAAAATGACTCCCACGGACAGGCCTCAGACTTCTTGAGTGAAAAATGGCGGCTGATTCCTCCTTCCTGGGGAAACAGAGTATGGTGCCGGCCATCTTCCCTCTGCCTGGCCAGACCCACTTCCCCCTCCCTACCTGGCTCTCGGTCCTGAGGGGCTGATGCCCACGGACGACAGCAGCAGGCGCCCTGTGCTAACTCCAGGTTGGGTGGTCAAGGCACAAGCGGGAAGGGGAGAAAGTGCCAGGGCCCCCATTCTCCCAGCTTTCTGTAGCCTCAGCTCCTATCAGACAGCCTTCTCCACACCTGCCCCCCAGCCCTGCCTCTCCAGGCCGATGAAGGGTGACAGTCCCGTCCCCACCCCCCACTTGCACCCCCATGGTCACTGGCCCCCGGACCCTGCCCTGTCCCTTCTGGCTCTTCCTAACTGCTGCCCAGGTCTCTGTAAACAGTGCCTTTATTAAACTCTCTGAAGATCACCCAATTTAAAAATGTCAACTATTTCTTCCTGATATATTCTTAACATATGTTATCTATAATATACACGCTCACTTATAAAATATGCTACATATTGTGGTATTATTACATCATATTCATAAACTTATGACCATGGACCCCATGTAAAGGATAGCACAGGCCACCGCAGTTTCTAACAGATATGCATATGTTTGCTCCAGAGAAGAAGAAAATCTTGCTGCTGTGCCTCAGGGAAGATATGCCATCCTAATATAGTCAAGGCGAGGCTCGTCCCTTGCTTATAGTCAAAATAAGGTCATCTGGGAGAGACCAAAAGCCCCAGAAGGCTGTAAGTAGATTTTAATATTAAGCTACCACTTCTGCTTTCTTGAGGGTTTTAAATAGGGAGCAGAACATGTACTTTCAAGGCAGGGAGGGAAGTGGGGGAACCTGCAGCCTCCTGGCTGCCAGACCCGGGCATGCCCTCTGCTCAAACCTGGCCCAAGACATGGAGAGAGGCCCTGCGGGGGCTGGAACAGACATTCTGAAGGGGGAACCTCACAACTCCAGACGGATGTCCGGAAGCAGTACCGGTGACAGCATAATCTCACATGGGTGCCACACCGCATGAGGGATAAAAGGGCAGGTGCAATTCTGCAGCCCCTTTCCAGCTCTTGGATTGTGAAATTCGCATCTCATTGGGATTTCAAAATTTCTTATGGGGCCTAGGTCATCTCTAAATTGTGGGTAGCTCCCAATAACACACACACAATACACAAAACTGTGCATGTCACTTCAAGGTTCTCGTGGAGCCCCCAAAATCTATCCCTGGGACAGGCTGCCTGTGGGGAGTCAGGACTTGTCACCAGAACGATGTGATCTGTTCAACCCAGCTCTGCCATTTCCGGTGTCACACTAGACCAGTGATTTTGCTTCCCTGGGCCTCAAACGGAGGATAATGGGGAGACGGCCCAGGGTGTTCATGGAGATGAAAGGAATTAACTGCAGGAAGTGTGTAACACAGCGCCCGACACACAGGACACTCCATAAGCATAGCTGTCATCATCACCGCAAAACTAAGGGCTAGACTGGGGAAGGGGCTGGGCTGGGGTTGCTCAGAAGGGGTGGTGGGGCCCGGACTGCCGGGGCCCAGCACTGAGCTCCCATAATGCACCTCAGCGCAGGCACGCCCGCCACACCGAGCCGCGCCACCGAGCAACACTCACTACAGAGCCTTGCAGACGTTGAGGCAAGGCAGCAGCTGCTCCACACCAAGGTCCCCTACGGAGTTGTGGTCCAGCTGCAGGGCCACGGGCCTCCGGAGGTGGCGCAGCACGAACGCCAGGGCAGCACACTCAGCAGGGCCCACGCTGCAAAACGTCAGTTTCAGGTGCCCGACCTTGAGCCCCCGCACGGCCTCCCGGGCCAGCTGCTCTTCCTGCATCTCGTACAGGCTCCGGATGAGCCAGATGAACCCGGGCATGGCATGCATGCTCTTAGCCTCCCCTGGCACGGCTGGGGGGATGGAGTGGAAGTGCTCACGGAGGCTGCGGGACAGACAGCCTCGGGCACAGGCCTGGCGCTGGAGCAGGGCCCTCTCGGACACCTGGCCCTCAGCCAGCAGGCCCTGGTGCTCCTGAGACAGCAGCCCCGCCAGGAAGGCTGCCGTGATCTGGAGGTTGTGGGGCTCAGCCTCTTGCAGCAAAGCTGCGGTGCCACCCTCCTGGCGCTCTGAGCGTGGCACACACATGGGGGACAGCAGCCGGGCCAGCAGTGAGCTGTGTGGCCCGTGACAACTGAAGAGTTGTCTGAGCAAGGACGGTGACAGGTCAGTGCTAAGCACAAGGTACAAGGCTGCAAAGAAACACTGGAAGGTGATGTGCAGGAATTCCAGGGGGGCAGCGCCCACTGGCACAACACTCTTGGCATGCACCAGGAAGCCAAGAGAAATGTCCTCACTGTCGATGTGTGCTGCCTGGAGCTGCTTGGCTGAGAACACATAGCAGCACGTGCCCAGGCCCCAGACAGCCAGCCAGCCCAGGTGCAGGAGGGTGGGGAGCCTGCCTCGAAGCAGGCTGGGTGCCAGGCCATGGGGCACGGAGTCTGGTGGGGAGGCATGCAGGAGAAAATGCTGCAGGATCAGCAGGTACAGATCCGTGGTGGTCTTTGGGGACCCGCCACCGTGCAACAACAGTTCCTGGTGGCATTTGGACACCATCCATGAGACGACAGGAAGGTGGCACAAACCATGCAGGGGCGAGGTCGCTTTGAGCAGGCGGATGAGGCTGTCGGCCACCCCCGGCTCACGGTGGCGCTTCCGCAGGTACAGCTCGATGCCCTCTTCCGAGAAGCCCTTGAGGTTGAGTTCCAAGCGTAGGTACTTCCTGAGGGATGCAGACACCGCATCCGGACGGCTGGTCAGCACCTTGCAGGCATTCTTGAGCAGGTTGCCCTGCAGAAGGTTGAACAGCAGACTCTGGACAGAGGTGGGGTCAGTCGGAGAGCAGTGGCGCTCACGATCTGAGAACCTGAACCTGAACTCGTCAAAGCCATCGAAGGTTAAGAGGATACGGTTGGGGTGGTCAAGGAGGAACTGGAAGACCTCCTGTTGGCCAAGGTCAGGCCAACAGCAGTGTTCAAAGAGCAGCGTCTGTACAGACAGTGGCTTGGCCACACACTGCAGCTGCCGGCAGCTGAATGGGAAGACGAAGAGAAATTCCTGGAAGTCACGGCCTGTGGCCCACAACAGGTGCACCCGTTGTAGCAGCGTGCTCTTGCCACTGCCTGCCTCGCCCACCACCAGCACAGTGTCTGCGTCTTCATTGAGGTGATCGTGGGTGCGAAAGAGCTCCTCCAGGCCCAGGGTCACAGGGCTCCTCTGGGGGGGCCCAGCCAGGCCGCCCTCCGTCCGGATCTCCAGAACATTCTCTGTGTATATTTCCTCCAGGCAAAGATTCTCTGCCCCGTCATAGGTGCTCAGGAAGCGAGACTGGGCAGATATCGTGGTCCTCAGCTTGGACATGTACTTCTTACCTGCGGCATCTGGAAGACCGAAGAAGAGGCTAATGAGGTAGGACCGTGGGGAGGATGGGCTCTGACAGAGAGGAGGCTGAATGAGGGAATGCTATGCTATGCATGGAGAGAAGAGCCAGCACGCCCCAGCCCCGGCTTCTCCACTTGCAAGCTATGGGCTTTGATGACAGTCACGTAACCTTCCTAAGCCTGGGAATCCCCCCGCCCCCCAGCCTTGAAGTGGGAAAATGGTGGTCCCTACCTTATAGGGTTTAGATGGAGCAATTAAGATAATTCACGTCAAGTGCTTCATTCAGCATCCAACACAGTGCTCCAAAGATACTTGCTAGTGATATTATTACTACTACTGACATCAGGAAGTGCTGTAGATTAGGCGGAGCATTGGGCTGGGATCAGAAGACTGGCATGCCGATGCCCGTCCAGCCATATTGGTTAGGATGGCCTTCGGGAAGCCTCTTCCCCATTCAACCTGAGCTGCATCTTTTTAAAGAAAAACACAAGGGGTGAGAGCCTGGCAGCCCAGTTTCTGCAACCAGATATGCCTGGGTTTGAAAGCTAGTCGTCATTAGCTTGTGCAAGCCACTCAACCTTCTCCTTCTTGGTATACTTATCTCCAAAATTAGAGACAATCCACACCGTGAAGGATTGTTACAGGAGGAAACAGGATAAGATAGAACTGAGGAATGTCTGACATATGGTAAACTCTCGAAAGATGCTATTTATTATCATGATACTGATGGGTTTAAGAGGCATAACAGCAGCACCATGTCCCAATCTTCGGGATCTGTGAATATATCACCTTACTTGCAAAAGAGGGACTAGATAAATGTGATTAAACTAAAGAGACAGGGATATTATCCTGGATAATCCAGGTGGCCCTAGCACTGTTTCGTGTCGGGGTCGGTAGGATGCCCGGGCCAAGCACTTGGACAAGAGTCCTGGATCAAGATTCACTTCCCCATCCTCTTCACTTAACCCCCGGCACCCCTCTTGCACATGGGGTGTGTCCACAAGGCTGCTGCTTTTCCTTTACCATCCTAATAACCAATGTGAGCAAACTACTTTCTGTATCCGGGGTTGGTTCCCCTTTCAGGGAATGGGGAAGTGGTAGTCCAGAGCCCCCAGGGTTGGGGGGCCTTTGAGCATCATGGCGTGGCTGCTCCCAACCAAAGACTGGCCCCCTTGTTCTCAACTCAAAAGCTAACAAGTGATTCTCCTAGAAGACACTTAGCATACTGATGCTTTATTTATGATTGTACTGACCATAAATATATTTACGGTCCTCCAAAGCAGTTGCCCTATGTTTCAGTTTCATCTTCTGTTCCCATGAGTATCATTGCTCTTCAAGCCCACTGGATACACCAGGAGCACTGAACCTATTAGATACCGTAAAATACACACCTTCCTCTCTAATACCCTGAGTTCTGATGCAGGTTTTCCAGATACTGCCAATATAAAATTCTCCAGAAAAACAAGTATCTCTCATTTTAAAAAGAAACACAGGTCAATCATCAACCTTGGATTGGTCACCCTGGGGAATCTGACACCATATCACAGAGTTAGGATGGGTGATATCAACCGCAGACATTAACCAAGGCGCAACCCAGGGGACCGTGCTCTGGGCTGGGCAGCACCGATCGGACGCTGATGTCTGTGCATTATTCTCAGGGAGACAGTGCACGCCGAGGTGCCAAGCACCGGCTGCTAGCCATCCCTCCTGTGGGCATGCTCGCTGCCCGGAGGGTAGAGCCTAGAGTGGTAAATCTATCTGCTAGCACCACCCACACACCCACAGCTCGGTGGCCCTCACTGCCAATGAGCAATCCCTATGGTGATGGGGAAAGGTGACAGGTGACGCTGGCACCCGCTCTTTACAACCGACAATCTCGTCTCCCAAGAAAAGGGGAAGCAGCGGTGGAGACGGTTTAAAACCAGCCCCATCCTCCCCACCTCGACCCCCACCCTCCTTGCCCCAGTTTTCACATCCATAAAGTGGAAAAAACGACACCGATTTCTCAAGGTCGCCGGCAAGGACAGATATCTCAAATAAAGCACCTTGCAAGGATGCCCGCCGCCTTCCAGCGGTGGGATCCGAGTCCCTCCTGTGCCTGGGTTGAGTTGGCCGCGTGCAAGGAGAGATACCACATTATCTAAATCCATTTGGTCCTGGAGTTTCTGATAGTGAGTAGCTAAATTGCAGAAATCAGGAGATAACGGCCCTATCTCAAGAGTGTATCCTTTTCAGGACAGATAATAAGAGTTCAGCTAGCTAGGCTTCAGTTATCACTGTGCAGCTCAGGAAGTGATAAAAGCTAACCCTAATATTACACATGGTAATCCTTTCGATCCTCCCAGTAGCCCAGTGAGTCAGTGTTGGTGTTATCCCTGAAATCAGGAAACTAAATCTTAGGGAGGGCCACGCAGCCAGGAAGTGGAATTCTGAAGGACACGTCTCGCTCTGGAGTTCTGCTCTTAACCAGGAATCTGTACAGCCTTTCTTTCCCTGTCTGCTGAACTGAGAAGAACATATATGTATATACCTTCAAAAGGCAGGGCCAACGGGACTGGCAATTTCTGAACATGACGCAGAAGGAAGGCAGCCAACCCATTCGCCTTCACTGTAGCAAGATCGAGGAGCCTCCTTGCCTACGGGAAGAGCAAAAGTCAGTATCTTTCCAGAAAGGTGGATGGAGACGGGTGTGCAAAGGTTTCTACCGCTCACTATAATTTCATAGGCATCTCCCTTCTACCACAGTAAGAGGCCAGAAAAAACCCCAAACAGCAAAACAAGTTTAAAGAAGAAGTCACCAGGTGCTGCATGGTGAAGCGAGCGCTTGAGCGCACACACCCGATCCGGCCCCCACGAAAAGGGGGAATAACTTAAAGAGAAGAAGACATAAATCTATAAATCTGCAAGGATAGGAAAAACAAATCTGGAAGCAAGAAGTCATTGGGAAGACAGGTGATTCCATGGAGCCGTGAGGCTTGGAATACCGTCCCTGAGCACGCCCCCCGCCCCCCCCCGCATTTTCATCTCCAACCTCACCTGCTCCCCTGAACTTTGGACACGCACACCCAAAACTGCCTGCCCACCCTCTCCACTTGGAGGTCCCCGAAACACGTCCGACTTCACAGACCCACAACTAAACTCCTCAACTAAACAGCCAAGGCTTCCCAACTGGTGTCCCTGCCCTCAGAATCTATTGTCAACACCACAGGCAGAGTGTCCTTCTTTAAAAATAAAAGTCAGATCATACCTCTCCTGTTACAAATGTCCCAGCACTTCGCTCATTTTCTCAGAGTAAACGCCCAAGTTCAACAGTAACCTACAAGGCTCCAAACAGACCAAAGAGCTATCTGTGACCCTCAGGATCCTGCTTAACTCCTCTGACCTCACCCCTTTTTGCTCTTCCCCCTGCCCTTCCCCTCACAACACCAGTCTCGGGGTTTCTGGAAACATCAAACATGCTCCCACCTCTGGGCCTTTGCTGGGGCTCTCTCCTCCGCCTGGAATGCCCTTTCTCCAGCTGTCCACGTGACCCCTTCCTTCACCTCCTTCAAGTCTTTGCTCAAACATCACCTTCTTGAGAACTCCCTGACCACTCTATTTACAACTGCAATCACTGCCTCCACCCCCTGTAACTTTCAAGCCCCAAACACACTCTACTTATTTCCTCCAGCACATCTATCACTTTCCAACGTGCCCTGTTATTTGCCTTAGTGTTTTTCCATTGTGCTGGGCACCCAAGCGGTGATTTGAATCTGAAAACTCAGAGTCTTTTATGTTCTGGAAGATTTTCTTGATTACTGGCGATTTCTTTCTCTTTTCTCTCTTCTCTCCTTATGGAACTACTATTTGAATTTTAGGACTCCTAGACTGACCTCCTAATTTTCTTCTCTTTCTTGCCCATTTCCTATCTCTGGGTCTTTTTGCATTATTAGTTCCTCTATAATATCTTCCACTTAATCTTTAAACCCTTGTGCCCTTGCGTTTTTCTTCGGTGCTACCACTTTTAATTTCCAAGAGCTATTTTAAAATATTTCTTATTATAGCATCCTGCTGCCTCCCAGTCTGGGGAGGGGAGCCTTTCCAGAATATAAATCTATTTTATATATTCCAGAATATAAATCTATTCTAGCCTTTCCAGAATATAAATCTCCACACTCCGCTATGGTAGGGCAGGGACAGTCGCTGCTGGCTTGGAGTGGGTCAGGGCAGGGGAACCAGATGTGTCTTACAAACCACATTGACTCAACCCTCCTTCCTTGAATCATTTCCTTTGGTTCTGGAGGTACCTGATGCTCTTAAACCCAGAGATCGTTATAGAGTCTGAGATGCACGTTGTGCGGTTTTCAACTTGCCCACTGTTGGCTTAGGATCTCGCTTTCTGGGCTCTTCTAAGTCCATTAGTATCCATTCCTTTGGGGACTCCCTGCACCGCAGCCCACTTCCTCTATTCGTGGACGTCCAGCCCCTGACATCCCTCCCCTACCGGACCCTCCAGCTCTCGGGACTCGCTCCGTGATCTTGCCCACTGACTTCCCAGCAGGAGCCCCTAGAAAGCCTCCAAACGGTAAAGCCAAGACCAGGTCCCTGGGGCCCTGATCAGTTTCCCTGCTCCTGGGAGCCTCCAAGAAGGAGAGGCAGGCCTCCCCTTTCCTTGACACTATTCTGCTTGTGTTCGCTAGAACTTTTCCAAAACAAAACACATTGTTCGGAGAATTATTGCATAAGGTGTCAAAACTATGAAGAAAAGCAGAGAAATGATTTCACACCAAAGTCAGGCTAGGGGCAGCCACGGAGGAAAGTACTGGTCACATTCTACGTCTCCGTGTGGGTGATGGGAACGTGTGGATACCAGCACATATGAAATTATACACTTTTTGGCAGGCACGCTACGTTTCCCACGTTAAAGGTGTCGCCGTTAATATCGCGAAAGAGTCGATCTATTCAGTCTGACCCTGGCCCTAGCAGCTTGAGCAGGTGCATGAGTTAGATGGACTGCTGGCTGGATGGCCTCAGGTCTACTAACAACTGTTACAACCGACGGCGCGAAGTCGCTGCACGAAGCCCCACATTCCACGTCAGAAAGAGAAGAGCATTCGCTCTGGGGACAATCGGGCCTGGATTCGAACTTTAGCAGGGTCGCTTCCCAGATGGGCGGTTTGGGCAGTTTCGTCACTGTTAAGGAAGTGGGGAGCCAACACGACACACTGAGAAGGTGGTAGTGTGGCTTAGAGATCACAACCATCGAGGGCTGCGGACCGTGCCTGGCGCGGGGTAGGCCCGCACTCAGCAAACAGTGGCACTTGGGTCTTTTAGGGACCTCGTTCTTCAACTTGGATCTGGTTCTTGCACCATTGCATCTAGTTCTTCAACCGAAGCATTTGTTCAGTCCCCAACCTGCGATCCAGGACAATCGCCTCTTTCTAGGAAATTACGAGGTCAGTGTAGGAGAGCAAACCAGGCGATCCTGGGCTGGGGGGATATGGCAGTTGGGTAATAATCAATAACCCAGAATCAGACATTCCGCCGCGGAAGGCAAGCCACCAAGTCGGAGAATCAGAGAAAGCCAGAGCTCAGAAAAGGCTTGGAGAGTGCTGGATTCCAGGAACTTAAACCTCGGGCCGCCCGGTCCCTTGGGAAACGCCTACGACACTCAGAGGTCTTGTTCGCCACAGGCCGTGCACAGTCCCAGCGACGGGCGCTTTCGCTGTCCCCCGGGCCCTTTCTTAACGTGGAGTCTGAGCTCATTAAAATGCAGCCCTTCTTCTTCCCTAGTATTAGCATTTAAGGTCATAAATATCCCCCTACGCTCCGCTCTAGCTGTAGCCCATAAATTTTTATAAATCGGATCTCATTACTGTTTGGTTCTGAACCATTTTCTGATTTCCGTTACGATTTCTTCTTTGGCCCATGATTATCATACTTCCTTTTCCCATCCATCCGAATACCTCCTCGATGCACGTCTTGTCTCCTCGAGGCCGGAGGCTACCTTCTCTAGCCCGCTCAGAGCATCCAGACCGGACCTCACTGTTGGGCGCTTGATCAGAGAGGAGAAGACACAATCCCTGAACTTCCCAGATGGGCTGATTCGCTCTCCACAGCGGATCACAAAAGGCACCAAGGAAGGTGCATTGACGAACGTGTTTTCTGTGACCCTCCCCCCCCACCCCCCACAGGGCCAGGCTCGAGGAGCTGGGGCTCCGGGTAGGACTGAAGGTTTCCTGTGCTCTAATGAGTAACAGGAGGGACCCCCAGCACGTGTGCTCTGTAAATAAGCAGCCACCTTGAACCGGCTTTTCAATCAGCCCTGAGAACACACCGGCCTGTCCCATCGGGCCCAACCTAGACTCTCCTAATCACCAAAGACATTTTTTTAATTGACAAACAAAAACTAGAAAATCCCCCAGGGTGGACTCATCCTCTCATTGCCATTTAATTTCAATTCATTCATTCATTCATTCATTCACTCAATAATTAAGGAGTTTCATCAACAAGTATTTATAGAGTGCCTAATTATTGAGCCCAAGAAGCTTTAAGAGCCCGGTACGTACTAAGCATCTAAATAGATTCCAGCCCACAGGGTGCCTGAGCGGCTCCATCAGCTAAGGGTCTACGTCGGGCTCAGGTCACCCTCTCAGGGTCCGGGGATCGAGTCCCACGACAGGTGCCCTGCTCAGCAGGGGGTGTCTGCTGCTTCTCCCTCTGCTTCTGCCCCGCCCCCACTTGTGCTCGCTCTCTCTCTCCGTCAAATAAATAAATAAAATCTTAAAAAAAAAAAAAAGAAATCCAACGTAGACAAGTGAACAACGCTGGTCCACAGGGTGCTAATTATTAACGCATAGTAACGAAATGTTAAATTGCCTATTAAATACAACGTAATAATTAATTATGAAATACAAATACAACTTAGTGGATTTTGATGTCGAGCTCGTAATATAAGACCGCCAAAAAGCATACGGAAAATCGTCGTAACACAACTAATGTCAGCCAACGGGAATGATAACGAGTGGCTACTATGCACGAGACACTGTCGGAAGGATTGAGGAGGGAGAGTTTCCACAGAAAGCCCCGAACACCCTTTACCTGCCTGGCGACCTCGTTAGAGGGAAGGCCAGGACCTCTGTCTCCCCACGGGACTGACTCCCCACAGACGAATCCGTCTGGTGACTAAGCACCCTTTTCCTGTGAGTTCGGATTGCCCAAGACCCAGGAGCCTTACCCGCTGGGAGGACGTGAAGATGGGCAACCGGATTTCATCACATTCGTACTGGCTGATGAAACCGAGCTCCCATGCCAGGTCCAGCACGCCCTCCACGTGGCTGTGGAGTCTCCTGACGACGGCTGGCCGGTGACTCTGCAGGTCGCGGGCTGGGTGGGGCGACTCGGGGTCCCAGCAGCTGGAGAGCTCCCCAGCCTGGCGGTCGGTCTGGGCCTCCCGGACGGCCGCGACAAGCTGTTCACAGCCCCAGGCGCCCTTGTTCCAGACGGTGTCCAGGAGGCGTCTGGCCAAGTGCGAGAGCGGCTGGCCCGGCAGGCTGAGGCCCTCGTAGTCTTCCCAGGAGAGGACTTCCCAGGAAAGCAGCCAGTCCAGGATGCTCTCGAAGCCCTCCAGGGACCCCGAGACCAGCAGCCCCACCAGCTGGCTCCTTTGAGCCTTGAAAGCCTCCTGGGTGCACATTTCATAACCTGGGAGGAGAGCAAGGTCAGCGCAGGACTCGTCTGAAAGCAGGGGGGGGGCAGCGGGAGGGGAGGGGGGAACAAGCCAGCCCTACCCCAACTCCGAGCGGGCCAGGGCTCTGCTGGGACATGACCCAGTCCAAGCTCCCCATTGTGCGGATGTACAGACTGGGGCCCAGGGAAGAGAGTTTGAAGCAGCCAGAATTTCAAGCAAGGCTCCTGGTTGCTACATCTACACTTTCATCCCTGGCTCAAGAAGGCATAATAAGGCTTGAGCTGACGGTCGGAGCAATGATTCCCAAGGGATCTGGAAATGACCTCTCTTTGGAACCGCAGGCGAGAGCCCTTCCCCGCGGGCCAGTAACAGCTGATCTTTACTAAGCACATGCAAAGGGCTGGCCAGTCAGGCTACGTGCTCTCACATGGGAATTCATTCAGCCCCCCGCCCACCACTCTGAAGCAGGTGCTACAATCAGCCCCATTTTACAGATGAAGAAATCGAGGCACAGAGAGGCCAAGGGACTCGTACAAGCGTTCCCAGCCAGATGAGTTGGAGCTGGGGTTTGAACCCAAGCAATGTGATTCCAGAATGCATACCCTTAATTCCTCTACCTTTGGGGTCGCCCACAGGGGGCCCTGAGCCCGTGCCCGCTCGGGGACCCACTGCAACCCCAGGGGTCGCAGAACATTGCTATAGAGATCTCAGCCCAGGTGAAGCAAAAACCCGAGTGCACACTAAGCCAGTTCAAAGCTCAGGGGAGCACGGACCCCAGTTGTCACCCAACTATCCCCCTGCTCAGGCCCTCCCTTCCCTCCCACCCCCTCCCCACCCCACATTCTGCCGTCCTCTCTGCCCGTGGCTTACTCTGGGCTCGGCCTTCAGGCTCTGGGCTCTGGGGATTTGAGGGGAAGTGATTTCTCCAAGCTCCGGGCCCCAGGAGGGTCCCCAAGGCAGCAGAGAAAGTCTCTCAGCTGGGTCCATGCCGCGACTGGGACGTGGATGTGGACGGGTACAGTGCCCAGAGAAAGTGAAAGCAAAAGGGAAAAAGAAGAGGAACACCTTCTTTTTCCAAAACAGGGACATTCTGAGACACTCGAGGGAGCAGACGCCAAGGCGCTTGGAGACTGCCTCTCTCCTATTTGCTGTTTATGTGTCTCTCCCCCTTCTCGGCCCAAGTAGAAGCCTGGGTCTTACTCATCCTGGCAACCCTAAGGTTGGCACAGGGCTGAGCCTTGGGGAGGCACGGTGGGAATGCTCATGAGTCAACACCGAGGAAGGGGAGGGCCTGGAACATGCTGTGCCAGCCCTCATGGGCCAGCCAAGGGAAGGGAAAGGAGACATCTCCAGCTCAGACTGTTGCCAGCACTCAGGTTGGAAGCCTTGGGCTGGTCTGGGAGCTCGGGAGGGCGTTCCCCATGCAGAGGATTCCCTAGAGCAGTTCTCTCTGGCCAAGCAGCCTCCCCGCTGCCCGCGGCCAGGCAGAGAAGTCAGAGGGGTAGACATGGGGAGAGGGGAGAGGAGAGAACAGGACAGGGAGGAAGAGCTCTGGGCTTGGCCCTGGTGTGGCTCTCGGCTATGGAAACCCCAGCCCCACTGCCATCCCTGCCCAGGACCTGGAGAAAAGAACCCCCGCCCTCCGGGAAGAGCCCAAACACGAAGCACTCCCCTTCTGACCCCGTGCCCGGAGGGCAGGCGTGCAGCCAGGAATTAAAGACGTTGCAAAGTTCACAGGAGACTGGACAACACCTGCTCCTCTTACCGCGCAGATTCCTGAGGATGCACGGCCTCCCCCTCCTCTGCACC
>CM052803.1:21327172-21358815 GCA_028533885.1 Nasua narica | reverse complement strand
TGCCCACCCACCCCGCCCGACTTGCCCTAGCCCAGGGGTTCAGGCACCCCGCCCCCGCGCTGTACCCACCCACCCCGCCCTGCGGGACGCACACCCCCGGCCCTGGCGCCCCGCCCCGCTGTGGGCCCACCCATCCTGCCCGGCGGGCCACACCCTACTTTTTCTTGCTGCGTCGGGGCGCCCCGGACCTCCCCCGCCCTGCCGACCCCTGGGGTGCCCGGAGGTCCCCTGAGACTGGGCAAGAGGGCGAACAGGAGCAGGCCTAGGCAACGTGTCAATTGGACCCCGGGCCAAGTGTGTCCTGCTTAGTGAGCCGCCTTTGTACAAGAGGGAACCAGAGGCCCCCCTCCGGAGACACGCCCCAGCCATCCTGTGAAAGGAAAAGCTAGGAAAGGGGCGGGAGCCACTATTACCGGCCGCAGTAAGTCCGTGGTCATCTGAGGCCATAAATATTGAGAAGTCCCAGAACAGTGTTTCCCGGAGTGTAATGCGTTACATGGTAGGTGCGGGTGGACAGAGCATTTAAAGTTCTGCAAACCTTCTGTCGAAGCCGAAGCAAGCCCTCTCTGTTTGGAACTCATGGGGCTTGAGCGTCTACCACGGCCGGGTCCACTTGGCGCTGTGACAACGTCTAACTAGAATTTAACAGCGCCGTTTGGTTTCCATTACATTAAATTTATTTCATTTTATGGTTTCCAGTTCTTCCAAGCTAATGACACCTGGTTTTCCGTCGAAGGTATTAAAACGTTCCTTTTAAAACACTCATATTTGGAAATGTTGTCATGTAAAGCAAAATATCCGACATTTTTACGTGGTGCTTATTACGTGCCAAGCTTTACCTACATTAACCAATTTAATCTCAGCTACGGAATATTGGCTCTCATTATTTAAAATTTATTGATGAAGAAACTGAGGCACAGAAACGTTAATTGACCTATCCGAGTAGTGACAGCAGAGCCAAGATTTTTGCCCCCAGGTGCTCTGGCCACCCCTGCCCCCCCACATTGCCTCCAGGTGTCCGGCACAGGTGTCCGGTGGTGGCCTTGGGAGGGGGTGGGGGGGGGGAATACAGAGTTACAAGGACTGCCTCTACCCCAGGGAAATCATTCCGCGTGGTGCCCAGATCTATCTACAGGAATGTTCACCACGTTCTTATCTGTAACAGTGAAAAGCCAGATGATAGCAGATTACTTAAGAACCCATGGACAGGGGCACCTGGGCGGCTCAGTGGGTTAAAGTGGGTTAAAGCGAGTTAAAGCCTCTGCCTTTGGCTCAGGGTCCTGGGATCGAGCCCCCCCCCCCCCCAAGAGAAGGAGCCTTCCCTGCTGAGCAGAGAGCCTGCTTCCCCCTCTCTCCCTGCCTGCCTCTCTGCCTACTTGTGATCTCTCTCTCTCTCTGTCAAATAAATAAATAAAATCTTTAAAAAGAGAGAGAGAGAGTGAAATGATATCACTCCTCTGCCGAAACCCCTCTGATGAGTCCCATCTCAGAGGAAAAGCCAGTAGAGGTCCTTAAAATTGCTGTTTTCCCCCAGTGCCCTCTCTGAACTACCCCCTCATTCATTCTGCTCCAGCCACACTGGTCTCTTGCATGTTCCTGGAACATGCCAGGCCTGCTGCCACCCCTGGGCCTTTGCATTTGCTGTTCCTTCTGCCTGGGATACTTTTCCTCTAGAAATCCACATGGATCCCTCCTTCACTTCTTTCAGGCTTTTACTTAGAAGTGTGACTTTCTCAGTGAGGCCTTCCCTGACCATTCTACGTACAACGGCAACCCCTCCCCCTGTACCCCTTTCCCTGCTTTATTTTGTATTTCTCTCAAGCACACTTATCTGTATACAACATACTGTGTATATTTCCTGATTTATTGTCTTTGATGTTAGTCTCACCCAACAGAACATGAGCTACAAGGTAACAGAAACCTTTCTTAGTCCCTGTTTTATCTCAGGGCCTAGAACAGGACCTGGCATGCAATAAATATTTAAGTGAATGTACCAACAATGATACTCTATTCTAATAACCAAGGGAAGTGGATGGTACTAGAGCCCACAAGAGTCACAGCCTCATAAGCATCATGTTGGTGAAAGAATCCAGATGCAAAAGCATAATACTCTTTGGTATCATTTATATAAAGTTCAAAAGCAGGAAAAACTAAGGTACGGTGATAGAAGCCGGGATAGAGGTTACAACGGGGGAAGAGGTTAGAGGTAGTGACCAAAAGGGGGGACAAAGGGGATTTCTGGGATGCTAGTAATGTTTTGGTTTTTTTTATCTGAGTGGCGGTTACATGGGCGTGAATACCTTGTGAAAACTGATCGAGCTAGACATTTACAATATTTGCATTTTCCTTTACGCTTGTTGTATTTCAACAGAAATTTATTTTTAAAAGATGCTACAGAGGTATGCTTTTCAGCATGGTGAGACGCCATGGTATATGGCTTAATTTAAAAAGAAAATTGCTTTTAAATGGGAATGCCAAAAAAAATAAATAAATAAAAATAAATGGGAATGCCAAGACAAGCGAAGGAGACAAAGTAGTCTTTTCAACCAGTGGTGCTGGGAAAATCGCACCGTGTGCCACATGCGCAAGAATGAATTTGGTTCTCTACCTCATATCTACAAAAATGAATTCAAAGTGGATCAAAGACCTAAATGGAAGAGCTAAAATAAAAAACTCCTAGACGTAAGTATAGGTGTGAATCTTCGTGACTTATTATGTCTCAGTACAACCATAGCAAGCCCCTCTCCTGGCAATCTGTGGCCCCAGTTTTAAAATCCCACGGTACTGGGGTGCCCGGCTGGCTCAGTCCGAGGAGCATTGACTCTTAATCTTCTGGTCATGAGTTCGAGCCCCACATTCGGTGCAGAGATTACCAAAAAAAATAAATAAATAAACTTTAAAATTCTACAGTATTAAGCCCCTTTGAAGGTTTTTTTTTAAAAATAATTTTTATAATAATATTAGGTTCAGGTATACAACATAATGACTCAGTGTTTGTATGTGTTATACATATTAATATATATTATATGTAATATATATTATTGTATATATATGAAATGATCACCACAATAAGGTTAGTCATAGAACATAGAGAATTATTTTTCTTGTGATGTTACTCTCTTAACAACTTCCCAATATATGATACAGTGTACAGTATATACAGTATTAACTGTGCTTTATAGCCTCGTGATTTATTTATTTTCATAACTGAAAGTTTGTACCTTTTGGCCCTCTTCACCGATTTCACACCCCTCCCCCACCCATCCATTCTCTGGATCTACGAGCTTTTTTTCCCTTGTTAATTTCCACAGGTAAGAGATTGCCCAGTATTTGCCTGATCTATTCCGCGTAGCGTGTGAAAGGTCAACCCGTGCTGTTGCAAATAGCAAGATTTCATTCTTTTGTGTGGCTGAATGATATTGCATTATATCTAGATACCACATTTTCTTTACCCATTCATCCGTTCACAGACACTTAGGTTGTTTCCTGCTGAAAATAATGCTGCAATGAACATGGGGATGCCGGTCTTTTTTCAAATTAGTGTTGTCATTGTCTTCGGCTAAATTCCACCCAGAAGTGGAATTGCTGGATCATATGGTAGCAGAAACTCTGAGAGGTTTTGTTTTTTTGGTTTTTGTTTTTAATTTATTTGGAGAGAGAGCACATGTGAACGGGGGGTGGGGTGGGCAGAAGGAGAAGGAGAGAGAGAATTTCAAGCCGACTCCAAGCTGAGCGCAGAGCCCGACATGGGGATCCATCTCTTGACCCCGAGGTCACCACGTGAGCTGAAACCAGGAGTCGGAAGCTCAACCCAGTCGCTCTGGAATCTTCGAGAGTTTTGAAAGGTTAATGTATGTCCACCCAGCCGTGGAAAGAACCAAGAGAGGGCCGCTGCTGGCTGAAGGGACTTCGAGGACAGGCCACAAGGCAGGCTGAAGCCAAGAGGGCAGCCCGGGCTGGCCGGCGTGTGGCAATGCTGGGAGGGGCACCGGGCGAGGTCAGGAAGTGAGCAAGTGGCAGGTCAGTAAGCCCTCCCTCAGGTCCCTCCAGAGGGAGGGCTTACTCTTACTCTCTGCCTGTGGGAGGAAGTCACTGAAAGGTCCAAGCTGTCTGAATTCTAGAGACACCCAGACTCCGAGATGCCAGCATTTCCCTGTGGTGCCCACTCCCCAGGCTCTGGTGTCAGCCCGGCAGTGGGGGGACCCCCAGTCTTTGCCCCCATGTTAGGGGGGCCTTGCCTGCCCTCTGCGACCACACACAGCTCTGTGTGGCCCAGACGAGCCGACAGCCAGCAGGGGGCCAACCGTGGCCACTCGCGACCAGCTCCGTCCTTCTCACGCCAGCCAGACACCCCTACGTGTTCGGGGATTTCCAGAGAACACCTCCTGCACCCAGAAGAGGAAGCAGCAGCTTCCACACACCCCTCCCCCCGTTCACTGGCTGCCGGGTGAGAGGCTCAAAGACTCCAGGCCCAGGCAGATGAGAGAAGGACACGGAGCCAGCATCCCCCCACCCCCAGCCATGCTGGGCCCTCCTCGGGGCAGTGGGGGGCAGAGGCAAGTGAGGTATGGCCCCTGCATGTGGGCTCACCGGCCCGCCAACCAGAGGCACACAGTTCAGGCTACTCCCCTTGAGCACTCCACACCCCGACATACACAGATACCTTTTCCACAGCCATGGCACTCCCCAGACGCGGGACTAGGCAGCCATTTCAATAAACAAGGTCCATAACCATGGAGGGAAAGCCCAGGGCCCCCTACCTCACGCCATACATGAACATCTACTCTACGGACATTAGAGAACCCCAAATAAGAAAGGGAAACTGGAAAGATGTTGAGAGCAGCAGGAGTGGCCAACACTTTCTTCAGGGGTTGCTAAGGACCAGAACTGTTCTCAGTGCCTTCCTCGTCCTAACTCAGCTTACACCTCTCAGTGGCTTGCCAAGGTGTTGCGGAAGCAACAAGAAAGAACAACAGAAAGAGAAATCTCTCCATGGCTTTAAGGTACGACCTGCACCGTGAAAGCCAAGACTGATAAGGTTGAATACTTTCAAGTTGGCAACCTCTATTCATCTGAAGACCCTATTGAGAGAGTACAGGGTAAGCCACAGGATGGGAAAGAATATTGAAAACCACAGAGACCCAAACGGATGCATGGAAAACACCTACAAACCATGAAGAAAAGAAGCCATAAGCAATGTGGGGTGGGCTCAGTCAAGGAAGTGTCCGACTCTTGATTTCAGCTCGGGTCATGGCCTCAGGGTTTCAAGATCGAGTCTCGAGTCGGGCTCTGAACTCGGGGTAGAGTGTGCTGGAGGTTCTCTCTCTCTCTCTCTCTCTCACCCCCTCCGCCCCTCCCCCCTAAATTAATTAATTAATTAATTAACTCGATCTTTTATTTACTTAAAGATTTATTTATTTATTTATTTGTCAGAAAGAGAGAGCACAGGCAGGCAGAGAAGCAGGCAGAGGCAGAGGGAGAAGCAGGCTCCCCGCTGAGCAAAGAGTCCGATGCAGGACTCGATCCCAGGACCCTGGGATCATGACCTGAGCCGAAGGCAGCTGCTTAACCAACTGAGCCACCCAGGCATCCCGATCTTTTTTTTAAAGCAATGGACTTGGACAGAGGCTATCAGGATGGAGACTAAGCCCATGAGAAGATGCTCCACATCACTCCTTATTAGGGAAACGCAACTTAAAGCCATAATGAGGCACCACTACACGCCCGCTAGAATGACTACAATAAAAAAATACTGGCCACATCCAGTGTAGGTGGGGTCATAGAGCACCTAAAAGTCACAGGCCCTGCAGTGGTAGGTGGGGAACACCAAGAGACATAGCCCCAGGGGGAAATGTTTGCCATAATCCAGGAGAGTCGAAGGCTGTTCAGCAATTCATAATCTAAGACCCAGGGATTTCACCTTACATAAACATGGGCCCTCGGATAAACGCGGAAGAATGTTCCCAGTAGTGCTGATCACTATGGCCCAAACCAGGAACAACCGAAATGTGTATTCACAGACCAAAAAAAAAGGAGAAATAATGCTGTTCAAATAATGTAGCAACACACAAAAAAAATGAAAACACTCCAGCTACACACGCACACACACACAAGTTCATGTGTCTTACACAGAGAAATGGTGACCAAAGGAAACAAGACACCAAAGCATACAGACTCTATGCGTGACTCAATGTGTAGAAAATTCCAAGCTTTGCGCAGTGGCAGTATCGTAGCCAATGAGGTTTATCCGAGGCGCGATTATTGCTAATTAAAATTCCAAGATAGGTAAAATTAAGCTCTGTTGTTTCGGGGTCTGTTCATAGGTGGTAAACTTACAAAGGAAAGCAAAGAAGTGACCTCAGTTAGAATTCTGAGTGGGACTGCCTCTAACGGGGAAGAAGGGGTTCGTAGCTCAGAAGAGACACATGGTGGCCTTCTTGCTCTATTTTTTGGTTTTGTCCCAGTCTCCTACCCTCAAGGTCACAAATACTCATGGCCATGAATCATATCACAGCCCAGAGGTCTGACTTCCCCGGTACTTTCTGTTGGGAGCGTTGAATGCAGTTTTGCCCAGAGAAAGGCACCAAGTGAAGCTGTGAGTTCACCCCATTTCCCTTCCATATCAGACTCTGACTCTGATCCCAGCAGCTCTGTGCTCCAAACCTCAGTTTCCCCACTTGTCAGTGGAGCAGGCCTAGCTCACAGGGGAGAATAACGAATGTTAAAGAGGGATGGGGCTACTGTTGGAATGCCAGAGATTATCTGGGTCTCTGAGGGATAGCCGAGCTCACTGCAAGGCTACACAAGCCCCATCTAGATCCCTCAAAACCATTTCCCTCGGGGCTGGCCCTGCTTTGCCCCATCCTGCCCCGCCCCTTCCCTGTGAGGCCACCTGTCAGTGGGGTTCAATATTCTGTCTGTCATCAGCCAATGGGCTGGGGCACCAAGAGCGGGCCACACAGCCCATTTCCTGTTTTCAAACGGGGAACTTAGAAGCGGCAGCTCGCTGGAGCCTGGAACAGAGTGGGGGCTGAAGGCCGCCATGTGACACTTCCCCCGGACCCTGGGACCCACACAGGACCAGAGAGACGTCAGGTCAGTGTTTGATCCCCACCTCGGTGGGGCTCGGCCCTCCCTGTGGTCTGAGCCCCCTCTCTCCCTGCAGCCCTCCTTGAGTACCTGTTGGGGGCAGGGTGGGGTAGGGAAGGGTTGAGGAGAGCCGCTATGTGTAGGGCTCTCCTTAGCTCCGTGGGGAAGAGCAGGAACAAGCTCCCCGACCCTCCATCACCTCAGTTCTCTTGAGCTACTTCTACGCACCCTCTTGAGTCAGGAGAATAAGTCACCACACCTGCGTTTCTCAAAAAGTGGTGCCGGGGAACCCCTGTGTCAGCATAGCCTTGGGACACTTGTGCAAAATGCAGAATCCGGGGCTCCTTCCTAGGCCTGCCGGATGGGACTCTCCAATGTCAAGAGCCAGGAAACCTGCTTGTTCCAAGCTCCCAGCACCTGGGAGATTCCCAGATGTGAGTGTGCCCACCCAGTGTCCAGGATCTTCTCTCACTCCACTGGAAAGTCCTCTGCAGCCCCCTCAGGAATGCAGCGCGGGCTCTACGGGTGGCCCGATATGGCCATCAGAAGAAGGCCTGGCCAGGACGGGCGGCCCTCAGAGGGAGGAGAGGCCTGGGAGGGAAGGAGCAGGATGTCTGCATACACGGCTGGACAGGGAGGGGGCTGGGAGGCCGCTCTGTCTCCCCGGCCAAGCACAGGACCCCCGCCCAAGAGCACCAACATTTGCAGGATCTTCTGGTCAAATCTAGAAATCTTTGCTATACAGGGTATGGACAGGGTAGAGAGGCACAGAACCCCATGTGTGGTTGTCCCCAAAGAACTTTTAGAGTGACAGGCTATTTGCCCCATTTCACAGATGAGGAGACTGAGGCCTAGAGAGGACGGGAGAGATGTTGGAGACTCCGTGCATGCACCAATGCATACCTTTCTCCTTTTCTTTCCCCTCATGGGGACCCCCAGAAAACCCTATAGGAGGAGAAAACATAAGGGAACTGGCTTCGGCTGCTGAATGTGATTTTTATTCCAAGCCCTGGGTTCACGCTCAGCTTTCCCAGGTCTTGACTGGGGCGTCCAGCCAAGGCCATGATTCCTGGGGTCTCACAGGGTCTCTGGGAAAACCGTGCCCTGCTTCCAACCTGGCACCAGCTGCCTGGGACTGAGGATCCCCATCACCCATTGTGCAGATGAGCTAACTGAGGAGTTAGGAGCGCCCACAGGAAGCTTCGCGCTTCCAAGAACCCCGGCCACCGAGAGTCCATTAGGTAATGGAGCATGAAGGCCACTCACCTCCCTGCCCGGGCACCTACCAGGCTGCAGAGAACGCACCCCCCACCCTCCATTGTCTTGTTGGTAGGACGGAGCCTGCGGCCACACTTCTCAGCTGGGGACACTGAGGCCTGGAGATACCCACAGACCCACAACTGGTCAGGATGAAAGGGCTGACCCCTTGAGGGGAGAAGCAGCAAATGAGGCATGCGGGCTCTTAAGGGCTCAAGTGCGTGCAGCCCTGGGGCAGCCGCACCCTTGCTCTGTGCCTCAGTTTCCCACCCATATAAAGTAAGGTTGGAGGGAGGCTCCCGGAGAGAAGCGCACTGGGAAATGGCACAGAACCACCTGGAGAATGGCCCAGGGTTCCTTTCACCTCAGCCAGCAAGAGCTGCCCCGCTGAAGGAGGCGCCGTGGCCCCAGATGACCTAAGCTCTCTCCAGGCCAGGCCTGTCCAGGGGGCCCCACAGCCCTGATGTCGGGATGGGCTCCATCACGCCCAGGGACAGAGCCTGGGACTCTGTTACAGCAGCAGGAGTCCCACCCCCACTAGGCCGTAGTCAGCAGAAGTGTTGACCAGGCCAACCAGAGTTCGTGCCCCAGCTCTGCCCCGTGTGCCCCTTGCACCTCTCTCAGATCCCGTAAAGAAGGTGGTAGGGTCACTTGTATCCTTCCAATTTGGGATTTCTTTTTTTTATATATAAATTATTTTTAAGATTTTATTTATTTATTTGACACACAGAGAGAGTGAGCACAAGCAGGGGTAGAGCACAAGCACAGAGGGAGAGCGAGCACAGGCAGAGGGACAGGGAGAAGCAGGCTCCCCGCCAAGCAGGGAGCCCGATGTGGGACTCGATCCCAGGACGCTGGGATCACGACCTGAGCTGAAGGCAGGCGCCAAACTGGCTGAGCCACCCAGGCGCCCTGATTTCAGATTTCTGTGCCAAAGGGCTGCCCCAGCTCCTCGCTGCACCCGAGCTGATCTTTTCATCATCTCGTTTCTAACTTGTCTCAGACGTGTTAAATTCTATTCCAATTTACGCCTTAATTTAGAGTCACTGACCTTCAAATATTTCTCCAGGGATATCAATGTCCGATATCAATGGCAGGAACTACTTATTCTACAGTACCTGGTTTGTGCGGAGCCCCGAGCACGGTCTCCCCAGCTTAACCCTCGCGCCAGCCTCGTGAAGGCAGGTTCCGTTCTTATACTCACTTTATGGGAAACTGAGGCACAGAGAATTGTTGGCACCCGGCCCTCTCCGTTCACGGATCTGGGTCGCAGACAGAGTTACAGCATAAACTACCCCCTCCCCCGACTCCTGCTGGCTGCCCTCCCCCTGGTCCCAAGGAGGGTTCCACCTGTATCCTGAGCATCACCTACTAGCCTTCTGGGCGTGGGCAGCTCCGGATCCTGGTTCCTTTATCGTAAGATAGAGGTAAAAGTCCTTCTGCACAGAGTCAGTTGAGTGAGCGAGTGGGCGTTGAGGGCAGAACGTTCGCACTGACACGTCGCAGACATTCGGCTTTGCTCGTGGGGCGGGCTCACCAGCCGCATCACCTTGGGCTAAACCTCAGTTTCCTCTTCTGTGATTGAGAATCACGAAAGACTTTTGTGGGTGTGAACTAAGCCGGTGTAAAGCACCTAGGTGCTTAGGAAGAGTGTTCCGCAAGCCATCAGTAAGTGTTCACTTAGAGAGGGAGAGAGAGAGACGGCAAGGATACGTCCCCGGACCCCCTGCTTGGGGCACTGCGATTTTATTTACACGTGAAACATAAATGGAACACTGGGATGTTCTTCAGGACAAAGTGGCATCTTTCTCCCACGTGATCCCGAAAGTCGCTACCTTGGCTTTGAAATCACCGCACTTAAGATTCAGAGAACTCGATCGTAGGGGCAGGGTAACAATAAGAGAAGGCCTTGGACCCATCAGTCCAGCCGAGGGGAGGTAGACCCAGGCCTCGAATGCGGCAGCTGGGTGGACAGCTAGGTGGGCGGTGGAGGACTCGGCGGTGGGGACTGTGAACACAGATCGTAGCACCCCAAGAATCCCAGTGTGAGCGGAAACTCACTGTCGTCTCTATGCCCCTCGCAGTCCTGCAGCATGGCCAGTCCCGAGCACCCCGGGAGCCCTGGATGGACGGGACTCCCAGCCAAGTGCACGGCAGGGACCAGGCAGGAAGCATCAGCTGCTGGCCGAGACCTCCCGTGTCCAGGACCCGAAGGGCACTCAGGTGGGCTTGGAGCTTGGTCAGAGATAGAGCTTGGAAGACATTGGGTCCTTCAACAAGTGCCACGGGAGTGGGGGCAGCTTCCTCAACTTGGCACAAGAATTTGATGCCGGTTGTTCTTCTGGGAGATGGTCCCAGGAATCATAGCAGGGGAGGGGGTATATGGAGGAGAGGATCGAAGACAGGAAGGGCGGGAAGCCAGTGGGGACATTTCTGAGCAGTGAGTGCCAAGCAGCAAGGCCCAGCAGCAATGGTGTCCACCACAGCGCCATCTCCTGGAGCAAACGTATTCAGGCATTCATGCAGTCGTCCAATTCGTGCCTGTGGAATGCCTGCTCTGACCTTGGTCCCCCCTCCCCCACCCCGGAGGGAAAAGGAACCAGTCCAACACTGCTGATCCTCAAGTTTGGTGGGGAAACAGATCTGTGAAAAATAATTCGAGATGTCACCAAAAAGGTTGTAGGGACAAGGTGGGAGGCTCTTACTCTAATGCCAGGGGACAGTCGAAGTGACCAATGGGCTGGGTCTGGAAGGACATCGTGGAGAAGCCCCCCTCCCCCAGGCCTCATATCTCTTGAAATAAAATGCACAGTGATCAGTGCATTTCGGTGGGGAAGGATTCTAATCTTTCCCGAGATGATCAGAATGGCTCAGGGCGCACGTGAGCTCTAAGAGACACTGTGAGTGGAGATAGGAGGGTTGCATTTAAGGCAGAAGGGATAGCAGGTGCAAGCAAAAGCAGGGAATGTGGGAAAGGAGATTTGAGAGCGGGGAGGGGCCCACCACGCGGAGCCCGGGACCCCACGTCCTCAATAGCGCCCTCCACTGGTGGCTGACGCGTGCGCTCAGTCCCCAACCCCCACAACTGTGTCAGTGCCCTAGGGAGCACAGAAAGGAACGAGCCACCAGCCCCGCTTCTCAGAAGAACGGGTCTCACAGTGGCTAATCCGCAGGCCGGAAGTGGATGTTGCAACACAGACGTGTGCGTGTCGCAATGGAGAAGCCAGCTGGGGGACGCGGGGCTATTTCAGGTTGCCGGCGGTGGGACGGAGGCGGCTGGGGGAGGTTTGCGGGGAGCGGGAATCTGGGTGGGCGGGGCCGGGGAGGGGGCTAGGCACCGAGCTTCCAGAGTCGGACTTCCCATCCCGGCCAGACCCAGCCACGTCCCCAGACCCTTGTCCCCGAAGCGCCCTGACCCGGTGCCAGTGCTCACGGGTGCCGTCCCTCCAGACGCTCACGGCAGCCCCAGCCCCAACTCCAGCATGACCACCGGGGAGCTGCAGGAGTACTGGCGGAAGGAGAAGCGCTGTTGGAAGCGAGTCAAGCTGCTGTTCGAGGTCGCGTCGGCCCGCATCGAGGAGAGGAAAGTCTCCAAGTTTGTGGTAAGCTGAGATCGGGCAGGGAGGGCGAGCCTTTCGCCACTTCCTTCCCGGCCCTGGGCCTCAACTTGCCCCACTGTGAAATGGGCCGATGCAGTCTGACCCACAGAGTTCTCACGGAGACAGCGGTCAAAAAGCACGATTTTGCGCGCGCGCGCTGGGCATCGTGTTAAGCACGGTGAGAACTAGCGAGGAGGGAGGCAATAAAAGAATGCTAGACGATAACAATTAGCCTCTTTCCCTATAAATCAGATCGCTTTCTAAAAACACAACATCGACACCTTTCAAAGGGAAACCAGTAGCACATGGCACAAGGAAAAGGTAATCCTAAAAGAAAATACAAGGAAAGCTAAGTGCGGTCATTAGATTCTAGCTGGTTGTGCCAGGGCCCGCGGCAAGCTCCCAGCTTGGGGGGCTGCTCTCTGTTAAAATGGGATTTGAGCCTGTGCTGGGGGCAGTGTTCAGGTCCACGTAGGAGCCACGCTCAACCTCCGTCCCCGCCTGGCCCCTTAACTGGGACCAGAAGGCCAATAGCGAGCGCTAAAGTGCTGACTACAGGTTGAACCCAGTCCCCCATGGGTGCCCAGCGTGAACTCATTCCACTCTCACCCGGTGAAGGAAGCGCCATTACTATCCTCTCATTTCATGGATGGGCACACTGAGGCCCCCGGTGGTGCAATTACCCGCCTGAGACCACACAGCTAGACCGCAGTGGGGCTGGAACTAAAACCCAAGGAGCCTGAGCCCTTCATCGGGATTCTCAAACTGAAAGAGAACTGAAAAGCAACCATTTCCTTACCGTAGAACTTCACCGCCAGCATACCGCCCAAAACCATCTCTCACGTGCCGCTGGCTGGGGAAACACAGCTCCAACCCAAGTTCCCCGGGTCAGGAACCCGAGGCCCCGTTTTTGACGATGCCCGGAGCACCCGGGGGCCCCCTGTGCCACCTGCTTCAACCTCCTAGTCCCACGAGACACCTCCGTGCTGCTGTGTTTGTTATTCTCAGGTGGCCTCTTGTTACCGATCGCTTTTATAGCTCGGCAGATGCTGATGGCAATTTCCAACCGAATTACATAGAACGATAACCCGTTTTCGGGGTCTGCTTTAAATGATGATCATCATTATTTGTATTTGCCAGGGATCACTCTGCCAGTGAAAACTTTCCATTAGGATGTAGTCAAATGCGGGCGCCTGGGTGGCTCAGTTGGTTAAGCAACTTCCTTCAGCTCAGGTCATGATCCCGGAGTCCCAGGATCGAGTCCCACATCGGGCTCCCAGCTCCATGGGCAGTCTGCTTCTCACTCTGACCTTCTCCCTCACTCTCAATCTTTCCTAATAAATAAATAAATAAATAAAATCTTAAAAAAAAAAAAAGGATGTAGTCAAATGCTCTCCCTCTCTCTCTCTCTATCTCTCTCTCTCTGCAATGCAGATGTACCAAATCGTCGTCATCCAGACAGGGAGTTTTGACAGCAACAAAGCGGTGCTGGAACGGCGCTATTCAGACTTTGAGATGCTCCAGAAAAACCTCCTCAAGACGTTCAGGGAAGAGATAGAAGACATCGTCTTCCCCAAGAAGCACTTGGTGGGCAACTTCACCGAGGAAATGATCTCTGAGCGCAAGCTGGCCTTCAAGGAGTATCTGAGCCTTCTCTACTCCATCCGCTGCGTCCGGCGCTCCCGCGAGTTCATCGACTTCCTCACGCGGCCCGAGCTCCGGGAGGCGTTCGGCTGCCTGCGCGGGGGACAGTACAGCCGCGCCCTGGACATCCTGGTGCGCGTGGTGCCCCTGCAGGAGAAGCTGACGGCCCACTGCCCCGTGATGGTGGTGCCGGCGCTGTGCGCCATGCTCGTGTGCCACCGGGACCTGGAGCGCCCCGCCGAGGCCTTCGAGGCCGGGGAGAGGGCGCTGCAGTGCCTGCAGGCCCGGGAGGGCCACCGCTACTACGCCCCCCTGCTGGACGCCATGATCCGCCTGGCCTACGCGCTGGGCAAGGACTTCGTGTCGCTGCAGGAGAAGCTGCAGGAGAGCCAGCTCCGCCAGCCCAGCCCCTGGGGCTTCACGCTGAAGGAGCTCACGGTCCGGGAGTATCTGTACTGAGAGCCCCTCTGGCGGGCAGGCTGGAGACGCGGGATCCCTGCTCCTGGGCGGGCTGTCGGCGGGGGATTCGTGTTTAGTGGGAGGAGCCACTTGAGGCTTGAACTTGCTGGGTGACCTTGGACAAGCCCCTCCTCTGGTCCTCCACGTCCACACCTGTGTGGATCGGAGGTGTCCTTGGAACCTCTGCTTGTGTCCTGGGTCCCCTGATGCCAGGTCCACCTCATCTGGAAACCACGACCCCAGCTGCCAAAATACCTAGAGAGTGAGAGCCAGCTTTGTGACGCTTTCGAGGGTCGCTGGAGGGGTGGTTTCCATCCCACGCGAGATTGCCTGCCGAGATCCCCACCACGTCCTAAGCATTCCAGCTCTTCCTTCTTAGCGCGGAGACCCAAGCCAGCAAAACAAAAGCTCACCCACAGCTCCTCAAGGCCAGCTCTGTCCCCAGGATGGGGTGTATGTCACCCTTTCAAGGGTAGGAGGACAATGGGCTAGAACATCATCCTGTCACAAGAGTCTGTGAAACAAGGCGTTTTTAGGAAGGGAAGTTGCCAACAATTCTCTGGTTAGGATGTTATAACTCATTGTCCAGGTGGGTTTTCTTTCATAAGGCCCGTGGCCCTTGACGAGGCTCCCTGAGTTACGCAGACATAGCCCCGAAGGGAGGCGGGGATGATACCCAGGGGGGCCTCTGGGAAGAACAGAGACTGGATGCTTAACACCTCCCCCATTTGAAGGACAATGTTCTTGGAACCTCTCTGATGGGTTGGGATGCTCTTGACTGAAGTCCGCTGTCAGGAAAGGACACCAAGAGCCGAGATTGGAGGGGAGCCTAGAACCGTACCCTAGGTTCAACACCGGGCCTGAAACCGATGGCCCAGGCCGGTTTGGGGGCAATATGTGTTTGAGGCTGGAGGTCCCTGAAGACCTAAACCATCTGGCTGAGCTTATGAGAGTGAAATAAAGAGCCTGTAACTCAGCGTCTTCCAGTTTGGCCCATGCAGGGAGCCAGTTCAGCAAAGGGATCACAGTAGTGGAGAACGTCCTTCACCAAACTGCACCAGAATGTGTTCCACAGCGACACCGTGTGGCAGCAGCTGGAGTGGCCCAACCAGGCTCGGCTCTAGGAGGCTAGAAACCAGCCTGACACTTAGGGACAAAGAAAGCCTCAGGTCTCTCAATTTACTCCGGGAGAAGGACACTTTGAATGGGAGATGTTGGACCTCTTGAGAGAGAAAATTAAAGTGTTCAGTGGAAAAATAAAAGGCCGTGACTCTATTTGCAACGGCGAAGAAGCACTTCCTGACTGTGGAAGTCATTTCATCAAATATAAAATGCCATCGACTCTCGGGTACCCCAAATAGTCACGTAGAAGGAAAAAATGCCCAGCATGGGAAGTTTAATAGGTGTGGGATATGTGTGTGTAGTATATAGAGAGAAGGTTTTTAAAAGCCTAGAGGATGGGGTAGAAGGAACCTACAAGGTCATCAGCCCCACCTGTCTTCTCCCTTCAGCCCCACCAGGTCCACGTGTCCCTGGCCAGGACCCAGGGAGCTCTGGGTGGGAGCACGATGCCAGCTTCACCCACACCCAGGAACCCCACTCCGGGCACTCAGACCCTAAGCCTGAGATGGCTCGTTCCTCGAAAGTCTCCTGCCAGCTAGGATCAGGTTACCTGGTGATCCCCTGTCCCCGGATGCGGGTCTCTTGTCTGACCCCAAGCCGGGATGGGAGGACGGCACTGCCAGGGGCTGCCTGCGCGTGAAGAACCAGAGCCCCCGGGCACTTTCAGAGCCCAGCTGTGTGCCCTCATCACCGCCGGCACAGCTCTGCTCGGGAAATATTCTTATCCCGTCTTACCGATGAGGATGCAGACACCCTGACAGGTGAAGTGACTTGCCCAAGGTCCCACAGTTCATGATGGGTAGAGCAGGAAATTAGACTCAGGTCAGTATGCCCACTCCCGCAGCCTGTGCCTTTCCCACTGAGCCCAACTTTGGAGGGGAGAGGGGAGAGGAGGTGGTAAGGGTGTGTCCCTGGTCCTCTCATCCTTAAGGGCCCTTCAAGATCATTTCACTCATCTCTATTTCTAGGTGGGAAACACGCCTGGAGAGGGAACTCCCTCAAGGTCACACAGGGAGACAGGGAGAGCCCCAGGACCAGGCCTGGGGTGTCCACATCCAAGTGACACAGTCTGGCAGGCAGGATAGACGGAATGATCCCAGGCTGGAATTCTAAGAGGCCATTGGGAGTCACCTAGCCGGACCTGGGGGTGCTCCCCGAGTCTGGAGGCTTGGGCCGGATCAGCTAGCCTGGAGGCTCAGTTCAGGGTGGGCTCTGGTTGTTTCCTTGGCTGTAACTCTGCCCCCAGCAGCCAAGCCAGTGGCAATCCCACCTGCTGGTGGGGGAGGAGTACTTGCTCAGGGGCTCTCCAGATGCTTCCTGTCCCCCCTGCAGCAACTCAGCCAAGGGCTGCCTTCCCAGCATCCTCCCGCTCAGCCCCACACCCCCCTCCCCTTGGGGCCCCACAATGCCGCCACCTGTTCCATCATCCACTTGCCTTTTTCCTTTCTGCAGTCCCCCTTACACTTATGGAAATTGCTTTGAAAAAGAAACTTCCGATTCCCGCTCGAAATGGAAAATCAGAATCACTTGCTATAATTAGAAAGGTAGCTCTAAAAATTGACACAATGAAACCTATTGCCCTTAGCACACCTCACAGGCCTTTGTCTGCCAGGGGCCTTGAACGTGAGGCTGCCATGGGGTTCTCTGTTAAAAGAGACAGAGAGACAGGTGTTAGGGAACCTGTCATCACCAAGTTGCGACTTGTCTCTGATTTACTCAGAAGGACTGGAAAATGTTGCGAGAGGAAAGGAGTTTCTGACCATGTGGACTGGATCGTTCAATGCGGTCTGTGCGTTATCCCCTCCCATCTGGGTCTGGCCCCCCGCTGCTGGGCCTGGGGCTCTGGTCCCCCACCCCCAGCCCTGTATTCGGCCCTGCTGGCTCTCCAGCTCCTCAGTCGTGGGCCTGCTTTTGACTTTGGTTGACATCCTCGGCTGGCTTTCGATCTCTCTCTCTCTCTTTCTTTTTTCTTTTAAGATTTTACTTATTTATTTGACACACAGAGAGAGAGAAGCAGGAGGAACAGCAGAAGCAGACTCCCCGCTGAGCAAGGAGCCCAATTCCGGGCTCGATCCCAGGACCCTGGGATCATGACCTGAGCCAAAGGCAGATGCTTAACTGACTGAGCCACCCAGGTGCCCTGACATCCTCGGCTTTCAACATCCCACTTGAGAGGCAATACCTAGTCTCCAGCTCCTGGCTTCATACCCCATTTCATGTCAGACCCCCCCAATTGGAAGGAAAATTCTAGTGAACCTATAGTATGTCCTCTGGTTGGTGTGAATGCCCCTGGTAAGAGCAAGAAAACACTGCTCCCCCAAAGAGGCCTTGCACAGAGCCCTACCCTAATGGTCTGCACCCAGAATAGTCTCTTGCCAGCCGTGTCCATCTATCTGTGCATACTCTCATTTTCTCAGTAAACAGTGATTGACGACACTCCCATTATTTTGCCAGATTCTGCCAAGAGCTGGGGACACAGTGGTGAACGACACAGCCCCAGGGCTGACCTCATCGAGGTTAGAAAGGAGTCGCTCACAGAGCAAACAGAAGCTGAGACAGAATCTCCCTCAGCCAGGTAGTCAGGGAAGCCTTCTCAGAGGAGGAGGTGTTTAAGGGAGCCACAGGGAAGGCTAAGGAGGCAGCCAGAGGGGAGAATTTTAGGCAGAGGGAAAGCAGAAGCACTTCCAAGGTGGGAGTCTCCTCTGTCCCTGGGGACCCTTAGCAGCGGCCCACGCCCAGAAAGGGGGCAGGCCCAGGAGACCTCTTCCCCAAAGTGCCACGCTGGCGGCACCCACCGCCAAGAAGGGTTCGAGTATGCCAGATACGCCCGGCAAGCCACACTGTGCCGTCATCCGTCTCCAATGACTGGCTTGTTGCAAAGTGAGCAAGCTGGGGTCTTGTGTTTAGGGAGCGCAGACCCTTCTGGTTACAAGCAACAGAAACCCAGGGGAGGAATTTATTATGGGAAAAGTCTAGGAATAGACGAGCTTCAAGCCAAGTTGGATCCAAAGAATCAAACCCTGTCATCTGCTCTAACTTTCACTCTCCGGCTTTCTCCGTTCCACTTCCCTGCTCTGCCTTTTTCTCTCGACAAGCTCTCCTCCCGGTGACAAGAGGGCTGTAGCAACAGCAGGCTCCTAGACCCCCTTCGGAGCAACCCCAGCGGCTCCCCCTCCAGGGCCTTGTGAAGCCCCTCATCTGCAGGACATATACCGAACACGCCATGGCCTTTCCCCAGGGGCCCGGCAGGGCAGACCCTGCCCCCAAGTTCAGCAACCACGGTTAACCTGCCCAGCCTTCAACAGAAATAAGTCTTCACATATTGTTTTGTAAGCTGCTTTTCAAATTTTAAAATAGACTTTGTGATTGTTTTTTTTTTTTTTTTTAGATCAGTTTTCAGCTCACAAAAAAAATTGAGTGGAAGGTATAGAGATTTCCCTCATAGCTCATCTACCCACACAAGCATAGCCTCCCCCATGATCACATCCTTCACCAGCAGGGTACGTATGTTACAACTGATGAAACCAGACAGGGTTATTATCACCCAGTGTCTGTAGTTTCCCTGAGGGCTCACTCTTGGTGTTTCGCTTTTTGTGGGTGAATGTAGCCCCCACTGACATGTATCCACCATGATAGTATCATACCGCGGACAATAAAATTAAAGAATGATTAGAGTATGTTTAAATTTTATTAATCTATCATGAGCACTTTCCTATAACATTATATATATATATAACATTTTCCATGTTGTTTTTATTTTAACCGCCTTATAATTAATTTCCCTCATTACAGGCAACACTGCAGCAAACGCCTGGAGATCCAGTGTGTTTTTGCTCACTCTTGTTGTACCGAAGGTTATTGAAAAGTTCTTTTTCCCCCTTTGCGTCTGGGCACTTCTGGAAGGAGGCGGGACCGAAGCGGGATCTCATCCCGCAATTTAAGAAGCGGCCGGCAGATGGCGCTGCCACACTGGCGGCTCCGGGAGCTTCCAAGCAGTGCTGGAGAAGAGGAAAAAAAAAAAAAAACAGATGGAAATTGAGCATTGAGCATTTCTCCAAAAAAACAAAAGACTTTGAGAAACCGTTCGAAGGGGTTTGAAACAATACTAAGAAGAAAGTTTTGCTGGAAAGGCGCTGACGTTTCGCTGCCTCCTTTTCTGCCACCCGTCTCCCTCGCTTCCCCACCAGTGTTGGTTGGGGGGTCCCCGGGCGACCCTCACTTGGGGTTCAGGACCTCACTTCCCTTTTCTGCTTCCGCATCCTCTTCCCTCAGCACACAGACCCGAAGGGGTGGAAGGAGGCCTCCTTGTGGCCGCTTCCCCCCCCCCCCCCCCCACCACCAGGGGCTCTCAGAAGGAAGGGAGCAAAACCGCAACTGCTAACAAAATAAGGTGTCTAAAAATACAGAGTGGCCCCCCCTTGCGGTCGGACCTTTAACCGGCTGGCTCCTGGGGGCGGGGCTGGAGTAAGCGTCCCTCTGTAGAGGGGTCAGGGCCCTTTCTCAGGCATGGGGGAGGGGCGTAGGCACCCTCAGAAGCCCTACCACAAGGCTTCCCGGGAGGGAGGGTTTGGGTGCAACCTCCGACCTTCTCAGGCCTGGGATGGTGCTGAGGGGCTCTCACCCATCTGCCTACTGAATTGGGGGAGAAGAAGAGCCACCCACTTTGACTTCTTGTCACCGTTAGATAACCTACCCAGGGCCACTGCCGAGGCTGTTGGTAACCAGTGGCTTGGGTGGATGAGGGAATGGAAGGAAGGAAGAGGGGGAGATAGAGTGGGAGAGGAAAGAAAAGAGAAGTCCACCTTGCTTGTTCGAGGGGCAGTGGGTACAACCACTAAGGAAAATCATCCACTGAAGCTGAGCATAAACTCTTACACGAGGACCCATGAGTCCAGTCTCAGGAGCCGATAGACAGATAGGCAAGCACGTTCAGCAGAAGGCACGAACCAGAATTTCCGAGGACTACTTCCAGATATCTCCCAACTAGAAACCACCCAAATGCCCATCAACTAATGAGGCAGTTCAGTAGATGGGGGTGTATTTATATTTATATGCCTAAGTTGGAATATTATATAGCCACGAAAACAAACTGCCCTGATACACCATGAATCAGTCGAAGCTCACAAGCAAGGCCAAGTGTAAGCAGTTGGACACGAAAGAATAAAGCCTGTGTGATTCCACTGAATGAACTACTAGAAGAAGAGACCCGAAATGATGGTTGTTCAGCGATGCTTCCTTAGATCGCAAAACGCCTAAAGGAAAGAAAAAAGCAGAAGGGGTTAATATGAAAGTCGAGATGGTGGTTATTACTTCTGGAGGAAGGGGGGGATGTGGGGGGACACCGAGGATCTCAGCCTGTGGGGAGTGTTCTGGTTTTAGTCTTGTGCAACGGTGACAAGGATATTGGCTTTGTAATAATTTGTTAAGCTGCGCGCTGACATTTAGGGGCTTTCTGTTCGCACTGTATTTCACAATAAAAGTATTTCAATAAAGGAATGGATGCAGCGCATATGAATGAAGTATTTCTTCTGCTAACTGAGACACTGTCTGTGGATAGCTGTGGGGTCTGGAAGAGGGTCCTGAAAGGAGATGCCCAGGCTGGGAAGTGATCGGGGCCAGTCTGCGCAGTACTCCTGCCCTTGCTGGGCTCTCGTCCAGGCTCCGAGTAGCCTCCGTGTCACCGTCACCACTGAGGCTCCTAATGCCTGGTACATGGAGAGCACTCATGTCAGGTGCCTGGCTTAGCCCCTTCCGCTCTTATCCCACTTATCCCTTACAACAGCCCAATGGGGTAGGCGCTGTTACCCTCCCCCCTGCTCTACAGACAAGAAGGCTGAGATCAAGAGGGCAGCTGGCCAGCCCATGGTCACTTCCCAACCTCAGGACCCAAGCCTCCGGGCTCTCAGGAAGACCACCTGCCTCCCTCTGCTTGCCTTCTCCCTGCCCTCAGGGCCGCCCAGGTCCCCAGCAGGAAGATCGCGTTCAGCACCAATCCTGTCCCAGAAAAACATAGCTCCTCTGGATAAATACGATGCCAACTTACAGGAAAGAGCAGTAAGGACGCTTTGCAATAACTACTAAACAGGACGAAGTGTCTGAGAACAGATTTTGTCATTCTGACAGAGAATCTTGGGGTATTTGGGTTGGAGGGGGCTCCTGAGCTGATCTGGTTCAGGTTTCAAAGTCTTTTTTTTTTTTTTTTTTTAAGCCACAGAGGCTTTTTCAAATGCAATTTGATACAGAGACCCAATACATGAGAAAGACCAAAGCCAAGCTCTTCAGGCTGGGAGGCCAGGGGGCTCTACCTCAGGGGTACCCTGGGGGTACCCGTGGGGCTCGAAGAAACACTGTTTGAGAACTACTCTGGTGAACCAGTCGGTTCAGTTTTTTAACATCCATTTTTCAAAATGGTACACTTGGCTTCTCACCTAGTCACGAGGATAGAATTGTTCAGCCATCCAATCTCGAGATCCTGTTTATCATTTTGTCATGTTTAGCTGGGGGTCCACTGGGACCCTGGACTCTTCACTGGGATCATCTTCCCTTGACTCTTATCCTCTCGCAGTCCTCATGCAGCCGGCTCCTTACAAAGCAGCCGCCTCCTAGAGCAGCTTCTCCCTGGTGTCCTCACAACCATAAGACAGGCTGCAGGGGTGTGGAGATGCGAGAAGATGTTCCAGAGTGTTCCCCGGGTCCAGAGAGAGCCAGAGAGGCCAGGGAAGGAGCTGGAAGTCAAGCGTTGGGTGTTTCTGGGTTTTGCCCACCTGGCTCCTTCTGGAAACAGTAGCTCTATTCTCCTCTGGGCAGGTGCTTCTCCCTGATTGCAGTCAGTTTCTCTGCTTGTAAGTTGTATCCGCTTACTCGGATTTGTTACTCGTAACAAATGGCCACACACGGAATGGTTAAAACCACAGAAAAGTATTCTTTCACAGCTCTGGAGGCCAGAAGTCTGAACTCCACGGGTCATCGTCAGCAGGACCACGCTCCCTCCAATGTTCTAGGGAGGAACCAGCTCAGTGCCCGACTCTTGGCTTCAGGCGTCACTCCTCCGGCTTCCTTGGCTTCTAGATACATCGCTCCCATCTCTGCCTCCGTCGTTACGTAGTCTTTTCCCTCCTGTGTGCGTCTGTGCCCGAATTCCCTTCTCGGGACACCGGTCATTGGATTAGGACGCCTCCCGATCCACTAAGACCTCACCTTGACTTGATCACAGCTGCAAAGACCCAATTTCCAAACAAGGGCACGTTCCCAGGTACCAGGGGTTAGGACGTGAACCTATCTTTACAGGGGACGCGATTCAACCCCTGACATAAGTGGGTTAGGTGCGTACCAGGAGTGGCATCCCGGGATTTTGTGAAATGAATGTGTCAAGGACTGAGCCAAACGACAGCTCACCACCGTCATCCCCTCTCAGGCCATCGCAGGACCCCACAGCACCCTGCGTCGGCCCCCCTAAAAGCAGGTGTCTAGCCCTTTGTGCTGTTCTCTTCAGTGGTTGGGATGTCTCTCCTTGTCCCACCCTGAGCACCTGGGGCCACTCGCGGGGGCTGAGCGAGCAGACGACAGGCCGGGAATCCCTCTGGGATGCCTTTCGGCTTGCCCCCCACACGGGCCCCGGGCCCCACCCCTTCCCTGCCCCCACAATCCCTGCCTGACCCCAGCTCCCCTTGGCAACTCCCGCACCTGCTGGCTTTCTCACGGCCTCCTCCCGTGCTCCCTCCACACTGCACTCAGACAGAACTTTCCGCACGGAGATGGATCATCTCACTCCCGATCTCCCAGCCCACCGCTCTGTCTTGAGAGCCCCCTGATCTTCCACTCATTTCTTTAACAGCCTGGATCCCCACACGACGTCATCTTGGGGGGTGCTCATCCCTCTGTGGGGGAGTCCCTCTGGGGCGCAGCTCATCAGGCACTTGCCCTTGGTACCTTGAGGAGGGTGGGGCAGGGCTGGTGTCGTGGGGGGTTGACCTCTGCATTCCCACGTGACCCCTCCCCAGAAGGGCCTCAGGCTGAGTGTAAGTCTCCGTTGTCACTGTCAGATTTCTCAATATTTCCTGAACAAGGGTCCCCTATTTTCATTTTGCACCAGGCTTTCCAAGTCACTTAGCCTAGCCTGGTGTCAGGTAGATAGAAGGTTCTCAGGAGGTAATTACTGAACGGTGTGGCGGGCACCCCTGGTTGCGGGGGAAGCAGATCTCGTGCCCTGCCCACCGCCCCCCTCCCCACCCACCTGCAATCCCCTTCTGAGAGACCAGGCCTAGACCCTACCCAAGCTTAAGCAGAGAAGCCCTTGCAGGGGAGGGGAGTGGAGGGAGCAGGGTAGGACACAAAGCGACCCTGAATCCAGGCCTCTGTCCCTGCCCCCTAAAGACACCTCAGAAGCAGCAGAAGCAGAGCCCTGCAACCAGGGGGGGGTGCTGTTGGGGAGAAGGGAGGAGGTGACAGCCACTGGAACCTCCCCCGATGTCCCCTTGGCCCCTTCGGAACCCACACAATGAACTCAGTCCCTCCCTCTGCAGGGCACAGCCGGATGACCACGCACGCATGCGCGACCAGCAGTAGGCAGGGCCTTCGGCTCCTTGGGTCCAGTTCAACCTGGGCTGGGGTGCCGCCCACCCGGTGAGCTCGTTCTTTAAACCACCTGAACCCCAGGCTGAGATGTCAGCCCCTTTCTCTCCTTCTATTCATGGCCAGGAGAAGCCCTCCCCCCAAAACCCACCTCCCTTTTGCCGAACTGGGATTTTTACAGAGGGAGCGGCGGTCTGTCCTCTCGCTGCTTTCTGGGGAGCACCGTGACCTCGCTAGGCTCTTTTCTTGGTTATTTTTCTTCTTATGGACTTGGTATTGTTTCATTCCCCCTCCCCCCATTTATGTGGGTGACCAAAATATTCCTTATTCAATTAAAAGCATAAGAGCAGAGGGAATCTTTGTAAATGGTAGTAAGTTGGGGTGGATACGGCTGGCATTGTGGGGGACCCTGAGGGAAAGGGGGCACTTCTGAATTCTGGTCCCAGCCCTCACACAGAGTGGACACTGAGACCCAGAGCAGGGAGGGGACCGGTATGGAGTCCCATTTGGGGCCTGTGGCGACGCCAGCCCTCTCCTCCAGCCCTGACATCTGTGGTTCATGACCAATCAAAGCCTGGGCTGCCATTTTGCTTCCAGAAACCGCCTTCCACCAAGCCTGACTCCCCTCCCCTGACATCGGGGCTTCTTGGCCCATTTAAAAATCGAAGCTACAGGCAAATCCTCCTTAGCAATACTCAGACAAGCAAGTCTGGAAACTGGAAATCGTGTTTCTGCTTTGAAAACTGCCACTGACTGCCTTTCCCACCTTCTGCTCAGCAAATCTTCACAGGCCGTGTTTTAAATACTCTTTCTCCTTTTGCTGTGATCAAAGGACTTGCTTGTTCCCCTGATAGGTGACAAAAGATGTCAGAAAGACTAATGAGAGAATGTGGTTGCCGCCGCCACCACCCCCCCCCCCCTTCCTTTCTTCTGGAAGAAGGAGGATCACAGGGCAGAACTTCTTGGGCTGGGTGACGTTTAAGATTTAAGCAGGGGAGAGATAAGGGTAGAGGCTGGAGCAGCGATGGAGGACGGGGCCTCAGGCAGGCTGATAATTTGGCGCCAGTGATTGACATCAGTTGGTGGGCCTCCCAGCATGCACTTCCCTCTCTGGGCAGAGCGTCGCAATTTTGCTTTGGAATAACCACCCTGCCTCCACCATCATTTGGTTCAGAAGGCGTGGCCCCAGCCTCAGGTGTGGGCTGTGTGTGTGACTGAGACCTGGCTCAGCACAGTCTTACATTCTTTTGGCCCTGAGGGGGTATATGAGCCAATCAGAACCGTGGAGAAGGAATCTTGGGGCTCCAGTTGGACCCAGTGCTAGGAGAGAGGACAGCACTTCTGACTGGTCTTGGTGGGATGGGGATGCAAGCCTGGAGCGGCCCGGAGAGCTTGCCCAAGAGGAACTAAGGAAAAAGAACCCAAAAATGGAGGCAGAAATGGTCCGCTGAATCCTGATATTCTTAGATCAAACCACACGTGCATATGGATGCAGCAAACACCCCTTTTTCGCCTCAACTCCTGAGGTTTTTCTTTCATTGTGACAAAAGATGGTCATTTCACGATCATCTTTTTAACACCTGAACGTGTGTCTTTAGGCACCTTGCCCCCTACTGTGACCTCTCCTTATTCCCAAGGATCTGATAAATACAATTTCTTCCATCGCATTTCTAGGCACGATTTCAGCTCCTTCCAGGCTCATCACACACCAATACTGGGAGAGTCTCTGTTGGACGGCACAAGTTCAGATGGGGAAACTGAGGGTCGCTCAAGTGCATACCACATAGAGAGTTCCTAAGATAAGTCACATCTCTGGAGTTGTCTCGGCCCGGGTATCTTCCCACCTTAGAGACAACCCAGAGGAATGGATCAAAAGTCCTCATAGCCCTATGACTCCCGCAAGCTCTGTCACTCTCCCTGAACTTAACTGTCCCATTTTATAGGCTCAGGGACTGAGGCAGCAGCAACAAGAAATGTGTGATACTCATACTCTCATCCTCTTATCCTGACACACACCCACTACTTAACCTTGAAGCTAGGAGAGAGGGAGACTGAGCGCTGACAACATTGATTGTGCTTCTGGATCCAGCCGTGCCTGAAGGCCCTAAAACTATCTGTTGGATCTTTCAAGAGCCGATAAATCCTCCTTCAAGATTTATTTCAGGATTTTTGTCGCTTACAACCAAGAGAGTCCTCATCATATAGCTGCATTCAAATCTCTGAGGGGCCATATGTCTTGGAACAAAGGGAACAACCGTACCCAGCCAGCCCCAGAGGTCAGGAAGAAGACCTGTCATAGGAAGTTCAGGCATTCCATGGATTTCCCCAGTATTCTAGGTGGTTTAGAGCCCCTGGAAGCAGTGGGAGGGGAGGCTGGCAATGTGGAAACATGGTGGAAACCAGCATTCATGGGATGGACACAAATGTCAAGGTGAGATGCCCCTAGGAAAGGGAAGTCTTCGGGAACTGGGGCCATAGATGCCCCAGACCTGTGGTTCTTAAAGTGTGGTCTCTGGAGCAGCATCAGGGTCACCTAGGATCCTGCTAGAAATGTATCATCTCACGCTCTGCCTCAGACCAACTGAATCAGAAACCTGGTGTCGAGCGAGCACATGTTTTTCACAAGCCCTCCAGTTGATTCTGATGCTGCATAAAGCTTGAACACTACTGGCTTAGACATTTAGATAAATTAACTCTATGTGGTGAGGAGAGGAGAGTATTCACTATTAAGAAGAGATGTTGGGGGGCGCCTGGGTGGCTCAGTGGGTTAAAGCCTCTGCCTTCGGCTCAGGTCATGATCTCGGAGTCCTGGGATCGAGCCCCACATCGGGCTCTCTGCTTGGCAGGAAGCCTGCTTCTGCCTCTCTCTCTGCCTGCCTCTCTGCCTACTTGTGATCTCTCTCTCTGTCAAATAAATAAATAAAATATTTAAAAAAAAAAAGAAGAAGAAGAGATGTCAGGAGCCCAGAGCCTAGTGTTTGATCTTTCCTCTTCACAAGGGGTCCCTGAGACCCTTGTACCAGCTCCAGAAGCTGGTACAGTGACCTCCACACCTCTCCCATGGGCCCACACCAAGCCAGGTAGCAAGGCCAGGGACAGCCACCACCTCCACATCCCTCTCGGCTCGTCTGTCTCCGCCCCCTTCTGGGCACCCCACACAGCATGCCAGGACTGACCCAGAGAGGAGGGGGGCCCACAGGGCATGAGCGAGAGCAGAGGTCGACCAGATGGACTTTAACCCGACACTCTAGGATCATAACACACCCGTCAGCTCTCTGACTGCAGCCCTGTCCCTAACTCAAGTTCAGTAACTGCCCCGAGGTCGTCAGGATAAGGCTGCGTTTCGCGGCAGTAACAGATTAATCTGACATCTCAGTGGCTTAACACACGGCGCGTTACGTTCCTGTTCTCACAAAGCCCGGAGCAAGTAGGGAGACTTTCCAGGACAGCGCAATGTCTCAGCAGAGCAGGCTGCTTGGTTCTCGAAGCTCTGCTATCTCAGAACAAGCCTTCAGGGGCAGAGAGAACCGCAAAGACACTCACCGACTCTTAGCCTTTCCACCCACGTCACTCCCACTTGTAGTCCCCTGGCCAAAACTAGCCTTGGGGCCCCAGCTAGCTCCAAGGGGGCTGGGACACACGGGAAGCATGTGGAGAGTTGGCGATTGAGAGAAATCTCCGGGATCTACCTGCTGGACTTCCCCAGCAGCCGCCCGCTCTGCCACTGCCCATGGAATCCCTCGTTTCCTCAAAAACACCTGCTGAGGATCAACAGAATCGGACACCGTGAGCCGAGTGGGGTGTGGATGGATATAAACAGGACAAACCGGGTTCCAGTCCTTCAGGAGCTGCTGGGTAGAGGGTGGGGTGCTGGATCCTCCGGAACATTCCTCAGACTCCTATTCCTATGCCCCCATCCTTCCTGACTTGCCAACCAAGTTCAGTCAACTTTCAACCCTTGACTGAGGCTCAGTTTTGCCATCCGTACAATGGGCATAATCAAGGAACAGAAGTCATCCAATAATAATGAGAAGTGTGAGTCTCAGACTGGTGACACATCACAAGCCTGGGCAGTGGGGCCCGGATTCAAACGCCATCTGTCTGATTCCCATCTTCTGGTCCCCTGAGGGGTCTTTCCTCTTCCTCCCTAGGTGAGTGGCCCCTGCAGAATCTCCCTCAAACTTTTTCCTCTTCTTTTTAAGTAGGCTCCATGCTCAGGGTGGGCGCCCAATATGGAGCCCAAACTCATAATCCTGAGATCAAGACCTGAGCTGAAATCAAGAGGCAAGGGCTTATCTGACTGAGCCACCCATGCGCCCCTAAACATTATAAGCTTTCCATAAGAATGAGGGGATCTGACAGCCCAGCCTCCCTGCCACAGCCAACATTAACCAGGCCTGGTCCCCTGAACACAACTTGAGCCAGCCCAGCCTGATCTCCGAGGTATCCTTGGAACCGGTTGCCAGCTCGGGTCGTTCCAGGAGGACCAGAGTGACCCGCCTGCCACCCAGGATGTGGATAGGGCCCGCTCCAAGCTCCTCATCCCCCCACCCGCCCCTTTCTCCAGACTTAGATGTCGTTGAAAAGCTTACCACAGGATCCAGCGAGGCCACCACTGCCACCATTAGAAACCTGATCCCGAGTCACTGATTAAAACCAGGAGGGGGTTTTAATCAGCTGGGGCCATATGCTATTTAACTGAAGATGAAAGTACCAATGATAAGCATCATCTCGGAAAGGATGTCGTTAAAGGAAGAGCAGAACAGCGAGTGGTATCTTTTATCATTACAGCAGCCCCGCGCCAAGCTCTCGTTAGGGGCTTTGAGGACCATCTGGGTCCTGTCTTTATTATGCATCATACAGTGTCATTGTGTTTGAGACGGCTCCCAAGCCCACGCCACGCTAAACTTCTAAATATACAATTAATGCCTATTAATTATAGTTTTCAAACCAGCAAAATGATCCTTCATTAACTTAATCGCCTCTTCTATTTTATCAGGAAATTGTATTCTCGCTTTCCATCATCCTTGCATCTGAAGCCCCCTGGGGGCGGGTGGTACGCGATGCTTGGCTGACTGGCGATGCTTGGCTGACTGGCGAGGGGGAAGACCCGCCCGTCCTCCGGCTGGCTCGACAGCCCGCCCCGCCCCATGCCACCATGGCCACGAGATGGGAAGCCACAGAGCCTGGGCAAGCTGGATCATAGGGAACCAGATTGCGATCAATGTGTGTGTGTCGGGGGTGGGGGCAGGATAGAGAGCCTTACCTTCCTCATCTGTAAAACGGGCATGACGGAAAGCCTACCACGCAAAGTTACCGTGAGGATCCCATGTAGCAGGGCTTTGCTTCCAAGGGGATTTTCACACCATGGCTTTGCAGAGGGCCCGGAGCAAGGAACGGGCTGCTTCCTCACCCCAGCTCCGTGGGTCCCCAAGCCCGTCTAGACTCTCCTAAAACCCAGTTCCAGCTTTCTATACACTTAAAGCAGCTCTGTACTTCTCCCCCTCTGTTGCGATTTCATGTCCACAGCTTTATTTTAAGTCCTGTCACCTCATCTCATTTGTGCCTTAAAGTGGTTTACAGCTAAGCGGAAAAGACAAGTAGTTGTGCTCCGAGGGGTGTGTGGGGAAGCCTACGAGGGACATCTGCCCCAGGCTTGGGGGTCAGGGAGGGCTTCCTGGAGGAGCTGGTCTCGAAGGAGGCGTGGGGGCAGGGGCAGCACAGACCCACAGCCCCCTGCTGTTTCGGCCTGAGGTCAGGGACAGCCACGCAAGCACAGACTCGCCTCGCACCCCCAGCAGAATTGTTTCTCATGCCATGCCCAGTCTTCCTGCAAGGGCCCCGGGCCTTCTTCAGGCCTGCAGGGGCCTGCTTGCAAGCACACAGCCTGCCAGTGGGCGGGGTGGGGGGGCATCGCCACTCATGGGGAAGCCCCCCAAGACCCAGATATGGGGGCTAGGTCATCCTGCATGTGAGCACTCTGGGAGCGCTGGGCTTTGTACACATTTGTAGATTTCTGTACTTCCTTGTGTCAGCTTGTCACCTTGCAGCTCACTCTCCTGCCCCCTCGCTCCTCCTGCTGGCATCCCTCTGCCAAAACACAATCTGCCCTGAAACCCTTGTCTCAGGCTCTGCAGTTGGGAAGCCAGGCTAAGAGTTAGGGCAACAGGCTCAGCAGGGAAAGGAGCTGAGGCCTTGGTTGTTCGGGGACCTTGAGGAGGTACAGTGGGGCAGGGTGGGGAGGGAAGTGAGGGTGTGGGGGAAGTGAGGGTGTGGGGGAAGAGCACCTCACTGAGGCCTGGTCTGCTGGGCTGGGAGGCAGCTGGGCCCTTGAACTTTACTAAGCGTGAAACAAGCTTTGGGGTAGGATGTTTGGGGACACGTAGTTGGAATCCTTTGTTAACAGCCTAGAGATGATGATCAAGGCCATGGCTGTGGATGAGATCCCAGAAAGTGAGACCATGGAGAAGAAAGAGGGCCAGGACTGAGACTGCAACAAATCCACCATTTTAGAAACCTTTCATTTTGCCAATAGTTACAGATTCCGCAGAGATGGTACAGAGAGGTCCCGCGTACCCAGTTTCAATGCAGTAATTTTTAAAGGGGGCCTCGGCAAAGCCTCCTGCTAAATGTGGCCCAGAGGGGCTAGAGAATGTCCGACGGGGCTCAATGTCAAGAAAGTCATTTCACTGAGCATTCAGTTTGGTCGCAAGAGAAAGTGGCTTAAACAAGTGAAAAGGTGATTGGTCCCTCATTGAATAGTCTAGACGCAGGTGTCCAAGTCTGCAGGAGAAGGTCTTGTTCCTCGGGGACACAGGCTTCCTCCAGCCACTCCACCCTCCCTACGGCATTGTCTTTGTCCTCATGGTCCAAAGCGTTGGCTGGAATTCTAGCTATCACATCTGCTTTCCAGGCAGCGGAACGGAAGAGGGGATGGAGGAGAGAAGGGGCAATGGGAATAAACAAGCTAGCTCTTAAAAAAGATTCCCAAGGCTGCCATATGACAACTCCTTCTGACTAGAATTTAGTGGAAAAAATTGAGTTGTATAAGAGTCTGAGAACCATAGCCTTTATAAAACCAGAGGTTCTACTACCAAGAAGAAAGGAAGAATGCACACAGAGGCGCAAACGAGCAGCCTGTGCACAGAGTCCAGGGGTGGAGGGAGAATATGAAAGGGGGAGAATACGGTCACCATCGTGAAACACAGCCAAGAAGTCAAGAAAGGTAACTACTGAAATACCCATTAGGTTTAGGAATAGAAAAGTCAATGGCAACCTGGTGAGGATAATGACAATTGTCTCTCTGACCCCAGAGCCCTGGATCCTGAATTCTCTTTTTTCCCCAGAAGTGGCTTTTGTCAGGTGGGTGGGACAGAAAGACAGAGGTGATGGCATTGAAGGTGTTGTAGAGAGACCGGTAGCAGGAAGTGGAGAGGAAGGCCTGAAAGGACACTGGTGTATCGGGAAGAACCAAGAGGGACTGTGAGAAGGACAGGAGTGAGGACAGAGGGAGGTGGCAGTTTTTGTGTCTTTTCAGGTGGGGCACTTCTGGGCCCACAATGAGGCAGGGGAGGTGGGTGGCTAAAGAAGAGGGAAAAAAGGTCTTTGGGGAGAGGGATGGAGGTTTCTCAAGGTTACCTGAGTGCTAAAATCCCCTAACGATGCTGCCAAGGTGTCAGATAAAGGCTGACACTGAGTTTCCTTGGCACAAACCCAGGCGCCTCCAAAGCCACCCCAACACTTTCACGTTTTTATGGCCATTGTGACACCTGCCTGGAGCCTTGAAGGTTTGCCCATGGATCCCCAGGAGAAGGTCCCAACCCCTCTCCTCTTCCTCGAAGGCCCTTTGTGATCACCCAGCACGGACCAGTAAACCCTAAGGAACAGACGATGCTAGTGCCC
>CM052803.1:21063141-21326672 GCA_028533885.1 Nasua narica | reverse complement strand
ATTTCTTATTTCATAAAAATCAATTTCTGTCCCGTTTTTGCCATGTACATAAAAGACTGTGGCATCAATTAGCCTTAGTTCTCTCTCTCTCCCCCTCTCTTTTTCCTCCTCGTCTTTTTTGGAAACCTCTTTGTAGGGAAAATCTCATATTTCAGCAATTTGCATTATCCACACACTCAGCTTTGAAGTTCTAAGTTATGGTAAGAAAAGGACCCACTTATCTGCCCATAAAAAATGTTCAAAGCTTATAAATTCCCTGAAACAGATGTACATTATCATTGGATTTGCCTTTCTTTTTGCTAGAGCATGCCTAATAGAGTTTCGGCCGCCCCCTGGCCCCCTTCCCCCGCCCCTGTTAGCATCTTGTCTCCACAGAAGCCCGCTCCCCACTGGGCCAGACTGACTTCAAAGGTCCCAGGCTGTCTGTTAGAAGCAAAGCACAAAGTGGGAACATAGGGGCCTTTTAAATCCCCCGCGTTTAAGTCAATATCATGCCTCCCTTCTTTCCCCTCTTCTGGCGGAGGGACATAAGTCAGCCGTTCCTTTTCTGCCTTCATGAGCGCCAATTCAGCAATTACCCGAGAGAGAGGAAATTGAGGCTTCTTTCTCTCTCAGCCTGCGTCTTTGCCCTCTTGCTCTTCCCAACCTTACTTTCTGTTCCTTCCCCTACTTAAGAAGATATTGTTCAACAGCAAGGAAGGTATCGCTGATCCCCGGTGTAGACAAACGAGGAGATCCTTAGCACTTCTGCAGGTAAGAGTGTCATAAGCAGCTTCTGTCCAACAGGCTGCCATTGTGTCCTATGATGAGAGCCCCCGCTCCGGGCGACTGTTTACAATCTCCACTAAGTGACCAGAGGGTCACACCCTAATTGCCCTCCCTGCCCCTGATCTCCCAACTTTTTGATGTGTCCTCAGAGTAATGAGCAAATTCTCCATGACCCCCCAGGCCCTGCCCATCCTGGGCCTCCCTCTTGCTGTCTGTGTTCAGCCTTGCTGGCTTCCATCAGTTCATCTGATGGCCCACCCTCTCTCCCACCCCAGGGCCTTTGCACAAGCTGTTTTCTCTAGCATTTCACCTGGCTATTTCCTCCTTGTCCTTGAGGACAAGCCACTTGAACGTGGCTTTCTAGAGAGGCCCTCTCCAACCCTGGTCCCAGTCATGTCTCCTCTGTTATTCCCTCATATGTCCCCCCCAGAAATTGACAACAATGTAATTTTTGTGTGATGGTTGCTCCCCTACTAGATTGAAAGCTCTGTGAAGGGAGGAAGGGAGGATGTCTATATTCTTTGGCGCTGAGCATGGCTCCCGGCGCATTATAGTTGATCAGTAAATATTTGAGAGTACAGATGGAAAGAGGAATCTGGAAATGAATTTGGGACAGGTGTGGTCAGGGAAAGGTCAGCTGGGCCTGAGAGGAACCTCTCTGAACAGTGAATACCAAGTCTGGATCACCCTTTGCTCTGACTGGCTCAATTTTGGAGTGGTCAGCTCCCAGAGACAGTGCACGAACTCAACCATGTGGCAAGGCTGAGTGAGATACTTGAATGCCAAATTCTTCACAATGAAGGAGGGAAGGAAGGAAAGAAGAAACAAGGGAGGGAAGGAGGAAAAAAAGGTAACATGGACCGCACTAGGCTATTCTGGTTAGGAATTTCTGAACAAATTACAATTAGATGTTGCTTTTTGAGGATAGAGTCAGAGGAAGTGAAAATAGGTGACAATGGCTATCTGGGGAGAATCTGGGCCAGAATCTGAGCCACCCAAAGTCACCCAGGTCCCATGGACCTGGACTATCCTGGAGGCCCATAGGCCAAGCCCAGTGGGTTACGCCTCTCTCCCATGCTACCCAAAGCATCCCCAATACATTCCTGGTTTTCAGTCTATCCAAATGCCACTTCCCATCCCCAAGGGTAGAGTCAACATGTTGTTTTCTTTTTTTTTAAGATTTTATCCATTCATTTGACAGAGAGAGAGATCACAAGTAGACAGAGAGGCAGGCAGAGAGAGAGAGTGGGAAGTAGGCTCCCTGCCAAGCAGAGAGCCCGACATGGGGCTCGATCCCAGGACCTGGAGTTCATGACCTGAGCCGAAGGCAGAGGCTTTAACCCACCGAGCCACCCAGGCGCCCCCAGAGTCAACATGTTAATGAACCTGAGCACAATCCTATGAGAGGGGAGGCTCCCTGCCCACTTTATGAATGAAATCAGCAGAGAAGCCTGGAGCACTACAGAGGGCCCTATGCCAGCTCTAGCCCAGGCCACATGGGGAGGTCAGGAGGAGCTGTCCTTCAGTCACTCTAACAAGTGTCTATCTCTGCAGGGCCTTTGGGATTACAAAATAATCTTTGGTGAGCAAGACCGTGCTTTGGTGGCCACAGATGGTAAGTAAATAATCAGAGGCACAAATAAGTATATGAAGCTGATTCTGATTATTCACAGAGTCTTTATTTATGAATTTGCCTACTGTCCAAAATGTAGAGATTCGTAACCCCCAAATCGACACTCACCGTGCTTTCACAGTCAATCGTAGCTATGTGCGAAGCAGCAAAAAATTTAAGCGACTTAGATGTGTGGGTTTCCAGCTGACGTCAAGCAAGGTGATGTTCTGCCTTCTTGTTTCAGCTCTTATGCTACAAACAAGTGTTGCTGTAGTCTGTTTCATGCCCCACTTCTTGTATTTGGGTGCCTTGGGTTGGAGATTTCGCCATTTAATATGCCCCCCAAACGTGGTGCTGACATGCTGTCTAGCGTTCCTGGGCACCAGAAGGCTGTGATGTGTCTTACAGAGAAGACGCATGTTCGATCAGCTTTGTTCAGGCATGAATCACACTGCTGTTGGCCATGAGTTCGATGTTAACACATCAACAATATATCATCAATCAGGCGTCTTTAAATAGAAACTCATATATTACAAGGCTAGGTATTGACTGGTGGATGAAAATGTTGCAACCAGAGGCTCACAGGAACCTAACCCTTTACGTCCCCTAGGAGCAATGGTTCATTGTGTGCTAATTCAGTGTTAGCAGTGACTTGATAGAACATAAAAGGACTCTACTGTAATTACGAACGTGATCAGTGCTATGAAGAAGGGGACCATCAGGGCACCATCTTGTTGCAACTAGGGCCTCAGGCTTGGCCAGTAGGCCCATCTCCCCGAGCTTACCCTTCACTCACATTTGCCCGGACTTGGCTGGGGTGATGGTAGAGGAGAGGGTAGGATTAGTCTTTGCTCATCTTTGTCAATGTCCGAAAGCTCCTGGAAAGGGAGAGTCAAGTGGCTAACAGCTTGCCCCCTCCTCAGGTGTTACTGTGTCTAACCCTACCACATATTAACCGTGACCTTAGTATAAGTCACTTAGCAGAAGAGTCACATGGTTTCTTTACAAGGGTGTCCTTAGGATGTCAGCAAATGCAGGTTGAGCATGCAGTAGGTGCTCCATAAGTGATAGGTGTGGTGATTCAGACTTCTCAGTGATCCTGGGGCTAAAGGCCTGGTCCCAGGACCTGGACCAGACTTTCTGAGGACAAGGATAGTCCCAGATGCAGGGCTGCTAAGAACTGTCCCAGAGGCTCCCTGTGTCCCCCACTGGTGGGGGTAAGGAACTGCAGGGCATGGCTCTTAGGGTACCAGACCTACCGCTGCCACATCTGGTTAGGTTCCAGAGCTTGTCTGAACCACAGGCAGGCTCATTATGCAAATGAGATTTAAGGCCCAGTTTGGGGGGTTCTTGCCCAAATTCAAACTGCAGGTCAGGTCTGGAAGGAATGGAGTGACCCCATCAAATGTGGAAAGAAAAAGTAATAGGGCAGGCAGGACAGTCCTCAAGCGTGCAGCTGACCCACGGGGGCTCTGCAGCGGACCTGGGGGCAGGGCGGCCCCCGAGACTGCACCTCCTTCCCCAGGAACCGTGGGGGGCCAGATTCTCATAACAGCAGCTGCCACTTCTTGAGGGCCTACTGTGTGTCAGGCTATGAGCCGAGCACCTTGAACCCACTGGATCATTTACTCTGACCCTTATGACGCTCTGGGGAGGTGGGTACTTTGATTAGCCCCATGTTACAGAGAAGGCAACTGAGGCACAGAGAGTTTGGGCTGCCGGACCCATAGTGGTTCCACGGGTCACACAGCTGGGAAGTGACAGAACCAGGTCTCAGTTAGGATCTGCCTGATGCCAAAGTCCATACCCTCAACCCTCAGCTGAAGCTGAGCCCCCAAGCCTGCATTTGGGGGCCTGGTTGCTGGATCCCATCACCTCCTCAAAGTTCATCCACCAAACCAGAGGTGCGGGGTCCGGGATGTCCCATCCAGAGGCTCTGGAGCCACATCGTCCTGGGACTGCAGATGGGGAAGAGCCGAACGCCTAACCTGAATGGTAAGCAGCAGCCCAGAGGGGCGGGAGTCACGGCCAAGGCCAGGCCTGGACCAGGGCGGTGGTGGGCTTTCCCATGGGCCCACCCTGAATAACCCTCCTCATTGCCCCCTCCCTCAAGAGAGCTGAGCCATGTGGGGATTTGTTCAGGGAATGTAATGTGTAAGAATCCCCTCTTGCATTTCTCCCCTTGCTTCCATCTCCAAAGACCCTGGAGCCAAAGCAAAGCTGGGCTCCTGGGCCCATTTTACAGAAACACAAACTGAGTCTCCAAGCAGTGAAGGCACTGGCCCATGGCCAACAGCTCAAAGTAACCCAGCCTGATGGAATCCAGCCAGAGTCTCTTGAGTTGGGGCTCTTCCTACCCACTCTGTCTCTTTACACAGTGACGGGCAGGGTCTCATGCAGGCTGGCGCGCTCTGAGAGGGGCCCCCAGCCAACCCTGCCTTAGCTAAAGAAGGAACGGGGCCATGTGCAGAGGGGGGATTTCTAGAACTGGTCCCGAAGATCTTCCCCATGAAAATCCTCTTGTGCCTGAAACACTCCCATTAGCATCTAAAACTCTGCCTTGCACAGGCTCAGGTTTTCGTGGGCCTCGCTGTCCCCCAGAGGGAGTGGTGCTTGAGCATCTTCGGGGACACGAGCTGGGCTGCTGCAGGGGCAAGCCAGGGAAGACGCACGGGCCCCAGGGTGCTGGGTCTGCAGGACAGTGGCGGGCACACGCACCACTGAAGGGGCATCACCATAGGTCCCGGGGATCCCCACCATGTTGGGAAGGTAGGCCTGGTGGAATGGCATTTTCTTGATCCTTTTGAGAAAAGCTCAAAATCCAGATACTTAGATGACACCTTCAGATTTGGGAAATTAATTCAAAATTTTTGAAACCCCAGATGGGCCAATCAGGCCATGTTGAGGGGCGTCTGTTGGGTACAGTGCGAGCGATCAGAGGGTAGAGGAGGAAGCCCAGGGAGGCTCAGAGTAGGCAGGGGATGGGAAGGATAGGAGGGCGACAAGCTCTTGGGGAGGGTGGCTCCGAGCCCCGCACCACGCCCACCGAGGCACCGCAGATGGCTGACTGCTGGACCGGCAGGGACAGGCCCCCGACAGTCTGGCTATCCCCGAGCTCTGCCTATGCAAGCAGGATCACCACAATGGCCCCTGCAGAGTCCCGAACCCGTGATTGAGGCCGTGGAAGCCTTCTCCCCAGACATCACAGATGCCAGCCCATCCCCACGTCCCCCAGCAGGCAGCTGAGGCCACAGACTGGAAGAGGGGGCCCAGGAGCCGGTCTGGACTCGGCTGCAGGAAGGGATGTCCGTATGGACTGCACCCGCCGCCTCCAGACTCAGTCCTCCCATCTTTAAAATGGGGACAGTAATTCCTGCGGTGGGGGATGGTGCTGGGACACCAACATAGCGAGGGGAGGGGTTGTTCTTTTCAAATAAAGCTCAATTTTGTCATTACTTTTTAAAATAAAAAAAAATTCTTTAAACAGTAAAAGACTGCAGTTTTCTTTTCCATTCCTTAACAAGATTAGAAGTCGGTGATGCTGTGCTGCTTTCCCAGACTCTTATCTGAACTGTGACTGCTTTGTACAACTCCAGGAGAATGCCCGTAAAGCCTCCAGTCACTAAAGGATGCACGATCCCCAATCGCCTCCCTTCCGCCCTCCTTTCTCGGACAGTCCTTCTTTTCCCTTTGTGATCACCTACTGTGCGCATGCTCCGGGAAGGGCAGTTACAGAAGTCCTTTGTCTGGGCACCGCCTAACTTGGCTCCAAGAAGTGAGGCCTTGTTGTTCAAGAAAAAAACTAGAGCCAACTAGATAAGTTGATGAACTTATCCAGAATTTTGTAATGAGAACTATCTAGAAAAGAGTTATTTTAGTGGAGCGGTGGCGGGGGAGGGGGACGGGGCAGAGTCAAAGCTTGGGGTGAGGTAGAGAGTTGGGGGTGCTAACCCTACTGTAGTACTCATGGTCCCTTAAGGCCTTCATCCTCCTCTGCCCCCCTGAGACCTGAGCGGTGGCCCGGGGTCTGGGACTGTTCGCCTCCTCCCGGCAGTTACTCCGTGGCCAGATTCTCATACCCAGGTCCTTCTAGATCTCTAACGCCTCTCTCTGCATACTTCTTGCCCCCAGCTATGGGGGATCGGGAAGGGCCCTCCAAAGGGTCAGCTCAGACATGGCCCCCAAGGCAGACCCTTGGAGGGGCCAGGCGGGACGCCGTAACCTTGACCATAACCAAGCCTGGGTCTACAGCGCTGCAAAGAGGGTCATCTGGTGGTTGCATCAAGTCCCCGCTCCCCAAGGCTGGCCTTGACCGAGGAGGACACCAGCGCCTCCCTCAGAGAGCAAGGAAGCCAAAACAAAGTGGGATGATGGAGAAAAGGCCCCCTGCATCTCCCCGGAGAGCCGAGGGAGGAAGGAGAGTGTGTGGTCCGCACCCCAGGGGTCCCTGTGGACACATCCTGGCTGGACCACACTCCTGGGACTCTCGCTAGAGCTGGCTGTCCTTGGGGGCCTGTGGTTTTAGCAGGAGAGGGGCGGGGCGTTATTGAGGGCCCAGGGGGCAGGGCAGTGAAGAAAAGAACCTGGCCTAGACCCGGAGAGCTGTTACTGGATTATCCAGTTTTGCCCTCTGGTGTGGCCATGGCCACTTGCTCCAACACTGGGAGGCTTTTTGGAGCTCGTGCCTCATTTATACCTTAGTGCACACACTCCTGAAGGTAGGGGTGCTAGGGTTCCACCCTGCTTGCTCCAAGGCATGGGCTTTGGGTTTCTGGGTTTCTCTGGGTTCTCTGTGGTCCCTGGGTCCAAGGGCAACAGCACTCCCTGGGGTGGGAGCCGGTCAAGGGCACTCATGCTTGTTTCATTACATTCCAGACCCATATGACCTCACTCTCTGGCTAGGGGGCGGGGCGCTGGGTACCTGCATCCAACATGCTCCCTGGGAGAGGCTTACGGCCCCTGAAGTTAGGGATTTCCCTCGAATGAGGTCATCTGGCGAAAACACAAGGCTCGGGATTTTCAGCCTGGCTCACCTGAAGTCCGCTGGGAGCCGAAACACCTTGAGGACAGGCCGCCCCCCAGACCAGCATTGTCGGAGGCGGGTGGGCCCCCGAACTGGGATTTATAAAACTGTCCCCGGGGGGTTGGGAAACACTCAGGATGAGAGTTAGAGGCTGTGAACATTCCGCTCTGCCCTCCCCACCGCCCCGCTCCCTGCGGCGTGGTCTATGCCTGAGTCACATCTGGAGGGTCTCCTGTTGAGATAGAGGCCCTCTTGTCCCCACCAGGCTCACAGGCTGAAAGCACCCGGATTCTTCCCCTTTGGGGAGAGAAAGTGGAGGGGAAGAAAGCCCAGGGGAGGGTCAGCGGGAGTTGGGGAATCAAGGCCAGGCTCTGAGTATCATTTCTTCCCCTCCCCTAAAGGGGTCACCTTTAGCTACTAGAAAATGGACCTCGCACTCATTCCCCCTCTTCACTGTAAAAGGAAGATAGTGAGGCCAGAAAGCCTTTTGCGGAGACATACATTCATCTGTAAAATCATTCAAGGGCACGAGCCCCTGAGAAGAGGGGTGAGAGTCAGCGGTCCGCAGGTTTGGAAGAAGGTGACAAGACAAAAACCAGATCGGAGCCCCCAACAAGGCAGTGATGAAACTTTAATGATTGGGGAAGGGTGCCCTCGGCACCGCTTTTAGGAGTCGCTGAAGCATTTGTCGGAACCGCGAGCCCATATTTTCTCTGCAAAACACAGCAGGTGCGCCCGGCAAGCCGGGCCACGCCCACAGGGTTTGGGGGGCCAAGGCAGGGCTGGGAGGGCGGAGGCTGGGCCTGGGCTGGACAAGGGCAAGGCTGCCGTGGGGTCTCTCGGGGCATGCCACCCCCAGCTGGGTGCAGCTCTGCCTTCAATGAGCTGGTGACGGTGAGGGGCGGAGGGTGTCACAGTCCGCCGACACCGAGCACCTCTCCGGGGTCCCCTTTCATTCCCACGAGGGCGACCGGCCTCACAGAAGCCGGGGTCATTAGTGGCGGCGGCTGACAGAAATGGTAGAAACTATAGGCAGCCTTCCCCTCCTCCTGCCGCCTCCAGGGCTGCCTTCCCTCCGGGCCCTGTAATGATTGGACGTCTAAACGCCAAGCACAAGGAAGGGGAAGCAAAAGAAACTGCTCCCGGCTGTTTCCTTTGCCAAAAAGTATAATTGGCATGGCTGGGTGGGAAGTGCACGACAGCCCCCAGAGCTCCCCAGGAGACGAGAGTAGGGCCTGGCAGCTGCAAGTCCTGGGGGCCCAGTGACAGATGAGCAGAAACGGGGCATCCCAGCCACCAGCTAGTGCTTGTGCTCCCGCGAGCGCACGAGGCTGGCCCAGCCGAGTCCTGTCCCCGCTGCACCTTCTCCAGGCCCCAGAGGAGCTCAGAGCTCAGGGTTCGGGAGAAGCAGCAGCGGTTCATCTGGAAAGGACTTCAGGAGATTTGGAAACAAGACAAAAACTCACCCATACCAGCCTGCAGGAAAATGTGCTCAAAGCCTCACCAAGAAGCGTGGTTGACCCCTTCCAGTTTTCTCTCCCTGCTTCTTTCCTTCCTTCCTTTTCCTTCCTTCCTTCCTGCCTCCCTCCCTCCCTCCTTTCCTTCTCTCCATCCCTCCCTCCCTCGCTCCTCTTCCTTTTTCTCTCTCTTCTTCTTTCAACTTCTATTTGGTACAACTTTTAGAGGTCATTTAAAATCCACCAACACTGAAATCACGCATGCCCTTGAACTCAGCGGTTTGGTGCTGGCGCTCTTGCTCCCGCTGGTGGGCACTGGGACAACTGCGCGCAAAGACCCGCCGAGCCATGCCACAGGGGACGAGAGACCCACAGGCCTGGTAGGAGAGGATGGGGCAAGTCCCTGACAGCGTCTCCCTCCGAGCTAGAGAAGGCTGTGCAGTTGTTGGCGAGAAGGGGGCCCAGCTCTGGGGGGAGAGGGGGGAAGCTCTCCAAATACATGAGGTCACAGAGGAAAGGCCTGAGTATGAATACTATGTTACTCCTCGGGTAAAAATAAAAAAGTGGGGGTGGGAAAGGGATTAAGCAGCATGGCAGTGTTTTCTTTCTTAAAAATAGATCTGAAATAAATAGTGTAAACTGTCGGCGTATGTCAAATCCGGGCGGTGAGTTCAGTCACTGTTACCGTTTTCTGTTTCAAGCCTTGTTTGAAATATTTACTAAAATAACAAAACGGGGCAGGGGAGAGGGGGATGGGGGGACACAGGATTTTTAGGGTAGTGAAAATTGTATGATATTATAATGATGGATACGTCACTGCATATTTGTCCAAACCCGCAGAATGCCCAACACCGAGAGAGAACCCCAAGGCAAACTATGGACTTTGGGTCATTACCGAGGGTCCCCGTAGGTTCATCCTTGGTAAAAAAAAAAAAAAAAAAAAGTACAATTCTGGTTCGACATATTGATGATGGGGAAGGCTGTGCACGAGTGCGGTAAGCAGTATGTGGGAGCTTTCTGTATCTTCCCTTCTATTTTGCCGGAAACCCAAAGCTGCTCTGAAACAAAGTCTTTTCAGAGAATTAACAAAATTTAAACGGGGAGGTATCTTACAGAAATGCATTTATTCTTCTAAATAATGGCAGCTAACATTTTCGTGGTGCTCCTCCCGGCCGGGCCTATGGTAACTCAGCGAATCCTCGGGACGACCCCGTGGGGTTAGGTCTCTTACGATCCCCCTTTACAGAGAGGAAACGGAGGCTTGAGAAATACCGTGTGTAACGCTTGAAGCACAGAGCACCGAGGATGTCAGAATTCGAAGCCAGGCAGCCCGGCCCCAGTCTGGGCTCACAACCCCCAAGCCTCACTGAATGGCCCAGGAGGGGCCCAGGAAGGTTAGAGTCCGGGATTCTGGAAGGAAGGGTACTTTCTACTGCACACCCGTTCTGTACTATTTGAATCTTTAACATACGCACAGGTCACGATTTTTCAAAAATGGTATTTTAAACAAATGCCTCTTCCTAGGAAAGAACCGAATCCTGGCGGGCGTGGGGCTCCACAAGGTGGCGTGGAACCCCCACTCAGAGGCTGAGGGAACGCTCTAAAGCCACCGCAGGGAGACTCCCCACGTGGACCCAATCCCTGGTTCTTTTCCCCCTTGCAGCAATTCTAGTCCCGGGTCCCCTCTCCGGCAATCTTCCGTTTCTTTCTTCCCGCAGACTCCGCCCCCTTGCCACCGGATTGGACACGTGACTCCAATGGACCACAGTGATTGGCCCAGGTGTGGGTACCGATCTAAACCCAGCCAATCAGAGTCCTGCCCTGGACTACCCCGCCCCCAGCGGATGATCCTTTTCCATCTGGTTGTGGGGCTCAGAGATGCCGCAGCGCCCACAGCGTGACAAAGCACTTCGAGGTAGATGAGGTAGACGGGAAAACCCAGAGAGGGAGGGGCGGGGCCTGGGAGGGCGGGGCCTGGGGAGGGGAGGGGCCTGGGCGGGCCCCACCCTGGCTCCTGGCCTCTCCCAGCCGCCTCCCTCCCCGCCCTGGTCACATTCCCATCGGTTCTGAGTTGGATGCGGACTGATAGAAGCCCACAACTCAAAACAGGGGAGCCCTGACCCAGTGGTTAAGCCCTCCAGTAGTTAAGGGGGTCAGTAGGGAAGACTAGAATCCCAGCTGTGCCTCCTGCTGTGTGATGACTAGTGAATGAGTTAACCTCTCAGAGCCTGGATGCGCTCCCTGAGCTCACCATCAAAAATAACTCCTTTCCAGCCACGTTAAACAGAAACCAGAAGCTCTGGAGATGGAGGAGAGGAGATGCCAGCAGGCAGCCAAGCAGCAAAGAGGCCAGCAGCTGGTCAGTCCTTCCTGTGTCCCTCAATTCACTCCTTGCCTGGAAAGAGCGTCTATGTGGCCCTGAATGGCACCACCCTGCCCCTGTGGCTCCCTCTGGCTCCCAGGGGCTTCAACAGGATGCAGGGCAGGAAGGGGTGACGCCAGGAGATGGAATTCCCTGTAGGGTCCCTGCAGGCTGGCTGCATCCCCAAGAGATGGCCCCTCATGGCTCCTTTGGGTGGCTTCCCCCCACCCGACGGCTCTGTCTGCTGAAGATGACTCCCACCCTCTCCGCTCCCCTGCAGGGGCAGGAATGGCCCCACACATCGCTGGTCCTGGATTCTGCAATCTTTCTGGAGGCTTTGCCTATGCTTTGTAAATATCCCTTCAGATTACCCAGTTGGAGCGTATGTCAGGTTTTCCACAGGACCCCGACTGGTGCACAGTGGTCCTTTTAGGCTCTCATCAGACCAAGTCATGCTCTGTGGAGGACACTGCTCGGAGGACCCCAACTCAGCCACTGTCCCCATTGCCCTCCCAACTTCTGGACTCCAGCAGGCCTCTCCAAATCTGTCAGACCCCAAGCCCCCCAAAAGGTCCTGCTGAGGAAAGGCAAGGGACCACTGGTATCTGATGGACAGTGGCCCCACCGGGAGGCACATAGGGTGACATCTGGGCTCAGAACATGTCTAGAGAAGCAAGCCACTGATTTCTGCACACCGGAAAAGTTACCTGAGAGTGTATATTTATAGAAAGATACATGGAAACGGACAGATGGCACCTAGCTATAGACACAGGAAGCTCGGTTAGAGAAGCACATAGGGCGGTACGGATATATTTGCCAACGGTAGAGAACATGAGGTTTCCACATCTTCGGCCACGACCGACAACACACAAATGCCGGGATCTGGGGAAACCACGCTTGTTTTTGTGGTTGGGTTCCCTCTCCAGAGGTTTCCAAAATGAGAAGCCTGGTTTTCAGGGGCAGTATTTAAATATGTGTGTGTGTATCTTTCTAAAGAAGCGAGAACAAGGGGAGGGAGGAGGAGGAGGGTGTTTTCACGTGGTGCACGGCAGAAAAGATGGGACTGTTTTGGGGCCAGGACGTGATCCCGCTGGAGAGGCGTGAAAGGGAAATCCAGAAAGGAGGGCTAGGGATTCTAGGTTGGGACGTGAGAACACGAACAGCCAGGAAGGTCACGCGTCCGCGGTCCGCTTGAAATCCCTTGTAGCACATTACAATCAGTTAAGGGCCAAAGAAAATCAGAATAATACTAAGAGGTAGCAGCTGTTTTATCTTCTCGGCGATTTCGAGGGTCTCTGGAAGCGGGCCCGGAGAGGATGTTCTCCCGCAAGAAACTGGGGTAGGGCGCAGTTCTGGCCGAGGGCTCCCCCAGGGCAGGGAAGGGTGTGGACCAGCCTGCGTGGAAACGGCCCCTCGGGAGCCCGAGCGAGCCTCCACCCTCAACGGGCCACTTGCACACCCAGAGTCATTTTCTTGGGTAAGTTATGCAGTCCTCACAACTTATAAATAAAAGTTGAGTTCTGTGTTTCCATATATCTTCTACATGGAGGCTAGCTGAATATTAGTGGAGTAACAATAATTATTAATCACAATAATCGTCATAATAACAATAATTAATAGAATAATAATGCCTTGGGGGGCCCGGGGAAGGGGGGACTCCTTCATGTGGCCGGGTGGGGGCTTCCGGGGAGGGGTCTATGTCTGGTAGAAGTGGTGGTAGTGGTGGTGGTGTTCGTGATGGTGGTGATGCTCGTGTCTCTGGACCGCCTGGCCGGCCGGGCTCTCGTACACCACCACGGCCGGCAGGTCCCTCGCGCGGTCCCGCCCCACGACACTGCCGCCCACAGCCAGGGGCGCCTGCAGCCCCCGGCAGGCCGGCTGGCTCTCCTTGGCTCGGTGCTTGTGCTTCTTGTGGCCGAGGGGGGCCGGCGTGGGGAGGAGGGCGGGGCTGGCGGCCAGGTGGGCGGCTGGGGACACCGCAGGGATGGCCGGGCCCAGAGGGGGTTTGCCTCGGGCCCCTCTGGCCACGTGGCCCACACCCACGCTCTTGCCCTGGGCCTTGGGGGACCTCACAAAGTGCTTGCTCCCGTCCTGGGCGCCCCGGAGCCGCTGCTGGACCTCCGAGGCCTTGGCGAATGGGGTGTCAAGGAAGTGGAAGGAGCCAGGGTCCGCGCCTTGGGGCTTTCGCTGTGGGACGTGGATGGCTTCTGGCTCATGGGAGCGACACCGAGTGGGGTTGGAGGTGCGGGGGGGCAGCTCTGACTTCTGGGCCACTGATGGGGAGCCTAGGAACCAATTTAACAGATATTTCGTGAGCACCTACTGTGTGCCGGGGCTGCTCTGTGCCCCAGAGACCCCCTCCACCCCCCTGTGCTCCGGGACTGGAAACTTATCTCTGAGAGCTCCCCTCCCCGCCCTGACCGCTCTTCGATGCCTTGGAGGGACCTCTCTGGAATGGAACTTGGCCGTCTGCGAAGGGGGAAGATCTGTCTCTTTGTTGGGACCTTAAAGATAAGTAACTCCCCTTCCAAGAGAAAGAGAGAGAGAGAGCCACTGGTCGCTGTCTGAGGTCATGGGAACAGAAATCTACAGGCATATTCCTGAACTTTCAGAGGTAACCAACACAGGAATTACATGTAGAAGGAGGAAGGGGAGAAGGGAGTTGGGGGGTGTGAAATTAAGTGGGCTACCTCTACATTTATCTCAGCAGGGGCGAACAGACGTCAACACCTGATGAAGACAGAGTGGTGGTTTGCAGATGGAATGGGGGAAGGGGCGTGGCCTGGGGTGGGGCACAGAGCAATTGTTTTCATTGCAAGTTCAACTTGGGGCATGAGCTCTTTTTTTTAAAGTGGCTTTAATGCCATCTCCTCCAAGAAGACTCTAACCCGTCCAGGAAAAGCTGCACCTTCCCCCAGCCCAGGGAGGGTATCATGAAAGCCACCCCGCATGGACCACCTGGCCCTCCCCTCGGCCCCCTGGGCCCCCCTCGCAGGTGCAGGAGCTCCCTTACCGGGCCCAAACTGGGACGTGTAGTTCTCTATCCCGGCGAGGTCTAAGTAGTGGTTTCTCCTCTCAATGTTCTCATCCACGCAATGGTGGTAGCAGCCCGACTGCTCCAGACGGCTGTCGCCCTGCAACCTAGGGCAAGAAGGCCAGTGAGGGGGTGGGTGGGCACCGGTTCCGGGTGGGGGGGTACCCCCACGGTCTCCTGGGAAGCCACCAGGACAAATCCTTCTGGACCCTTGTTTCATCTCCACTGGGTCTCGGGAAGAGGCGGGGAGGGGAGGGAGTGGTCATCTCGGCAATCTGCGTCCCTAGTTCCTTCCCCGCCCGCCCCAGGCCTTCTGGGAGGATGGGAGAGGCATTCGCCTTGAACAGGTTCAAAGTAAAAATGAGAGGTTACCGGCCAAAACTTAAGGAACCCCCCCAAAGTCAGGCTTCAAACCATGTGTGCCCACGGCAGACGGGAGACCTCACCCCTGGGCTCGTTCCCAGAGAATGTGGGTGACAGAAGCCCCCAAGCCACTGGAGTTGAGGGTGGCAGGCTCTGTAAGCCAGGAATGGCTTGTGGGGTGTCAGAAGGGGGTGGGGAGAGTGGTGCCCCCAGGGGGCCACCTTTCTCCCTCTGCAGGAGTTCGGGCTCCCTGCCTCTCCCCTGCAAGTCTCTCTGAGCTGCCCGCCCCACCCCTCTCAGCCTCCCAACTCCCCAGCACAACTAGCCTGCGTGCCCCTGCTCGCACCAAACTGTGGCCCCTGCTGGGGCTGCCTTCTGTCCTTCCCCAAGGGGCGGGCACCTGTCACAGTCCAGTTCCTTCTGGTCCCTTCCTTTCCATCCCGCCCCTGACTTCCGGCCACGGATGCTTCCTACATCCTCAAGCCTCCTACTTTATATTCCTGTTTACTTGATGCTTTTCTTTAAATGCACTCTCTCTTCGCCTCCCTCCCTCCTTTCCTTCCCTCCCTGCAGTTAAAGAAATAACAGGTGGGAGACAATCGCAGCCTTGTGATCCCTTAGCCACAACTCTGAAACCCAAAAAGGCCGAAGGCAAAGATTTTTTTCCTAACCTCTTTGGCAGCCGGGCCTGCCCTAAACGGGTATGACGGTAGCTATGGCCTTTATACCCCTTCCTGTGGACATTCACAAGCATCCGCGCAGACATTTCAGTGCGTGAAATCCCGGGGTCCTGCCCAGATGCCAAATAGAATAGAGGAGAAACGTGCTGGGAACCTCTCTTCTAAAACCCAACGGAATGCTGAATTCCAAAACATGTCTGGCCCAGGGAGTTCTGGACAAAGGAACGTGGACCTACATTTAGTCTTTTTTTTTACAAACGGAGTTTGCTGTGCAAGCTTGTCTTCAGAAATCACCGCCCCCTGAAGCGAACACAGACGGGAGCCCCCTGCGCAGAATCCCTCAGGGGTGCGTACACAGCCAGCGCTCAATATGTGCTCATAGTGTCGTCCACCCCCACCCCCGCACACACACCCCCTGTACCTGAGTGGGGCTCGCTGCTTCTTCTCCCAGCTCCGCAGCTCCTCGGCAGGCTTGGTCTCCGCTCTGGGCCTCGTGCTCTGCAGGTCTGAGTCCCGCCCGAGAAACAGCCAGGTGAGTGGCTGATGCCTGGGCCTGCCTCAGCTTCCTGGCTCTGCGGAGGTTTTCTAAGCTCCCTGCGGCGCACAGCCTTTGACAACGGCCCCGGGCACCTCACCATGGCTCTGTGGGAAGGGTTCTCCAAGCCAGGATGGACCCGACAGAGGGGTCTCCCAGCTACCTGGCCCCTTACCTTCTCCCCCCAGACTCCCCCACGCCCACCTCCAGGGCCCTGCCTACATTGGGCCCCCCACTTGCAATTCCTTTCTTATCCAATCCTGCTCTTCCAAGGACCTGCTCAAATTCCACCTGTCCACAAAGCCGCTCTCAGGGAGAGCCCCCCCACTCCCTTCCACTCCTCCCAGGTCTTGGGGTGGCGGCGTGGGGGGGGAGGCTGTGATCCTTCCTGGGTGCTGGGAGTGGACCGGCCCCTGTGGCCTGGGCAGCCCTCCAGCCCCTCACCAGGGTGATTGAGAAGGATGCCCTTCTTGGCCTGGCTTCCGTCGGGGGCCACCGTGAGCTTCACCCGCAGCGTCTTGCTCGAGGTCGGCGAATGGTTGACAGAAGAGTCGACCACCTCGTAGATGGTGTGCAGCAGGCTAGTGATGTCCTGCAGGGGGGCGAAGCAGAAAGCCACCCGGGGCTTCGGCCACGGTACACCCCCAGCCCTGGGAATCAGAGGGCCCGGGGACACCTGAGGAAGGGAAAGCCGCCTGGCCTGGCTCCCCCAAAGCCAAGCCCAAGGCCGAAACGTGCATAGGAGGGGTTCACTTGGAAGGGGATCCTAGGACGCAGGGGCAAAGGGGCAACGAGCAGGTCCGGCCACGGGTAACTGGGCTCAGTCGCCCCTGGGTCCTCGGAGGGACAGTGAAGTCTCATCCCTCCCCTGTGGCGTTGCCCTGGGGGCGTGACGCTTCAGGCGGGGCCTTCCGGGCTGTCCCCGCAAAGGCTGAGCCCGCCCCCACGGGGGACGGCTCTCACGGCAGGCGCCGCCCACCCCGGTAGCTGGTGAGCTCAGACACACACAAGTCAGGTCCCGGAGACCGCTGGGGAGACGGGCACCAACGCACCTGCCTGGGGTCTGACTTGCTCCTTCTGAATGAAAAATGGAAACGGAGAAACTATTCGGCGAGAACTTGACCCAATCTCGTCTCCTCTCTGGGCCTCAGTTATCCCCTCAACCAGAAGGGAGATGTCCAAACCCATGCTTCGGGAAGCATCTCAGAGACTTCTGAGTGGGGAACGGAGGGAACGGAGCGGTTCTGGGCGTCCGCTAACGTCGTTTGTCGGAAAGGGGAGGCGTCCAGCTTTAAAGGATGTAGGAAGCCTCTGGAAAAGGTATTTGCTCTCTATTGGTTGGGCCTATCGGTTGGGCCAATTATCTGGCCCGAGGCTCCGCATAAACAGATTCAGACTTCACGCGGTTCCCCACCCGGGGGCCGTTCAGACACAGGTGGCAGAGGGAACTCCCAAGTGCCGCCGTGGCCAGGCAGGTAGATGGATGAAGGATCTGGAATGGGGAACCCACCAAGGTGGCCCGCACTTGGCACCCTGGCAATGCAGGCTAAGGGAGGGTCATCCCAGAAAAATCCAGAATCTTCCGCTAAGTCTTCAGAATCTCCGATACTGGACACTCATTTAATTTTTGTCAACTCCCCATTTGCCCATCTCCCCAGGCCCGGCGACCGCCATGCCACTTTCTGACTCTAGGAGTCCGACTATTCTAGGTACCGCATAGACGTGGAATCCACGGGATTGGCCACGAAGGGATTGGCCTTTTCGTGGCTGGCTTGTTGCCCTTAGCACAAGGTCCCGGAGATTCTTCCCTCCATGGCCCTGGGAGGATTTCCTTTCTTTTTAAGGCTAAATAATACTGCATTGTATGTCTGTGCTTATCCTTTTCTCTGCCGAGGGACCCTTAGGTGACTTCTGCCTTTGGGCTCTTGTGAAAAATGGGGCTGGGGCATGGGGGTTCAGTCTCCCTGAGACCCTGCTTTGGGCTATAGGGCTGTAGAGACTCAGAAGGGGAACTGCTGAGGGTCCTGTGGGAATTCTGTACTTAGCTTTCTGAGGACCCTCCGTGCTGTCTCCCACGGCGGCCGTGCCTTTGGACAGTCCCATCCACAGTGCACAGGGGCTCTGATGTCGCCACTGCCTCGGGGACACTCGTCCTTGTCTGTCTGTCTGTCTGGGGTTTTTTATAATAGCCATCTTAACGCATAGAAGGTGGGATCCCCCTGTGGTTTTGATTTGCGTCTCCTGATGATGAGTGGCGTCGAGCACATTTTCTTGGGCTTCTCGGCCATCAATTGGTGTATCTTCTTTGGTGAAATGATCCGGTTCTTTGCCCATTTTTTAAAATTTGGGTTGTTGGTTTTCCCGTTGCGGACGCGCAGGTCTCTTTATATTCTGTATTCTCATCTTTGATCAGATACGTGATTTGCAAATATTTTCCCCCATTCTGTAGGTTGCCTTCCGCTCTGATGTGTCCTTTGATGCACGTTAGTTTTGAATTTTGATGTAGTCGCTTCATGTATTTTTACTTCGGTTGCCTGTGATAACTTAATTTTTAACAAAACCGTCTGGGGGGGCTGGGCCGGAACACCTCGGGGTTTGCGTTGGGGTCGGGAAGGCTGCCCGTGTGAGACCCGGTTTGACACCCGGTCATTGGCTGACTCAGCGATCTCAGCTCCTCCGAGAGCTACGGCCAGGCCCGTAGAGGACACCTCTTCTCCCCACCCCTTCCCTTGAGCTACTCTGTACACCCACGTTTGCTCCCTCCTCTTCGCACCTTGGGAAGCCCCCGCAGGAGGTGCCAGTATCTCCATTTTGCAGATGAGAAAAGTGAGGTCCGCCCGCATCAGCCCCGCCCCCCAGCGACCTATCCCAAGCCGGGACAGTGAGTCAGGGTCTAGGGACAGGCACGCTCCGGCAAGCCCAGCTGAGAAATCGACTCTCGCCTGCACGGGGCCCACAGGAGTAGGTGCCTGTGAATATTTATTGCACAAATGAACAGGTACTTTCTTCTGAGTTGGGAAGTGAGCCCAGGCGCCCGCTCTGGGGCGGCAGCTGCGGTGAGGCGGGAGCCTGTGTGCCCCAGCGCACGGAAACCTGCCCGCAGACAGCCGGAGAGCACGGAGGGGACCGGTATTTATAGCCAGCTTTGAGGAGTGGCCTCGGGGCTAAAAATAGACCAAGGGGAAACACGAGGCTGGGTTCTCCCCGGACTGGAAGCCAGCCCCCTCTCTCCTCGGTGGGAGGAAGACATGATCCAGGGATGGCCTTCTTGAGGCCGGGCTGGGCCACCCGCCTCGGAAACCCTCACTTCCCTGCCCTTCCTCTCATTACCGAGGGTAAAGAAAGGCAAGAGGCGGAACCAGATGGCAGTGTGTGCCTGCGGGTTTCTGCAAGGCCTCCGAGGTGGGGGGCCAGCCCTCTTACGGTCAGCATTTCCGAACCAGCAAGGAATGAAGGCGGGGGCTCGCAGCGGCAATGGGGTCTTGGCCGCCACACGAGTCAGAAGAGAGGGCAATGCCACCCACCGCACCCCGAGAAGCTCAGCCCGGCTACCCGCATGGCCTTAACCGATGGCCGAGGCCGCTGCCATTCAGCTCAGCTAACCAAGATTCCGGACTGCAGCATGTTTCCCTGGGAGGATGATCACACCGCAGCTGCCATTCCCAAACAGGATGGGGAGGAACGGCGATGCTCGCTCCAGAAAGACCCTAACCCCTCACACAAAGCATCACAGCTGGAGGGGTCAGGGGTTCCCCTAAACCACCCCCTCCGGCCTCCCCAAGGTCTCTAACCAAGAGGCATTTCCACTGCTTCCTGAGTACCCAGGCCCCTCTTGGGGCTTTGCCGGCCCAGAATCCATTCCCCCACCCCCTAAAAACAGTACCTTGATTTTATTTTGTGAGCCTATGACACCCCTCCCTCTCACTTTCAGTCTTTGTGCCTCACTCATCTCATAACTTCCCCTGGCTCCTACGACTCGGAATAGGGCCATCCCAAGCATCGCAAACCCCTGGCACAAATGATACGTGAGGCAGTCAGAGCCAGTGAGATTCAGTTCTGGAACTTCTGAATTGGGAGGGTTGCTGCGAGTCCCGGATGGAAGGAAAATGTCAGCCGGCACCTCGCTACTGGCCAGAGGAAAGGCTGCCGGACAGTGGAGGAACACAGAGGGAACAGAGCCTTGAAAGTAGCTAGTCTTTAAGGCACCAAGCGTCTGGATCCAGCCGTGCCTGAAGTCAGTGCCCTGCACCACAAGACATTCCTTTTTTTTTTTTTTTTTGTAAGCCGAGAGCAGTTTGCTGAGATTCTGTCACTTACGTCCTCGAGAGTCCTAAATGATTACAAGTCACTCACAGCTTCCCCCACCCTGTTCGAATATTCCATAAGCCACAGCCTAATGAAGAGATGCCCTTTTCTCACCCAGGCGCCCCTTCCGGCAGCTTCCCCCGCACCAGAGAAGAAAATCTGTAGCTGTGAACCAGGCAGGGAGAGAAGATAGCAAAACTTCTCTGGGGACACCCCTGACGCCCTTGTGAGCGGGACGTGAGGCGCGCAGGGAGCCAGCCACGCTGCTCTGAGACCCCGACGCCCACCTGAAAACCAGGGCCTCCCGGGGAGGGAGAGGATGTCCCAGAGGGACAGTGGGAAGAGCAGCAGGAGGCAGGCCGGGTGCTACCCAGGCCCGCAGGAAATGGGAGGCAGAGCCCAGTCGCTCAGACCAGGTCCTACCCCTGCTTCCACCAACCCACCGGTGGCTTCCCTGAGCCCCGGGAACCCAAGCCAGGGTCTGCTCTGCCGGCTCCGGCGACAGCCGGATCTCCCGGGGAGCAGCCCCCCGCCAGTCTCCTCCAGCGCCTTAATCACCCCGAGCGCCCCTGCCCTGCGCCTGCCGGGCCTCTCGCCCCCCCTCAACTCTGCATGCCATGCTCGCTCAGCTCCGCTCCACAGCACCTCGCCCAGAAGGTTCCCTAGACACGCGGGCCCCTCTCTGTCACGCTTCTTCACTGAACCCGCCACACCTCGCAGTTGTCCTGTTTGGGACCGGCCTCCCTCAGCAGCTGCCAGAGCCGCAGGCCGTGAGCTCTGGCTGTGGCTGTGCTGCTCGTCCCCTGGTCCCCATCCCCTGGTCCCCACGGCTGGGGCACAGCGGAGGCACACGGCGGGGGTGGCGGGGCCTCAGTATTCAGACAGAGGCACGGAGGAAGTGTGAGAGGCCTGCCGGAGGACAGAGGTGTGGCAGGAGGGCGGAGGAGAGGGGCGCTGCCGGTGTTCCGAGGGAAGGGTGGTGACAAACAGGCCCGTGACCGGGCACAGAGCTCTCGGGGCTGGGGGTGCTCCTTCCCGCCTCGGCCGGCCCCCACTGGCTGAGGCGGGAAACGGCCTGGGATGGTCACAGCCGCTGCCCCAGCCAGGGCTCTCGGACTCCAGAGAGGAGGAGGCGGGACAGGATTTTGTTGGGAATCAGTGTCCTCCTCCAGGGAGCCCTCAGAGCTCGGCACTTGCCTCCCACCCTTCCCCTTCCCCAGGGGAAGCAGTGCCTCAGCTGAGCACAGGGGAGCCCAGCTGCCCCTTCCTCTGTCCCCCCACAGCTCTGGGACATCCCTCCAGGTCTCCCTGAGGCTCCAGCGGCCTGGCTCCCCTCCCCACCCCTCCCCACCTCCGCCTGGTAGGCCGCCCTGGAGAAAGCGGAGGGGGAAGGGCAGGAGGGCCCGAGGGGAGGCAGCAGGCGGTCCACTCACCTCCCGGGTGACCTTGCCATTGTTGTCAAAGTCGTACAGGGTGAAGGTCCACTCCTGCCGGCTATCCTCTTCCACGGACACGTCACATTGTAGCTCCTGGACACAGACAACCCACGGGCGTGGCTGGAGTACCCAGAGGCCAGGTCACAGGGCGGCCGCCCCCCCACTGCCCTCCCCAGACCTTGTGCGAAGGAAGAGCGCAATGAGCAAGAGGAGAGGGTCCAGGCGGGAGGCCAGGCCCCGGGAGAGATGGCTGCAGGCGTGCCAGACAGCCTCTGGGTCTTTGAAGGCAAAGGAAACACCAGCGGGGTGTGAGCTGGGGGTCAGAGAGGAGGCTTTGTGGCCTCAGGGAGACGGAACCTGGACCAAGGGACGGAAGTTACTGGAAGACGCGGGGCCCAGCAACGGGAGGCTACGGCTGGCCGCCCAGGGCGGCCACCTGACCTGGAAGGCGGGAGAGGGTGAGCGAGCATTACAAAAGGTAAAGCTCCAGCTCAGCCCCACGTGCCCGCCAGGACGTGGCCCTCCACTTGGCTTCTCTGTACCTCAGTTTCCCCTCACGTAAATTACGGGAAAGGCCGGTACGGATCTCACGAGGCTGTTGGGAGCGTGGATCGGCCCAGGCCACATCCCCTCAGGCCAGTTCCCGACCTCCCACCTCCGGTGGCCAGCTTCTGTGTCTGAGGAAGACCTGAAGGGCTGGGGACCGGACGCCCGGGGGCAGCGGGAAGCATTCTGCATGGCGCTCGGGGGGAGGTGGGGGTCCCAGCAGGACTGAGGCCCAGCTGCCTGGGCACGGATCCGCCCATTCGCCCACTGGGATCGGCTGCCCTCCTTCACCGCTCCCTGGGATCACCTGCCAAGTCCTCGCCTTGGGCTCTGCCAAGGGGGGACTGGAAAAAGCGTGGTACCGTTTGGCACCTAGAGAAGTCCAATGACCGTGGCCGCCATTGTCTTCGCGTGATGTTCATGTAACGTACGTGCCGTAATGTACGTGACGCACGTCATGTGCACAATGACTTCATGAGCCCCGCTCACGGGACCCGACGTGTCTAACCACAGGCACCCCAGCTGGGACGTGATGAACTCGGTCCCCGGCGGTGCGCACGCACAAGCCCGCGAACGCCGGACAGAGAGTTCGAGCAAGGCTGGCTGTTTGGGGGAAGAGGATCACAGGATTCTATAAAAACCCGCGAAGACGCTCCCAGGCCATTCTGCTGCGCCTCTTGCCCCAGCTGCCCGCTCCTCCTGCAGGAAGGCAGGCTCAGCGCCCCCAGAGCAGGGCGACACCCGGCCTCTGCTCGCTGGCGGGGATGTGCCCGAGCGCGGCGTCCCCGCCCCCAGCCTCTGCAGCTCCGCGCCACTTCCCTCCAGCAGTCCTCGGGCAGCCCACGCGGAGTTCAAAGTCAGCCTTCCCTCAGTTGTGACATGCCCGTCTGATACCTGCCAAGTGCCCGCTCTGCTCTGCGAGGCACCGTTTCATGTCGCACAGCGCTCGCCCGGCACTCATGCCCACACACACTCACACACACACACACACACACACACGCACACACAGCCTCTCTCTGATTCCTTCTCCCTGGCCCTTCTGCGCGGCTCCAAAGACAGCTCAGGGTTCAGTAACTACGCCCCCCAACTTCTGTCATCTGTGTCTTTTGTCTCCCCCCACCCCCACCTGGCCCTCTCAGGTGAGTTGTCCTCAAGGGCCGTGGATGAGTCCCAGGCAGTCAGCCAGGCCCTCTCTGGAAATCGGCCCCCTCGGGACTCCGGGGAGGCTCCGGGTTTGAGCCTTCCCTCTGCTGCTGCACTCGGCCCTCGGCTCTGCCAACCACCCCCAGAAGACACGTGGGGACTCTGGTGGGCTCCGGGAAGCAGCTAGCAACCCCTGCTCCCCAGTGGGATGCTGCCAACCCCCCTCAGCTCTTGTGCTCGGGGCTCCCTGGGACCCCTGAGCCACCTCCCCACACCGCCCGCCCTCACTACACAATATGATGCTGCTAGTTCCCACACAGCTCCCCGCACTGGCTGACCTCAGGGCCTTTGCTCCTGCTGTTCGCTTGGCGGGAAGTGCTCTCCTTATCCCAGAGGCTCTGTGTCCTCTCCCAGCTCCTACTCCTGCACTCAGAGGCTCAACTCAGACCTGCGTCCACCCCACCCTCTGCTTTCAGCCACCGCAATGCACAGTGTCGGGAACTGCCTCCATCACCCGGCAGGCCTCCAGCTTGGCCACGGCGGCCACCTTGCCGTGTGCTCTCAGACCCCCCATCACATCCCCGACTGTGCAGTCACTGGTCTGGGTGTCTCTCCTGCCCCCCTCACCACACTGCGCTCTGGGAGGGCAAGGCCAGCCCCAGGTCACTGTGGGGTCCCCTGGGAACCAGCAGATGTCAGTCCAGCTTGGTGGGAAGGAAGAAGGAAAGTGCCAACAGGATAGTGGACACCCTTTCAAGCATGCGGGTGCGTTAGCTCACCAGGCTTACGATACGCCAATAAGATAGAGACTGAAACTACCCTCGTCTCTCAGGGGAGGCCAGTGGGGCAACGGCAGGGCTGGGATGCGAACCCTACCCACTAGAACTCTGCCCCAGGGGTCTCGGGGGGGAAGCAGAGAACGAAGAAGGGAGGAGAAGGGAGGGCAGAGAGAAGCCGGTAAGCTCCGTGCCGAGAGGCCCGGGTTCCGCTCTCCAGCACCCGGCCCTGCTTGGTACACAGGGGAGCTTCACGTACTGTTTGCGATGGGGCAGGATGGACAGATTGCAAGCTCTGGGAGGGCGTGTTCCTTTAGTTGTTGACCACACAGGGAAACTGAGTCCCAGATAGGGCCGGGGACCTGCCTAAGGCCTCCTGCCTCCTGGCATCCAGCCTTCCCATGACCCCCCCACATTCCCCAGAAGAGCCCGGGAGTCAGGATCAAAGGCTTCTCCAGTAACGAGGAAACAGAGGCCCAGAGGGGAAGGCGGTCACCTCGTATAGTAACGGCAGCGCCAGGGACAGCCGTCCCCCCGGGTGCCTGCTCCGGGCCTCCCCCAGACCGCAGGGCAACAGCCCAGTGCGATGGCGGCGCTGAGTCCCCTGGGCCCGCGCGGAGCTGGGGCAGCCCCCGACGGGGCGGGTCAAACCTCCCACACAGGGCAGCTGGCTGCAGACCCAGCGGAAGGCCTGTGCGTCGGCACGGGCCTCAGCTTCCCTCCTTGAAAGGCCCCGCCGAGAGGACAGAAAGAAACCCTTCTCTCCAGAGCCCAGCGCCGGGAAAGGGAACTTACTTCAAATTTCAGCTGCTTCTTGGAGCCGGGGCAAGATTCGCTTGCCTTCTCCCTCCTCTTCTCATCTCCACTGGCCAGCCCGTCTGTCTTCTCGGGAGGCAGGGCCACTGCGGGGAGGGCGAGTGAGACAGTGTGAGGACCGTCCCCAGCTGCGCCTCGGGGCCACCGCCCCCACTGGGGCTTTGTTCTGGGGGCCGGGCCCCTGCCTGGGCTGCCTGTGTGTGAAAGTCAAAACCATTTGGGTCTCTGGCCTCAGGTAACGTCCGGGGCTGCCCGAGGGGAGCCCCCCGCCAGGTGCACCCGCGCCGGCCACTCAGGGGATGTCGATGCCGCCACTTTCTGCCCCAACTACCCAACACAGACAAGCCGGCTGCGGCCGGCCGGGGCAGTCAGACCAGAGGCTGGTGGCCAGGAAGCTCGCAGACCGTGGCCGCGTTCCACCCAGTCTCACCGCCTCCCCTGCTGGCATTGTGGCTCCTCAAAGAGGCCACGTGCCTGGGCCCAGCGAACGGCCTGCCGGGGCGCGGTCAGGAGGCCCGAGGGAAACAGGAGGCTGGGGCCTCCCTCCGGCAGCCTGAGGGGCAGCCTTGGTCTCTGCTTGGGTCCGCCTGACATTCTGTGACCCAGGACAAGTTGTGTCACTTCTCCAGACATCTCGGCTAGTCTGCCCGGCTGGACAACCTGGATCAGGGCAGCCCCCTCCCCAGAGGACCCTTGTGTGCATTCGGTGAGCTAGGGCCCAGGGCCCGCACGCAGGGTCCCGGCGGCCGCCAGTAGGCACAGGCTGGGGAAGGGGGTCCCCTCCCCACTCAGTCTCTCTCGGGAATCAGCACAGTCCGGAGCCAAGATCTCTCAACACGGGGGCTTTCGGAATGCAAAAGGACACAAAGGCATCATATCAAACAGAGGCCGCCTGGGCTGGGGAACGGACGGGGAAGGGAGACGCTGAAGATACGGAGCTTCGGCCACCAGGCCAGAAGGGCGGGGGAAAGGAAGGCCACGGCGGCAACACACCGACCTGACCCCAGCCTCAGCTCCCCTCCCAGCAGCGGGGCCTGAGTGCCCCCCTCTTTCTCTTCACTGCGGGTACATCCAGAGGGATGCCCCCTGCCCCCGCCACCAGCCCACGATGGCCCCACAGCAAGGCGACAACTCCCTGGAGCCGTCACATATCCAGCTGGAGACCCAGCCTCAGCCACGGACCCCAGCTCCCTCCTGCAGCTTTCACAGAATGTGGCTGAGAAGGACAAACCGAAAAGGAGATCCAGCTCCTCGAAGGTCTCCGGAGTCGGGGGGCGGGGGGATAGTGACCGACACTGACCACTTCCGATCGACGGGATAAAACCAGGTCCTGTCCTCCCTGCTTCTCCAAAGCGAACACCGCCAGGGCTGGGATGCACGCCAGGCCAGTGCAACGCTGGGTCCTGGGGCAGTCAGGTGGGCAATGGGCCAGGGACCCAAGGACAGCCGAGCACGCAGCCCGGGCCACCCTGACTCCCCCGCCCCAAACCTGCCGGCGTCCGGCTGGGCCAGGGCAGCCGCTATCACGGGGCCTGACGGGGTGCAAGGCAAAGCGCTCTAACGGGCCCCAAAGCAGTAGGCACTCCTGCCACTCCCATTTAGAAGGCAAAAAGGTCTAGAGGCTCGTCAGAGCGAGTCAGGGAGCGGGGTCCCTCTCCATGCCCAGCCGTCAGCTCTAGGGACCCCCAGCGTCTCCGGAGGGTGCAGCGGGGCTCGGCGCGAGCATCCTGGTTCAGAGGACTGATACTCTGGGCCCATATCCTGACCCTGCTCCTACTGACAGGCCTGGGCAATGCTGGGCAAGGCACCAGGCTTCTTCAGATCTCAGGCTCCTCGTATGGAAAGTGGGGATGAAATGGTTTCTTCCTCATAGGGTTACTGGGGTGGGGAGGGGGGAGGCAAGGAGGAAAGTGCCTCCTTAGCACCGAGGCCTGCATGCCACAGGTGCTCAATAAAAGCTGGGCTGGCCAAAGACGGAGGAGAAGAGCCATGGTCCCAGCTGACAGCCCAGACCCCGATGGTCCCCCTCACCTCAAAACCGCCCCGCTGGAGGAAGCCTGGTGCTCTCCTGGCCGGCACAGCCCCCCTACGGGGGTGGGGAGGGGGGAGAAGAAGAAAGGAAAACAAAGCCCAGTTCCGTCTTCAAAGCTGAGCCTCCCTCCACAGAGGTCCTGGCTGGAGATGTAAGCCAGCCAGGCTTATCGAAACCAAACTTCAAGTTCAAAGGGAAGTTATCAGAAAACCACCTTCAGGTTCAACACTGCTTTTCAAGTTCCACTTGATAAAACCCAAAGAAAAGAAAGCTCTGTCCTTGTTCCCTCCTTCTCTGGAGCACCCCTCCCCACGTGCCGGCCCCTCCCCGCCTCCCCTCCTTCCTCTGGCCCAACGGGGTAGAAAACGCACCCCACCCCCTGCCCCCCGCGTGACCGCTCACCCTCTTCCTGTGTCTTCTCTAAAGACCAGCATGGTCTGGATTGCCTTCTCTTCACCAAGGGGTCCCTCATCCCATCCCAGTTCAGAAACACCCCCGGACACCCGTGGGGCCGGCCACAGATGGGTGGTAGGACCAGGGGCCATCCTGCCCCAGAGCCCTGGGGGTCAGAAGCAAGGACAGTCAGTGCCCTCTGCCTCACCGAAGGCGAGTGCCCTCGCCGAAGAAGGCCCTTCACACTGTTGCCGCGCCCCGCCCAGTGGCCGGAGGAGGTATCAGAGATGATGGGAAAGCCTAGCAGAGCCCAGTGCCACTGGCAGGGGCTGGGACTCGGCAGCCCTGTTTCCAAACCCACACGTGAAGTCTCTCAATAAACACCAACCAGCACCCAGCCCCACCATCCCTGTGCGCCACAAACTGCCCATCCATCCATCCTTGGGCTCGTGGACAGGCACAGGAAGGGGACCCTCTTTGGGCTGCCGAGGCCCCACCGACCAGCAAAGAGAATGGCATTTCTGTCGAGATGGGCTTTGGCGCCAAATTCCGAGCCCATGTGCACCCTCCTACTCCTGCTCAGCCCAGAGACGGTCTTCTGGGGGCACCATTTCAGAGGGACTCTGATCGTTCTTCAATCACTCACAGTAACGATAGGAGATGATGCTAATTTGAAAGAAGAAAGGAAAGTTGGAGGAACAGGAGAAAAAGGAAGGGAAGGGATGGAGTAAGGAGGCAAGAAAAACCTTCAAGGTCAAAGACTCGTATTCTGGGTTTATATCCTACGTTCACACCATTGCCTGGGATGTCCCTTTAGATGACTGAGAACAGAGGCTGGCAAGCTATGCCCGGTGAGCCAAACCCAGCCCAGCCCACCGCCTGCTTCTGTAAATAAAGTTTTATTGGGACACAGTCACATTCGTAGGCACTGTGTATGGCTGCTTCACTCTAAGATGCCAAAGTTTGGTAATCACAGCGGAGACCATATGGCCCCCAAAACGTAAAAGTTGTATTCTCCTGGCCCTTTATAGAAACGTTTGTGAATTGTGCTTAGGTACCCTTCCCACTAGCGTACACTGATAAGCAAGGTGCAGGCTGAATTTCACCAGCTGCTCACCTGCTTAACTGGAAACTCTTGTGCAGTACACAACCTGCCCAACCATACACAGTAGGCATGGAGGAAAGAAAATGTCAACTCTGATTTCTTCAAACCATTCTCAGCTCAGATGAGTCTGGGGGCGGTGTGTGGAGCTCCCTCTCTTTGGAAACTGCTCCCTGTCCCTTCTCGCACCACGGCTGCAAGGAGCCTGCTGGCTGTGTTTACCAGATGATGGCTCTCTCCCACATTAGCTCCCAACCTGGCATCTCTCCACCCCCAGCAACTGCCAGATTAAATGCATTACTTGACCATCTTCACCCGGCTCCCTTTGATGTTCCCTTCTCAAGCTTCAAAATACCTTTTGGAGGGAGATCAGACAGCATTAAACAGAATTACTAATTAATTAAGCAAAGTTAAATTTTAAACACTGTTTGTTGTGTTAGCCAAAAGCCTGAACAAAACAGACTTTTTTCTTCCACTGAGATCAAAGACAGTCTCTTCCCTGTCCCTCCCCCAGTTTAAAAAGAAAAGGGGGCTGGGGAGGAAGAGAGGGAAAGGAGAGAGTACAGAGGAGGACCGGGGAGCAAGGAAAGACCCGAGTGAGGATGGTCGGGATGGGCGTTGGCGGTGATCATGAGGTCTGGACTCCCAACCCTCACCCCACACCCACAGTTCCAATGGGAGGCATCAATAGCTCATTTGGGACCGCCTGCTGGGAGAGCCCCAGTCACTTCCTCCAGCCTGTTTAGCCCGGGAAATAGCAGTGACCCGGGGAGTAGAATGGCACAGCCCACCCAGCCCAAGCCGCTGACAGCCGAGAAGATGGCTACAAAGTAAAACAGATCTGCCCTCCCGCAGCCCCACCCTCCCTGGCACCCAGGCAGGGCCAGCCCCTTGGGGCTCTTCCCAGGGGGTGGGGGGGTGGACTTAGGGTCATCTGGGAGGCAGGGTGTGCACTGTACAACCCTAGGGGGGCACCGTTCACAGGCTGGACCTCATACGCTTGTATACTGCCAGTGACATTTTGGGGACAGGTGGCACAAAGGTGTCTTGAGGGGGGAAAGGGGGAGAGGCTCCTTTCTCTACTTTGCACGAATGCACTTGTTGCGAGCTGAGTGCCGTCTCTCCCCATCCAGCCCGGCATTTCATTCTGCACAATCTCATCTGGGATCTTCCGTTCCTTCCCGGGAGCCTGCCACCTCCTTGGCGGCCAGACCGCAAGTCTCCCGGGAGCCGGGGTCCCGCCGGCTCGCGCCCCTGGGACATCCACAGTGCATGCACGAGGCAGCCAACCTACGGCAGCTGCAGAACCAACACACCATAAATTCCGGCTAGACTGACATCGAGACCCGGCGTGAGAAAGGGGGTGGTTGAAAGCGGCAAGTCTGTTCCTGAATCTCGTACTTAGGCTAAAATCCAAACCCTGGATGAGAGGAGCAAATGCTGGCTTATTTTAACACAATCCAGAAAGGCCTGGTGGATCATACTTAGGAAGCAGGGACCAATTTGAAATCCCGTTATGATTATTATCAGCCCCCGCTCCCTCCCAGACCAGAAATGACTAACACTCAGACGGGCGGTTCTCTCTACCCGGTTACCTGCCACGTTCTTCTCAGTCGATTCGACGTAAGATCTTACACAAGCCACAGCTTCCTTGCTGGAGTCTGGACACCTGCCCTAACGTCTCCACAGCCCTTCTCAATTGCCTGCGTGCAGATTATCTGCTGCAAATATTTTAGTCTCGGGGTGGCTCGCCAGGATGTTTCTGACTCCCCAGCCCTCCACCGGCAGCTGTTAGAGGGACTGCAGATGAATTTTAATATTAGCCTCTGCCAAATATAATTAGGCGGGTAAATGGGCTGCCAGCAAAAAGAGAAAGATATCATATGTGCATTCCAGGCCAAATGGTTTCTTGCATCATTTGTGTGAGGCTCTCCTGAGGGAGCGAGGGTCCGAGAGACGTGCAAATCTGTTCGTGCACATGCGCGAGCACAGCAGCGGGCTGGTGAGGTTGGTGGGTGTGTGCACTGTTCCATTAGGACCCGTTAAGAACACCGGGCAGGGTAAGTTTCTGTTTGCATCTTCCCAAAGAGAAAACTCACCTTAAGAAGCAAAATGGATCGAGCTGTGTATTTGCCGCTAAAACTGATCTGCTTGCTGCTGTCTCTTGGCCCCGTCTCTCCACTGAACCGCTTTTTGTTTTTGACCCAGCTGTGCTCTCGTGCTGTTATCCCTGCCAAGAACACTCATCCAGCTCGCCAGCTCCTGCTTATCCTTCGGGTCCTCAGGTTAGGCTCTCCAGCTTCCGAGAAGGTTCCTGGACGCCCCCAGGGGCTAGGTTAGGGTTCCCTGCTCAGTGAGTCCATCTTACTCCGCGTTATTGTTTTTCTGTTAATTCGATCTTCCTCAAGTAGCCCCGACAGAGGGCACAGTACCTGTCACACCACGTCTAGGCGCATCGACACTGCCCTCGTCATCATCATCATCATCATCAAAATGAGGCAATAGTCAGTAGCACAAGCGGGATTTGAACCCAGAAGTGTAGAAACGGAAGAATGAAAATCCCCGTTTCCTGACTCCCCAGCCTCTGGTCTCTCCACTCTGTCACCCAATAGTAGACACCTGCTCCCGCATGTCCTACAACCCTTGTCCCCTTCTAAGAAGATCGTCTGGGTTTCCTCTGGTGGGCCGCCCCTTTCCCATGTCCATCTGCATGGTTTACAGAGGACTGATCCCACCCCGACTTTGGGGATGCACCCAGGCCCAACACCACGAATTTCATCCTGATGGCCACTGGGGCGGCTCCTAGGTCAGTACCGAAGAAGGGTAGCCTGGCAGCCTGAAGCCAGTGACACTGAGCAGGTGGCCCCTCACTTGTTCCCATGGTCATTGTACTCTCAGATACTTTCAAAATTAGGTATCTTAACCCTCAACTGGTTACGACCACCATCTCCTTCCGTTCTGACTCCTAAACGTCCTAATGCGTCACGCAGTATCAGGGCGAACACAGGCGTTTCTGAAATTGAGCTAAGGGAAGGTTGGAGATATACTTATTTAGGTTTACCGGGATATCGTCTGGTTCAAAGTTATCAAAGAATCGTGTGAACACATCCATGAATAAAAGAATCCGTGTATTCTTTTTCTTAAAGACAGCCCCCAAACTGGATAAACGTCAGGTACCACACAATCTAGATTCACCTGGCGAGAAGCAAACTTTTGCAACAAGTACTGAGACTTGGGGGCTCTCTTCCGCCTGAAGCAGCTGAGCCCAGAGGATGAGAGTGCCCGAAGTTGGGCAGCTGCCCTTGGCCATCTTAGTGGGAGAGACCAACAGGGGGCAGAGGGAGAGGTGACAGACGGAGGGGGAGGGAGGGAGTGTATGTGTGTGTGGAGGACACAGTTTGAGCTCTGGGATCCAGCTGGCCCTTTTTACGGGAGATCCACCCTAGGATTTTTCAAGATCACCAGCCAAAGCCTCAGCGCATTCGAGTTGAGTGTCAAAAGAACCCCAAGAATCCCGACTTAACTCTGAGCCCCTCCTTATCAGGACAAAAACCACCACCACTCAAAGAGGAATTGACCTAATGCGGCGGGATTCCCCAATGTGGTTTCTGGCACCGTCTACCGGTAGGTGTCTACCCCTTCCTGAGACCAGACATGCCAGCCTGGGTTTTTTCCCTCCATGATCTTGCCTCCCTGGGCTGCATTTCACTACAGAGAGATTTTATTTAAGGACCAGTTGTGACTAAGGGGAAAAAGGAAAGGAAAAAAAGGAAAGGAAGGAAGGAAGGGAGGTAAGGAAAGAAGAAAGGAGGGAAGGAAGGAGAAAGGAAGAAAAAAAGAAGGAAAGAAGGAAGGGAGGAAAGGAGGAAGGAAGAGAAGAGAAGAGAAGAAAGAAAAGAAAAGAAAGAAAAGAAAAGAAAAGAAAAGAAAAGAAAAGAAAAGAAAAGAAAAGAAAAAAGAAAACCTTCCAACAAATAGCATTCTGGCCTTTTCCCTCATCAGAGCCTAAGGTTGATCCACTCTGCTTTGAGGTTTGAATCGGGTTGAAACGAAACATCTGTTCAGGGAGGGACAGGGGAATGCCGGCAGAGAGGGAGCAGGAGAGAGAAAAAAGCTTTTTTGGGCTAAAAATACCATGTCCCTTCCTCTCCCCCTCCATCCCCGCCCAAGTTAAAACATGTGATGAAATTCAACTTTTAAAATCTAACCCCGAGCTACTTGAAACTACTAAAGCCTCCTCGGTATCTGACACAAGTCAGAATTTCCACTGTTCCTGCTGAGCTTTTATGAAGAACAGACTCGCGCGAAGCCGCTGTCACCCGGGCCGCTGGGGGGACCGCCGCCCAGTGGAGTCTTCGCCGACGCTCACAGGGGGACGGGCTCTGAACTGAGAGTGCACAGCAGGGTGGGGCCCGCCTGCCCTCCATCGGGGCGGGGGGGGTGTCCCTGCAGCCCCCCCATCACCTCCTCCTCCTCTCGGACTTCCAGGGAACCACCGGCCAGCCCCAGTGATTGACGGGCCTCTGTCGGGAGATGTCCTTAGAAGCCCCCCTCTCGCGCGCGCTCCCGTGTCTCCCCACCCCCGACTGCTCCCTGACCTCTAGACTCGGTGTCCAACTGTCTGTCTACTCGGCATCTCTCCTGGGGTGTCCGACAGCCCTCTGGAACCTGACGTGCCCCCAACAATCAGCCTTCACTGTCACTTGCCTAAACCGCCACCTCCGAAGTTGCCCCCGCCTTGCTGTCGGTCCTTAGGCCGGGAGTCCTCGGTGGGGGGGATGCCCAGGGTCCCCTTCTTTCCCTCATGCAACCCCCTCACCCCACCTCCCGTCTCCCACGCCAACCCCCAGGCCCACCCACTTCTCTCCAGCCCCACGGCCCCCACGCTAGACTGCTGCCCTCACCCTCGCCCACACTGCTGGGATCACAGTCCCATTGTCTCGGCCTCCTTCCTCCTCCCCCCCAGGGCCCAGCGTTCCAAGAAGCCACAAGTACTTTGTTAAGTACTGCCTACAATTTTCCAACGCTTTCTCTCCAAAAGCAGCCTATAAGCTTGCTAACGGGCCCACCCTCGTCCCCAGTGTCCCCTCCTGCCACATAGGTCTCCCTTTTGTGCTTCCCTAAACCCCAGGTTCCTTCCCCCTTGGGGTTCTGCTTGCTTGCTCCTCCTGACGGCTCTCCCTTCACGTCCTCCCGTTTCGGCCAACACGTCACCTCCTTGGGGCATGCCGGCTTTTACCTCTTGGCCAGGCCAGGCACCATCACCAGAAACTTGCGCGGTCCCTCCCGCATCCCTTGGGTGACATCCTGCCAGCAGGGGCTCAGTAAATAGTCCCCAAAGGAGGAAGAGTTAGAGGCCTGAGTTCTATTTTCAGTCTGCTGTGTGACCTTGGGCAGGTCATGTGCCCTCTCTGGGCCTCGGTTTTTCCAACTACAAATGAGGAGGGCTGATGGCCTCCCAAGGGCTCCTCGGGTCTGTGAGTGGTGATGGATGCATCACCCCTGGGGGCTGATACAAACGGAGCTGCCTGGGTGGCCCAAAGGGGGGGACTGCCTGACTTTAGTGCCTTGGTGCGTCGACTTCATTCTTTTTTTTTTTTTAAAGGTTTTATTCATTTATTTGACAGAGAGAGAGAGAGATCACAAGTAGGCAGAGAGGCAGGCAGAGAGAGAGGGGGAAGCAGGCTCCCTGCTGAGTAGAGATCCCAATGCGGGGCTCGATCCCAGGACTCTGAGACCACGACCTGAGCCGAAGGCAGAGGCTTTAACCCGCTGAGCCACCCAGGCGCCCCCGTCGACTTCGTTCTTGCGCGAGTATTTATTGAGCACGTACAGCACACCAGACTCTGTCGTGCACGGGGAGGCGAAGGAGAGGTTCTAATAGGATTAAAGAAGCTTTGGAAATAGGTCTTCTTTGATCTGGACTAGTAAATAATCACAAACACCGGTTGACTCCTCTTCAAGAAGGGACCCGAGAGACAGTAAAGCTCCTGCCAGCTCCGGAGTGCTGGGCACTCACTCCGTACGCGGCTCCCCCCGGGCTCGCGTAAACCACCTCACCATGTTCCCAGGCACCCTGTGCAAGGGCTCCGGTGGCCCCCAACACGGAAAACGAAAATCAGAGACGTGGTGCGACTCCCCCAAGGTCACCCAGAGAGTGGTGGTTAAAGCCAGGCTGGGTCCAGAGTCGGACTTGCAAATTCCCAAAAAAGCCCAAAGAAAGGTAGCAAGGTGCCTCTCGTGGATTCGGAGGCGGTGGTGGTGAGAGAGATTTCGGGGCCCGTGCGGAGTCAGATGGGTCCTGAGGTCACAGTGGGGGGCTACGCAGCCCCCCAGAACCTCAGGCCCGGCATCACTGCCCGGCTTGGCAGGACCCGCTACTCTAACAAATCCTTCCAGGGGCCAGGGTTGTGAGGACCCCAGGAGGCCCCATCAAGCCAAACCCAGGCTGGGGGGAGGGCCTGGGCCCCCAGGGGGAGGGGCCCCCTGACTGCGAGCTTCCAGCCCCAAGGGGAGGTCGGAGGGCAGGAAACAGACGCGGTGTTGGCGGTCCGTGGCCAGTGACCAGAATCAAGCCACTGGGAGAGGTGGGGACATCCCTGGGTGGGAGAGAACCCAGCCCGAAGGGGCTTGTGACCACGTATAGGTCTTTCCCTTCCCCAGGGCACAGAGCAGAAGCTGCCCCGAGTGTGGGGAGGACGCCCCCGGACACAGCGCTCCCGGGGTGGGGGGCATTCGGGGTAAGGAGGTTCCTGCCCAACACTTTGCACCACCGGCCCGCAAGCCACCGGCTGCCACCACCTGTCATGCAGCCCAACGGATGACAAGATGAGGAAGCCAGGTGGGGACCCAAGTGAAGAGTGGGCTGGGCCCTCCCCTGTGCTCAGACCCCTGCCGGGTCAGCAGAGGGAGGGTCCCTCTCCCCTCCTTCCCTGCAAAGCCGGCCGCGTGTCCCGCCCCTGCCACACCCAGCCAGCTCTCAGAGCTTGGGACTTTTGATGTTTACTTTGTTCTCTCTACAGTTCAAAAGGAGCTCGGCAGCCCTTGCACCAAGCCCAGACTTAATCTGCAGTCCGAGAGCTCCCAGCTGGCCAGTTAAGGCGGTTAAGATGCTGGATTAGGGCCGGCTTTACATAACAACGCGGGAGCTAAAGCCGTCCTCTCCTGGGATGGCTAAAAGACTTCTTTTTATCTTCACGCCTCAGATGGCCTTTTTTCTCCCTTAAACAGCCCTCCAGCCCGCCAAGAGGCAATGAACTTGGCCAACAGGAAGACAAAGAAGAGATTCAGGATTCGGCGTGCTCTCGCTCCCCGGGGCCAGGTGGACGCTTCTCTGTGGCCGTGGCCGTGGGTAACCACGGAACCGCAGACGGTCATGGGCCCAGCATCCCTCGCAGGAGTGTCAGAGCCTCGCAGGCCGGCCCCGGTGCAAACCAGAGCAACCTCGCTCTTCCCGCCTCACCTACTCATCGTTTTCACTTTTTAACTCTGCCGTGAGTCTTTCAATTCGTTCTTTTTGGGGGAAAGTTAAAACAGTCATCCCTGTTAATACTACGGTCCCCCTGGTGAGGTCTTTCCGGTTTTAGGACCCTCCTCCCAGCTCCGAGAGGAGCTCCCATCTTTGTCTGTGGGGCCCTCTAGCTACACAATACTAAGCACGCGGTCTCTACTCGCACACGTAGTTAGCGTAGAGCATCGTCTCGTGCCCCTTTTTACATCAAACATACCGGGCCGGGGCACACTGCCTCTCTCTGCAGCCTGATGTCTTATGTGCTCTGCTTCTGTGGGAGCTTTTGTTTGAAGAAAGAGGCCGAAAACCTAGACCACGGGCAACTTAGTCTGACCCCCTAGTGGGGAAAGTGAGGCCGGAAAGTGGCTCCCAATCCCCTCCCTCCTGAGTGGTGGCACCGACGTGCCTGGACATCACGAGGGACTAGCAAGGTACCCGGGCCGCCCTCCGAGCCCGGCAAGCAGCAGGGTCAGACCGAGTGCCTCCAAGCTGACACCCTTTCCCCGGCAGGAGCTGGGACCCCTCGTGCGCCCCACCTTCATCCCCGATCCATCAGCCAGTCTTTCTAAGTGCTGCCCTCCCCCTGCCGCAGGGTTTTCCTCTCCCTGCAAGGAACCCGCATCCCCTGCGCACCCACAGAGCCCAGCTCCACGTCCCTGCTCCATCATGTGACAGAGGGCGAGGGGGGCCCAGAGCTGGGGGGACCTGGCCGCGATCAGAGCTGCGAGGGGAGCCGGGTCTGGGCGCTCCTCGGCCAGCGTTCCTTCCTCGTCATTACACCAGGACCCACGCTCTGAATGCAGACAGGGAACAAAGTAACCCTCCCCTTCCAAGGGAAGAGGATTCTGTGGGTAGGCCATTCCGTGTCTGTTCACAGGGAAAGGCATCTCATTTGAAATCAATGACGCGGTTGTAAGCTAAGCTTCGATGGACAGAGAAGCGCCTCGTTTGGGGAAATAACGAGGGGCTCCATACATGACGGACAGACAGACGATGACTGGAGGATGGATCAGTGGATGAAGTGATGAATGACGGGGGCTGAACACACGGGCAAAGGAAGGAGTTTGGGCAACTGTGCGATGACTCAGAATGGTGGGCTGGGGGACGGGGGACAGGGGCATAGGGAGACCCATGGGTGGATGGATGGATGGATGGATGGATGGATGGATGGGTGGGGCATGGCCGGCGGGGAGGGTCGGTGAGGGGTGAGGGATAGGTGAATAAGGGACAGACAGATGAGTGGACTGGGGGCTGGTTGGATGGGCAGCAAATGGGGGATGGACAGATAGCTAGAGGAGTGGATGAACAAGAGAACGAACTTGGTAATGAGTCACCATGCGAATGAGCAGGAAATGAATACATAACTGGAATGAGAAACGAAGCCCATAGAATCAATGTTTGGGGTCACTTTAATCCCCAGGGCTTACATCCGGCCCACCTCTACCTTACCCCCCAGATCTTAAGGCACCAACTCCTGGCATCTCTCCATGGAGCCAAAGACCACAGGGGAGGCTTGCGGGAGCCCAGGGGAATGATGGAGTCAAAGCGGATGCTCTGAGCGCCATCACCGACTCCACAGGTAAGCGCCCCGCAGCCTGCACAAAGCCTTCCAACCACGGGACTCCCCCAAACCCTTGATTCAGGGCCTGCTCATATCTGAGCAAAGTGTGATACACCCCTGGGTCCCAGCCTGCCTCCAACCCCTGGGCAATGAGTGAATCTCTCAAAACAGTGCTTCTCAAAGTCTAATGTGCCCACAAGCTACCTGGGGGGCCTCTTCGAGGGCAGATGGCCTGGGGCTGACGGCTCTCGGGCTGCGCGCGGCCACGGTCCTCGGGTCCGGCCCAGGCTCCCCCTCGAGAAACTCTTGGCACTGTCTGATCTCTTCTGAAGGCCCTACAGGGCCCCAGGGCCTAGATCCCCCTCCCCTCCGAGACCCTTGGCCCCTGGGCTCTCCTGTGGGCTCCGTGTCCTCATCTCCACCGCAAGGCCCCTACCAACCTAAGGCCTCCCCAGTTCAGTGATTCTCACCCCTGGGTATAAAATGGAAATGCTATCCCACATAGCAGATGCTGCCGTCTGTGCTTCGTGCGGCGCAAGGAGTCAAGCAGGGAGAAGAGTGGAGAATTCCCACTCTGTAAGTGCGGAAACCAAGGCTCTTCTAGAAAGGTGGCACACCTAGCCCGAAGTCGAGTGAGGGCACCCGTGGCCGGCCAGCCCTCTGTTCAGGGTCCTCATCCTTCTACAACAGGTGCCTCCCCTCGAACAAAGGCAAGAGAGAGAACTACAGACGTCAGAGGGGAGGGGGCGGGGGGGGGTGCTGGGCTGTTGGTAGGCATGCGTGGGCTCCAAGTGAGCGATGCGAACTGAGAAATGGGGAAATAGAACCGCTACTTCATGTAGTGCTTACGTTATGGTCACTCCCCCCAGTGCGAAAGCTGCGCTAAAACGAGTCCAAGGTTCCCTGGCCGATAGAGAGCGAGGCCAGGACGTGAGCCTCAGGAGCCTGGCTCCACACGGGGCTTGGACCCATAAAGGGGGGTCTACCACCCTACCACCCCAGACAGTCGGGGTCCCGTCCTCTGCTCAGTCTGCAGATTTTCCGGAGGGTCCCTAGGGCACGTGGTAGACCAGATGGCCCCTTCCCCATCTCACGGCGCCCTGGGAAGAAAGTGACGGACTCCGGTACCTTCTAGCCGAAAATCTTCCTCTTCCTCCTCACTGAGCGTTTCTCTGAAAACTTCACCCACGAGCTCCTAGAGGAAGACAAAGCAGGGACGTTAAATCGGTATCTGACAGAGTCAAGGAGGAACCCGGTACTGGGACGGCGAAGGTAGTGTCACGATCGTGTCCCTGACTGGTCACGATGAAGCAGGGGTCCTGCCCTGATTCTTTTGATGGGAATTTAGGTCAACTGAGGTGGATCCTCTTGCTTAAAAGTGGATTGTCCCCATGTCTTTTAAGAAGTACCTTTCCTCGGTCCACAGCTCACTATACAATATCGCACGCTCCTCTCGCAGAAAGGAAGTCCCACCCTCTGCCCTGGAAAAAGAGACAGGATGAGAAAATGTCCCTCCTCTATCCCTTGGAGCCAACTTTGGTGGACTCAGGACCAACAAGCCTCCCCTGTGGGCCCCAGGAAGGGATCTCTGGGAAACTCCTTCCCCCAGCAGAGGGTCCCAGGTAGGCTGCGTCCATGGGTCTGCAAAGAGGGCCTGGTGTGGGGGCGCCTGGGTGGCTCAGTCAGTTGGGTGTCCGCCTTCGGCTCAGGTCACAACCTCGGGATCCTGGGATCGAGTCCCGCCTCGGGCTTCCTGCTCAGCGGGGAGTCTGCTTCTCCCTTTCCCTCTGCCTCTGCCCCCAACTTGTGCTCGCTCACACACACACTCTCTCTCTCTCAAATAAGTAAAAAAAAAAAAAAAATCTTTAAAAATAAAAAGAGGGTCCGGTGTGCACAGGAGTGGGTCTCTACTGCCCCTAACATTACCCCCCAACTCTCCAGGATCACATTCAGCCCCTGCACGCTGCGCCTCCTGGCTGATCTTCGGACGCGCCTGCCGCCTCTGCCCAGCGCGCACACCTTCTAGAAACTAGCCTGGCCTGGCACTGCCTTGCCCGGTGCCCCGCGTGTGAGTTCGGGATGCCTGGTGGCATAGTCGCTCCCAACCAGCCCAGTCAGGCTGCCACTCAGGTGTTGTCGGGTTGGCCCGGGGAGTCTGGTGAGCCCACGGGCTGCGAAGTTTCTGGAATGTCCACAAAGGAGCCACCTATCTCGCCCGACCCCGGCAGGAGGACCCTAGATATGGAAGAAGCAAGACCAGCACTTGTCAGACGGTCTTCTGCATTACTGGTATTCAGTCAATAAAATTTCTGCGATCAAAAAAAAAAAAAAAACGACTGTTTTCAAGTCAGATGCGGTCCCTTACTGAAGACTTTACTTTGGTAAACGGACACTGTGAATATCCACGCGGTTACCTTCTACTGCAGACCTACTGAGACCGTGCGGTTTTGGGTCTCAAAAGCATCATGTGGGGCTCATATTCTGAGGAACCCACTTTGGGAAATGCTCCTCTTCCGGGGGGAGAGACAAAGTTTGGGAGGATCGCTCTGTCTTATCTCTTCTGATGCCACAAAACGCTCTTGGCAGTGCGTCTCGAAAAACAAAATGACGAGCAATTAAAAAAAAAAAACAACCCTAATTCAGCAGCTGTCACCAACTTCTCTTTTGGGGGGTAAAAAAAGTGCAAAGAGAAAGAAAAAAAGAATGCACCCTCTCCTTGAAAAATTAGAAGGAGGGGGAAAAATCCAAGCACCTCAACGGAAACAACAGGGCTTATCTTGATGAAAGAAAACAGAATCTTGCTAGGTAGGGCTGATCTTATCAGCAGCACGCAGCTGGAGAGAAGTCTCTTGTTTTGTTTTTGTTTTGTTTTTCAAGGATCGACAGTTAACATTTTATGGATTAGGGCTGGTGTTCTCCATTCTACCTCTCCTTCCAAATCGTCCTGGGGCATCACACACTCTTCTCTGCTCCCCCCCACCCTGCCCTCCTCCCCCCGCAGGTTGTGAAAATGTGGTCATTCAGACCCTGATGTCCCTCGGACTTCAAAACCAGGATCCTTGATTCCTGGGGCCCAGGCGGCTTCTCCCTCCTCCTCCGCCAATTATCATAATCACCGAACACTTCCCGGGCTTGTAAACCGGCTGTTTGTGTTAATAGCTCCAGAGTTGACAGGGAAGCCGGGAGCCGGTGACAGGGAAGGCACAAGCGCGGGCTGTATCATGAGATGGCTGGGACACTCCGGCAGCCAGTTAGAGCCAGAGGAAGACGGGGGCCGCCTCCCCCAGACCGGCTGGCAGGCAGCACCCCCTCCCCGAAGCAGGTGACCGGCTTCAAGGGGATCGTGCTGAGGTCTTCTGGAAAGCGGGGGCTCGGCGCTGACCTCGGTGCGCCACCCCGACTGCTCCCAGCGAGGCACCCCTTCGCGAGTGCCCCATCTTCTCGCCGGCACACTTGGAGGCGTTTAGGGACTCCAGTGTCACCCCCAACAAAGCAGCCGTCTAGAGCCCCAATGACGATGCCTCGCCGTGTGTATCACGCACTCCGGGGACTGTCTCCGGGGAGGACCAACCTTCCTGACACAGCAAAGGCATGTCTCTGCGTGTGAAAGCAGAGTTCTGGCAAGTTCCGGGGTCGGCCTCTTCGGGCTAAACCTTACCCTGCACTGTAGGACCCTTAAAAGCTCCCCAGCCCCAGGGTCCGCACACAAAAATCCATTTCATCCGGGGCGCCTGGCGGGGGCAGTCGGTCGAGCGTCCAACTCAGTTTCAGCTCAGGTCGTGATCTCCCGGGTGGTGAGATCGAGTCCCGGCAGGGGGCTCTGTGTCTGCTTGAGCTTCTCCCTCTCCCGCTGCCCCGACCCCCTTCTAAAATGAATATTTAAATCCTAAAAAAAAAAAAAAAAAAATCCATTTCCCTAGCTAAGCCCAGAGGGCCCAGGAGCTCCATGTCTGTTGTCCTCAAGCTTTGAATCACTAAGCCAGAGGCCACGCGGTATTGCGCTGGATGCAGGAGCACGTCCCGGTACCGCGGCCTCCCTCAGCCTTGGACGGGGGGCCAGCCACTGCTTCCTTGGAGCCTCAGTGTATCTCTCTGTAAAATGGGCACAATGATAAACCACAGCAAGGACAGGGTGGCGGGCCTCATGGGGCATCTCCTCAGTGCCAGGCACCGTCTGAGGCGCTTGTAAGTATATTTATTGCCTCCCTCGGTCTTCACCATTGCCCTGCGCTTTCCATCCCTCCAGGAATAAACGCTCATAAAAAAACGATCTGCAATTCGTAAAGTGGGAGTTATAATTGTTACCCTTTATATTTTTCTACCCTCAGTCCTCAAGGGACAGAGGAGACAGGAGATACTGGGACTGAGAGGCACTGGTAAAGACCAAGCACTCACGGCGCAGGAGGCGCTGACGGAGGGAATCCTCCCAAGAACCTCCAGGGAATGAGGTTCCCAAAAGCCCTGTATTGAAACGAGGAGGAGGCTCCATGAGGCCGGGTGACCGGCTCCGGATCCTCGGCAGTGCCAAGATTCGAGCCGGTTTTCTCAGAGGCCCGGCCCCAGTGGAATCAGGGACAGTGGAAAAAGGGCTCCTATGGGCCTGGGGACAGAGGGAGCCAAGAGTCCTGGCACTTGCCAGGGACCAGGCATCACTCTTACAGATGTGCAAGGAGAACAGCCCAGCCAGCTCTAAGGCCCACAGCTCCTCTCCGCGAGGCTGGGGACGTAGCAGAGCCCCGGCCGGCGGGGGGGCCGCAAACAAGGTATGGGGCCAGGCCCTCAGGACCATCCTGCAGGAGGGCACTCAGACCCCTCGACAGCCATGGGCCCCATGCAGAGCCCACTGCGGAATGGGGCAGACCTTGGTTCAAGTCCCGGCTCGGCTTCATACAAGCTGAAGCATGCGGGTGAAGGAATGTTCTCGGCCTCCCGTTCGTACACAGGGGCGACAGCGCTCATGACGTCTCGGGGTGGGTGGGAGGGTTAAGTCAGTCACTGCATGGAAAAGTGCTTAACGTGACACCCGATGCCAGGACTGGGGCTCCACGGACCAGGAGTTATTGTCTACGACTTCTCCTCCAATTATCAAATGGCTACGAAAACATTGCTCAGAGAATCTCGAAGACTCACCAGCCCCAAGGCGCGCTCAGAGGCACTGAGAAACACTCCTACCCAGCACCCTCTTTTTAGTACTTCGCATTTAATTCTCATGGCAATCCTTTGAGTTTGGACCATTATTATCCCCACTTCGCAGACGAGCAAACTGAGGCACAGTGAGGTTAAATGACTTGCCTAAGGTCACACAGCTAGTAAGGATCAGAGCCGGGCTGGGAGGCAGGCACCTGGTTCCCCGCTGCCCTGTAGGAAGCCCAAGTATGGGGCTTGCGGTGAGTGACTTTCCTTCACGCTCCTTTACTCAGCCGTCACTCCGGGCCCTGGTCCCTGGCCCCCTCTCCTCCAGCCTTCAGGGCAGTTGGCCTCAGACTGGGCTCCACGTTGTTATCGAAGGCCTTCCTGGATCCCCAGACTTCCTGCTGCCCCCAGCCTGATGCCAGGCTGCCCCCTGCCTAGTGACCAGGCTCCGTGGCCTCTCAGGCCGCAGGGCCCAGGCCTCCCTCCCGTGTCCCCGCACTGCGGCTCCCCTGCCCCACGCTGGGCCCCAGGAAGGGAGGCCAGCTCCTCCGGGCGCTGAGCCCCGAATGGCAGGCATAAGGCCTTATAAGGCCTCCGGGGATGGGAAACCACATCAAAGCAGGGCTTGGGAGCGGGCTGGAGTTCGGTTAGGGTTTTTCCTCTTTGTCTTTGAGACTCCTACTCCTGAGCTTAATATCTTCCCCCCACCGCCTGCCCAGCAGCTCTTTGTCAATGTTTCTGTTCTCTAAGAGCTAACAGATGTCGCTGCCACGGGGCTTCAAAGCAAACTCCTGGTGACTGTAGAGCACGGCACCACTTCTAGATCCCGAGAAGGCACGGGACTGGGCCGCGCTGGCGACGATGAGAAGGGTGGGGGGCGCGACTCAGCCACCCCGTAGCCCTTAGATCCAAGCAGCCTGGCCTGGAGCCGCCCCAGGAAATTCCTGGCGAGCTCCGTCCCCCCAGTGCGCTGTGCAGAGGCACGCCAGCCGGGCGTGCCTGGGGGTCCGGCGCCGCGGTGGGCAGGCCTTGCCGGGAGCGGGCTCTGGCCGTCCAGGGCAGGGATGCTCCCTTCCCAGAACCCGGCCGGAGCCGGGAGTCAGGGCGCCCGCCCGGCCTCAGCAGCCGGCGGCCGCGGAAACCTTAGGGAACCACTCTGGCCCCCATTCTGCTGTTCTAGAACAAGGCGATTTAGACGTCAAGGGTCAGTGAGAAAATGCAGACAAAATACACGCAGTGGGAAACGCTAAGTGTGGGCTTCTCTGCGCCTTTCAGGGCGCCCCACTTGTGCCACACGCTCGGAACGTTCCCGCATTTTATTCCTGCGAAAACCTCAGGGTCTGCCCCAGGGCGTCCGCCTGAGTTCACCAAGAGGCCACGACATGCCGGACACTGTGCCCCAGCCACAGCACGAATGCCACACGGTGGTTCGGGAGACACGGGCAGGTCCGTAAATCCCGGCACGCAGAGAGCCATGCCACATGGGGGACACGCAAAGTAGGACGTGACTCAGATGTCTGAGAAAACACCAGACGCGCACGTACCCCGCGGGCACCCAACGTACAGGCATCCCCGCAGTTACCGCCAGGGACAGAAGGCACCAGAGAGGGGGATGGGAGCTGAGAAACGTCAACGTTCTCAGAAGCGGGCTAGTCCATTCCTGGTCACTCCGGCCACTGACATCTAGTTTCGTAACATCCCACACGATAACCCCCTTTACAAGAGGGACCTGAGGCTCAGCCGGAGTAAGAGACTGGCCCCAGGTCCCTTAAGGAGAGACAGTGGCAAGGCTGGCTTAGCACCAGGCCCGGGACTCGTGTCTCTAGAGTGGGGGCAGTGGGCCAGGATGATGCTCGTGGGTCCCCTTGAGGAGAGGCCTTCTGGGGCTCCAGCCCCTGACCCAGCAGGAATCACGAGTGAGAAAAAAGCCGGGGCCACCCACTTTCTGGGCCCCAATGTCCCCATCTCTACTGTGCCCCTTAATCCGTGGACCCGTGTCACTTCTGTCCCTGCGAGCCACTCTGCTCACAGGCATGGCGGGCCATAAAGGCAGGGAATCGCCCCTTCCCACCCGTGCTACGTGCAAAGCCAGGGCTGAAAGATAACTGCTGACAAAAGGCTGGGCGTGGGGACCCTGAGCTCCAGTGACGGGCCAGGAGGGGCTGGGGGTTCCCTCCCCACTGGGGACTCAGTCCCCCCAGGTGTCGGCAGAACCTAGACCTCACGGCCGCCGCACCTGTTCTCAGACAAGTGACACTCCTGCGAGGACACCGCAGCCTCCCGCGGCCATGTAGCCCCCAGTGGGGGCCACAGATTCCACCTGCCCCGCACCTGCCCCCCCAGCTCAGCAAATTGGGGCGTCCTCCCTCCCCAGACCCTTCTCACAGGAGCTGGCAGGCAGGAAGACTTCTCTGGTGCCAAGGCTGTGTCCGACGTCATCTCCAGCTGCTTGAGACGGCGCACCCCAGGTGAGAGCTCACAAAGGGACAGAGACACAGGCCAGTGCCCAGGAGAGCGCGATCGTTCAAGGCCTCAGGCCAGCTCGTTTCTAGAAGTCCGTTGCCCAGGGTCAGAAGACCAGGTCTGTGCTACTCTGGAATAGGGCCTGATCTACAGTAAATACTCAATAGATATCTGTTGGCTGAACCCTGGGGCCAGACCCACCCTCCCCTGTCTTTATCGCTTACAGCAATCCGGGTTGGGCTTCTCCTACTTGTAACCGAAAGCCGTGAGCTTTCAATCCCCAAGCCACAGTCCCCTAAAACCGGAGGCCAGGATTCCAGGCAAGCTTGGAAGCCAGAGAGAGGAAGCTGCCGCCACCGGCTGAGCTGGGGGACCCTGCACAGGTGGAGAAGGGGGGCGGGCTGAGCAGAAGAGGGGAAGGCGGCTCCAAGGGTTTCAGAGCACAGAGCTGGCCTGCATGTCTGGCTTATGAGGACCGGGCCTTCGGACTCCAAAGATGTGCGGCAGTAATTAAAATTCCTTGGATTTCTCCCCGACTGTTATTGTCTGCTCAAGATGTGATTCCTCTGCTCCCACTGGCACACCCCAGCATCTGTCCTCCCCCACATCTTGGGGTCTCCAGGCTGAGCTGGCTTCCTGGACTTGAGGGGATGCTTATCGGAAGGGGGATAGCGGGCAGGGAGCGGGATGACACCGCCTGGCAGGAAGGACTTCCAACCCTGGGGTCTGACTCCGGGGCCACTCCACTCCCTTCCTCCAGCCTACACGGTGCAAATAACCCCCAAAGATGGCTCTGCCCAGTCCTGGAGACACAGCAGCCAGAGGCAGCAACGGGCCAGCAGAGTTCACACCAACAAGAGCCCGGCATCCCCACGCCATGGTCCCAGCTACCCCCCAGAACAGGGTCTCACCTGGGCTTCCATGAGTAATGCCCATTTCTCTTTAGATTGGGTCTCTTTCTCTTTTTCTTTCTTTTCGAAACCTAGTCTTGCTGAAAAGATCAGTGACATCGTGGGTGTGATGTCCTAGTTACCGCTGGGGTTCTCAAAAATATATTTCATATTAAACAAATGCAGAACCATTAAAATACAATTGTCCACCACTTACGTCAAGTCCCACCCCCCTCGGCAGAATGCAGATCATGCTTTGGGAAGGACAAGGTTTAAAGGGTGTGGAGCTGGGGCACCTGGGTGGCTCAGTGGGTTAAAGCCTCTGCCTTCGGCTCAGGTCATGATCTCAGGGTCCTGGGATGGAGCCCCGCATCAGGCTCTCTGCTTGGCTGAGAGCCTGCTTCCACCTCTCTCTCTGCCTGCCTCTCTGCCTACTTGTGATCTCTTTCTCTCTCTCTGTCAAATAAATAAATAAAATCTTTTAAAAAATAAAATAAAAGGTGTGGAGCTGAAGTCCTCTGCCCTCTCCCCAACCCCCAGCAATCGGACAGGTGGGAATGGGTGGGAGGAGTAAGGAGGGAGACCCCAGGTAAGCGCCAAGGCCCAGCGGACCGTCCCCCCCCCCATCCCGTTGCAGGCCTTCCTCCCCTCAGGGGCTTGTTCTTTGGGGAAAAGGAATCCTGGGCATAGAGGAAAAAACAGCTAATGCCAAGAGAAAACAGCAAAGTCTGGCATCACTCAGAACCTGCCCTAATCTCCAGCCTTCAGGACTTGAGCGCTCCTGGAAGGAGATGAACCCACACAAGGCAGGTTGTCAGGGGCTGGGCAGGACGTGGGGCCTTAGGGCTTCTCTGCTGGCCCGATAGGAATTTTCCTACTAGATGGCAGTTCAAAGGAGTTTCTACAGGGGAAACCAGGATCCGATGGGCTTGTCGGGGTGTGGGAGGAACTGAGGTCGGGAACATAAAGGACTCAGTGATAATAATTACCAGCATTTCTTTTGCAAGCAGCCGGCATGGGCCAAGTCCTCTGCTCAGCGCACGAGTGCCTAGCTCAGCGCCCCGAACAGCCCTGTGGGCTGGGGTGCCGTTGTCACCTCCTGTAGCCAGGAGGGAACCGGGGTTTAGGGGTGTGAAGCGACTCCCATGAGGGTCCCGCCTGAGCTCCGGATCTTCTACTTGATGCTGTGTGATCTTGTACAGACGATTTCCCTGTCTGTGCCTCAGTTTCTTCACCTGCGCATGGGAACGACAGCAGCTGCCTGGCAGGAGCACTTCGAAGGAGAAAGGAGATTGCGTGGGGCAAGGGCTCAGCCGTTCCCTCTCCGTTCTCGGGAGGGAAGGGACGGGGGCGGGGGCGGGGACAGGGTGAGGGCCCCCGGTCCTTCCTTCTCTGCCCTCCCCTCTTCTCACTCACCCCCGCTGCCTTCAGGGATGCCCCACGGCCCATCAGAGCCGGACCCGGGAGCGTCCCCCCGATGCCCTCCCGCCTGTCCCCCATCCCACACCCGACCAGCCACACTGCCAACCCCACTAGGCCACAGACCCACCACGCCACCGGCCTGCTGGGCCACACAGCCGAGTGCCGAGAACAGCAGCGGCCAAAGGGGCAGGGTGTGCCTCTGATCCCCGCCCAGCTGGGGCGGCCCCTGCCAGCAGCTCCTGGCCCGGGGACAGGCCGTGGGTCTGCTGCCAGGGTCCCGCAGGAGTGCCCTGCCAAGCGGGGTGGCCGGGAGCCAGGCTGCTCATGTCTCACACCGCTGTCATCTGTCCACCAGAGACTGGGGCCACCTTGTCGTGGGGGGAGCCTGTGCACCCTGCCTGGAGCAGAGGTCGGCACGGCTGGGGACCCCGTGCGGCCTGGGGACCCTGGGAAGCATGATGTCTCCCTCAGCCTTGGGCTTCTGGTGCCTCTTCACTCAAATAAATGGAGGGAACAAGGTCGTCTCGTACATTTGAGGACACTTCATCTTCATCAGAGAACAAGAGAACAGTGGTTTGGGCCAGACTCTGGGTCCCTCCTGTAGATACACACACACACACACACACACACACACACACACACACACACACACACAGGCGTGCGCATACTCAGTCCGCCCCATCTGGACCCAGAGCCCTTGCAAAAGTCCCCTTCCTGGCCCTCTGATGCCCGTCTGCACTAGACCTCCCGAGCTAGACCTCCCTCGGTCTGTCCCGGCCTCCTTCCCCTGCCCCACAGCCCAGCTCCCAGGCCCTCTCCCCCAGCCCCCTCGCCGGCCGGGCCCCCGAGCCCTCCAGCCTCAACTGCTGACTGCCTGCTGGTGAAGTCTCGTCCCCCAGCCCTGCAGCAATGGGACCGCTGACTCCCAACGTCCCCACGTCACTGCATTTGGGCAGAACCAAGGGTGGCACGTCTGAAATCCCAGAGGACTCCGTGAGTTCAGAGTCTTAGCTGTTTCTGTGCCACCAGATCCGTGATTCCGTAAGGCTCAGTGTCCACACCCATGAAACTGGCCTGTGACACAGGCGTGCCTTGAGGGTCACATGAGAAGTCGGACGTGGAGAAACAGAAGGGTTAGCAGCACTGCTCGGGCCCAGGATCATGGGCTCCCAGGCGCTGGCAGTGGGGAGAGCAGGTGAGGACAGCCCAGAGCCTGACCCCACTGGGCTCATGAACAAAAGAACATTTCTGGAAGGACACGCTATCCGTCGGTAACAGAGGCTCCCCGGTGGGGGCACAGGAATGGGCAGATGGGAGCTGCCCCCTTCAGCTGCACAGCTTTCCAGACAATCTGGATTTGTGCTGTCTCTCCTCTCCTCCCCTTCTCTTTCTGTCTTTTTTAACCAAGAACATGCGATGCTTTCATACTCAAAAGACACTAGGCTTTCTAAAGCACAGTTCCATTAAAGAGACGGCTGCGGCTCCCACACCCACCGAGCTGCTCAACGGGCCTCTGCAACTTCACGCGTCCAAACTGACTCCCGACCGGCCCATACCCGTCCTCCCAGATCACCTCCCTGCACCCGACCAGGGCCGCTCCCCTCGTCCTGTTCCTCAGGCCACCACCCAGGAGTGGGCCTGCCACTGCCCTTCCAACCCTTCCAACCAATCCCCACAACATCCTGTTGGCTCTACCTCCAAAACGTACCTGGAACCCGGCCCGTCCTCACCTCCCCCACACCCACAGTGCACTCCAGACCGTGCGGAGAGGTCATTCTCTCTCACCGGGGGATGGCCACCATCGTACCCCCATCCATTCTCCAAAGTCCTATGAATGCCCGACCAAGGCCCACCCACCCCGTTGTTACACCGCTGCATGCACTCTGCCCCGGCCTCCCTCACCCCTCCCCTCCCGGCTGCAAACACCTTCCTACCTCAGGGCCTTTGTACATGCTGTCCCCGCTGCCTGAAACTCTTTCTCCACATAGGCCCCCTCCCCAACCTCCCTTCAGGCTTTGGCTCACCTCATCCCCTGAGTGAGGTCTTCCAAACCCCTCTATTTAAACTGCAGCGCTCCCCCCTTCACCCCTTCTCTGCCTCAGTCTCCTCGGAGCGCTCACGACCATCTGACATACCACTTACCGCCTGACGGAGGAGGCGCTCGACGAATGTGTGTTCCGCAACTAAATGTGGCTCTGACTAAATTTACCGACTCAGAAAAACATTCCCCGCATTTCCCTCCAAGAGAAAAGCAGTCGCCAAAGCGCAGCGAGGAGCGATGGCATCGGCTAAAATTATCACCGCGTGTGTCCATGCGCCGCGGTCAGAGAGGCCCGTCTGGAAAGAGCGGCCGCCAGACTCCCAGACGTGGTGCCCCGGCCCCGGAGCCGAGGCTGTCAGCTGGCTTGCCGGGAACTCGCACAATTACTTCGACCACCAGAAATCACAGCGAAGCGTTTGGAAGAAAACATGTGAAAACACGCGGCAATGGGCCACGTTGTTCGAGAAGGACGCGCCCACAGAAGGCGGCTAGAAGGACCCTGGCCCCAGCAGGGGGTGCGGCCGGCCACTTGCAAGAGAAATGGGGCGGTGTGGGGATGGGAGGGAAGGAGGGGGCAAGGGGCCTCTCTGCACCCCAGACTCCGCTGCCTCCTCCCACGCCATGTACACGGCCCACGAAAAGCTCCCCAGTGCGCTTGGCTGTGGGTGAGAGGAAGCCGGGCCGGGGCGGGGGCGGGGGCGGGGGGGTGCGCTGGCAAGACCTTCTTTGTGGTCATGTAATGCAGACAGGCTTTGATTCCAGAAATGGCATGAGGCCAGCTGAGCACGTGAACCAGGGCTCTCGCTGGGAGCGGGGGAGGGTGGCAGCTCTCTCTCCAGACCCCGCAAGTTCTACTCTTTCCATTCACGGACAAACCAACATCTTTGGGGGGTTTTGTTTGTTTGTTTAAAGAGGGCAGGTGTAGGAATATGAAAGGCGGCTGCCTGCCCCCAGGTCATACCAGGGACCCCCGTCACAGTGGTCCCCCAGGAAGCCCACGGAGGCCAAGGAGATGCTGTGTGGCCAGCATCCAAGGTCGGAGGATGCACTTGGGGGGGGGGGGGCAAGAAGGCACTCACGGCAGTGCCTGTACCCGTCGCACCTTGTCCCACGGCATCCCCTGGGTCGTCGGACTCATGCACGACCCGAAGAGGTCCAAGAGCCCTCACCCCCTCTTACATGAGGAGGCAGAGGCTCTGGACGGAGAAGCGGGAACACACAGTGAGCCCCCCGAGAAGAAGGCCAGGGGCTCCTGAGCCATGAACCCTGGAGTGTTTCCGGATGTCAAGGAAGAAGGGCCCACAGACGCACACACGCAGTCCCTCGGACCACGGGCATCGGAACCAGACCAGAGTCCTCATGGAGAGCTTCTGACCTGAGGAAAGGTCCAGACTCCGCTGGAAAGGTCCCCCTGGAATAACGCCACACAAAACTGCACATCGAACCCTTCTGTGAACTCCAGGGTAAGAACTTCTCAGAGGACAGATGGGGAAACTGAGGCCCCCAAAAGGAGACTGCGCTTTGCCCAAAATCACAAAGCTGAAGCGCGGGACAGCCATAGTCAGAATCCAGAATGGTCAAAGCTGGCAGCAAGAGCCAGCAAAAATCAGTCCCCAGGGAGGCCAGCAAGAAAGACGAGAGCCCCTCAACTCCACCAGAAGCCAGTGGGTGAGTGCTCTAGGTCAGCAAGCTCAGGTTCTCAGATCGCTATCTCCATAAGCGGGGTGCTGTGGTCCACACAGTTTGGAGGTGATCCCAGGTTCTTCTCAGACCTTATAGACGATCCGCCCAAGGAGCCGCGTGAAACACTCACAAGTGTGCAGGTTTCCTCGACTTCTCTAGGCCTTTTGCGGATGGCCCCCACTTGGATCCTCTGCCATTTCTACATGGCCCCCACCCCCACCTTCAGAAAGCTCTCCCCATCAGCAGCCCGCACCTGTGAGGCATCTTCAGAGGCCTTTAGAGAACTGCAAACCTCCCCACCCCACCCTCTGCCAGGCGGCCCTGAGCCCAGCTTCCTCACACCCCAGTGGGGACCAATCCTGAGGCAGAAGTCATACTCCAGAGCTCCCTGCAGAAGCTTCCTCCCTTCCTCCCTGGTCTGCCCTGGGAGCTCGTCCTCCATGAATCACTTGCACATGACCCTTGTCTCAGGCTCTGCTTCTATGGTATACCTGATGACTCTCCACTGAACTACGTGATTGGTTGGAGGAATCCTGACACGTTTGGTAAATTCACATGGAGCAGACAGGCTGGCCAGCAAGCTGGTTAGTCTCAGACAAAGGTATGGGTCACCCCAAGGCCGGTCCACAAAGGTGACCAGCTAGGAGCCCTGTGCCAGGGCTCAGGCCTGATGGGCAGACAGAGATGAGAATTTTCTCCCACCCACCGCTCACTGCACCTCCATTTCAATATATGCCTCTCCCCATCTCCGGGGCCTACTTCAAGTACAGGGAGCCCCTCCTGAGCCACCTCCCCCTCCAGAGACTTCTCTCCCTGAATATCCATAGCTCTCAGGGTTGACTTCAGGAGGAATCCAAGGCTGAAGGAAAGCTTTTCATCCCTCTCTTTGCCTCTGTAGTGGGTACTTCCTGCGATTTGGACAAATGACTCCCCACTTCCCAGCATCCATTCCTCCTTCCTCCGGTAACACTTTGACTTTCCCTGGAAAGCCACCCCTCCACAGGCTGGCCAGACTTCACAAGTAAAAACACAGGACACTCGGACGCCTGGGTGGCTCAGTTGGTTGAGCAACTGCCTTCGGCTCAGGTCATGATCCTTGAGTTCTGGGATCGAGTCCCACATCAGGCTCCCAGCTCCACGGGGAGTCTGCTTCTTCCTCTAACCTTCTCTCCTCTCATGCTCTCTCTCACTTTCTCTGTCTCTCAAATAAATAAATAAAATTAAATTTAAAAAAAAACCACAGGACACTCAATTAAACTTGAATCTCAGATTCAGCCATTGTTTAATATAAGTATGTCTCGTGCAGTATTTGGGATATACTTATAGAAAAAAAGATGTGTTATTTATATAAATAAAAGTGGATGTGCTGTACAGTTATCCAGAAACTCTAGCCCTCCACCACTTTCATCCATGAGGCATGGACAGGGCTGATCTCTCCCCCTCACCACAGGGTGGGTACACGATCCAGGCCTGACGGGTGAGAATTTTGCACATTCCTGGCCACAAGGATCAGTCAAGGTTGGGCTCATGATCCAAGCTCGGGTCAAAGAGATGTAATCTCAGGACATCTGCTCTTTTTCTGCTGACATTAATGAAATGTGTGACACTGAAGAAAACGTTTTACCTCTTTACTGGGAGATTCTTTCAAAGAAAAAACGCAACATGAAGGAAAACAGATGCAGGAGTTGAAACAGTAGAAAACAGGTCCAGACAACACTGAGTGCCTGGATCGAACTATGCCTGAAGCTGTCCTTCCCCTAGACATGAACCACTAAATCACCCCTTTTTACTTAGACCACTTTGAGCTTGTTTTCTGTCACAGGCCACTGAACCAGTGCTGCTCAATCTAGCCTCCCCTGACCCCACACAACCCTGGTACAATGCTGTACAGAGTAATGCTCAGGGAATATTTAGTGGCGTGCAGCTCTGACTTGACACTTTACTGGGGAAGGTGGCACGGGATTATGGGAAAGCCTGAGGTTTCAAGTCAGACAGGCCCGGTTCCCATCCCAGCTCCATTCCCATCCTCTTTCCAGGGTCTGGCCCCACTTACTCGAGTCTCTGTGACCCTCAGTTTCCTCATCGGTAAAATGAGGACACTAGTCCCTAGATTCTGGGGTGCCCGTATAATTTTACTGCCCAAACCAGGTCACTTTTGAGAGTGGAAGGGGGCACTATTAAGAGCCGGGCCAGGCCAACAGGAGTGAGCAGCACAGTCATGGGTAAACGGGCCCGTGGTAGCCCTGCCCTGCAACCAGCCACCCCCGCCCCCATGATCGGTGCCTTCTACGCCGTCCGCCCCCTTCTCTCCCCAGCATGGCCCCGACTCTGTGCCGCCCCCCGACCTGTGATGGCCTCCCTCTGGTCCTTAGTGCCCTGTAGGACTACTACTTACAGATGGCCAGTGTCCCCACTCGGCTCCATAAACTCATCGAGGACAGGGGCTGTCCATTTCTTGCTTATTACCGAAGGCCCCACAGACCTGGCACAGAGCCTAGAGCATATAAAACAGCAGCCAAAAAGTAAACAGCTAACCCTCCCTTGCCTCCCCTCCACAGGACTTGCGTCTGCTCCGGGTGTCGACAGAACCATCCTGCGGGAGATGTCAGGCGGGGACGAAGGGGGCGATGAATCACGGAGCAGGGGGAGCAGGGAGAGTGTGGGGCGGGCCGGGACGCGCTGATCAACGTTCTCCCAGCCAGGACTCCGGGGACCGCCGCCCGGGGAGGCTCCGCCCCTCTCAGCGGCCCGCAGGCGGCAATGCGCTGGCCCTATGACAGTTTTCATTGATCAGGGGCCAGTGGGGACTGGGCCTGGGCCCGATGCCTGTTCCAGAATCCAGCCCTGGCTCCTGCTCAAAACACAGGCCCGGCGGCTCCCCGCAGCCTCGGCCAGCTCTCTCCTGGGCCGCAGCCAACTCACTGCCCCGAACGCAAACCGGGCAGGTGCAAAGCGCCTCTCCAACCCGAAACTGAGGCCATGACATCCCACACACAGCCCAGGTTGTTCCCCTCGTGAGCAGACAGTGTCCCCTTGGGTTGCCTGGCCCCCTCCCACGCGGCTCCTCTGGCGCACCCTGGGGCAGCCTCCCCCGCCCCATTTCTTGGTTCATCCAGGCTCCGAGGCTGAGGTCAGCTACCTGGAAAATGCTAGGCCGACTAGCTCCTTGGCTCACACCCCGATCCAGATGGCACACTACTTCTTTATTTCCACAGACTCCCTCCCCTGCTCTGCAGCCCTCAATGGCTCCCTATTTCCAACCAACTCCGATCCCTCTGCAGGCTTGTCCTACCTTCCCAGTCCTGCTCACCAGGAGGTAAATGGTTATGACAGGGGAAAAAAAAGAAAACGCTAGCCTGGGAACCTCACGTTCTGCCTCAGTTTCCCCATTTGTATAAAGGGAGGAGGCAAGAGGCCTTCTTGCTGCAACAGGCCATGATTCCGTGGGCTCACAAGAGGGTCGATTCAGCCAGGCCCTGGTCTCCACCCTTCCTCTGCTGTCTTCAGGCCACCGCACAGGGCCTTTACCCATTCTCAAAGCCACCCATGTTACATACCCCAGGAAGGACCCCAGCAGCCTCGGCCTGACAACATGCACCTCCAAAGATAACAATTATCAGCGGAATTTTACGATAGGTTGAGTCCGAACAGCTGTGAGCTCGTAAGGGCACCACCAGGAGCTCGCAGCATCGCTGAGTGGGGTGGGACCCAGATTCTGCCCCAGAGCACCCGGGGTTTGGGTCTCGGCTCTGTCCCCTTCCAGCTTCGAGATATTAACTTCCCTGTGCCTCATTTTCCTCCTTCACACCATGAAGAAATAATATCTACCTCACGGAGTTCCTGTGGTGATTATTTGCAAAGCATGTAACTCCTGGCCCATCAGAAGCTCTGCCTAAATATTTGTTTCACAAATAAATAAAAGTTCCCCATAAAGTGCATAAAGACATACTTATCACAGAAAGGCAGGAGGAGAGGTCACCCTACAAAAAGGATACTGTTCCTGAAAGTCTTCTCGGGACCGTCCGCTGGATCAGACACATGGGAGGGGATGGAGGCGTGCGGGGGTTTCTGCTTCTCAGTCTTCGATGAGGAATTGATACATTCCCAGATTCTCCGTGCAAGTACGGGAGGATCGATATGGGGAGATGGGAGTTGAGCCCAGCAGTGCCGGGAAGGAAGGGGCCTCTTCCGAGGCTGGACCGGCAGGAGAGGTCACTATAATGCCAAGGTTAAAAGAGCACCCGACAGAGGACCCCCACGTGATTTGTTTGCCTGACACCGTCACGGGGAGCAGGAACTGCCCAGACGTGAGCCAGTCCTCTTCCAAGGAGGAACCACACTCGGGGTCATGGGGGGAGGGTCCCTCTAATTACAGGATGGTGCAAGCGATGCACAGCCCTGTCTTAACAGTGCCCCGCCCAGGCTGATTTTTCACGAGAGGCCGGCGGGGGTGGGGGGGAGCAGCGGGGAGGGGGTGAGCTAGGAGCATGGGCCACTCCGGGATTCCATATGGAGCACGTCGGACCACAAAAACCCAAACCTGAACAAAACCTCTGCGTTTCTGGTACACGGCATATCATCGGGTTATTATTTTTTTTTTAATCCATTTAGCCATTCTGTCTTTTGATTGGGGAGTTTCTTTACATTTAAAATAATCACCGACAGGGAAGGATTCACTATGACCATTTTTTTTTCATTGTTCTTTTAGTCTTTTAAGAGTTTTTTTGTCCATTTTTCCCTCCCTTGCTGTCTTCCTCTGCGCTTTGTTGATTCTTTGTAGGACTGATGTGCTTTGATTCCTTTCTCTTTCTCTTTTGTATAATTTTAAAATTTTCTCTGTAGTTGCCATGGGGCAAAACATCTCATAGTTCCGGGGCACCCGGGTGGCTCAGTCGGTGAAGCGTCCGACTCTTGATTTCGGCTCAGGTCATGATGTCAGGGTTTTGGGGTGGAGCTCACTGTTGGAGCTTGAGATTCTCTCTCTCCCTCTGCCTCTGCCCCTCCCCTGCTCTATAGATAGATAGATAGATAGATAGATCGATCGATCGATCTTCTCCCCCTCCTGGCCACACTTCATATGATTGCTGTCACAATTTACATCCATTTGTATTGTGTATCTATTAACACCTTTTTCTAGTTGTTTTTCATATTTTTGTCTTATAACTTTTATAGTAGAATTCAAAGGGATTTACCCACTGCCATTGCAGTATTCTGTATTTGTATGTATATTTGGAGTTTTATGCTTTCTTATGCTATTGCGTTGCTATTGAATGCAACTTGGAGAACTCCCTTCAGTGTTGTCGTAAGGCAGGTCTGAGGCTCCCCACTCGAGCTGTTGTCTGCGTGGGAAAGACTGCATCTCTCCTTCGTTTCCGAAGGATTCTCTTGCCGGGTATAGTAATCTCGGTCGGCAGTTTTCTTCTTCAAGCACTTTGAATCTATCAGGATCTTGGAGATCTATTAGCACCCGTGCGTTCACGGCAACACTGTGCCGAGGGCCAAGTATGGAAACAACCTAAATTTCCATCAATAAGTGAAAGGATAAAGAAAACATGGCAGAGAGATGCCTGGGGGGCTCAGTTGGTTGGGCGTCTGTCCTCAGCCCAGGTCATGATCCCGGGGTCCTGGGATCGAGTCCCGCATTGGGCTCCTTGCTCAGCAGGGATCCTGCTTCCCCCTCTGCCTGCTGCTCCCTCTGCTTGTCCTCTCTCTCTCTCTGACAAATACATATGTAAATTCTTTAAAAAAAAAAGAAAAGAAAAGAAAATGTGGTGTAGACATACAATAGAATATTATTGCGCCTTGAAAAGGAGGGAAATTCGGCAGTCCCCAGCTACACGGATGACCCTTGAGGACATGATGCTTTGTGGAATAACCCAGTGACAGAAGAACAAACACTGCCTGGTTCCACTTCTGTGAGGTCGCGAAACTAGGCAAATTCACAGACTGAAAGAGCAGAATGGTGGTGGCCGCTGGGGAAAGAAGTTATAGGAAGTTGCTACTCAACCTGCGTCAAGTGTCAGCGAAGCCAGATGAATGGGCTTATGGATGTGTTGACGACATCGGACTGATAGTCAATGATCTCCTATTGCACGCGTGAAAATTTGTTAAGAAGCTCTCATCTCATATTCAGTGTTCTTAGCACAATAAAATGAAAAGAAAAAGATGTTTCTAAGTCCATGTAAATAAGTAAGGAAACCTGTGAGGACGACACAGGCCTAAAAAAAGCTCTATTATCCCACAAATAAAGTTTAATACTTAAAAAAAAAAAAAAAAGTCCAGGAAAAAATAAATAGAAATCGAGAAAGCAGCCTGGTGGTTGTGTCTGGGCAATCACTTGAAGGGGATTCATTTACAAATTCTCTCTAGTTTTGTATAGGACTGAAATTTTCTATAGTCAATCCTTTTTAAAGTGGGGGGATAGGGGGTGTGCAGCAGGTGGAGGGCAGCTTAGTGAGAAGAACAAGAGCTTGACTTTGAACCGTCTTGGTGAAAGCAGCCAGGTCCAAGACTCACCAGGGATAAGCTGGTCAATAGCCAGGATCCCGTGATGCCAGGTCGTGGGAAGAGGCTTGATTCCTCTCCGGCCACGGCGAGATCACGACATAACGGGAAAGGGCCAAATCTCGTGTGGCCCTGTAGGCCGGACACCCTCCTAGGCGCCTTGTGTTTATGAACTCATTTCATGATGACGACGACTATGAGGTAGACATTCCTATTGCCCCCATTCTACAGATGAGTAAACTGAGGCACAAGGCGGTTAAGAAATTTGACCGAGCGGCGCGGGGATTTGAGCCGAGCCCCCTGGTCCCGGGTGGGGGCTGTGCTGGAGCACCATGCTGAGCGGCCACTCCCCTTCCGCCCAGAGCAGATCAGAGCCCAGCAGAATCAGAGAAGGAACCAGAGAAATGCTGGCTAACGCTACAGCATCACGGCCGCTCTGGAAGGGGTTGCATCGGAAGTGCACTGATAAGTCCGTAACCACCGCGCTCGTGTCAGCGGGTTTGCCCTGTCATCCTCAAGTTGTCTCCTCTATCCCACTGGTTTCCGGGAATGCAACTGGAAATTGGCGTTTAGGTCTTTAAGAAAACTCGGTTTCTCTATTACGTAAGTTGAGCGAACTGAGCCATGAAAGGGCAAACAGGTGTCGATGGTCTTCTCCGCGCGCAGCAGTCCCGGGACACGAGGGGGTCCCGCTCGCCGTGGGGCACTGACCCATCATCCACACCAGGCTGCCTCACTCACTAGGTGTCCGTGGCGGTGACGCTTGTCGCAAGGCACTCCACTCCGCAGGACCCGGAGGGACTGCCCTCACTGACTTAGCTCTGGTTACTCACAGGATCCACCGCGGGTTCGGGGGCAGAGGGAATCCCAGAGGCAAGGCACGTCCCTCAGAGATCCTCACATTCTTGCAGACCCATGTGGGCTATACGCAGCCCGAGGGACAAGTTCTCCATCAGTCCCTGGTTCAGTCAAAAGCCAGAGGACGAACATTATCTCGACATCCCAGATAATACTTCTCCCCCGTTCGAGCAATGCAATGTTAGCCTGTGGTAGTTTCCTTAGTAAAGAAAGACATGGCTCTGCTAGCCTCGCTATTCAGAGCGCGGGCTGAGCCCCAGCGGTCTCCACACAGCCTGGGAAGTCACTAGACACGCAGAGTCTCAGGCCTCACCCGATCCACTAAACCAGAATCAGCACATTTACATGAAATCCACGTCATTCATATACACATTCAAGTCTGAGAAGCCTCGGTCTGGGGATGACCAGAGCTTATTAGCAGAGCCTGTTTGAAGTACTTGATTGGCATTAATTCATCTAACGCTCCCTCGCAAGAAGTCTGAGCTGAGGACTGTGGCTATCTCCATTTTATATGAGGATAAAATGACTCAGACTCAGACTCAGACTCAGAGAGGCTAAGTAACTTACTCCAGGGCACACAGCTTCTGAGTAGTAGAACTGATAACACAATGGGAAAGGTTGGGAACTTGGGGGATGGAAGAGGCTGGCTTCCTGCCTTCACACGCTTCAGGAGACAAAGAAGGCCAATTCGGGGTGTCTCCTGAAGGCACAGCAGGACTCATGGCAGGAAGGGCCAATATTCTCTACCCTTCCAGGCACTGAAGCCATCCAACAAAGGAAGAGGCCGCTCAGAAGAGTGAGCTCCCTGTCACTGGGGGCATTCAAGCAGGGGCTGGGTGGCCTTCTGCACGGGATGTACTGGGGAGGATTCCTATTTGAAGGAGTCAGGCTTGATAGGTGGGACTCCTTGAATCTCAGGGTTCTGGGAAGACCAGGAAGTGAGAATGCCCCCCTTTCCCACCAAAGGGGGCTGTGGGTAACAATGGCCCACAGGAGCCTAGGAAGTATGTCTGGCCTTAAGAGAATGGGGCCTATTTTTAACCCTCTGGCCCAAACATCATCCCGGATCGCCCGTGGTGCACAGACAGCAAGCAGAGCTAACTGCCCCCTGGCTGGGGATGGGCGGGGAGGCGGGCAGACACCCCTCCTCGCTCCTTCTGAAGCAAGGAGACACCTCTGTGGCTCCGTGACCCAAGCTCTCGCAAACAGGAGCAACCGCTTAATGAAGATCCTCGTTCATTCATCCAACGGCCCACACCTTGACAAATCAGACTCTACATGCCATCATCTTTAGGGAACTGCGATTTCCAGCCGGCTCACAGAACAGGGTGCAAATGGAAAACTCTGAGGGGGACCTGCCTTCTAGAATGTCAGACCACGGGGGCGCCTGGGTGGCTCAGTCTGTTAAGCGTCTGACTCTGGATTTCAGCTCAGGTCATGATCTCAGGGTCCTGGGATCGAGCCCCGCATGGGGCTCCACGCTGGGCAGAGAGCCTGCTTGAGATTCTCCGTCTCCCTCTGCCGCTCCCTACGAGCCCCCTTCCCCTTCTTCCCACTCACATGCTCTCTCTCTAAAATAAATGAACAGATCTTTAAAAAAGAAAAGTCGGGCCACGGACATCTTTCAGAGCGACCCAGTCCGGCCGAGGGTCAGAGCCTGCCCACGAGAGTGGAACTCAGAGGTCCACGAGGAACGGCGCCCAACGTTCCTCAAACAAGCACCAGGCACACGGCGAGCACGTCTAAGGAATACTCACGGCCAGTGGACAGAAACACCCTCGCAATTCCAAGAAGGCTGCGCTGTACCCGTGAGATTTCACTGAGCAGCACAGATGCCATGAAATACCGAGCGTGGCACGCTCGGCCTGTCCGTGGCTCACGGAAGTCTCTCGGTAAATGGTTGTGGAAATCCCTGCCGACCCTGCTCCTGTTACCGTTACGAGGTTCGAACCGGAGAGAAGAGGAAAACCAGCCCCCCCCCCCCAACCCCCGCACTGTGCAGCCCGGGGCGGGGGGCGGCCGAGGCGCGGAGGAAGGCTGAGGAAGGCTGAGGAGGGCTGAAGACGGCAGCGCAGGGAGGAGGGGAAGGCCCCGCCTGGGTAAACGCTTGGCCGCTGGATCTTGGAGGCAGCGAGGCCTCTGGGGAGCCGGCTCCACAAGCCTCAGAAGTCAGGCCAGCTTTCAGTTCCCGGCATTCCGGCCCCAAGTCCCGCGTCGGGCCCGCTGCCCAGGGCACTCAGATCCTTCCAGGGCCTGGGATGTGCTTCCAAAGCGGCCTCGTCTCCGACTCAGCCCCAGAATTCCTTGGCCAGCAGGGCCCTTGTCTCCGCGAGGCTGACAGAGCCCAGCTGCCGGGCGCTTTCTCTTCCACTCCCACCAAGGCCCCGCCTAGCTCCCCAGGGGACAGGACGGGGACTGCCAGCGTCCCCAGGCCCTGCGCCAGCCACAGGTTTGGTACACACGCCGGCGAGGGGCTGCGGCTACCCCTCTCGGACCCTTGGTGCCTGAGCGGTGGCAGGCATGGTGTGGTCGAACTCGGAGTCTAATGACAGGTTTCCCCTGGAACGAAATGCCACCACAGGCATGTTTTAAGCAAAAAGAAACAAAAAAGGACCCTCTCTTCTCTCCAGGGCAGCACATCCTGAATCTGCCAGTGTCCTTGAGGCTGTGGGGAGCCAGGGGGGTGGGAAATACGACCGCCTGGACCCCCTTGTTCCTGGCTTCTGGGATTTGCCACCACCTACAGGTGACAGCCTGGAGCTCTGAGGCCACAGGTGAAGCAGGATCAGTGCTGGGGTGTCACGAGGCCCTGCCGCCCCCAGTCAGCGGGAGATGGGCCATCCTAGATGGAACAGACCCCTGGTTTATCCACCGAAGCCAAAGAAGAGAAACCAACCAGCCCCGGAAGCTCCCAGTGGCCACACGCCTGTGACGTAGGGTCACTCGTGCGTTGGCTGATCATTATAATCGCTGATGTTCACCAAGTGCTTACTCTGTGCCAGACATGGTACCACCCGCTTTAAATTTCTCTTCTTTCGAAACCTTCGCAACAGTCCTTCTAATATTATGCCCATTATATAGATGGGAAAACCGAGGCACCTGCTGAATAATGACTGAATCACCCATTTGGGAAGTCGCAACTCTGGGACCAATGGGCAGGAAACAGACCCCTCAGCCTAGTTGTATCAAGCCGATTGTATCAATGGCCCCGATTTGTCCACACTTCGCTGCACCCACAACCCTTTGCTGGTATCCTCCCACACGGACGCTGCGCTTAGCCGGGCTTAGCCATGAGACTTGTTTCAGCCAACGGGAGGCAAGCTGAGACTTGATACCGCACCTGGGATTTCCACTGCCTCTCTTTGACATTCGCCACTATGATGAGAGGCGCCTGGGCTCACTTGCTGGAGGGATGTGAAATGCACATGGAGAAGACTCACCTTGTCCCAGCCAATCTTTTCCAGGCCAGGCAGCTGTCGCCAGTCGACCCGCCCAACCTAGATCAGCCCAGCCTGGCCCAGGTCAATAAAACGGCCCCCACCAACCAAACTGTATGTGGGTAAAGAGTAACTAATGGCTAAGTCGCTAAGTGGCAGGGTGGTTTGTTACACAGCACGAGCTAACTATATATACTTGGTTATATGCACATATACAGTTACGGTTCTATAGAGTAGATACATAGTTACAAGTACATATATAGTTTTATATTAAAAATGTATATATATAGATACTCTTACTGTCCATTCATTTTCACATAGGAAATAAACCTCCTGAAATTAACAGGGTCAAGAGTGACACTAATCTGATCGAGAAACCCATTATATCAAGGACTTTGCTTTAAATGAGGGATTCTCGAAGCGTTTCTGTATTTAGAGGAGGCTTCGAATCCCAGGACTCTCGACAACGCCCGGGAGGGGATCGAGCCGTATCTGCGGTCCTGACCTTGGTCCCTCCGTCATACCTGTGTACCGTGTCCCACCAGGGAGGACATTCGTTGCGCTGCCCTTCTCTCTTCGATACTTAAGAGGTGATGCTCCGCCGTGTGCCGGGGGACACGTCATCTCTCTTCCACGCAAGCTGCCATCAAGCCACCCCTCTGTTTTGATTTTCTGCTGTTTTATAGCAAACCACCTCCAGGCTTAGCAGCTTCAAACTACCACCTTCTAATCTCTCGTGATGCTACCGATTGTCCGGGCTGAGCCAGACAGTTCCGCTGCCTGTCCCTAGGTTGCTTACATGGCTGCCGCAGGCGGGGGCTGCAGTCACCGAGAGCGGGTCTGGGCTGGAACAACCAAAACGGTTCAGCCCAGATGTGATTCTGGGACAAACACCAAGGTCAAAGCAGCAGCCTGGGGACCCCAGGATCCCTGCTGGGTCGCCTGAAGACCCTGGGGTTCCTTCCAGACTGAATGTGTGAAACGACTAGTGAGTGGCTTTGTTCCTATTCCTGAACTTACACGGGGACGTCTGGAAGGTGGGAGGCCACCACGCTCTCTGCAAAGAGCTCAGTGTGGAGATGAGCACCTGTGAGATCTGGGCTCCCTCGGGCCCTGGGAGGGATGTTCTCTCCTGGGACAAAAAGGATCGTATTTTGGCAAGAGCTCTAGGCAGAGGCCTGTGGGATTGCTAGAGGGAGGGCAGCCCTGGGAGAGCCCTTAATCGTTTAACTAAAATCACATTCGAGGCATAATTAGCAGACAGCTCCAAATTGATGATCTGAGGCCCATCGGCTCTAATGGACTAATTAGTTGACACATCCTTGGGCGGGCACCACTCTGGCCTTCTCAGAAACATCCCAGGGAGCTCAGCAGGCCAAAGCTGGCATCTGGTCCAGGAGCTGCCTTACTCCGGCCAGGCAAAGAGACAAAGGCATGATTGGGCAAGAAACACACCTTACGGCATGCGTGGCTCAGGGAAATCGACCAGGCAATCTCCCGCCACGTGATTCTACCCTCCCCAGGTCCCACTCATCGAGCCCTGTAGACTCACAGCAACTGAGGGTTATTGCCAAAGAGCCCAACGGCATCCTGGATCAGAAAACAAGTCACCAGCTCTGTGGAAGCCCACAAAGTACCCAGAGCCACAGGCTGACCACGGAGACTGGGCACTGGCTGTCCAGCCAGCTGTCTCAGTCCAAGTCGCTTCTAAGCAAGTGGCAGGGCCCCACACGGCAAGGAGGACTCGAAATCTCCTCGGGGAGTTGGCAGAAGACAGCTTGGCAAAAGCAAAGTTTGCATCTTTGGGAGGCCCTCGGTGCATCTAGAGTAAGAGCAGGTACACGCGGGAGATGCCCTACGCAGGCCAGGTGAGTGGAAGAGACGGCACCTAACGGTGTGAGAGTGCTCAAACCCTATAGTTCTGCTTCCCAAAGGGCTCCCTGGTCAGAGAACATTGGGGAAAACTGGCCATCAAATCTAAAGAAGACCGAGTTATACTAAAACCCCGTTTTGAGATTCATAGTGTACCTCAGCACTATAAAGGCACTGAGAATTCCTGCGGTAAAGAAACTTATTAATTTGGTTAGTAGATCTGCTGTTTCCCAAACCTATTTTAGCATAGAATCTTTTTGACACCTGCCCCCCAGAAGTCCTAGTAGGATACTGTATTTGGGAAATACTGTCCTCTGGGAAGCAAAACATCAGAGTAGGGCAGATGTGACAAGCTCCAATCCTATTGGAGCTAGGTTATTTAAATGAATGAAGTGGGCCACATTTAATATTCCCAAAAGAAACATACAGAACCTCTCATCGCCATGAAGAAATATGCTCTCATTTTTCTTAAAACAAAGAACCACCTTGGTTCATCTTCCCCCCCACAATCTTTGATAGCAATTTTTTTTCTTCGCAAGAACTAGAAAAACTTACTAAAAAGAAACATATCTCGGAGTGCCTGAGTGGCTCAGTCAACTGGGCCTCTGACTTTTGGTCTCGGCTCAGGTCATGACCTCATGGGTAGAAGGATGGAGCCCCACTTCTGTCAGCAGGGAGTCTGCTTAAAGTTTCTCTCATTCTGCCCCTCCCCCCTCCCCCTGTGCTCTCACTCTTGAAAATAAATAAATAAATATTAAAAAAAAAAAATGAAGGGGCACCTGGGTGGCTCAGTGGGTTAAAGCCTCTGCCTTTCGGCTCAGGTAATGATCTCAGGGTCCGGGGATCGAGTCCCGCATCAGGCTCTCTGCTTGGCGGGGAGCCTGCTTCCCCCTCTCTCTCTGCCTGCCTCTCTGCCTACTTGTGATCTCTCTCTCAGCCAAATAAATAAATAAAATTTAAAAAAAAGAGAGAGAGAGAATAAACATATCTCTACAGGAAAACATGTGCAAGAACAATGATGAAGCGAGAGAGAAACAGAGAGAAACCAGGCTGGTGGGTGCCACGGGCCTTTGGGAGGCATACGCTGTGTCCAAAGGCCCAGCCACACTCAGCCCCTACTGAATGTCGCTGGCCTATGAAGTTGATGCCAGTATTACCAGTTTTTCCAATTTTCAAAAAGGAGTCAGAAATCTGGACTTCTAAGTGAAATCCTCCATTTTTAAGCATTGATTCTTTTTTTTTTTTTTTCCCAATTAAATCAGTCAAATATAACAAGCTGGGCACTAGAATCTCTGGCCAGGGACCCCTCAGGAAGCCTAGCTGCAGGGGGGTGAGCCCTCCAACTGTGTCGGGTGTGTCACTTACATCCCGAGCCCGCACACTGCCTTCCCTGCGTGTCCCGGTACCTAGGCCCGAGGCAGCGAGGGCCTCCCAAAGATGCAGGCTTTGCCTTGGCGAAGGCGCCCCCTCAAGGTCTAGGCCCCGTCCTCCCCTTGGGCTCGCCCTGGTACAGGCGGGAAGGGATGAGCTACAAGCCAGCACACGGAGAGATGCTAAGGCCGTCAAGAGAACCTGTCATGGGGTTGTCCCACTCAGGTCTCTTTAAAAAAAAATGGTATCTGTTCTCAAACCAAAAATAAAAACAGAAAACCAACCTGGGGAGCCCTACAAAGGCAGGTGTAGCCCATGGGATAGAATGCGTGTGTCAGGTTAGACTGCACAGTGAGCGATGCCGGGGCCCCACAGGATGACCAGGGCTTTATTGGAGCACGTGTTTAACTTTTACAGATGGGGCCAGTAGACTGAAAGTCACTTCTCCAGGGTGACACAGCGACACTGGCATTCCCAGAGATGAAAGCCGCCACCTCTGGTAGGATGAGGCATCATGAAAGCAACGAGCCAGTCCCAGCCCGGCCCTGCAGCCCATTCAGCTCCCAGGCTACACAGGAGGACCACTGGAGGCCTCCTGGGTGTTTTCAGAACCATGAGGGATGCTTCTCGGAATTTGACAGCCAGCCACAGCGGTGTGAGAAGTGCATGCAGTGTGGGCATCCAATCAAAACCTGGATGTGAATCTCCCAGCAAAGCACCAGCAGCACCCCGGGGGCTATGCCACTCCACATGGGCACAGAGGCAGAAGCTTCTAGAACATGGAGCTAGACATGGCCTGCTGAGAAAATCAGCAGGAAAGGCGGCCCAGGCTACCAAGAGACCCTGCAGAGGACACAAGGATGCAACCAGGGGCTGTGACAGAGATAGACATCTGCCCCCAAAAAGTCATGCTCCCCCTTCCGTGGTATGGGGTTGCCACTGGGAGGCAGCTGCCCAGACAGAACTACATTTCCCAGTACCCTTTGCCTTGGGGTGGGGTCATGGGATCTCACAGCCAGGGACCTTAATGAGTGAGTAGTTCTTTCATTACCCTTTTGCCAGCTGGAAGCACAAGTTTTGGAGAACCTGAGCTACAAGACGGCAGGAGCCCGGGCCACTGAATCACTGCCTGGGCAAGTCACCTTCCAAACAAGATACCTTTTTACACTGGTTGGTACATGAGTGATAAATAAAATCCTAGCATCATGAGCCGCTCCAACGTCAAGGTTTATGTGCTCCAACAACTAGGGTCACCCCTTCTAAAACAGGAGAAGAAAGCAAGCAAAAGATCCTCACCAGAGCAAGCAGCTCAAGGCAAAACCCAAACAGGAAAAATTCACCTTGCTAAGTCAGAGCAGCTGCCACCTCCTACATGCAGCCCACCTGAATGCTCCCGGATAGAGGTGAACTTTAAGACCCCTAGACACTCGGTTATACCTACTACCGTGATCAAGAATGACTTAGGGAAACTTATTCTGAAAAAAAAAAAAAGAAAAAAAAGGTATTCTGCCCACTCAACAACCTGCTAGAAAGACAAGTGAGGGCCATGGGATCAAGAAATTTAGTGACTTGTCCAAGGTCACGCAGGTGGGAAAGGCGACGAGGTTTTGATTTAAGCTCCTGTCCTGCTCTGGAATATTTTACACCTTTTCCCACAAGTCACTTTCTGCACCTCCCACGACACTGGGTTCTCCCTTGAAGGGGGTGCTGAGTCAGCCCCTCTGCTGCCCACAGTGCCCAGGTGCGTGACCCTTAACTAGAACCGTAGGGAGTTGTCAATATTTAAACCAAGAATCACTACCACTGAGGGGTCTGCCTCTTTGCTACCTGGGGGAAAGGAGAAGAGAGGAGAGGAGAGGGGAGGGGGGGAGGGGTGGGGCGGGGCCGCATGCCTTCCTATGACAGGGTGGTAGGGGAAGCTGCCCCTACAAGCTCTGTTCTGGGGGGTGTCTAGCAGTCAGTACACCCACCAGCCACTGAGCACCCATTTGTCCGGGACCCAGGCAGGACCCTGGGAGGAGGGAGGACAAATTAGCACACAGTCCCAGCTTGGAACAAAAGGCGGGAAGAAGCCCAGGAGCTAGCAACCAATCTCGGGAACTCAGAACCTTCTAGAAGCTAGGAGTGGACTTGACGGGCTTGGCAGATGCTCCACCATAGCAGGGTCTGTCCACCTTGGTGCTGCTGGGGCCAGATAATTCTTTGTTGGGAGGCTGTCCGGTGCACATAGGGTATCCAGCAGCATCCTGGTCTCTACCCACCAGATGCCCCCGGCACCGGCCCCCCGGCGTGATCTGCCAACCGTATCCGCTCCCGTGAGAAGCCCTCGCTCTAAAGGGGGCAACCAGTGGTGACCACACCGACATTTCTGCCTGCTGTATTGAGGGCACAACCCCCTTCCCAATGCTGCAGCCCCCTGAGCTCCCTAAGACCCAAACTCGGGCCCCACAGTCCCGGGCAGAAGCCCCTCAGACGAGAGATTGGGACCACTGAGGCAGAGGCAGATCAGGAACCCGCCTTATTTCTCGGGGAATATCTCCACGACACCGCCGTCTTTCCAAACGCTCCCTCCCAGACATACAGGCCGGCAAACCCGTCCCCAGAAGCCCAGACCGGACTCCCTTTGCAGGAACGCTGAGCGTCCCCAGCAACATCCCACCCCCTACATTTCGCCCCCTTCTCCCCGAAACACAGCGACCCTCCTGCTGATGCTCCTAATCCCTGGACCCTGAGCGGTTCTAGTCTGTGAAGCATCTGCCTGTGAACCCGCCGGCCTCCGGGCACGGGGAGGGGGCATATTTCAGTGCCCGAGTTCCCCCAGAGGACTGGTCTCTGCATCTTCCAGCCCTTAGTTAGAGAACTCGTTCCGAGCAAGTTTCCCTCACTTCTAGCAAAAATCTGGGTTACTAGGGGGAGGGCAGTGGAGAATCTAATAAATCTTAAGAATATACTTCTTGGCTAAAGGGGAGAAAAAAAAAAAAGCCCATGACTGGTGTCATGAAACACCTTTCCCGCTCTCTGAAGAGAGACCCGTTCAGAAGTTACTATTGTATTCAAGCTGTATTAAATCAAGCTGTGAGCGGCACCGAGGTTATGCTTTTAAAGAATGCCCTGAGCCAATTCTGATGTTTAAAGGGAAAAGGAAAAGTTTCCAAGGCTTCCATAAATTCCAGCGAGAGGAAGTTTCAAACTTGGGTGTTCACAGTCCGTGCCCCCACGTGGAAACAGCTTGGTTTCATGTATTTGGTTTTACTGTTCGAACTTGAGGGTCTTTTAACTTTTTATTTTTACAGGGCTCACCGGAAAAGGGAGAGGGAGCCATTTGCTCGACGTGCCCAAGAAAATCCCAGAGCCTCCCTCCAGAGGGCCTCCGCCTGGGGCGGCAGCGAGCAGGGGTGCGGGGCGGGACCCCCTGGCTCCTGGCGCCCCCGCCCGCCCCCCCCACCCCGGCACCACCCCTCCAGCCCGCTGGAGGCCAGGCCTGCAGGAGCAGCTGCTAAGGAACTCGGAGGAGATCAGTTCAGGCCAGAGCGTGAGTGGAGAGCGGGCAGGACAGTCGTTTGGCTGGGGCTGGGCTCTGGCCGCCCGCAGGCAGCAGGAGGAACAAAATGGAGACTTTCCAAAAACAAGAGGAGGCCCAGCCAAGAGCCGAGGAATCCTAAATTTAGTCCCTGGGGGGGGTGGGGGGAGACGGCTGTGTCTGCTGAGCCAGGGCACCCGTGAGGCCCAGCATCCCTCGGAAATGTCAACCAAACAAAACAGGCCCTCCCAGGCCACCTCAGCCCCAAGCCCTGACTCCAAGGAGCTCGCCCCTCAGTCGGGAGGGGTGACTCACTCACACACACGCGCGCACGCACTCACGCGCGCACACACACACACACACACACACACACACACACACACGGGTTCCCGATCCTCAGTCCTGCTCTCCAAGTGCTATCTACCCAGGAGGTGGCCGAGGCAAGGGGAGCGCGCCCATGTGGCAGGCAGGAACACTGAGTCCGAAGAGAAGCAGTGGTGAGGCAGGGTGAGCACAGCAGTCTTGAATTTGGATCCTAGAGCGAGCTCCGTGGCTCGAAGCTGACCTGGAAGAAGGGACCCCGTCACTCGGAAGCTCAGTTTTACCATCTGGAAAATGGGAATAATGCCTACCTCAAGCAAAAATCTAGAAGGTATATGTATCGAGATGCATGTATTACACCTACATGCTAAGTATATGGGGGTGTTTTAACAAGAGACTCCTGGGCTGCCCCCCAGACATACAGTCAACAGCTGTGGCTCATGCAGCCGGGCGCCCCTCCCCCATCTGTGGCAACAGCACCCAGACAGTCCTTGGGTCACCGCCCTTTGTCCCCTTGACTGTCACCCTTGGGTCCTGGACAGGGTTCACAGGGATGTCCACCCAGCCACAGGGCAATTTCGGCATAAGGGGGTCGCCATAGCAACCCTCCAGCTGGAGTCATTAACGAGTCACCCAGTGACCGGACAGGGTGCAGGGGGACAACGGAGGGACAGCGACAAGGAGAGGCTGAAGGGGAGGGGTGGGGGTTTTCCGGAAATGAAGGAAATACCAAAGACCTTTCCATGGGGTAAAGAAAGTTCCAGAAAGACTTTTCCTTCTTCTGTTTCCTTCTCCCTCACAAGAAGCAATTTTTAAAGGGAATATGTATTAGTCATAAGAAAAGCAGGTTTGCTGAGCACCTGACCTGCACCAGGCCACAGAGGTTCACGTGCAAGATCTTACTGAACTCATACACCAACTCCAAGGGGGAGGTTCAGCCAGTAGTCCCATTTTACAGATGAGGAGACTGAGGCCTCTGAAAGATCGGGAACGATGCCTAAGGTCACGTGACTGGTCGGAAGCAGGCCCAGGATTCCAATGCCTCTGATCCCACAGCCTGTTCTCCCACCCTCTTCCGAATAGCCCGTCAGCACCCCTTCTAACCTCCGCATGCTCTGGGCTGAGCAGAGATTGGGTTCGGGTCCAGTTCTGCCTGACTCCGAGGTTCACTCGAGCCCAAGGGCAAGCTGCCTCCAGGCTGGTTAAGAACCACGGTGGTGGCGGTGATGAGCACCCATTTTTACCCATGAGCTAGCTGGCGCACGGAAGAGTTCCCTTTCTCCCGGGGTCCCGCGGTAGACCCCGTGAGCCCTGGCCCGGCTAAAGCACAAAGGAAGGAGGCGGGGGGCACGTGAGCCACCCACACCCGGCCTTCCGGCCAGCCCCAACTACCATGCGGGGCCCCAACAAATACCATGGGTTAATCCCAAAAACTATCCAAGATGGAAGCGACTTAGAAGCGACTGAGTCCGACTACCCTCACCCACTATTTACAGACAGAATAGCTGAAGCCCAGAGGGGAAGGAATGTGTCCAAAGCACACAGCAAAGCAATTCCATTCTACAAGTTTCTTTTTTTTTTTTTTTTTGAAGTAGACTCCACGCCCACCGCGGGGCTTGAACTCACAATCCTGAGCTCAAGACCTGAGCTGAGATCAAGAGTCAGATGCAAACTGACTGAACCACCCAGGCGCCCTTCCACTCTACACTGTGGCGGGCCTGGAGATGTAGGGGTTAATTACAGTACCTGCCACCACATGAATAAATTGCTAATGCCCAATAGTGATAAGCACTCCCAAGTGGAAGGAGCTGGGTGTTATGAGAAGAACAGCAGGGAGAAAGGAAACTCACCGGAAACTCACCGTGAGTGGAGCCTTGGGGAAGGCTGCTCCCAGGCAGTGATGTGGAAGTTGAGTCCTGAAGGGTGAGTAAAGAAGAACCAGGCAAAGAGAAGCAGGAACAAAATCTCAAGTAGAGGGGACAGCATGTGCAAAGGCCCTGAGGTTGGAGCCTGATGGGTGTGTTCAAAAAGGACAGGAGTGGCTGGGACCGAGGGAGTGAGGGGAAGGCAGTGGGAGACAAGAGGTGGAGAAGGGGCCAATCGTACTCAGTCTTATAGACTACAGGAAGGATTCGACATTCTTCTAAAGGCAGAAAGGCACAGTTGGGATTTAAAGAGGGGCATGATTCTGTAAAATCCCAGTGTGTCCTGTAAGGTCAGCCTGGCTGAACTACAGAAGGTAACATCAGAGGCTTTGGAATCCTCCAGGAGGGATGTGATGGTGGCCTCAACCAGGCAGGGACAGCGAGGAACAGCAGATAAATCCAAGAGGCGTTTAGTCACAGAATTAACAAAAGTTGTCCATGTGCCAGCTACTCAGTTTAGGGTTGAGAGGAAGAGTCGGGAATGCCCTCCAGCTTCCAAACAGAGCCTCAGGGAGTGGCGGGCTGGTCACGGGTTTCCCAGGAAGACAGAGAGAGCCATTTGGGATGGGTAATGTTTGGGTGTGTGAGCGGCATCAAGAGCAGGGGTGAAGCACTCGGTCCCCAAGGTCTCCGGGTCCCCTGAAACTCCCAAAGCCCCCACTGGCCCCCCCAAAGCCATCATGTGTGGAGACTGGAGTGGGGGTGGGGGGGTCCAGGGGGCTGAGCCTAGCCGTGCCGCCGAGCAGCCTCGCTCACCACCTCCTCACGCAGAAGGCAACCGCCCCGGCGTCTGTGCCTCTCAACCTGATCTCAGAAGACGGAATTTGGTTTTGTTAGTAAAAGGCAGCAGCAGTCCCCAGGCCAGGGTCCGCGTCACTAACAATTTCCAAGGCCCTGAAAGGGACCTTTAATCCAATTGTCTGTGTCGGGCAGTCAGTGGGGCAGCCCCTCCTTCCCCCTCCACCTTCCTGCGGGCTCTGCCTTTGAAGGCAGCCCCAGGGAGGAGATGCCCGGCCCTGACGGCTGGATGCCCGTCTGGCCAGGCGGGGCCGCCCTGAGCCTCTGCCACGAGCCCGGCCAAGGCCACCGAGGATCGGCCCACAGTGTGGAGCCCCCACCCCACCCCAGGGCCCGGCCGTGCGCCGCTGGTATGACTGGGGACAGGGGCACCCAGCGCTCACATACCCTCCAACTACCTTCCACGCTTAGTACAAAGTGCTGTGCAGACATTAAGGTCTTTCTGGCAACGCGTTTCCAGAACGGAAAATCAGGCGAACAGACGTTCCGGTCACTGTATAAGTTCTGGAAGGGGAAGCCCCCGCCCCCGTTGTGCCTCCACGTGCCTCGCTGATCACATACGAGTAAGAATTGACAATAGCAACTGCCCTATTCATCGGATACTGAGCAAAGTGTTTCGCCTTTAAACTACACAACAGATCTGCAGGATAAGGACCATTTTACAGAGGAGGAAACAGGCACAGAGAGGTTAAGGAACTCGGCCGAGGTCACACAGCTGATATGAGGCAGAGCCAGCATGTGGCTCAGGTCTGGGTGTCCCTGGAGTAGCATTTCTCAGGCCTTGTTATCTGCCCCCTTTAAGGAAGCCCCACACAGAGCTTCCTTAAACTTTTTTTTTCCTAGTCACTTGAAATTTTAATACCATAAATATACTGTGTAACTATTTATGTACATTGACACGTGTGTATCCACAGTGTGCCCACAGTGGGCAGCACTCTTATCACCCTGCTGAAGCAGGATTGTTTCTCTTCCCCAGGACCTTGAAAATCAAGTTCTAAGAGATCTTCTCCATCTGAGGAACCCTCGAGAGAGTCACTACCCCTCCTAGCCAGTGGGTTCCACTTACTACGTTCTCAGGGCCTACTACAGACGAGACACAGGCTAAGATGCTTTCAAGGGGCCACAAAGAGGGATAAAAACTGGCTTCTACTCGAGCAGCTTATAATCGAGGGGGAGGGGAGTGAAAAATGTGCCAGACCCTTTGGCATACTTGGCCTTGAGGCTTCCCAGAGCGGGGAGGGGGGTCCTATGATTTCCAGCCCATTTCATGGATGAAGAAACTGAGGCTGGAAAGCATATGGAGTTGCCCAGGACCCATCGGTGTGACTTGGCTAACCCAGGTTGGGATACAGGAGGTGTTGGCAGAGCGATGGGAAGGCTTTTAGGCAGGAAGGGGGCAGACTTGGAGAATGGCTTTTGGGGGTGGGGGGGTGAGTGAATGATGGAGGTTTCACAGGAAAGAAGGACCAGCTGTGTCTGCAGGGAGTGAACGAGCAATGGGAGGGTTCCCAGCATTCCCGGCGGAAGGCACAGCACCTCCAACCTTTAAGAGGCAGGGATTCTGGGCGCCGAGATGCCTCAGCCCGGAGCTGGCATTCAGGGCACTGTAAGAGAAGGGGCCAAGCCCGGTCACCGAGCCATGGAAAAGCACCCTATGCCCCAAGCCCCGGGCCATAATGCCAGTGGAATCCAACTTCCCAAAATATTTACCCGAAGGCTCTGGGCACCAGACTCCATTCTGTAAACTTGGATGCCGTTCCAAAGCCGAACCGATAGATCTCCTGGAGAACAAGATAAACTCTCCCTCGCATTCTAAATAACGCACGGGAGGTGAGGAAGAGAACGACATCAATCAGCCCTCTCCAGCCGCCCCACTTGAAAGGGATGATGGTCAGCAGCAAGGAAGGGGCGAGGAGGATGCCGTCTCCTTATCGGGCGCGTGGCTGCTGCAGACACAAACAAAGCTGTTGGCCCGCATTCTTCTCCCACACCAAGGGGGGGAGGGGAAAACCGAGTCCCATCCACAAAGGTCAAGCCCATCCTCCTAGAGGACGATCAAGCCAATATCGTTTGCCCTGATTTCTAGGCAAGAACAGTCCCTTCCATGAACTGAAATACGGACTGGCTCAAGGAACGGGGCCCATAAATCTCCAACGGGCTGGGGTGGCCCAGGTCTCAAATCCCTCACAACTGCCCTGTCGGACCAGAAGTCTCCGTTCAGAACTCGGGAAATAGGCCCCGCTGCCCTCGAGGGCACCAGTGAAGGATGCGGCACGGTGAGTTGCTTCGGGAATGTGGACTGAAGGGAGGCCTCCCGTGGGCACTAGAGGCCGAGTACATGAGTACGCGCATTTACTCACAAGCCCGGGTTACACGTGGGAAGGTGACCGCCCCGATGGATGCAGGCCCCGAGTCACACACCTGGCTGATGGCACAGATGGCTCTAACCTGGGCCCTCCTGCCTCTCCAGTGGGGGGCCTCACACTGTGTCTCCCCCTCTCTGCCACGGACCCCCGGGCTCCGAACCCAGCTCGGACCACCGCCCTTCCCGGCTCTGGGACCGCAGGCTTCCTTCTGCCTGCGTAGCAAACCCAAAATCCTCGGGGGGGAGGGTTAAGAGAAGGTGGGTCCCTGCCCAGGAGCCCCCCGGACCCCCGCACCATCTCTGTCGCCCACTCCCAATTCCAGAAATGCGGCCCAGCCTCTCACACGGCCCGTCCAAGAAGCGGGCTTCCTAGCATAATATTTTCCTCCCACGGAACGTGAGAATAAAGGGCTCTTTGCTTGTCTCCTCAAATAACTGGCTCTCACCATAAAGCAATCTTCTGCCCAGTAAAAATATTTCTGTAAAACTGGGTAACTCTATCTGTGGTTCCTTTTCTGAAAGGCAAAAATCTTGGAGAGTGAAACACGGCAAGGGCAGACGAGCTCAGAAAGTCATGCCTACCCAGACATTACCTCCTTAGTGCTCTGATTAATTCGCTGCTAGCCACAGGGACTTTGTGTCTTAATATTCTCAAAGCAGAGCACCAGTTCGCCTTTCTACAGTACAATACCGCCCCCCGCACCAGACCTGGGGTCCAGGCAGGCAGAGCAGCCCCCCGCTGGGGCTTTGCTGAGATCGGGGAGCTCCTTCAACCCCGGTAACGCACAGGTGAGCTATCACCTTGGCCGAGCAGGAGACACGGTTGTTAAAATAAGTGAGGGGTGTCCTAAAAGCAGAATGTAAAGGGACCCACGATCACCCCAAGCTAACCCCAAGACACCTGGATGAGTCATGGAAGCCTCCCTGGCTTTCGTATTTCCAAATGGAAATAGAGCTGAATGGAAATAGAATGGAAATAGAGCTGAATTGCCCCAGGAACTCAACGGCAAACAAAGATGTTCTCTCTCTGGACTCCTTCGTCCACTCTGAACGCCTTCGTCCACCAGACAGCAGCCGAGCCCCTCCTAGGTGCTGCGTTGGGCCCCCGGAAAGATGGAGTGGGTTTCCCAGGAATCTTCCAGAACCTACCAGCAGCTCTGGAGGCCTTGCTGAGCTACCGAGCATGTTTACTGAGTGCTCACTGCATGCTAAGCCTTAAGTTGCTCTGTGCATTATTTCCTTTAATCCTCGAAACAACTCCAAGAGAGGGGAACTTTTCTCTTCTCACTTTACAAGTGAGCAAACTAAGACCCACTATCCATTCAGTCGATGGAGTTCCCTATAAACCCAGATCCAAAGGCCAAGTCCAAATCTCTGTGGCCCGTGGAATGAGGAGAAGATCCTCGTAAGAAATTAATCAATTAATTAATTAACTAATGATAATAAAGCTAAAAACAAAAAAGCCATAGGAAATAAGGCCAAGGTTCTTAACTAGGAGGCTACGGGTGCCCTGAAATTGGAGTTAAAGGTATGAGAGCCTTTATTTGAAGAGAATGACATCATCAGATTTAGCAGATTCCCAAAAGGGTCTTGTTATCACCTCCTTGAAGGTTAAGATTGAAAGGAGGGCTGTGACCCAGGTGGGCTCCCTGGAGGAGGTGACAAACTACCAGCCTCGGCTAATTGCCCGCTGCTCTGGCCCCACCCCCGGCTGCTGACAGGAGCAGCAGTCAGGGAGCTGGACTCCAGCGGCCAGACAGGACACAGAGGCTGGCCCCCTCCCTCCTGTGTGCTCTCTGCAGCTTTCTCCTCCCAGGGGCTTTTTCTCTGGGGGACGGCCCACCTCTCCCCTTCAGCCCTTGAGGTTTGGGACTGACCCCAGCAGCACTCCAGCATGACCACGCTGACCCAGGGCCATCGGAGATGGAGGGATTGGTTCTGCGATGGGCATGCCACCCAAGTCAAAAACAATGGCAGCCCAGCTTGGGATCTGGCTAAGCCACTCTCTTCCGGCCTGAACGGCAGCCCAGACTGGGTGCCGAGCAGCCATCACCTGGGGAGAGCCTGTATCTAAAAATGAAGCCAATCCCAAAGACAGCAGAGCTGAAGGCATAGACCACTGGCCTGGGACAGAGTTGGAGCTCTGGGATCCAGCGTCCCTGAATTCGATTCACGTTCTGAACTTCCCCAGGGACACAGGCCAATAACACGCCTTTTACCGAACAGTGGAGATGTTTGATACAAACCCGAGGGATCCTGACTAATCCACACCAAGGAAGGTCGCACTCACTTAACCACAAAACCCACCCTGAACCTGCAGCCCTCCTGAATTCTGAAGACACCAGGCCAGGGGAGAAGCTCTGCCTTTGCCAGAAAAGCAGTAGAGCCAGCCCTGGAGATCACAGGAGAGGGTGCAGTGTGGGTGTCGGGGCAGGGGTGTGTGTGCAGAAATAGAGCCATAGGAATGCACGCCATCCATCTGGGTGGACTACAGGCACGAGCCCTAAAGTCACCTAGCTGCCCAACGATGGGGAATCAGTGCCATAAATTATGCTCCATCCTTAGAAGGGAAGCCTTGAGAAAGATTCAATGTACTGATAAGGTCTGATTTCCAGGCTGCACTGTTAAATAAGCAAGGTGCAGAACCAGATTATGACTGGTCAACTGAAAGGAACACAAAGTCTCTATCAATTTTTCATGATTCCCCACCTCACATCCATTTTTCATTAGCCTACAAATACTAGTCCTATTGGCCAAGAGAGCTGTTGCTATTTGGCGGGGATAAGAGTGCACATACACACACGGCAAGGCGGGAAGCACGCCGAGGAACCGGAAACAGCAGGTGCCCAGGGAGAAGGGCGCTGGGAGGCCAGCAGCAGAGGTGCCAAGGTGGCTTGCTTTTCGTTACATAAGCTTTAGTACTATTTTGAATGTCTTTATTGCTGTTTTTTTTTTTTTACCATGAGCATCACTTCATTTAGGTGGCGAGGTGGGGGGACAGGACCTGACTTCCCACCCCACAGAACCAGCCCCTTGGACCCTGCCTTCTGGCCTCTGTCGCCCCATCATATTAGTGCTAACCCTGGCCAGCTTCTGTGTAAGTATTAAATGCCTGACCAATGGTGAGGAGGACGGCTTTGCAGACCATAAAGCTCTGGTTCTTCCTCCTGGAGAAGGGCGGGGCCCCTCTCCGCCCCGCCCCAGGGGCAGGTTGTGCCTCCCAGCTCTGCACACCCGGGCCAAGGGGACAGGACCTCACCCAAGAGCCCCAGAAGCAAGACGGCAAGCAGCCGCACTCCCCCCGCCCGCGGTTAAGAAGGCCGGGAAGGCCTGATTTATGAACCAGGAGAAGGTGCTCCAAGCCATCCACCTGGAAGGACCCCACGATCCTTCCCCTCACTGACGCAGCGGTGGCCAGCGGGGCTGCCTGCCTTCAAGCTGGAGGGAAGCCATGCCTCCAAGCAGCGGGGTCTGGAAGGACCCCAAGAAGTGTTTCGCCAGGGCTGCAGGGAGCAGAGCTCTCTGCCCCCAGCACCTGCCGCAGATAACTCCTTTGACCACCCTCAGGATGGGGGTTAGCCTGATGCCCCCACAGCCCTGAATCCTTCTGGATGGTCCAGAGCTATGCACTCTGTGGGGAAGCCGCTACCACAAGTGGCTATTAAAATGAACTCAGATACAATATATTGAAAATCCAGCTCCTTAGTCCCAGAAGTCACGTCCCCAGAGCCACAGGTGGTTAATGATACCCCTACTGGCCGGTGTGGACACAGAGCATTGTCATTGTCACAGAAAGTTCTATCAGACAGCGCTGGTCTTGAGGTTCTTTTAACGTCTCCTTCCTTCCAGTTATAAAACGAGCGTCCTGGCAGGTCTTAAAAGAAAGGCCAGGTACCCACAACCGTCCATAAGATCAAAACCCACTTGTAGAAGCCACAGCCACGGGGAAATGCAAAGAGGGAGACAGAACCATTGAGGGAGCTGGTTGTGAATCGGGGACCGTGCTGGCTTCTCCACGGGGCCGCTGCCGGGGTCCCTGCATCTCTACAGGTGGGCCGTGCCCTCCCCGCCTCTGCCCTCCTCTCCCTCCAGCCCCTCCCCAACTGCCTTTCCTACAGTGTCCACACGGGACAGGCATCACCCGAATCAGACAGGCTCCGATTCAGAGAGCATCCGGGTGGAGGGGGGGCCCCAAGAGCTCTGCGTCCGAGACAGCACACAGGAGGTCGTCATGCATGTGGTCCTTGTAATACCCTGCGCCCTTCCCCACCCCACCGCACCCCCGGCCACTGTCTTCTCTCTCCACCCCTCCAGCAAAGCCTCTCCATAGATCTCCTGCACACGCGATCCCCTTCTCATCTCTCATTCTCTTCTAAAACCTATGGGCTTTTTGAAAAATACAAAAGTATCCACGCTCATTGGACAGGGGAAGAAAAAAAAAAAAGTCAAACAATGTAGAAACAGCTAATGTGAAAAGTGAAACTCCTTCTCTCCTCGCCGCCTCCCACCATTCCAGTCCTCGGGGAAGCAGCCTTTGACAGTGTATCCTTCCAGATCTTTCCCTGCGCACCTGCAAATATATAGACACGGGCCTGAATAGACTTTTGTATCCTGCAAAAAAAACGGGACCGCGTTATGCTTCTGTTTTGCTCTCGCTTTGCTCATTCACTAGCATTTCGGGGCCTCCTTCCCGTTAGCCCGCTGCCCTCCCTGTCGCCCTGGTTTCACGAGGCGCGGAGAGATCCGGGACACGGCCGCCCCGTGTCTGTTAGCTGTCTCCCAGCGATGGATATTTGAGCTGTTGCACATTTTTCATCCTTCCAAATAACAAGCCACGGACGTTCTTGCTGTTCACTCAGGCTCCCTCAGCCCCCTCCTGACCCAGGCCCGTCCTGCCTCTGCCATCATCCCACCGAGACCGCTCCCAGCGCCCCCAGCTGCACGCACCAGGATCCCCAACCCGTCCGACACCCTGCAGTCCTTTTTCCAACCCGGCCTCTGGGCAGGTTGTCTCCAGGAGACCATCCTCTCTGCTAGGCTACCTTGATGGCCAATAATAAATGCCACCCAATAAATGCCACCTCCCAATAATTAAGCCCCTGTGTAGTCCCTTCCCCTGAACCTGGCCTTGACCCGTGGCCTTGACTTGTGGCCTGCTTTAACAAAGAGAATGCGGCATTGCCCGTTCCAGGCCTGTGCCTGCGGGAGGCAGGCGGTCTCCGCTTCGGCACTCCCGGGAAGGCAGCCATCAAGCCCACCATACCACGAGGAAGCCCAAGCTAACCAGGGGGTGAGGCCGCGTGGAAGAGGACCGACGCCCCGGGCAGAGGACCCAAGTGGAACGGTTGGCCCCCGGCTGTTGGAGCCGCCCCATCTATGCCTCGTGGTCCCTACTGAACCCAACCCAAACGGCTGAGGTTAAGCAACTCACCAAAGGATCGAGTCGCTCGATTTTGGAGTAATTTGTTACACAGCAAAAGAGAACCCAAACGCCCTCCCTTTCTTCAGCGTCCTTGGAGATGCAGAGGTGAAGGCCACGAGCGGTCACGTTAGCTACCTAATAGCCGAGCCGGGGCCACCCTTCCGGGGAGCCGGAATCCCCCCAGCTTAGGATTCCGAGCACAGTACTCTCTCCAGTCCCCGAAGATTCAGCCACGTGTTCTTCCAGGAGGCAGCTGCCGCTCAGAGGTTGGTTTTCGAGTGAGAGGACTTGGGGGGACCCACAAAGGACTCTCCATTCTCTTCATGCCCCGGAGCAAAGGGAGTAGGTGGGCAAGAAAGAGAAAAGGAGTAGGGGGGAGAATCTGTTGTGACCCAAGAGTCAACAGACCAAAAGGCCTTGATGTTAAGAAAGGAAACTTTGGCACAGAGAGGTTAGGGAACTTGCCCAAGGTCACACAGCTAGTGAGAAGCAGAGCTAGGCAAGAAACCAAGCATTCGGGCTCAGAGCCTGCACCAGGGGCCCAAAGCTAGTGTTTTCTAACACCTCTACCTGCAGTGAGAATTACATTTTAGAATGGCCTCTACACATATGGATTTGGCTATAGATGTGTAAGCAGATATTCATAGATCTAGATTTGACCTATCTATCTATAGCCATGAATATCCTTGCCTATAAACTAAAAAAAAAAGTCACGCAAAGCAATATTTCCTCTTGTTTTAGGCAGCGTTCTCTCTCGTTTTTCTTCTATTTCTTTCTCTTTTTTTTTAATGCTGGTCACTAAATTGATTTCATGAGCCACGAATGGGATCACAACATATGGTTGACGGGGGGGGGGGGGGAATCTCATCTATAATGATGGAAGACAGCTCTAAAATCAGATGAACCTGAACTGGAATCTTGCTGGAAGATTCCACTCCCAAGCCAAGGGACTTTGGGTAAGGAGGTAGACTCCCGTAGCGCCTCAGTTTCTCCAGGGGTAAAACGAGGATAGGAACAGCCCCCGCCTTCTAACGGTGCTGTGAGCGCTGAGTGGTACGGGCCCCGTGATGGCTCAGTGGGGGGCGTGGGACAGAGTGGTCACTCAGTAGCCATAAGCCATACTGAGACTGCAGCCAAAGAACACTGAAAAAGGAGACATGGATGAAACCGACCGAGGCACCAGACTCCTTTGAATTTCCAGGCAGGGGAACCAAAGCATCTCCCCGGTGCCCACTGCAAAAACAACTTCGTTCCTGGTCTGCAGCATTTTCTTCATCATCTTTTTGCTTTTGAAGTCTCTAGATCACTGGGGGAAAGATGCGTGAAGTAACAGGGTCAAGGTCTAAAACTGTCCTGCGACAAGGCTCTCTCCGGAAGCCCGGTCGGGCATGGCCGTGGCAGCCCGAAGCGGCACCCCCAAACCGGCTCGGTGGAGCCGCCGCAAGCCCAAACCTCCATGCGAGGGGCCTGCCAGCCTGTGCGGCCTTCTGGAATTAGAAAAACACCCTTGGGCCTGAGCCCATTTGGGAGGCTCTGGACTTCCCCAGCCCTCACCTGTGGCCCGAGGGTGGCCAGGCCGGCCCTGCTAACAGGGCCCCTTTATGCCTCAGCCTCTCCGGGGCCCCCAGATCAGTACTCGCGGCCAGGGGGTTCCGGCAGCCAATTAGCTTCGCGGCTTCTCCCCCTACCTCCCAGCCGGCCAGAAAGGAGAGCGGCCAGAGGTGGCGGACGTCAATAAAAAATCGAGGCACCTGCAGTGGGGGGACCAGGTCTCGTGGCGGGTTGTGACATAGAACAGACTCCACCCCCACCCCCACCCAACCCCAGGCTATGCCTACCCCCCCCCGCCCCCCCCCTTGCTGGAAAGCGCATTTCTGTCCTAACCTCCCAGAGCCTGGAGTCTGGTCCTGGGTCAGACACTCAGGAAGGAGTTGGAGATTTTCTGCCCTCGTCAAGGCCTCTGCACTTCCCTCTGCCTGAGATGCTCCTTTCCTCCCTCGGCTGTTTCTTCTTTGGGTTCCAGCAACTTAAATGTGGCCCCCCAGTCCACAGTCGAACCCCACTTCCTGTCCCACCACAGCCTGCTCTTTTCCTCGTCATATTCGGCACGCACCTGGCCGATCACTAGCTGTAAGAGGACAAATGTCCACGTCGCTCTCCCTGACTGGCCGAGACGAAGTCGTGTCGCTCTTAGAACAACTGCATGAGCTAGGAACCAGGATTCTACCCATTCCACAGATGTGGAAACTAAGGATCAGAGATGAGCTCAGGAGACGTGCGGCTGGGCGTCGGCAGTCAGACCCAGGAAGTCGGATTCTGCCAGGCACGCCTGGGACACCGGCTCCGGGCGCACGCCGGGGAGCCTCGGCACAACGTGGCCCGAACCCGGAGGCAGGTCTCATGGAAGTTAAGAGAACCAATGCGAGATGCCAGGTGCAAGCTTGAAGTGTGGACGCGCGCTGTCCACAAAGTGGCCCGAGCCACATCTCTCCGTGCTGAGCCCACCTGGCCCTCCCACAGGGTTCTGCCAAACCGAAACACGCTGTCCCCAGCTTCCCAGCCCCCAGCCTTCGCTGGGGCTCCACCCCCTGCTCGAGGGGGCGGGGGACTGCCTGAGTCCCGCTCTCCCTAGCTGGGCCTGACCCTTCCATTCGCTGAGACTGTCTCTCAACCGCACAATATGGGGGAACAACACACTGGGAAAAGCGCACGTAAAGCACGAGGTGCCTTGCGCACGCACACGTCTGCACTGTTACCACGAACACCTTCGTCCCCCACCAAAATCTTGTCTCCCAAGCCAGGGCACAACGGGCCAAATCTAGCTGCCTGGGTCCACCCAGAGAAACTCTTTTCTAAAAATGTTATTTGGTTGACGATAATTTTTTTTTTTTAATTAGAATGATTTCACATAAAAATCCAGATGGCTGGATTCTCTTAATGACCCGAGGTGGCAACACCAGGACCAGTTCACACACGGCAACCACTGGCGGGGGCTGAGCAGTGCTGCCCCTTTGAGACAGGACGTGTGCCCCCAGGAGCCCCCAGTCCCCACTCCTCCTGCGTGTCTCCCGCCCAGCCTGCTATGTCCCATGATATGACTTCTCTGGCCCTTTAAACTCTGACCATCCTTCAGAGCCTCCTCGAACGCCACCTCCTTCAGGAAGTCCTCCCCAAATAGCCATAGCCTGGTGTCTCCTGTGGCTTTATAACCTTAAGAGCTGAGAACTTAGACTGAGCATGCACTTCTGTGCCCAGAAGTGCCCGGTAACCATTGACAGCCTGGGTCCCCACGACCAACTTGTGAAGCAGGTTCCGCTACCCCGCTTTACAGAGGAGGGAACCGAGGCCCAGACTGGATTCTTCTACTGGCCTCCCCTCCCCCATCCATTGTCGGGGCCTCCTCTATGCTGCTCTGTGCCCGGGAAGCTCAACCCCCCTTAGACCCATTTGCTGAAGCTTCCTTCCTCTGGCTCCTGGCTTCGGCCAATGGGAGGTCCTCGCAGGAAACCTGAGGAGCGAGGAGAGAGAGGTTGGGGTATTTCTCCCACCCCCACTCCCTTTGTTCCATGTCTCTGACTATGGTTCATCTTCTATATGTAGAGCTCCTGCCTGGCCTTTTCACTTCCTCAGCTGCGTTTCCTACAGGGATTACATCTAAAAAATCCAACATTTCCTCCCCTGCCCTTTCTGCCCTGGGATGGTAACACCTCCCTGCCTTTTGCCAGGGGCCAAGGGCTCCCTGGGTGCCTCAGCACCCTGGGAAGTTTCTGTTAACCCTTCCCACACCTTTAGAAGTCAGTCTCTGTTGCTTTAAAATATCTGGAGTACACCTGCTTCCTGCCAGGCCCCTGGCTGACTCACAGGTTAGACACTATGCCCAAGGTCCCACAGTCAGAAACTGGCGCCGCCAGGATTCGAACCCGGGTTATAGGGCTCCAGAGTGCTAGCTCTTTAACCATCACACTACACTGCCTCGAGCCCTATTCTCCTTCTCCGGTCCTTCCCCTGCTGGTGGCCTCAGGGGTCCCCTGGATGACCCCCAAGAGCCGATCTGCCCGGATCGATGCAGACATTCCAGAATCTCTCCCTGAGCCCAGAAGTTATAGTCACTTGATTTCTCTTTATCCTCCAAATTATTTTTACAACTGAGAGCCCGTCCCCACAGTCCTTCCCAGGCACAAGAGCTCCCCCACTTCCGCCCTGCGGGACTCTCACACAGGACCTGCCCCTCGTCTTCCCTCCAGACAAAGACAAGGTCCATAACATGCCCGAGAAGGCCCCCAGGCCCAGATTGTGGCCGCTCCTCAGCCAAATGAAATTCAATCAGCATCTCAAACAAACTGCCCCCCTTCACTAGGGGGCTTTCTCCCACACTACTGGCCCATCTAGCAGACACTCATAGCGCTGTTACATGCCCCCTCCCCCTGCCTTGCTCCCCACCACCCCTTCCCTGATTCACCTTCGAGCTGAAGTCTCCAGCTCCCCCAACACCACCTCTGGCCCAAGACCAGTTGGCACTCCGTACTCTCAGAGCCCCAAGTACCCTCCGACATCCCCCTGACACCGTCCTCACTGTTCAGTCCCCACCTACCCAAACCATGAGCCAATCGAATGGGAATATCGATGCCCAAATCCCAAGTGAAAAATAAGCAAATCAAACACAGCCACGTTTTAAAACAGCAATGTCTCGTGCCGAAGGAGGATTACATTTGGGAATACAAAAAAAGTTGAACGCTAGGAAATCTACTGATACAAATCATGCACGTAGTCATTTGTGGTATTAGCAAAGGGTGACAATACCCCAATAGCATTGGACCAAATTCAATAATTATTCCTGGTTTCAAAAATATTAGCAAGCCAGGGATTAAGGAAAGCTTTCTTAACCAGATAAGCAACAAACTGTTATTAGATAGTATGGGCAATTCTAACCAATGCAATAAGATAAGAAAAACGGAGGAGAGGCAAAGACGAACATTTAGTTCCATGAAACTCTAAGTTCGGTGGGGTGGGAACTATGCTGTACGCTTGGTCATTTCTACACCATCCTAAGCACACACAAAGATCTGTGGAAGGCACGGCCATCCAGACGAAGTCTGAGCCCATTCAGTGTTCTCAAAGGACCCCAGGACTCCTCCTCAGAAGAACCTATCGCAACTTACATTGTGACTTTTTTTTTTTTTTAAATACTCTCTTTTCCTACTAGAGTATAAACTCCACGAACACAAGTGCCATGCTTTACAGGCAGAGCAATGTTTACCCAGCCTCAAATAGGTACACGATGTCTACTCCACAGAGACGGAGGACTATCTGCGGACTTGACTAAAATGCGTGAGTAGTTGCTGAGTTATAATAAATTATTTTATCCTACCTCACAGCTGGAAAACCCCAGGCCCAGAGAAGGCAGGCCACACACCATGCCACCGTGGCCTCCTCCGTGGATCCTCTGAAAGGCATCAGCCACACACCAGGCCACGCACATGGGGCGCTGCCCACGTGGCTCAATGAGAACAGAAAGTGAGCCCCAGACCCGGTCCTCCAAACGAACGCACACCCAGGGCACCCCCGGGTGGCCAGAGCCGCCTTTCTGGGGCCAGGGCTGACCCGTGGTGGGACCCAAGCTTTCCTCGCAAAGCCCCGTGACGGCTGTCTCCGTGGATAAACAGCCCTCCCACCCCCCGCACCGCTTCCCCATGAAGTTATCAAAGAATTACTTATGTCTCTGCAAGTGCTTGTTTGGAAACGGTTCTCCGCCCCACCTGGGCTTGGCAGGAGGGGCAGCATCCTCGGGCCTGCCCTTCAGGGAGCAAGCAGGCTTTTCCTCCAGCCCCTGAAGGCTCTCGGCCATTCTTCATGCGGGGAGTCTGAAGCCAGCCATAAAGAAGCAGGCAGCCTCCCAGGATAAACGGAGCACTATGACATCAAAGACCGCCTTCCAGATTAAACAACTGAGGCCTTCAGCTCTCTCTGGCATTTCTTCCAGGATATTCTGGGCTCCTGCCTCAGTTCTCCCTCAGATGGAATGGCAGATATTTTGTTTGCGAGAGTCTGAATTTTTTCCTTCCTCGGGGCGAGCGGGAGAGGGAGGAGGAGAGGGGAAGGGAGGGTGGGGAGCCAGAGAGCGAGAGGAAGAGAAAGAATGTCTGTGAGAGACAAGAGCCACAAAAAAGAACATGTGTGAGCGAAAAAGAAAGGGAAGTCAGGGAGGCAGCCGGAAGCGCCTGCTTTGGAATCCAACAAGCGACCTAAAAATTCCAAAAGTTTCAAAACCAAAGCACACTGCGAACCCACAGCCAGGGAGGGAGGCTATAAGAGCCCCCAAGCCGGGATTTGTAGGGTTTCTGGCTCCCCAGTGCTAGCAGATCCCTTTGCGGGCCAGGGCACTGGCCCCTTCACCAGAGGGTCCCTTGGCACTACTTTTTCTCAGACACATCAGGTAAACCAAGACAAGGGACCGGCTTCCCTCAGGAACCGTGCCTGCGGTTCTCCAGGATTGGCTTGTCACTGCCCCTTATCCCCTGGCCCTTGCGGGGCCTCTCTCTGCCTTTGAGTAACAAATCCAATCCCTCCCCGTGGGCTCCCCCCATATCCCACCACAGCTGGGTTTCTGGCCCTCCGGCCAACCCTCCTCTCCCCACAGGGTAGCAGGGCCCACCGATCCGTCCAAACAGCTGGAGTAATGCCCCCGAGTCCTCAAGTCCGTGACGCTCCCCATTCATCAGCTCCCTGGGCACGCTGCTGGCTGGGGCGGCAGGCTGACCTCCCACCCCGCCCCTCCTCTCCACACACCTGTCCAGGGGACAGGGAGCTCGAATGTGCTGGCAGCCACTAAGGGGCAGAGCTTTCCAGAAAGCCGGAGCGCCAGGAGAGGTTGGGCGGGCCCCCCAGGGTACAAACCACTTGAAGTCCACCCTCCCCACGTAAGCAGCACCCCGTTCCCGGGGACGACGGCGAGCACGAATACCAACGTTCTCCTCCCACGCCCTCTTCCTCACGGCTTCTCCGCTGGCCACTTAAATGCCACCTTCGCGCCCCTTCGCCCGAGTGCTCCTGTCCATTACTGCGCCCGCGTAAGTCCTGATTCCTTCGTCTCCTTTATCAGACTAGAAGCCACCGGGAGGGCCGGGTCCCCAGCTCATTTATGAACCCTGTCTCCTCGATGCCTGGCCCAGCTAGGGATTTCGTAATGAGTAACGATTCATTATTGATCACAATTAATAGTTGAATGCCTGACAGCAAAGGCCTCGTCCCACTCTTCCTTCCGCCTGAGGAAGAGGATCTGGGAAAGAATGGGGCAGGGATGGAGGCCTAATCGATCATCATTCATTCATTCAGCAAACACTTCGTGCGTGCCCACCACATGCCCTGGGGCTACGACAAGAAAGATATATTCCTCCCAAAGTGATTTTTTCCTCGCTGATATTCTGTCACTGTTTTAAGCCCTCACAGGGACAGTCGGGAGCTTCCCGGTGTGAGAAGGGGTCTTCTCTGCCCATCTGGGGCCCACCCTCTCTCCTCACTTCGGCCATCCCCACTGGGTGGGGGATGCACCACTCCCCCGAGTTCTGGGACCCCGGGAGATGGGCCATGCCTGCTTATCAGTCTAGCCTCTCTCTGGGTTTATTACAGTTTGTACAAAACACCAAAGTGCAGGGGCCACTGCAGAATTCAAGGGACTAGAACATGCATGGGCCTGACCCAGGGGAACTTCCTTCCCAAAGAAGAAAGGTTCCGAAGGCAGGATGAGATACTCCTCGAAATCTCTCAGAGACCACATCATAGAGATTCATTAAAGCCTTCAGAATATGACACCCTTGCCCACCACCCGCCCTCCGGAGGGACCCGGCCCTAGTGGAAGCCAGAAGCCCCAGCTGGCACTTTGCCCAGCTTGGGCCTCCCCAGTCTCTCCCCCCACCCCCACCCCCGGGGTAAAGAAAGCTTCCCAGTAGGGGTACAGAGCTGGTCCTGGGTGCCACGGGCAGAGGAGACCGTCCTGGAGAACCCAAAGGTGCCAGCAAGTGGAGCCCCAGATGCCTCCACCAACCTCAAAGCAAATCATCTTTTAATTCTGAAAACACCAAATATTGAATTTATGCTTTACCTCAAATGTCAAGTCTACCTCCCGGCACATAGCTTTGAAACCACGTAAGAAGGCCTAACGCTTTCCATATGGTGAAGACATGGGGCCTTTTAATCATGCCAACTGGTATCATTCAAGGGTGATTCCCCTGGAATCCGGGAACTGGGGCCCACAGCTAGCCTCCAACCCCATCACCCAGCCGCGCGCCGTCCCACGGGCTCCGAGGCAGCCTGCGCCCTCCCGATCTTCCCCAAACATCAAAATGCACTGGGTGCCCCGTAATCAAATTACCAGCCCTCCGAGCGCCGCCACCTTCGACCCCCAGGCAGGCCCGCCAGCCCCGGGCTCTCCTCCCAATTGCAAAGGCAACTCTGTCACAAAAGAGCAAAAGGGCCCAACCCCGGTTTGGGGGCGGGGGGGGGGGGCTAGGGGGGAATGGCCTTAAACCTGGTCTTACACGTTCACTCCCGCGCCCGCAGGTACAAACCTCGGGAGCCCAGGGCCCCCAGGTTCTGCTTCTCCAGGTGCTCTGCCATCCATCAGCCTCTCCACGTCCGCTATGTGACTCCGTCCCTCTACCAGGCTTCTAGATTTCTCCCATTATATCCTACGACCTTTTCCAGACCCAGCACTCCCGATGGGTGTTCTTTTGTTACTGCCTGTTACAGCTTCTTTATCTGAGATTATTAGGCTTATCGAAACTTCCAAGTGTCTAGCACACTGTTGTCTGGCATAGAAATCCTTCGCTTCATTGTCCGCCGCTCAGAGTACTTGGACCTGTCCCTGTCTGTCCTTAGTTTTCTCCTCTGAGCTCCTGAGTCCTTGAAGCCCCGCCCTCAGTCCCTGTCCATCCAAGCGCCTCTAAGGCGGATGGCAGGACAGGGGAGCAGGGAAACCTCTGGATTCATCATCCGGGCTCCCGTCTCCGCCCTACCGGTGCCTCAGCAAACCTCCTGGTACCTTCCTCCCCTTTGAACTCGTTGGAAGGGTCACTCGCCATAACCCCACCGGGGCTGAGAATGTCATTGTACCCATTTTGCAGATGAGCTCAGGTAAAGTGGCTGATACGAGGCGGCGAGCCACACTGGCAGAGCCCGGCCCCCTTTACTTCCGTGCTCGGGATGGCAGGCTTAGTGCCAGCAAGGTCACCTTCTCCCTTCCCGGGACCTTCCGTGCAAGCCGGACCCACCCGAAACAGTGACGAAGCTACTCAGGCCCCGTCAGGAAGGAAGAGGCCAAGCAGAGGCCCCTCCTGCTGCTGCCGGCCCACCACCCGCCTCTTCCCAAAGTACTCAGCAGCTGGTCAGCATGCCACCCCTCGGGAAATGAGTAAGGGAGGAACCCTCCAGTTCCAGCATAGACGTGGCCCCGGTTCTCTAGAGAGTGCTCCAGAAAGAGAGAAAGACAGAGTCCCCATCGGCCGGCTGGCAACTTCATAGGGCTAGGAGGAGGAGAGAGATGATGTAAGCAAAGTGTCTGACATGCACGGGCACTTAATAAATAGGAATGCTCATCACAATAATAACGCCAGTTGGATGAATCATTAATGTGCTTCCAGCCATTCTAGTGAAAGGCGGGCGGGAAGGAGACAAGAGATCATCCCTACGCCAGGCCTGGGGCTGCTGGGGGGGGGGCCTCTGTCAGCCCCCGGAATCCAGCAGACCTTGGAGCCCCCACCCTACCTCCTGATGATCTCACGGAAGAACCTACAACCACCCTTTCTGTGCCACTGGGAATCCGGGAATCATGGAAACTGACCTAGGCAGGAGGCTGCCCGCTGCTGCCTCGTTCACTATTTCTCCCGGTCTCCCAAACTTTGGGCCTTCCATTTCCACAGTCACAGTTTTGGCCACTTGTACTTAATGGTGCGCTCGGAATCAACTTTCAATGCTCTCTTCCAATTGAGCTTCATCCTAAGTGATAATATCCGTGAGACCATGGGTTTGATGTCCTAGTTGCTATCTTCGCCGGTAACAGAAACGCTTGACTCTTAAGATAACAGACATTCCTCCAGGCACCCCCTGAAATCGTGCACACGCCCCCACAGAGCAGCCCCCTACCTTGGGCTTCCCCGGACCTCTCCCAGGGTGGGGGCTCGCCAGCCCCACCCCTGCAGATTCAGTGGCTGGGCCGGGGCTGATAGGAAACGTGGTGTCCAGGTCCCAGTCACCAAAGCACAAGTCCCCAGGCAGCAGAGGCTCTCCCCTCCCTTAATATCTTGGATGGCAGGGCCCGCCTTCCACCACCCAACATATGTCACGCGGATGGCTCTGGGTCTCACATCTTCAAACGTGCTTTGAACAAACATTAATGACCCCTCAGTGTTTCTCTGAGAGAGGGGGTGAGAAGGGAGGGGGGGCAAGCACCACCCCCATGCTGTCCTCAGCTGGGGGAAGAAACCAGGCAACAAAATTCCATGACTTCACCAAAGCCACAGACTTCAACTGGGGCCCCCTCCCCACCCCCCCTCATCTGCCCCAATGGCAACTTTTACTGGTTCACATCCCTCTTGCTGGGAATACTACTATTTAATTAAAAACGACAGACTTTTGTTTTCCTCTCCTTCCTTCCTCCTCCCTCCCATCCTCCAGGACTGGATGCCAAGGAGACCCACCAAAAACATGCGGGTAACATTTGTTATGGCTTTGAAGATAAAAGTCAATTGAAGTAAGCCCTCGCTGTATTTCAAGTTTCCCCTAAAGCATGGAGCAAGCCGCCTGGCAGTTGAGGAAAGGGAAAAAAAAAAAAAGAGGGACTGCAAATAAATGTCATTCTGCAGGGATACTTTGTAAAAATAAACAGGCTGAAAAAACCCAAAACTTGATTAATGGAAATCCACTCAGTTGGGCCTCTGTCTTGAGCTGCAAATGCATTTGTTCGCATGGCTAAATCGGATCATTTTCACCAGGCTTTAAATAAGTGAGTAGATCAAAAACTATAAATGGTGGGGGAAGAAAGGGAAGTTTGTAGTTCTGTTTCTAAAGGGCCCCCACCACGGTGCCCCCCACCCACCCAGCTTTGACCTTTACTGGGCGACAGCAGCTCCGGTTCCAGCCCAGCCAGGAGAGGAAGAAAAATAGAGAAGAGAAAGCCCCCCAGCTAAGCGAGGCAATGGGAGGGGGAGAGGGGGGGGGGCTTCTCCCAGATGCAGAAATTATTCCATACGTGCACTTTATCCACAAGCTCGCCTCCCAGCACCGGCCCCTGCAACTAAGGGGTGACACACACACACACACACATGCACGCACCTGAAAACTCCACGAGCCCCTCCCCAGCCCATGGACAAGACCAAAGAACTAACCAGACCTGAGACTCAGTCTGTTCCCTTCTAAGTTAAAAAAAAAAAAAAAAATTAAATGTCACATCAAAAAGTTGATTCATCCTTTGATCCTTGGCTTGCTCGAGTTCCACGCAGACCATCTGAAAGCCCCGTGCAGAGTTCCAGAGCTCCGAGGACATCTGTGAGCACCAGTCCCAGGCCAAGAGCCGGGGCTGGACTCACTCACTCCCCTGTCCCGTCGACTGCTCCCCCAGGAACAGCTCTCACCCCAGCAGCCTACTGCGGGAAGGCTCAGGGTAGGCCCTGGCTGCCGCCGCAGGAGCCCCTCTCTCTCCGTGTGGGCCAAGTGAAGGGGTACCAGATCTCAGTGCCCCCCAGGTTCTGCTTCCCCCATCACGGCCTCTTCTACTGGGGGTCCTGGTCGGATGGGAGTAATGAGTGCCACAGACGCTTGGAACACATTCGGAGGCCAGCACAGTCCTGCCCCCCACCCAGACCCCCCTAGATGCCTTCCTAGCAAGCACCCCCGCCTCCAAACCCACCTTTGAATGCTGGTGGCAGGAACAAGGTAGAGATCAGAGCAGGCCCCCAAATCCCTCGAGCACACACAAGCTTCCCCAAAGACCAGACCTGCACCACCTCCTGACCTAGGACCCTTCCCTCCTGAGACAGCCCTCTGCCCCCAGCAGGACAGGAGACTGACACCCGAGCCACCTCTAAGACTCCCCAAGTCATGGGGGTACCAGGTCATCTTGGTGAGGCAGGGGCAGCTGCAAAGGGACTTCCGGACTTAGAAGCTGTGCCAAGAGGGTGCTGAAAGTTGGGGCGGGTGGGTAAGGAGACCCGTCTGGGCCTGAAAGGTAGGTGGGGATCGTACCCGGGTTCCTCTGCCAGCGGCGCCGGCCGCCCGCAGCTGCCGGGGTCCAGAGCTGCCGCCGGGGCAGCGCTGCCTCCCGATCCACTCCTCGATGCCTTTCCGAGCCCAGGCTGCGCTCACGGCGAAGCTGTCACCTGGGGCGGGGAAGACACAAGCCCCTGAGTCTGGCCCCTGGGCTGAAAGTTACCCGACAGAGGAGGGAAAGAGTGGGCGCGGCAGAAGCAGCGGGGACGAGGAGGAGGGTGAACGCCGAGGCACCATCCGAGGGAGGGACGCAGGTAATCGGGAGAAAGGGGTTCAGCCCCAGCAGCAGAGACCCAGAGGGGAGCGCAAAGGGGGAGCAGCACCCTGGAGAAAGGGTCTGGGATCAGAAGAACGAGCGACAGAGGTAGGATTGCTGAGGAGCAGGCTTGAGGGTCGGGTGCAGTGAGCACCGGATGGGTGCAATGAGGACCGGTGCACTGAGCACGGGATGAGGGGAAGAGGGAAACTGAGGGTGAGGAGAGGGGCGCAGTGGGCGCAAGAGCCCAGATCCCGGGAGAAGCGGGTGAGGGCCGGAAAGAGAGGCGCAGCATCTTTCGGGAAGGGGTTCAGGAGTCTGAAGGGAGGGCTCAGCGAGCAAGGAGGGCGGGGACCGCAAAAGGAGGGGTTGGGGGTCAGAAGAGAGAGCACGGGACGGCGAGGAGGGGGTAGGTGGGGCAGAAAAAGGGGCGCGAGGGCTGCTCCCGGAGCGGGTTTATGGGACTGGTGGCCAGAGTTGGGGGTGGGGGGGGCCTGGTAATAAGATCCCGCAGGCTAGGCCATTCCGCCGCGGTCCGCAGTGCTTCCCCGTCCGTCCCCCCGGTCCGTGCCCCGCGCGCCCCTACCTTCCGGACTCTCCCTGCGCTTGCACACGGCGGCTGCAGGCACATCGCGCGCGGCGGCGGCGGCGGCGGGAGCCGGAAAGAAAGGAGAGGCAGAGAGTTAGCAATCGCGGGGGCGAGGGCGGCCGGGGCCAGGGGGCCGGCGCGCGGGCGGGGACACTGACCCGGCTTGGAGTGAAGTTTCCCCATGCTGGGGGCGCGGCGGGCGGGGGCGTCCCTAAGCCATGCGCCCGGCCCGCGGGGCCGGCGGCTCGCCGCGCCTCGCCTCGCTCTCCTCCTCCTGGAGCGACCCCGGGCCGAGCGGAGCCGGAGGCGGCGCCGGGACGCGCTCCTGCCGCCGTCGCCGCGGCCCGACTGACGCCCGGGCGCGCCGAGCCCCCAGCCCGCCGCCGCGGCCCGCGCCTCCCCGCGCGCCCATTGGCCGGGCGCGGCGCATCAAAGGCGAGGCGGGCCGCCGAGGGGGCGGGCCGGGGGCGGGCCGGGGGCGGGCCTGGAGGGGAGGGGCGGCGGGCCGGGGCGGGGCCAGGCGCCTCGGGGCCGACACAGCGCCCCCCTCCAGGCTGAGGTCTTCAGCCCCGCGCTGGGGGTTGCGGAGCCGACAGGTCGCGGGACCTGCGACCCGAGACCCGGGGACCCGGGTGGGGGAAGGGCCTCTGTTCAATAGGCGTAGGCATATTGGGACACAAACACCCTCCCGAGTCCTGTCTTCTCTAGAACTAACGCTGCCCCTCGCTAACAGTACTGTGCCTGCCCTCCGGTCTATTTTTCCTGGAAGAGGGCCGGGCAGGACTCGGTGGCTCCAATTTACAGGTGGTGTAACTGAGGTCGGGAGAGGAGACGCAGCTGCTGCGCTGCCCCTTCCCGATCTTACCACGACCTGACTTTTGCAGAAAGCGTTCGCCGAAAACTCGCCCCATGCTCCCACTCCGCCCCACTAAGTTTTGATTTGGGATCCAAGAGGAGCCCCCACCGCGCCTCGAGCCAGTTGTGGGCCCAGCCCACTCCTGGCGGCTACAAGTGTCTGAAAGCCACGAGTTGCCAGCCAATCGCTCGGATGCCTCTTGCCGGGGCCCGTGGGTGCCCTCCCGGGGTCGAGGCGCGCTGCCAGCTGTGCGGCCCGGAAGGGGGTAACCGCCGGGTCTTTGATCTTCCTTGGTTTCCGCTCCCTGCTGCAGCTCGCCAGACCCAAGGGCTTGTTTGTTTTGTCTGGGGAAGTCTCTGCGGAGGGGAGGGCGACATCAAGGGGTTCCACCCCACCTTTGTGGTTCGCCGGGAGAATGCCTGCTCTGCTGGGGACACCGTGGACCTGTTAAGCTCAGCCTGGTACCGGGTGGCCTGGCCGTGGGAAAAGAACCCTCTGTGCTAAGTAGTGAGGAGCCTGGCTCTGCCCCCTGGGACTGACTTCGCCGCGCGAGCCTCAGTTTTGCGGTCTGTAAAATGGAGGCCTGAGTCTGCCCTTTTCACCAGCTCCTCGGAACGGCGTTGCCCAAGAAAGATAATGTAAGCTAAATTTTCTATTAGCCACATTTTTTTTAAGTAAAAAGAAACAGGAATTAAAAGCAGCATTTATCACGATGAGCACTGAGAGAGGAATAGAATCGCTGAATCGCTGTATCACACACCTGAAACTAATAGAGCACTGTGTTAATTATACTTCAACAAAGAAATTAAAATAAAATAAAAGGAAAAAATTTTAGAAGCCTGTAAGAACATCGAAAGAAGAACGAGAGATGAGGAGAGATCTCTCATCAACGAGAGATGAGGAAAAAAGTAGGAAAAAAGTAAAAAGAAACAGATGAAATTAACTTTAGTAATATATTTTGTCTAACCCGATACGCCAACATATAATGAGATATTGTACATTCTTTGGCTGTTTGAAATCTGGTGTGTATTTTACACTTAGAGCGCATCCTCACCCAGACTCTCCACATCACGAGAGATCAATAGCCACGTGTGGCTAGAAGCTTCGGGGACATCACAGCTGAGACATCACAGCTCCTGATGTCTCAAAAGGACATTGGGAGCTGCAGGGGCCTCCGGAGTCATAAATCTCTTACAACGTCTCACTCCACAATGCCTCAACAATGTCTTAACTTCCATCGTCCAACTTCATGTTTCACACACTCTCGTTGGTGAAAATGAAGGCTAATCTTATAAGCAGTTATATTAATGCTGTTAGGAGGCTGATTTCATTTGAGGAGAGCTGGGACTCCCCAAAATAGTGTTACTGTCCATTTTATAGCACGCTTTTCTTTCCCCGGGACCTGCTACATGCCAGCCATCATCCAAAGTCCTGGCTAGCCCTCCCAACCACTCTCTGACACAGGTTTGGACTTGTTTTTACAAAGAAAGAAAACCACTAGGCTCAGAGAGGTGAAGTCACTTGTCCAAGGTCACACAGTGAGCCCGTGACTGTTTTCACTCCATGAGCCTGGCCCAACACAGTGTCCACCTCGCATCCCGCAGTTAGAGAGAGTCCCTCATCTGGAAACATACTGAGGAAGTGTCAGGTCCGTGACAAATAGTGCTTTAGGCACTTACGACCCTTCAGGGAACAAAATGATTCTCGCGGAGCTCCCACTGTACTGGGAGGAGGTCAGACAAGAAAGAATACGCTTAATGAATGGATGCTAAGTCAGAAGGCAATGCCAACTCTCCAGTGGTTTTTCAGAGACGGCAGTTCGTCCCCCACGGGACATTCGACCATGCCATAGGGCACCTAGCAACTGGACGGTTGGGAGGGTCAGGAGTGGGAGGGAGGTGGGGGGTTCGAGCATCTGATTCAGAGAGCTGGGGCTCTCCTGCAAACCCCTCCAAAGAAAATGGCACTCGGTTGGGGTTGCCGTCAGACTCTCTCACCCCCCAGCCCGCACCCCCGTGCCAGGGTACATCTAAATCAAAGCAGGAACCCTCGCACGTTATTTTCTCACAGCGCTCAAAAAGTTGGTTACTTCCTTAAACCGGTCATGGCTTTCTTCTTTCATGAGAAAAAAGTATCCCCTCTCCCCCTTGGGAATTTCTTTTTACAGTTCAAAAAGAGATGAAAGCAAGAACTAAAACTCCGCAGTTACCAGTTTGAGTCTTGGGGGAAGTAAATCCCAAATGTCCAGCGCAGACACAAAGGCCCCCCTCCACCTTTAGCCGGCCCTTCCCAGCCGGGCAGGCGCCGGGGACTTCGCCGAGGCTGCCATTGGAATCGTGACACCACCCCCCTCCACCTCCGCCACCACCACCACCAAGCTGGCCCTGGGGCGAGAAACCAGAGAGGTGGGCCTCGTAGTGGTAAAACCTTAGCCTGCCTGGGTCTCCAAGGAGGGGCTCCCCGGGCGCCACCAGCCCACCGTCCACCTGGGGCGGCTTTTCGGCTTGCGCCGGCTCCCCGCCCGCCCCACGACTCACTGTCTTTTTATGTGTTTTAATAATTTATCTGGCCCACTTCTTGGGCTGAATACTTACAGTGACACATCTTTTTCTTTGAAGATTTCCCATCCTTTGGGGGAGGAGAATGAGAAAGGATGGGAAGGAAGAGATAAGAGAGAGAGATTATAACAGAAACGGGTTTCATGGGGCTTGAGATTTAGCAAGGCTGGTTTAGGTGAAATCTGTTAGACGTGGAGCCAGGAGGTTTTTTTTTTTTCTTTTAAAAATCACATCACCCTGGTTGGCCACCCCCACGCTTGTCCACAGGTTAAAGCCGTCGGCTCTGGCTCCCTTCAAAGGCAACCTTCTAGAGAAAGCCCTCCTGTCCTTCCAGCCTAAAGAGCTCTGACCACTCTGATTAGCCCAGCTCCCCTCCCCTGCGTCCGGGCTTGGCATTCCTTATTTTATAATGAGGGCGCTCCGTGTTCCTCCTGGAGTCAGGCTGGGCTCCTTCCAAAGAGTGGGTCTTGTCTGGCCGGCATCTCCGGGTGCAGTACCCAGTACTACCCATAGGAGGTGCTCTAGACAGAATGAGAGGAACCCGTTCAGTCCCAGACACCGCCCAGCCCGGCTGCGTGGGTGGGTGCCTTGTTGGTGAGAGGGTGGGCGGCTGCCAAGCATACGCTCTGGGATGTACTGAAGAGGAAATTAATGTTCAATTCTGCTGGTTCTCCCTCGGCCCCTGGGTTGCTTCATTCCACCACGCCCACTGAGCCTCAGCGTTGCTAAGCGGCCTGGAAACCCGGTAAGGGACAGTTGAACCAGTCTGCATGAGAAAGTCACAGGAATTTGGGAGATGGCAACCAGGAAGGGGAAGAAATGTGTGTCGAGGGGACCCGAGAGTAGGGGAGAAGGACACTAAATCAGGGCCTTAAGAAGGGGCAATCTAGTGAGGAAGCATTGAGGGGGGGTGTCAATTACTTTTTAGGACATTGAGGTCTAATGGACCATTGGCAGTTATCACCTTTTGGACTCTAGGGTGCGGTCACCCTTCATTACTCCAAACGGCAAAATCCTAACCGCATGTATGGCTTGGTCGCACACTCCAGAAATGAAGGAATGAGCCCAGCGTAGATCATCACAGGGTAGCAAGCCACAGGCAGTGGAAATGTTCAGGGGTGGGGGGGGGAGATGGGAGCTGGATGTAGGCAGGGTGAACACTAGCCCCAGCCTCGGTCCTTGGAGACCAGGTAGAAGAGGCTGGGCTTCCCCCAGAACAAGGAGTGAGGTCCCCAAACCATTCTATTCAAGTCTTACAGGAGAGAGGCCCCAAAGACAGCTACACTGCTTGAGCCTAAGTGTGGATTGAACTGAATTGAATTCTCGTGCCACCAGCTTCTCCCAGGTTTAAGGTGTTGTATTTTTATTTTATTTTTATTTATTTGGGGGGAGTGGGAGAGAGAGGGCACAAGCCGGGTGCGGCCAATTGGCATTTCCCAAAGCAGGTTCCGTGGAGCACACCAGAGCTATGAGATGCTATCATGATGTAAAAGAAAGGGCCCTGTGGGAAACTTGGGGCTGCCCCAGCTTAGCTGAAAAGTGACAAGGTCCTTTTCTGCAGGACTTGTCAGAAACTTCAGTGAGCATCTGAGCTTTGTGAATCTTCCAGAGGAAGGGCATCCTAAGCAGTGGTTCTCAAACTCACTGACCTGGGGAACCCATTTTAGGAAGTTGGAGTGCAAACAAATGTTCGTGGCACACCCTTTGGGAAATGTCGGACTAGACGGCTTCTAAGGTTCCTTCCAATCTGAGATTCCAAGTCCTGATCCAGGGACCTAGCCTAAGAGGGTGGCAGAAAGGAAAGTCAGTGAGGACAGAGCCCATGGGAAGATACACCCACCCACATATGTCTACGGTGTGCACTTAGCATGTCCCAGGAGGTATGTGTCCACCTCCAGGCCTCTGAGCCGTCGGACACCCATTCCTCATGAGGCCCCACAGCAAGAAAGAAGCAAGAAAGAAAAGCATCGCTGTAGGAAAGTGTATGGTCAATTTGCTTGCCTCACCAGCCTTCTCTTCTAGCTAGTTTCTTCCCCCTCCCCCTCCATTGCCTTCGCCACCACCGCCCCCTTCCCCTTCCGTCCCACAGAGCGCAGCTTCCAGGGGACCCTGCTGCCCCGAAAGTACCACATGACCCCTTCGCTCCTCGGCCACAGCTGGCTCGGTGCCAGACCCAGGAGTCTGCCCTGTCCAGAATCCTTTGCAGGATTTGAATAGAAAGCCCCCGGGGTTTGGGGGCCTCTAGTGGGTGGTCTTAAAACCCAAGGCCTCCATAGTTCCAGGGGTGGGAACAGCTGCTTGGGGTCCACGTGGGCTAAAGAACAGGCAAAAAGAAGCAGGACTTAGAGCAGAGAGAAGCAGAGAAGAGAAAGACCCATGGACAGACTGTCTCGGTCCCTCATACAGACCATTCGGGCTCCTATCCTTGTTGCTTCAGCCCATGTGGGTCCCTGACAGACCCTTGGTCACCCCCTTTCCTGCACCAGGGTCAAACAGTCTAGCTGAGGGTTCCTTGGAATTTATTGTGCATAGGAATTCCCTGAGATCATGGGAAAACGCAACCTGGGGGGGGGACCCGAGAATCTGCATTTCTAACAAGCTCCCAGCGGAGACTGCTGCCCCTGGTCTGTAGACCGCATTCAAAGCTCAGGGAAGTTATGCTGTTCTCTGTAGCTGCTAAGGTTTATGACTCGCTTTGTCACTGAGTAAGTGGAGGGACAGAAGTCAGGGAGAAGGAACTTGAGAAATAAAGGTGTTTCTCTTTTATTAATTAAATCATTCAACAAAGATCTATTGAAGGCCTAATTTATACCAGGTTCTTATGTTAACCAGACAAAAATAAGTCCATGAAATAGCTGGTGTGTCTATGGGGGAAAAAATCAAGTGGGAAAGAGGGAGAGGAAGTACCAAGGGAGGGGTTACAATTTTAGGTAAAGGGATCAGAGGATAGTCTTTGAGTGAAGACTCAGAAACAAAGAAGGGAGCCATAGAGATGCATAAGGAAGCCAGAGGGAAAGCGAGTCCAGGCAAAGAGCAAGGGCAAAGGTCCTGAGGCAAGGACATGATATGAACATTTCAGGAACAAGGTGGGCTCTGAAGCATGGAGGAATGGGAACGGGGTGTGCAAGGGGAGGAGAAGATGAGTTTGGAAGGTGACAAGGCCCATCATGAGAACCTTGTGGGCCTTGCCAAGGACTTCAGCCTTACCCAAAGGAAATGGGAGTCATTAGAGACCTGTGACCCGGAGGGCCCAGGCTGCTGCCCTGTGAACAGAATGTGGATTAGGAGATGGCAACAGGAGACCTGGCAGAAGCAAAGAGACCAGTAACAAGGTGACTGAAGCCACGTTGTCGTGACATGATGGAGGCTTACACCTGAGTGATAGCAGCCAAGGCGGTGAGAAGTCAGCTGTGACCATATCTGGAAGTCAGAGGCAAGGAGGTTAGCAAACACAGTGGATGTGGGTTGGAAGAGAAAGAGGAGTTATGGAAGATGCAGAGGTTTCGCCCGGACCCACGGGAAGGAGGGAGCCTGCAGGTGGAGCTGCGTTCAGGGCGGGGAAGCTCCTGGGCTCAGGTTGAGCACGTTACTTTGAGAGGCCTGTTGGAAAGCCAGGAGCTGCAAGGTCAAGTCAACGGGTGCATCCATGAGCCTGGGGGTCAGAAGCAAGCTGCAGACTGTGGAGATAAACCCAGGCCTTGTGAGAGTATAGACAGAACTTAAAGCCTGACAGTGGATGCAATCCCCTGGGGAGCGAGTGTAGCCCGGGAACAGAATTGAGTCCTGCCGCCCTGCCAAGTTTAGGGGTCGGCAAGCCTCTCCTTAGAATCCAGCACTGCCTCCACCCCCTAAGCTCCATTCGGTCCTCCCGGGCGCCCCTCCCTTCTCTTCTCGGTAATCCTTCCCATACCTGCTCACCACCGCCTGCGCCGCCCCCCAGGCTGGCAGATTCCTGGCTCAGCCTCTGAACTCTCAAAGCACTTCTTTGTTCGAACCGGCCCCTGAGATAAATGAGACAATGTGTGTGAACCGCTTATAGCGTCCGGCACGAACCCGACCCAGGCCGACGCCCGCTCTCCCTGAGTGGCGGTCACGGCACGGCGCCCCGCCCTCCACGCGGGGGCCTGACGCTGCGACAGTCAGGTCTATGCCGGCCCCACCACACCACGCCCAGCACACAGTAGGGGCTTTAGACATGCTTGCTGGAGGCAGGAAAGACAGCACAGGGACCCATCTGACCAGAGGTGACCCTGTCCCCCAAAGCCTCTCCTGGCCCTTCTCCAAGCCCCTCCCACATCATTTTTGTTTCTTCTGACTCCGTGCCCAAGAGGTCACTGCCCCCCCACCCCACCCCCAATCGCTCCAAGCAGCTTCCACTCCCAGCCGGGGGCCGGGGGCCGGGGGCCAGATGGAGGCTGCCGCTCAGGCACTGGCCACCGTGGTCCCTCCCCTCTGAAACCACAGGGATGAGGGTTTTCTCCCCCATTTGCATCTTCGCACAGCGGCTGGGGCTACATCCTCCACCTGGCGCCTCTTTTAACATCATGGTCTGCGGACTTCTCTGGGTGACAAGTATCTTTGTGCTGGGCGCCCCCTCTCCAGCCCCTCCCTCTGTCCCTGGCTTCCGACTCTGGCCGGCTTCCGTCTGCACAAAGGGACCATTGAGAGGCAGGCGGTGGGACGCCGCCTTTGATCTGGGGTTCTAATAACGTGTGTATGTTAGAGTCCCAAAACAATGCAGCAACCTTGCAGGATGGACGGAGGCAGGGGGAGCACGACAAGGTCCACAGGACGGTAACCCTGGAGGCTGGCTTGTGAGCATCGGCCGGCACATTTGAGAACATCTCCGTAGATTCTCCCCGGTAAGGAAGACGCATCACGCAGAGGAAGGCCCTGGTACCCTGTGGCATGGCAAGCCAAGCTCTGCGAGGTGACGGGGACAGCATAGGAGCGCCACAGAACCAGGACTCACAGGGTCACCGGGGGAAGGGCAGGAAATCTAAGGGCAGGGCTTGGGCCAGGGAGGCCCAGGGCCATGGTGCCATCGGCCCAGCCTGAAGGCACCGCTACAGTTTAACCCCGGCCCCCACCTGAGGGCTCAGAGTTGTTCGATCTTTGGATTTTTCAAGAGTAGCTAGAAAGCCAGGTTTCGAAGCGAAATCTTCCCCCTTTTTTTAGTTGGCAACTAACTGTAAACATTTTAAGTATGGTTTGCAAGCCCTACGAAACAGGCCTGCCTGCTGGAACCCAGCCCTGGAGGCAGGGAGGGTGTCTGGTGGGAAGGTGATCATTCAGACCAGGCCCCCAGGCTCTCTCCAAAAGGGAAAGATTGTGGGGAGGCTAGTCTGGAGCCTGCCACTTCAGTATCCCCCAAATACCCTCATGGTCCTTAATATTAGTCCTCCAGTTCCTCGGCAAATGAGTAGCAAGTTCCTCCAATGTGCCCAGACTGGACTGGGCAGGAAGGATACATAAATTCATCAGATAGGCCTCCTGCCTGCCCTCAAGTCCGGCCAGGAGACAAGTGTAAGAAACGAAACCATACTGAGGACCCACAGTTGCCAGCCCCTGTGTGAAGGGCCCTGTGCGTTCTGTTATCTCACGTCTTCCTTACAAACCCCCTGGAAATGAAGGGACTGTGGTGATCATTTCCACTTTATGGATGAGGAAGTGGGCTCGAGGAGAAGAACAGAGCTTCTCGGCCAAGTTCAAGAGACTCAGTCCTCCACTGCCTGCCAGCCAAGCCCTTACATGTGGCCACTACTGGACACTGTCTCATAGGCTGCAAGTTGAGTCCCCTAGGTTTATGCCACATACCACCTGGAGTTGTGCAGTGTATAAACCGTGCAACTGTACATGCCAACCAATTAATGTTCATTGAGGTATATGTAAAGCCCTGGGGTTCAGCCAGGGAATGTTGAATCTGGGACCACCCCTTGAGATCATTCGTCCCAGCACAAATCTTGTTTCTGGTAAAGAAACAAGTTCCTCCTTTGCCCAGATCTTCTGCCTTCCAGGGGTACCAGAGAGAAACAAAGACCATGCAGAACATTAGTGCTTCCTGTCTCCCATATCCGCCCTCAGTTCTCTCATCTGGAAATGGGGCCATGCAGCTGGGAAATGAACATGCCACAAACAACTGGAGAGGGGTTATAGGCTCTCTGAGGTGCCTCTGCCTTCCTCATCTGCCAGCTGGGTGACCTCGGCCGGCTGCTTGGCCTCACTTTCTCTCTGTAAAATGGTACGCAGCGCCTGGCTCAGGGAGGGCTCTCCATAGGCACTGGCCATCACTAAAGCTTGTCGTCGTGGTCATCATCTCTATGACACCCTCCCCACCATGGGAATCATGCTCAGGATGGGCCAGCCTTACCTCCTGCATAGAGACTTCCATGGCTCCCACTTTCATCTGGCATCAGGCCAACGTCCAAGAACCCACGAGTCTACACACCACAGTGGACCTTTCATGTTTGCAACAGAGGGGCAAGGTGATGGAGCTCCCACACGGTGTGAAGTGAGGCCTGTACCCCCTGCGGCCCTCCATCCTCAGATGCTGTGTCCCAGAGAAGGGGCGCAGGGACAAGGGCCAAGCCTCCTCCATTGCTTTGGGTGTCTCCAGGGAGGGCCCCAGCCATAACCCAATATCCGAGGCTAGCCGGTCAGGCCTTGGGAGAATGAAAAGTGGAGGGCCTGGGAGCCCCTGGCCCCCCTTCTTCCTGCCCTCCCCTAAACATGAACCTGCCTTTGTACGAGCTTGCTTTCGGGTGCTCAGATGGTCCAAGAAGACATAAGGAGGAGTAGCAAAGTTGCAAAAAGTTCTTTGGCCTCAAGGAAAACAATGGGAACAAAACAGCCATAAGTAAAGGTTTTACACAGAGGAGAGCTGTGGGCCCTCTCAAAACCAGCACCCCTTCTGCTCAAGTTCATGTTCTAACGCACATGTAACATTCTAGATAGCTCTAACCCCAGGTAAAAATAACCCCAATTTAGAGGCTCCTGGGGGGTTCAGTCAGTTAAGTGTGTGCCTTCCACTCAAGTCATGATCCCAGGGTCCTGGGATTGAGTCCGAAATGGGCTCCCTGCTCAATAGGAAGTCTGCTTCTCCCTCTGCCTATGCTACTCCCCCTGCTTGTGCTCTTGCTCTCTCTCTCTCTCTCTCTCTGGCAAATAAATAAAATAAAATCTTTTAAAAATAATAATAATAATTCCAATTTGAAAAAGTTGTTAATGCCAATAAAAATGCCAGTTTTTCCGTTCTTAAAAATTAGCAACCTAGGCGACATCTGGAAGGCCAGTGTCGGGGTGTCTGCTCTCCCCCTCACCTCCCATCCAGACCCCTTCACCTCACGCTGAATGCTAAGTCCAAGGTGACCCACTGCAGGGCTGGCAACAGGCTGCCCTACGCCTCGAGCAGGCCAGGCACCGTCAGACGGACCCAGTGTCAAGGACATGAGGTACATGGGAAGTGTCATCACACATGCTAACAACCACAGACCAAGGTGAAGCGTGAACCAGCGTGTGGAAACACTTGGCCCAGAGCCCGGCAAAGAGACATGTGATAAAAGGGGCTTTCGTTATTATTAGTATTATGAAAGCACTAAAAAATAATGTTTTCTTTAGCACTTTTCGGTTGTAAATGGCAGTGACAAAACCCACCTGAAACTAGCCCAAGCAGAAAGGAACTTTATGGGCTCCTGTAACCCAGGTACTGGGAAAACAGGTCATGAGCAACTTCAGACTCGTGACCTAACAACCTTGCGTGGAGAGTGCAAACAGAATTATTGGTCCCCAGCTCAGGAGAGAAAAATCCTGGGGAAGGACTCGGATTGGTCCAGTGTGGGTCATGTGCACATTTCTAAACCAATCACTACAGGAGTTTGGTTGGCCCAACCCCGTGGCCCAATGGAATTGATTGGCGGCTCTACCCCCGCTCCCACCACAATAATGGATGGGAAGGAACAAGTCCTCCAAAGGAAAGGGGGCGACAGGAGTCATTATCTCACTTGAGGAAGGCAGAATGTCCTTATAACTCCACCTTCCAATGTGCAAAACTCAGGCCCTGTGAGAAAACTATTGCCCCCACTTTATGGATGGGAAAAGCAAGTCTCAAATCTGTACAGTAACTTGCGCAGGGTCATATCATCTATAAGTGGTGCCCCTGGGACTCAGTCTAGGAGGGTCTGCCCCCATAGTGTTCCTTCTATCTATTCCCTATATGCCCGACATAAGAAGAAAGACCTTGGTGGCACAGGTGACATGGAGAGCAGAAGCCACATGTCTGAAGGAAAGCTGGCTTGGAGAGGAAACCAGAGGACGAAAAAAGAATAGAAAAATCTGTGTCATACTCTGACCCAGGCTGCCCTCCAAGGCTTGGTCTCAATGTTCAGGAAGAGGATTTGGGATTTTTCAGCTGGTGAGGAGAGCCATAAGACATTCTTCTCCACATGACCCTGGTTCTCCAAGGACAGAGGAAAACCATGATGGGGTGTTGCCATCAGGACTGGCCCACTGGATCAGTGGGCACCACTGGAAAGAGGCCAATGCTGCCCTTGAGGGAAAAATCATTCCATCTCCAAAAGCACCTGCAAGATCTTCATTCCTCAAGATAATGACAGGCCTGTCTCCTTCCATCTCCCTGACCTGCCCATGCTATGTCACACGATTCATGGTGAGCAGAGGAAGGCTCTCCCATACCCAGGAGATTGGACTTGGCCTTGTGATTCGTTTTGCCCAGTTGAATACGGGCAGGGCTGACGGGGCCAGTTCCAAGCCAAGGCCTTCAGGAACAGTTCATATTTCCACTCTTCCTCTTCCTCTTCACGCTTCTACAATCCACCGTGGAAGTTTGCCCCAGGTAGACTTTTGGCTTGGGTCCCAAAATGAGAGACACGCAGAATGGATATAAACCCAATCCCCAGCCCGGCTCAGCCAATCCTAGTCAAAACCATCAGAGTCATGCCCGCTGGTTTCCAGAGCTGTAGTGAGAAAAATAAATCTTTGTTGTTGTGTGATCCCGCGCGGCATACAGCTAACGAGTGCATCAGGTGATTCAGAAGCTCATCCCCGATTAAGAACCATGGGCCTAAAGGATAGAGTCACAAATGTTTAGCCTGGCACTCAAGACCTTCCTCACTCTCCCGTCTCTCTCTGGGCTCATCGCCTCGCTTCCTCCTCTGGACCAGTCAAGAATCTGAGTGTCAGAGTCTAACCGTGACTGTTTCTAGCAGAAAAGGGACTCGCCGGTAGCTATGAAATCAGACTGAGAAAATAGACCGAAAGCAAGTAATGTCAGGGAGCTGGGACCAGCGCCATAGAGAGGCATAGCTAGAGAACAGACCACCACTGGCTCCCTGGAGCCAGGATGGTCCTCTCTGGGCATGGGATCCTCAGGCCACTGCTTTGCAGGATGGGAATCTTTGGCTCCCCCTGCTTCTTTGAAGAGGGAAGCATCCCATTGGCCCAGCCACACCTTAGCCATTAGAGGAGAAAGAACAGATATTTGATGCCTAAAGACAATAGGGTCAGATGCAAGGCAGCCCAAATCCCAACTCTCTCCTGAATCTTCGTACTGTTTACAGAGATATAAACTCTTGAACTTGTCCTGGTACATAGTAAGTGCCATATGAATGTTTCTCAAGAAAGAATAAAATATTCTAGAATATTCTAGAACATTCCAAAACATTCTTTTAGGCCACGAACTACCTCAGGCCCTTTAGATTTTCCTTTTCCGATACAGTAAATTCGGATCCTTTCCAGGTCGGCTTAGAATCTACCCCTTCCCTGAGGCCTTCCCTGAGCTCCAGGTGGGAAGTGGCATCTCTTTCCTCCAACATGCGTGTTCTGCCTGTTTTATTTTCTGATACTGAGCAGCTGCTGGAGTCATCCGTGAATCTGTGAGGACTGAGGTCTTCCCAGTGCTGAGGCCGGTGCCTGGGGCCTGATGCAAAGAGCCTCTGGGTCAGAATCCCTCATTCCTCAGGCTGAGATTTCAAATAACCACTCCCAGCTTCTGAGCTGAGCACATTGATTCTCCTACTCAGAAGTGCTTTGCAAATTGGCAGCTCCAAGAGGAGCGTCCTGGAACCACACTGGGTGAGCTCTGCCCCAGAGAAGAGAGCTGCTGGGCCCACCCCTGTGCCTTCTCCAACCCGGGGCCCCCTATGAAAATTACTTCCAGCTTCTAGTCTCCCATGCTAATATGAAAGAGCCTGCTGAGGACGGGGGTCCACCTCCATCTCTTCGGACCCCGCGACCTGACCCCTGGTGCGCTCTGATTCCCGATAGCCAGCACCTGTGTCTCATGGCTGGCAAGATACCTTCAAGTGACTAGAGAATTCGGCCAATGCCCAGCAGAGTGAGAAAGTCACTCTCCTGGTTCTCTTGCTCCTCTGCAATCCTGAGAAAAGACTCACACATCTCCAAAGCACCCATGTGGGGGCAGGGAGCCCACACGACCCTCTGGGGAGGTAGTTCTTTGCTTGGTAGCCCATCCTCCTGGATATCACATCCCCGATATCCTACCCTTGCTTGATTATCTGTGCCCTGACTGACGCTTTCCCTTCCCGGGCCCGCCGTCCCATGTCCTGCACAGTCCCTCCTCTTTCGAGCTGCTTCTGGGAACCCAGCCTAAGAGAGTAGAGTGGGAGGGAAGCTACAGTGATAAACGTCACCATTGACTAAATGCCACCCTACCTCCAGATCCTTTCATGCCTTATCTCTGTCATCATCTCAACGAGAGGAATTTGTATCCGCATTTTAAAGGTGAAGAAATCGGGTGCCTGGGTGGCTCAGTTGGTTGGGCAACTGCCTTCGGCTCAGGTCATTGATCCTGGAGTCCCAGGATCGAGTCCCACATCGGGCTCCCTGCTCTGCGGGGAGCCTGCTTCTCCCTCTGACCTCTCCCCTCTCATGCTCTCTCTCTCTCTCTCTCTGTCTCAAATAAATAAAATAAAAATAAATCTTTAAAGGTGAAGAAATGGAGTCTCAGAGCAGGTAAATACCTTGCCCGTTGGTACTCACTGTTGGGCCAAGATTTTCTCACTACTGCATGTAATGCCTCCGGTTAGGAAGATGCCACCAATAAGGTGTACACACATATCTGTAAGCTAAAATTTGAGAATAAAAGCCGTAAACAACCCATTAAATAAACACGGGCGATGACAGCGTTCATCCATGGGGGAGGCTGAAGGTGAGGTAGTGAGATTTTTGTCTATTCGGCATGCGCCCCCCCCGCCCCATCTTTTTCTGGTATCAGACAGGGATGGGCACGCAATCCAAATTTCTCTCCCCAGACCTGGCCCTTGAACTTAGGGGGTGGAAGTTGGCTGCCGCCGAAGCATCAGGTGACAGATAAGTATATATCTGTGTAAGCAGGCTTGAGCAAGATTTTTGCCCCTGCCGCCTCAAGGATCTTGAGTGATGTCATAAATGAGAAGGGAGGGACTAACACCTCCCTGGATGGGCTTCCTTCGTCTATCTCCTTCTGTTCGTTCTTCTCCCGGACTGTGCGTTACGAGTTTGCTGAATTTCTTTCCTGTGTCAAGTCCACTGGTGCTTTCCCAGGTGACACGGGAGAAGGAGTCAGGTGGTCAGCTCGGGTAGGGGTCACCTGGCGTGCCCCCTGGGACAAGCAGGCTGGGTGCTGCGGGCCAGGGGGAGGAGATCCCCTTCTGGGGCCACCCCTGACTCCCCGTGTGCCATTGGGTAAGAGTCTAGCCTCTCTGGGGCTCCACTCCCCTCTCAGAGAATGAGGGGGCCTCTCCAAGGTCCCTTCTAGATCTAAGAGGTTCAGATGTTTGGGGTAAACATGACAGCACATTGCCCACATCACGGGTACAGACTGTCCAGGGGGAAAGAGGCAGCCATGCCGGAGTAATGAGGCAGCATGAGCTTCTCTGGACTGTCTCCTCAGAATCTCCTTGAGCTTGGGAGCCCAGAAGTGCCACGTTTTCCTCTCCTGCTCCTGCATCACAGCCACTGTGGCAGTAACGGTGATCGGTGCCCCAGCATCTTTGCCCGTATCGGTTTTCGAAATAGAAGGGCCACGCGTCTAGAGTCTCGGGGGTCCGGCCCCCCTTGCCGCTCAGGGTAGCTTTGCGTGATGGGGAGGCGAGCAGAGCGGACATGGGACCTGCCCTTCACCCTGTCCCCCATGCTGACGGAGGGCTGGGGCACGGACAGGGCGCCCTGATCCAGCTTCAGCCACGAGGGGTGGACAGAGAGCCAGATGGAAGGTGCTTGGACCCCTGACCCACTTGATGGACTCCAATTGCCCTCCACTCCCGGACTGCTCCCCTTCTTGGTATTTCACATGAGAGAACCAGCCTTCTGTCTTGTCTAAGTCGCTGTCCTTGGGGGCACGATCCTTCCAGCCGTTTACGCTGTGTTCCAACTAACACCTCCCCCCACAGGCCGCCCGGCTCACACGATGTTCTCGGAGGCCTGCCGTCCGGGGCCGCGGAGCCAACCTCCACCAAGAAGAGAGGGAAGGGAAGAGGGAGACAGGGCTGCGGGGGAAAGGGAATCGGACGCTCACACTGTTCCAGGTAGTCATCGCTAGTATCTAGAAAGCTTGGACTTCATCATTGGCAACACGCAACATTGCCGTGACAGGCACGTTTCATTCCTTCATTCATTTGCAAGGAAATGTCTGCCAGCCCTCAAGTCTGATGAAGCATAATTTCTCTGAGTTTTTTGGCTTGTTTGTTTGCCCCCAAAGTAAAGGTGGTATTCAGGGAGGTCAGGTTTCTGCACCAATAATTCTCCCCAAGACAACTGTTGTATTTCAGTCCGCAGGAGAAAGGCTGGATGCATTTCGTGGCCGAAGATATTGAACTGGCTATACCAAGGGTGGAGAAATCAACGCATTAATACATTTTCCCGCTTCGAGAACATTCCTCGGTAACCGGGTCTCTTTCTGTGTTTTGTCTTCACTGCGAGTGCATCGTCGTGCTCCGGCATTGTCAGGTCTGCCCATCATTACTCTGGCACCTCCGGTGTGAAAAGGACACACCACATCTCGGTATTATTACTAAAATAGCCCTGACCTCGTAGACCCCCCGAAAGGGTCTTCTCCTGCCGTGCTTTGACACGCACTGCCTTTTTTTGTTTGTTTTTATAAGCATGTAAACATACGTGCCCGTGCACATGTGCCCACACACTCAGCGGCTGGCAGTGGATTTTCAAAAGGGCATTTAAATATCGAAAAGAAGAAGGACGTCATCTCAGCAGAAAGGACAGCCCGTTACACAGAATGCATTTAGATTTACGAACAACCCATGGCATTGTCCTTACTTTTCGGGTCCTGCCAAGGCCCAGGGGCAGATGTTGGCAGGGACGACTGATGCGCGGAAACGGCCTCCGGCATGACACACCCCTTTCCTGTATAGACAAGAGCAATTCTGCCCCAAAGGGCTGCACGTTAGTGGGGGGCACACGGCTAGAAATGGTTTAGGGGCGCTGGGCCCTGGCTTTGCCCGAAGACAGGGCACCAACTGGCAGGAGGACCCCAGGTGAGCTCTCACAGCCACTTGCCCCTCCCAGGAGAGCTGGGAGCAGACCGAGCAGCCCCCCCGCCGCCCCGCAACGTGCCAGCCTCCCGGAGACGTGTGCACAGAAGTGGGTTGTGTCCGAAGCAGGTACAGTGCCCGATCCCCTAACGAGCATCCTGGGGAATAGGTTTTCTTCTTCAGCTAGAAGACACTGCTTGGCCACTGCCCGGCTCCCTTGTCGGTCCCCGTCGCCTCCCCTCCCCCCCACACGGTACCCTGTGACATTAAGGGAGGAAATGTGGAGGTGGTGGGCCTTAGCAGGGTGCGTGGTTGGGAGGCTTCAGGGGTCCCAGGTGTTCATCGGCCGGGATGGCGAGCCTGGAGTGGAGTCAGCGTTACCCTGGAAAACCCCTAACGTGGCCCAGAGAGTAGCATAGGATTTCTACGGCACAGACCTTCCCCCTGGGATGCCAAGCCAGTGGGCAGAGGGGCCGATCCCCACCTCTTCTTCCAGGACTTGGCTTCTGTGGGATGTGGCCATTGGGAATTTTATGTGTCCGTTTGGCTCAGCCACTGACAACCTAGACAATTGAGTCAAACATTAGCCAGGGGTGTCTATGGTGTTTCCGGATGAAATTAACCCCCGCATCAGTAGACTGAGTAAAGCAGATCGCCCTCCCCAAGGCAGGCGGGAAAGCCAGCAGACCTTTGCCAACAAAGGAGCCATAAGTCCCCCAGAATTCTACAAAGGGCAGGGACCCTCTGCGATGTGCTTCGGGGCCCACCAAGATTTGTATCCGGCAATGTGGCTCGCCCATTGCAGGCAGAAGGGCAGAAGGGTGACTTCGTGGCTCGAACTTAAAAGTTTCAAAAGCTTGATGGATTTTAAGTCTGTGGCCAGTGAGGAGAAAAATACACCTGCGGGGGCCCCTGGATGGCTCAGTGGGTTAAAGCCACTGCCTTCAGCTCAGGTCATGATCTCAGGGTCCTGGGATCGAGCCCCGCATCAGCTTCTCTGCTCGACGGAAGCTTCTCTGCTTCCCCTTCTCTCTCTACCTGCCTCTCTGCCTACTTGTGATCTCTCTCTGTCAAATAAATAAATAAAACCTTTAAAAAGAAAGAAAAATACACCTGTGGAGGGGCGGGGGTCTCTAAGGGGCCTCCAGAGTAGTATTCTGGATTTGCCTGTCCTTGCTCAGAGGGGAACTGACCCGACCTTGCAGGCTTGGTGACCTCCTCCATTTCAAGAGCTAACTCCGAGTTATCCAAGCCCCGTCTTGGGTCCCTCTTGCTTGGAACCAACCTCTTGCCAGGAGCCTGCTGCCTCCCTGGGAGCTTCCCTGTCTTCTTAAAAACTCACTGAATATACACAGGCACCGGGTTCATGTTCCCCTGACATCTACCAGCTGGTCATTCAGAAGCAACACCAAATGGGTTGAAACTACTAACGAGAAACAGAAAAAATAAAACAAAAGCAAAAGAGATTCCATGTCAAGGAAAGAACTGCTTTCTACTGTACAGCTGGAAGACAAATCCAGACGGTCCTCAGGCAGTTTCCCCGAGAAGCAGGACTTGCAGGGAGGCAGGGAGAGCGGGCTGTGATTTCTGCCGCCTCGGCACGGAGCAGGGAGAGGTGGGCTGGACCATGTGGGTGCCAAGAAGGAGGAAGACCCCATCGCCCCAGGAAATTGCTGCTCCCTGCCCCGTGCCGGGGACCAGTGTGGTCAGGGATGACGTTCATATTCTACCCCCAGGCTTTCTCCGATGAACAGAACCACCAATCTAGAAGGGGAGAGAAACCACAAGTAACCAGAAATGGGACAATGACGATGACAAGATAGCATAGCAAGCAACGTCATGGGCTTTGAGCACGCAGCTCCTCGACTTCAAATAGCCACAACTCCGGGGCGCCTGGGTGGCTCAGTCAGTTAAGTGTCTGACTCTCGATTTTGGCTCAGATCATGACCTCAGGGTCCTGAGCTGGAGCCCCACCGCTCAGCGCAGAACCCGCTTGGGATTCTCTCTCTCCCTCTCCCTCTGCCCTTCCCCTGCTTGCTCACTCTCTCTCTCTCTTTAAACACCCCCCCCCCCAAATACCCACAATTCTGCTTACGAAATGTCCTTAGGCCACTTCCAGCCCACCCTCTGCCTCAGCTTCCTCATTTGCAGAGTGGAGATGGTAACCACTCTACCACCTTATCAGGATGCAGAAGGATTTGAAGAGTTAATAAAGAGATAGCCCTCAGAGAGTGCCTACTGAATACCTATCCCAGGCTGTCACCTTCAATGTCATATCCTCATATGGTAACACAGGGGCTTCGTGGGCCAGCAGGACCCACGTTCCCAGCTTACTTACCTTGCCTAGAGAATATGATGCAATCTTCTCAGCCTCTATTTCCTCATCTGAGAACCAAAAAGACTGCCTTGGGCATTATGACTAAGAAAAAGAGAATTATGGAAATAGTTACTCCCTAAACTAGAAACGGCATCCCGTAGGGTTGTGCAGTGCACAATCTAAGCAACTGTCCCTGGCAGCCCAGATAGTGGACGTAAAGGAGTTCGCACATTGGAGACACCAATCCTAGGCCTCTGTCTGTATAAGCTCATATATCAAACCACTGACTTTAGCCCACTCTTTTCCATGCACCTTCCTCCATACTAAGTATGGTGGATGTCAACGCTAAGAACTGCCACCCCCTGTCGGCAGGCGCCTCTGCTCTCAAAGAACAAAAGTTCCTAGCTAGAAATAGTCTAAGCCCAGCTATCTTTCAGGTGAAGAAGGGCATGCTTCCAAAACTACAGTCATGCTGTCTCTACTGGTGGCCCTTCGGTGTGTGCCCAGAGTGGGGATGAGGGCGAAGGCTGGAAGAGGGTTGTGGACCCGACCCCCCTCCACCCCTCCCAACCCTGCACCAGTCAGTTAATCCACTTCAAATAGGACAGCTCAGAAGGAATCCTGAGTGATACCATTTTTCTATTATCCTTCATTACCACCACTTAGATCTTTTATTTTATTACAAACATTCTTTAGCCCAGGCACGGGCTGATCTCCTAATTGGAGCTGCTGCCTCCACCCCCAGCCAGATCAAAGCCGCCCTGTTTGTTTGTGGAAGACTGAGGATGAATCCTCTTGCCCGCCTTTGAACATGAAGGCCCTTTTGTCTTCCAGCTGAAGTCATCCCTGGCCTCAGGCGGGGAAGAGGCTGGGGGGAGGCGGTGTCCATAGCCTGGCCAGAGGCTTGGACCCAAGCTTGAGCAGGAGAGAGCTTTCACAGTAAGGTCTCCCCAAACCGCCCTGCCTGCCTCCAAGGGGGTGTCTCAAGGTGCAGCCCCACAGTGTGCCTTATTTGACCCCCGTGGTGATTTCTCATATGAATACTAATTCAACTATTAAACAGTTTTTTAAATATATCAGAGACTTAAGTACTTCTTGAAGAAACTGAGTATTTCTCTTCTAATTTCTACTTAAAAATCAGATTATCTGGCAAAACTGGGCTTCTATAAAGGAAATGAGATACCCAGTTTTCTAAAGTTTTTTCCTGATCCTTGGAGCATAGGAATCTTCAACTCTATTTAGATATCTCACCAAAAAAAAAAAAAAAATCTGTTGCTGTAAACTATTGATTCCCTTGAAGTTCCTTCTTGCATATCCCTGGGCCCCCCAGAGCCTCTGCCCTGCTGTTGGAGATTATAGGGGGTGGTGGGGAAATTATTGTGCCCATTTTGCAGATGAGAAAGCTGAGGCTCTGTAGCATTGAAGTAACCAGCCTGAGGTCACCCAGAGGCTAACGATTGACTCCAGAAGTAAGAATTACAAGACAAAAGGAATCAGCAATTATCTATCCTCTCCTATTTTGATATTATGCTCAATATAGCTATTTTGGAAAAGAAAGAGCAACAAAGGTGCTTTCCTACGTACATTGGGATGCTTGATGTTAACACTAAAGGTCTACTGTGTGCAAGGAGCTAGACATTATCTACTCTTCACAACAATCCTATGAGATGGGTTACACTTTCTACATTTTGCAATTGAGAAAATCAAGGCTTCGGGAGCTCAAGGGCGTGCCCGAATTTACACAGTGGGGCCAAGAGCTCCACCCAGGTCTGCCTGGCTCAAAACCCCACTAAGCAGTTTCATGCCAGGTTCATCATGAGCTAGGTGATTGCTTCTCAGAGCCTTGGGTTTTCCTACATGACGTAGGGGCTACGGGCTCTGAGGACCGCTGTTCTGCCCAGCACCAGACCTCCCCACCTTCTCTGCCCCATGCCCTCCCTTGAAACAGCCAGTTGGACCAGTGGGGGACACCTGCCCCAAGCTGGGCTCCCCAGATCCTTCCTCCTGGGGAGTGGGATCCAGTCTGTTAAACTGTGTCGGGGAATGACCAGCATGGGACAACAGGCAAGCCCGATGATGAAGTGTTCAAAAGGAAAGAAGGATGAAACTGACGTGCAGAAAGAAATAGACACACAGGCGGGATGGTCCCAGGGAGCCTGGGGAGAGGCTTTCTGAGGTCCAGCCCACCGCCGGCCTTTGCCCTTTGCTGTCACCTGTATCCTTCCTGTGGCTCAGCAAGTTAGCTTACGGTGATGTGCAAGATTATCTGTTCTTATAGCCATATGATCCACAACGTAAATAGTAAAACAGATCCGAGTTCTAATCCTGCCTTTGCCCCTGTGTGCTTTCATCACCCGGTAGCTATTAGTAGTAGTAGTAGTAGTAGTTGTATTAGTATTAGTATTAAACAGCTTTAGCGATAGGGAGAACAAGCAGTCATTTTAACCACCCACTGACTATTCCACTTTGCAGGTTTATTTACAAACTGATTTTCATCATCCACAGATTTCTTTCCATCGGTTTCTACATGTTCGGGAGAGACGGAATTATTTTATCTTAAGCTAAAACCCCTGCAACTGTGAAGGCAGAGGTGCTTACAACAAAAATCATGGATGACGGGGGTATGAATTTTACTTCGTGAGCTAGATGTGTAAAATAAAGCCCTTATTTTATTTTTCTAAAATCAAATTAAACCAGACTCCAAGCACTCTCCCAGCAACCTGGCTAGGAATGTGCACCTGGCCACTGCTGACGGGTCGACCCCCCAAGGGAGAGCTGGACAACGCCACAGGACCCCCGCTCCCCCCGAGGCTGCAGCTCTCTGGCCTCCAGCCTCACTTGAGCTTGGGACCTTTGCGAAGACCTGGGGTCTGAGCCCTGCCACCCCAGGTGTAGCCATTCCCCTCAGAGGGGCTGCCATCCCCCACTCCCCGGTTCCGTCCCCTAGGGACCCAAGAATCCCACACACCCCTTTCCTCTCTCAGGGAATTTCATTTCCCTCTCATAACCACCTCTCCCTAAATCAACCTCCCCTACTCAGGATCATTCTTCTCTCTCTTTCCCTCTGGAATGATCTAGAACATCACACAGTTCTGTGAACATTACACAGAACATTACAAAGCAGGGTCCTGGACCAGCGGCATCTGCATCACCTGGGAATTGTTAGAAATGCAAATTCTTGGGCCCTTTGCCCAAGTTATTGCTTGGGCCCTTCCAAGTTATTCTAGCACTTGTCAAAGCTGGAGGAGCCCTGGTCCCACATAATCCTCAAGTGAACTTATAAGTTTAAAACCAAAGGCCAAGAATGTAAGGTGTCTAAAGACAACTTCAAGTTCTGGTCTCTGCTGCATAATATCCTCTCACTTGGTGAGCAAACAATAAACACCTGAGCCCTGGGCTAGGGAAGGACAAAGGACTCCCCTAGCACATATGGCCATGTGGGTTGTGCACTGCACAACTCGGGGCGGGGTGGGGGGGCATTCACCACCGCGTGAATGGCACCATATGGTGGCCAGTGGGGGAACATCAAGGTACCAAGGAGCATATGGAGGGGTCTTGAGGTCTTTTGAAAAAGTCGGTTTGGGGGATTCAGTCCCAGACAAGGGGTCCCTGGGAAGATGGGAAGAAAAACAGTGCAAAACCTGAACTCAGCCCTAGGGGGCGCTGTCTATGTGGACAACCCACATCACAGGACAAACATTAAACATACTATTCAGAGGGTCTCAAAGTCCAGTGCCTGCAGGAATGAGGCTGGGGCATAAACGGGCAAGGGGCTGGAGAATGGGGCCGACATAAAGAGGCAGGAGTTAGCCAGCTTCGGCCACGACTGCCTTGTGGGACACTGGGCTCAACCCTGTCACATCTTCCCTTTTTTTTTTTTTCTAACCAGAAACCCAACTTGTACATGAAATCTCTTGGCATCTCTTTAAATATTACAAACAGATTCTGATTTTTAAAACCACTTTATATTGTATCCAGAACATATAAATGACTCTCGAAACCTAATGAAAAACAAACTAAACAAAAGATTTGGACGCATCACCAAAGAAGATACACAGATGGCAAATAAGCACATGAAAAGATGTTCGACATCATTAGTCATTAGGGAAATGCAAATTAAAACCACACTAACATAACACTATGTGGCTATTAGAATGACGGAATTTAAAAAAAAAAAAAAGATAATACCAAGTGCTGACAAATATGGAGCAACCAGAACACTCTTGCATTGCTGGTGGGAATGCAAAATGGGACCGCTACACTGGGAACAGTTTGGCAGTGTGTTATAAAGTTAAACATACGTTTCCTGTCCAGCCCAGCAACCCCACTCCTTGGTATTATCTAGGAGAAGTAAAAATTTATGTTCACACCAAAGTCTGTAAGTGTACATTTGTGATGGCTTTATTTGTAATCACCGAGAGCCAGACATAATCCAAGTGTTCCTCAACTGGGTAATGGATAAACAAATTGTGGTATATCCACGTAACCGAATGCTGATCAGCATTAAAAGGGATAAACCACCTACACGTGCAAAAAAATTGCCAAATCTCATCGGCATTCTGCTAAATTACAGAGCTCTGTCTTTTGATTAAAAGTCGCCTTTGTGGAGGGTCCCATTTCTATAACATTCTGGAAGAGGCAAAACCATAGGGACAGAAAACGGATCAGTGGTTGCCGGGGATTGGGAATGGGGGCGGGCACAGACCAAGAAGGGAGTTTGGGGTATTTTGAGGAATAATGGAGATCACCATATGTTGCTTGTGGTGATGGCTTATCAAAATTCACACTACATCCCAAAAAGGGGTGAGTTGGGGAAGGAAATCATAGGATAATTGTCTTTCTCTGATTGACTTATTTCACTTAGCATGCCACCCTCTAGTTCCAGCCACGTTGTTGCAAATAGCAAGATTTCATTTTTGAAGGCTGAGTAATATTCTGGGATATATAGATCAGGGACTGCTTTGTCCCATACGCAGAGCGATACACACGTATCTCACATTTTCTTCATCCATTCATCTGTTGATGGACATCTGGGCTCTTTCCATAGCTTGGCTATTGTGGACATCGCTGCTATAAACATATGATTTCACTCATATGTGGAACTAAGAAACAAAACAGAGGAGCCGAGAAGAAGAGAGGAAAAAATAAAACAAGATGAAATCGGAGAGGGAGACAAACCATAAGAGAGTCTGAATCATAAAAAACAAGCTGAGGGCTGCCGTAGGGGAGGGAGGTTGGGGGATGGGGTAACTGGGTGATGGGCATTGAGGAGGGCACGCGATGTAATGAGCACTGATGAATCACTGACCTCTACCTCTGAAACCAGTAATACACTATGTGTTAATTGGATTTAAATAAAAAATATAAATCTAAAAAAATAAAAGAGTATGGGGAAGGAATCACGGGGTAGGGAGCACTGAGGGGTAATTAGCATTCCAAAAGAGGCCCATCCCCAGGGGTGCCCAGGGAAATGCTGGCGAAAACAGCAGGGAGAGACTGTCTCTGGCTCCTGGGATGGGCAGAAAGGAAGTTAATACTGAGAGCTGGCTGTGGTGTAAGCAGGCCCTGGGGAACTTTCTGTCCAGTCCTCAGCCCGAGCGAGCTGCGGGTGGCAATCTCCGGGGCTGCTGTCGGTAATCCTGAAGCCCAGGTGAGACCCAACCAACTAAAAGCAACCTCAGCGGCGGCCCCCGCATCAGAATTTTAAAACGCTGTTAAAGTAGGTGCTTTAAAAGTGGGACAAAGGTAAGCGCATGTGTATTTATACAAACACGTATTTACTGGGCGAGATTAAGGGAGATGTGTCCGATTGCCTGCTCCCAGCATCTCCTCTGCCACCTCATTTATATTTTGCTCAGGTCCAAGGCATTAGGGTTTAGAGGGAGTCTGGACTCCATCCCCAGGATGAATCTTGACTGGTCGAAACTCTTCTCACCAAATGCCTGGAGTAGAACCAGTGGGGTATCGGTTCTGGCCAGTGAGAGGCAAGGGGTGAGCTGCGGGTGCTTCCAGCAGGGGGGTCTGTTGCCCTTAAAGAGAGACACGTGAGAGAGAGCCAGCCGTCTCCTCCCCACGGGATGGTGCCACGTGAGCATGCGATCCTGCAGCCATCTTGAGGCCATGAGGAGGACCAAGCCAAGAAGTCAGGCTGATGCTAAGAACAGTGGAGGGAACGAAGGGATAGAAGTGAATGCCCAAGAGACTGTAGAACCAACAGGGAGCTGCCCTCTCCCTGAGCTTCTCTTATGTGAGATAATGAGTGACCTAGTGGTCGAAATCACTACTTGTTGGAATCTCTATGCCTTAAAACTGACAGCATCTGCATGACTCCCCGAGAGAGGTCCAAGTGGCAGACTGCAGCAGATGGCAGGCTGCTGTGGGTGCCCGGCTGAGCCAGGCTTCCAAGCCCTTTGTGGACTTGGCCCGGCCTGACAATTCCCCAGGACCCGAGGCCTCTGGTTCGTGCATCTCCGTACGTCTAGCTCAGTTGGAACCTACTATCCCTTTAGTGCAATGGGCCAGTGTATGGATCAGGGTCCTCTGGGAGGACTGATGCCGCTCGGATGCAGAACATCCCAAGGAAAGCGGTTCTAGCAAATTGGATCTCAGTTTCCTCCTCGGTAAGATGGTGATTAATAACACGAACATCACAGGCCCTTTGTGGGCCTTAGAATGACTACACCCTATCAGGCCCTTGGTCAGCACACAGAGACACTGGTCTCCTTGCAGGGATCACCCCCATTCTCAGCGGCCACTAACCCCGGTGACATGTCACCCGGACTCCTGGGAAGCTGTGCCTCATCTCTCCTCAAGCCGATCAGCCACGCCTAGAACGGGAAGAAAGGCCTTTGTCCCACCCTCTGTTCTGAACGGAAATCACAAGGATATGCAGGAGACAACGAGGACCCGGGCTCATCCTCCCTTGGGAACCGGGGGACAGAGAATGGGGAACAGAGAAGGAACAAGTGTCCCTGAGTAGCCGAACAGAATAGCCAGGAGGAGGGGAGGTCGGGAGGGGTTTGAGGGTCCAGCAGGAGCACGGAGACCAGATTTAAGAGTCCGTTGTGAATAGTGGCTACAAAGTGTCCTTGCACACGTTAGCCCCAGGCCTGCGCCAGCTCTGTGGAGGGGTCTGTATTCACCTCCATTGCTCCGATGGAGAAGCTGAGGCCCCAGGACTCACACACGCACCTACACAGCAACCAACCTGGGGTTCAAACCCCGGTCCCCAGGGTCATCGGGATTAAGGTCCCAGCTCTGCCACTAACTCATTCATGGAGCTCAGGAGAGTCCTTGCTCCTCTCTGGGACTCGGTTTCCCCACACTGTTGATGACTGGAAGGCCTTCCCCGTCCTAATGCCCCAGATCCCAGAAAGCATGGTGGGCCAGCCCTAGCCCTCCCTCGACTTTGGGACTGGCCACTCCTACGGGGACTCCCCCCCACCCCAGGCATACTTTGGCACTGATCCCCAGACTGCCCTGCCCTGGGCAAACAGTGGCTGGGACCCCCTGTCCCAGGGAGTTACCCCAGCTCTGAGCGCTCAGCTTTCTGGAAGAATGACCCCATTCTTCTCACTCACGGCTGTCCCCGGCTACCCCAGGCCACTTCCTCCTTCCTGCCCCTGTAGAGAATGCGCCGGGTCCAAGCTAGACCCCTGCTCCCTGCCCAGCCCCCCGCTCCACACCCGGGCGCACACACACACTCACTCTCCCCAGCGCCTTCGGCATCAGGCATCTGCCGTCCTTCTGGAATCGTGTCAGGCCCAACAGGAGCGGGCAGGCCTCCAGCCCCAGAGGCCCAGGGCCCCCTGCCTGCCCTCTGGACCCCCCAGGGTCTGCCCAGGTTGCTTGGGAAACCATTTCAGGTCATTTGAGATGATTAGGAGTCTTAACTCTGTTTTGAGCTAAACAAGGACAAGCAACAAACCCCTTTCTATCAGAGTGCGTCAGCGGGAGCTCTCCCAGGGGCAGGGAGTGGCGGCTGGCTCCACCCTGCTTGCTGCCTTTTCCTTCAGCTCCACAACCTTCTACTAGCAGGGGATCTCCTACTGGGCTGGCATCAGCGTCTGGGGAGGTTCGAGGGGCTGGGCGGGTTGGGCTGTGCAGAAGGGAGAGGGACCCCAAGAGGGAGCAGACTTAGTCTCTCCCAAAGGGTGTCCTCCCAAAGCAAAGCCATTCGACATCTGTGTTCTAGGGCCTTCCATGTAATAGCCGACTGTGTCCTCCATTTCTCCGTGGTCCTAAGGATGGAAAGACCCCAGATGTTGGCCATCACTTTCTCAGGGGACGGAGACACTCTCATCATCCTTCCCCGCATGTTCCAATTTAGCGCCATGAGCAATTACGACTTTTAACATTGGAGGACTAAGGTTCGCCGGCTTATAATTTTTTATGCAGGGGCCCCTGGGTGGCTCAGGGGGCAGAGGCTCATAAGCCTCTGCCTTCGGCTCAGGTCGTGATCTCAGGGTCCTGGGATTGAGTCCTGTACGGGGCTCTCTACTCAGCGGGGAGCCTGCTTCCCCTTCTCTCTCTGCCTTCCTCAGCCTACTTGTGATCTCTCTGTCAAATAAATAAATAAAATCTTTAAAAAAATTTCCATTGCAGGAGTGATTTATTGGAGGTAACTATAAAAGTTACTCTGCTCACTATAAAAATTCAGACAATAGCAAGAACAGTAAAGAAAGTGAAACGACCCATAATCACGGATTGGCCAGGAGAAATCTCATTCTGCTTTTTCTGAGTCACAGCAATGGAAGGCCTTAGGAATCAATGTGTCGGGGGGCCTGACTGAACGCCTTCCCACAGTGGGCTCTGGCCTGGGCCCGTGGGAGCTATGACCGTTGGCTTCCCTAAGCCTGTGTTCCTCGGAACCACATTCCAAGGGAGGTAGAGAGCTCCCCACCAGGAGAGGAGTTCAATGAATGCCAGTCTGTGCCTTCTCAGTGTGCTGGAAGGCCCACGTTCCCAGACATTAGCTATCACCACACCCCAGTCCAATCTCACTGAAACTTGGCTTATCAATTTGATATTGCCAATTTTAAAAACTGTGTCTTATGCCAAGCAAAGATCTTTAAGAAGGAAATCAGAGAAAAAAGTAAGTACAAATAATTAAATGAATAAAATAACAAAAAGGAAATCAGCAATTAGTCATTATCACCAACATTTTGTAAAAGAATGGATGTTTAGGGGCGCCTGGGTGGCTCAGTCAGCTGATCAAGATCTGACTCTTGATCTCAGCTCAGGTCTTGATCTCAGGGTCATGAGTTCAAGCCCCACATTGGGCTCCATGCTGGGCATGGAGCCTACTTAAAAGAAAAGAAAAAAAAAAAAGGATGGACATTTAAACGCCAAAAATAGGAAGGACTAACTCTCAGAAGAAAAAGCTTTATGAAAAGCTCAGTAAACTGCCTTTGCTTGCTTCATCTTGCTATGGGGGATGTAAGCGCTAGAGGAAGGGCCATGGTCCGGAGGCAGGCTGGGAGACTAGAGTTTCCTCCCAGGAAGGAGCAGACTCTCCAGCCTGACCCGCCTTCCCCAGCACCGTTGCCCCTCCGGGAATCCCTTGGGACTTGCTTTCCTCCTGGGGCTGAGGTCTCATTAGGAATGCATGATGGGAGCAAAGAAGGTTCCAGTACCTACTGGTGCCTTCGGCACCCTCCTCGCTTTCAGCACTCATGCACCCTCTTCCCGGGGGAGCTCCCCATCTGAAAAATCTGGCCACACAGATCACAGGGGGGTAGGCATGGGCGGTGGAAGTCAGGGTCAAGGCGGGTTTGGATGGTCTCATTCATTCCTCCCTGCACAGAGGGGAAACTGAGGCCAGAGAAGTAAAGCCAACTCCACATCAACAAGTTAAGGGCTGAACCAAGACAATCGGTTCTAGTCATCCTAGCAACAACAATTATGAATGTTGGTTGAGTTCCAGCGTCCGCGTCTCACCCCAGGCCCGAAGCCGCAGGAACGGATGTGGGGACTGACGGCCCTGCAGATCCTGCGGTCCGAGGGGAGCCAGGACTTGCGGAGAGAGGAGATTCCGGTGCCCCTCCGATCCTCCCACGTGGGCGCCGCCGCCTACGTGCGAAGCCTGCCGGGTGTAGACAGCCTGCCGGGTGTAGACAGCCGGGTGTAGACAGCGCCGCCGCCTACGTGCGAAGCCTGCCGGGTGTAGACTCCCGGTGTGGACATTTTGAAGCTGTTAGATTTTTCTCTTCTTCCGACCCTCGGCCCCGCCCCCACCCCTCCCAGCAAACGGGTGACAGGAAACAGCCAAAGTTTCTTAACTTTTCTTTAATCTTCCCCTCTCTGGCAAACTGAAAAATCAAACGATAATTGTCTGGGTGATCTCATTATTGTCAACAAAATCCAAGCCTTGAAGTCAGAATCCACTGAAACGCTGACACATTAAACACAAAAGGAAACTGTGCTTGCATGTTGTTCAATAAATAAATAAGGCCGGCGGGAGCTCGGCGCGGGCCCCGCACACGGAGGGGCCGGGCTGTCGGAAAGGCTGGGACGGCAGGACGACAGCGGGACCTGGGAGCCGCCGCCTCCGGGAAGGCCCAGGTCCGAGGGGTCGATGGCCCATCCTTTCTGCTCATATCAGCCTGCCCAGGTTTGAACATTCCAAACCTCGGTTCCCGGCCGAACGGAGCTGCGGGTTTGGGGAGCATGTGACACACACACTAGGGAGCAGGCTGTAACGTAAAGTCCGCAGGGGGAGTCTGGGGAGAACCAGGGCACAGCGCCTTAGAAGGCCTGCCTCGTTGTAAACACAGAAAAAAAGGGTATCCCTCATTTGATTGCCTTCTCCTTATGCCTTCTGGTCTTGATTTTTCTGGGGTCTTATCAAAGTCCTAAAAATTGCCAGGATGACATATTGCGGATCACACCTATGGTAAATGGGATCCTGGATGGGACTGAAGTATTTGGGGGTATCCCTCCCCTGCTCCCTTCCTGTCTGTGACCCTCCGGGCTTGTAGGGATGGACCAGGCCGGGAGGAGAGGGCCCATGGGTGAGCGCTACCTGCACACAGCTTGGTGTTGACCTTGTGGCCTCCGGCCTCCATGTCCCTCTGCCCCGAGGCAGCTGTGGAGGGGCTGATGGGAGGGAGAGGCATCAGGAGACCCCAGTCCTCTTCTGACTTGAACACTTCCTGGTTGTGTGACCCTGAACGAATCCTTCCCCACTCTGGGTCTCAGTGTCCCCATCTTACAAGGAAAGGACCCATTGATTCTGATCTCAGCCAGCCTGAGACTCCAGCGTGGAAAAGAATGCCCTCCCTCCCTCCCTCTGCAGAATTCTCCTCCCTCCCCAAGTACCTTCTACCCAAAAGGAGCCACTGGCTGTTCCTACACTGACAAGTTCTATCTTATTTTTTATTTGTGAAAAATTCCCGTGAGCACCTTGGATTTTTGCCAAGAGCCTCTTGCCTGTTTTCCCATTTATTTTGTATTTTGCAAACAACACCTTCTGTCTTGCCCGTTCGGTCATGGCGTGAGCAGAAGGAATGAGGGAAGACGCAGGTAGCCCTGACCCACTCCTCAAGCCAGAGATGGTCTTGACTGCCCCTCTCTTCCCTCCTTCCTCGTGCCATTCCTCTATGCCTTCGGCAGAAGAGTTCGCCTTCCTGAGCCTCAGTTTTCTTATCCGTAAAATCGGTGTGTGTTGGCATGATGCCTGGTACGTGGTCTGTCCTTTTTTCTGCCCACAAAGAACTACTGAGTTACAAGCCTCCCATTCTGCTATCCTGGGAGGCATGGTGCAGCTGGATTTCCTCTACAAAGCCAGACGATTCTGACGCTCGCCCATCCAGTCCCTGCAAAGGTCCCCCGCACTCCATTCCCCGTCTTCCTTCTCGTACACCCGCAGGAAAACTCCTCCCCAGGAGACGGTGGAAATGAGGCTGAACTGCCTTCTACAAAATGCAAAGGACTGCACGCTTCTAAGGAACTAAGAAAATATGTTTATCTTTTCATCTAGCTATGCCTTGTCACCTTGAGCAGGTTCTAAACTCTTTGAGGGTAGATAAAAAAGGCAGGAAACTAATGTTTACTGAAGACTGTGGGAGACATTAAGTTCTCCCCCAATATCTGGCTTATATTTCCTCTCTGGACCTATAGAAAACCACATATCCCAGCACCCTTGCTACTAGACAAAGCCATGTGACTAGTTCTGTCCAATGAATTGCGAGCAAAAGCGATCTTCCCAGTTCTTCAGCGCATCTCTTCCTCTGCTACAGGGAACATGGGGGCTTCTTGCTGAAATCGTGCAACCAGAATTTGAACTGGATCATGTAACACACACAGATGGAGGATGGGAGGAGCTGCCCTGGAGAATGACCTAGACCTACAGCAAATTTTATAAATAGAGTGAAAAATAGGGGCACGTGGTGTCTTGGTTGGTTAAGCATCTGCCTTCAGTTCAGGTCATGATCCCAGGGTCCTGGGAGTCTGTTTCTCCTTCTACCCCTCCCACCACTCATGCACAAGTATGTTCTCTCTCTCTCTCTCTCTCTCTGCCAAATAAATAAAATCTTAAAAAAAAAAAAGAGTGAAAAAGTAACTTCTATTGTGTTAAGCCACTGAGCTTTGGGGGATGTTTGTTATGCAGCATAACCTCACCTGGACTGACTGATACAAACACTATCCTACGCACATACATTCATATACATCTGTTACCTCTCTTAATCCTCACCACTCTTAAGGTAGGGATTATATTAGCTCTATATTCCAGATGAGGAGACAAAGTTAGATATGTTAGGTCACTGGCCCCAAGTCAGGAAGAGGTAACCCAGGGGTTAGAACCCAGGTTTATTTGCCTCCTGAGCTCCTGTTCTTAACAAGTAGGCTCTAACCCTCAGAAAGGGGAAATTGGGGAGGCAGTGCCCCTGGTCAGTTTGGGGTCTCGGTTGAGTAAATCATGATCCTTTGAGTGTGGCCTTCCAAAGTCTGGGAAAAAATGTTCCCAGCTAAAAGTAGCTACAGCAGAGGGTCCCAGCCAAAGTCCAATGAGAGGCTGGCAGACTTCTCCAATGGCTTGGAATTCTTGCTGGCCAGGGTTCCACTGGCATGGAAGTGTTTACGCTTGCCTCAAATTAGTTCTCCCACGCCTTCCAGGGCCCTAGCCCATATTTGGGATGGAAAAGGGAAAATGATTCCCAGTGGGGATTCAAAGGCATCAGAAAAATTCCATGGGGGCCGCAGCCTCTCTCCATGGGGACCAGGGCTGGGAGAAGTCACATCTCTTGGAGGCTCACACCTGGACCCTGTGCCCAGCAGGACAGCCAGACTGGCAGGACAGAAAGCCCCTCACATGCTAGTTCAGAAGAAAGGCATCTCTGGAAGGACCCCTAGAAGGGCTAGTACACCTTCTAGCCAAATTAAGTGCAAGGATCAAGAAAGAAGAAAAGATCTAACTTTTGTTTCTTGTCTGTGGAAAGTGGGCTTTCTTTCTCCCTTTAGGAAGGTGTCTGGGAATTGGATTCCTTTGGCTGTGAGGAGCAGAAACCCCAAATAAAAGTGTCTTTGTGGAAAGAAAAACTCACAGAAGACCACGCAGCATGTACCCTTTTTATAATGCTCAAAAACAGGCAAAACAAAATAACATGTTGTTTGGGTGTACATTTCTATCTGACAAAACTACACACACACACACACACACACACAGAGGAATAATAAACATAAAATTCAGGGCAGTATTCAGCTGGGGCTTCAGGAGTGGGGTGATCAGGGGGCCAGTTCAAGAGAACCATGTACAGGGGAGGAACTACAATGGGTGATATTCTAGTACTTGAGTTTTGAGTTGCGTGATGGGTTCACAGCTGTCTGTGATATTAACAAGAATACCAGTGGCATGTCACAAACCAAGGCTTGTGATTGGCCCAATTCTGTCCGCCTGTGAACTTAAATCTGTCTTCAAAGGGGACCTCAGTAGCAGTCAACACTGACACACCACTTCTTGAGTGCCAGATCCCGTTCTAATCTCTTCACACATACAGACACACGTACACCTCACTGCAGCCTTATGAGGTGGGTCTTCTTTTATGTCCATTTTACAGATGAAGAAACTGAGGCAAGAGAGATTAAGCATCCTGGCCAGGGTCACACAACTAATGAATGGTAGGCAGTCAGGCTCCGGAGACCTCGCTCTCGGCTGCTGCGCTAATAAGGATGCTAACACATCAGCCCAGGGCAGTTCTGTGGCTCAAAGATGCCATCAGAGAGGCCTCCCTGTCATCACACCTGCCATGTCTCCCCACCCCCCCACGGCCACATCATATTTGCGTTTTCAGGCAATCATGTGCAGTTTGGCAAAAAGAGGAATTTCCACGGATGAGGAAATCCTTTCCCAGATCTTACTTCCGAGACTTCCCTTCTGACCCACTGGCCAAGCTGAGTCCCAGGCCCGGACCCAAAGCAGTCATCACGGGCCACCGTAATGGGGTTAAAACAATCACAGTTCACCCCTTGAGATGGCAAAGGTAGGTGCGAATGACCGATGGGGGCAGCCAAGGGCATCTGTGTGGAGTTCCCTCTGCAAGGGCTCTGAGAGGAACAGACTGGTGACCCCACTTGGGACCTTGAGCGCCCTGGACGGAAACAATGTCCGTCCCCTGCTCTGCCTGTGTCCTTCCTAGTTGAGGCCACTTAAATAGCAGGCAACTGGTTGTACTGGACGCATCAGTCCTGGGGACTGCCGAGCTCACAGTCCCCTGCTGAGGGAAGAGGGGATAGACTGTCCCTAGAGCCCAGGTGGCTGACGAATGTGTCATCTTGCCTCTGACCAGAGATGGTCAGTAGAGAGTCGACCCCCTGACCTAGGGAGGACCAGGAGAAACTCTACTTCCTGGCTTATTGGTCTAGCTTTGCCTCACAGCTTGGTTACTCTTCTTCCATATGTTATTCGGTCCCTCCAGGCAGCTGCCTGAGCCTCCGTGGGCCCAATCGGATCCCCATTGGTCTCTCTCTACATGTATGTTGCGCTGTGCCTTTCTCACCCTTCCTGTGATGATGTGAGATGATCCAATGCCTACTGATGAGATGCTACTATTGACCTTCTGATGACATGTCAGAAGGAGGGTCATCTGCTTACAGATCATGGTTGCCTGGGAGTAACAGAAGCCTCGGGAATCAAAACCTCGGATAAGGTCGGGGGCGGGGGTGTGGGGGGACTATGGGACATATTTCCGCCTTGGACCTTTTCATCCGCATCCCTTCTTCCATCAGAAATTACCCTTCCTCACCCTTGTGCACTGTTGGTGGGAATGTAAATTGGCGCAGTCACCATGGAAAACAGTATGGAGCTCCCTCAAACAAGGACGAGTAGAACTCCCCTATGATCCAGCAATCCCACTTCTGGGTCCCTACTGGAAGGAAATGAAATCGCTATCTTGAAGAGCTATCTGCATTTCCATGTTCACCAAAGCATTGTTCGCAGTAGCCAAGCCATGGAAACAACCCAAGTGTTGGTCAATGGAAACAACGTAAGTGTTGGTCGATGGACGAATGGAAAAAGAAAACGTGAATGTTGGCAAAAGGGTAGACACTTTCGGTTGTAAGATAAATATGTTCTGAAGATCTAATGTATGGCAGGATGACTCTAGTTGATCAAACTGTCTAATATACTGAAAATTTGCTACGGGAGGAGATCTTAAGCATTCTCACACACACACACACACAGAGATGACAAAGGTGAGGTGATGGTTGTATTAATTACCTTGATGGTGGGGATCCTTTCACAATGTATACATATATGAAATTACCCCGTTGTAGACTTTAAATACTTACATTTTTTTGTCAATTACATGTCAGTAAAGCTGGACAAAATTATCCTTCCTCAGTATCTATCACTCAGGGCCCTACGAGGAGATCAAAACCAAGCTAAAAATAAACATCCAATTTATATTTTTTAAACAATCCAATTTAAAAATGAGCAAATGGCCTGCACAGACATTTCTGGGATGAAGATACACAAATAGCCAGTAAGCACGCTCAAAAAGGCTCAACATGACTACTCATTAGGGAAATGCGAATCAGACACAACGGCATACCGCTCAATAGCATCAGGACGGCTGTCATCGAAAACATAAACAAAAACAAAAAAAATAAAACAAGCGTGGTGGGGATGTGGTGAAATCCAAACCCTCGCGCACTGCTGTTGGCCATGTAACATGGCGCAGTTGGTCTGAACGATGGTAGGAAGATTCCTCAAAACTTAAACATAGACTTACTCTGCAATCCAGCACTCGCACTTCTGGGCATATCCCCAAGAGAAGTGAATGCAGAGTCAAACGGATGTTTGGACACCCCGTGTTTGAAGCAGTAGTATTTACAATAGCAGAATGGAGAGGGGACCCAGGTGTCCTTCAGCAGACGGAGAGATAAACAAAATGGGGAACACGCATACAATGGAATATCGGTCACCCTAAAAAATGAAATTCTGACACCTGCCACGACACGGATGAACCTTGAAGACACAGACACTACGCTGACATTAGTGAGTCACCAAAGGGCAAAAACTTGAGGTTTCCACTCGTGGGAGGCACTGAGAAGAGTCAGATTCATGGAGACAGAAAGAATGGCAGTTTCCAGGAGATTGGGAGCAGGAGGGGAGAAATGGGGGCTAGTGTGTAATGGGGACAGAGCTGCAGTAGGGTAAGATGAAAAGGTTGTGGAGATGGATGGCGAGGGGTGGTGGGGCCCAACCACGTGAATGTATCGAAACACCCACAACTATACACTGAAAAATGGTCATAATGGTACTGTGTTCTGTGTCTTTTACCACACACACCAAAAAAGTAGACCATTTGGTCAAGTGTGAGGGCTTGAAGGAATCCATGAGCCCACTGTGCCCTCATTCATTGTGTAGATGAGGCTCAGTGGAGAAACAGGTTGTTCTGGAAACAGCTGTGACCACAAGGGTAGGGGGAGAGCCTACATGTCCTTACCCTCAGGCCTCGAGCAGCGGCCCTTCGACTCAAGCATCTGAACTCTGTGACCAGTAGCTGGACTCAGCCCTTCAGAAGGTCTTGCGACCCACCACCTGGATCCCTGACCCAAATCCCCTTAAGGAATGGGACAGATGTAGGAGACTCACAGCTCTAGGGGGCAGGTGGGTCTGTACCCAAGCTTTACCAGACTATTCCTTAAAGTGAAAAACCTTGGAAATTCCCACTTTGCAATTCTGACCACAAATCCCTCACCGCAACTCGATGGCGATTCTTTGAGGAGCTTTGTGGATTTCACAACTCTCTCAGCAAACCTCTTCTGACTTTCAGCTTCTCTATCCAGCCGGGACCCTCCAAGATGGCCTACTTTTGGGGCCTAGCTCAGAGCATCCCTCTGACCCCTAGACTGGGGTGGCAGAAACTTGGCACATGGACCACTATACCCCCACCCTGCCCATGGTAGGCATCACTAATCGATCAAAAATCTGTTTCCCACTGAGCAGGATAAAACCCTGGGAATCACACCATCACAACCTCCAGCTGTCTGATCATTCAGCCCTGGATCACCTCTATCTTGGCCTCAATTTCTTCCCCTATAATGTAAGATGATTCTTATGTCCCTGCTAGTGGTGTGATCCAGTGAGTTCTCTAATAATGGACTGGACAATTCTGTACCACCTAACAGAGAGAAATTCTATAGTGTTCTAGATTTTTTTTTCAGTAGATCTGCCCTCCCCGTTTTACTTGCAGCAGGGAGGGATGTGAAGCCAGACATCGGGACCTGATTGAGCTCCTAGCCAGCAAGGTCTCCAGCGCTTTCTGGGAGCCCATTTCCCACTTCCTGGAAGGCCCCAGAGCCAAGATAGTCCTAACACTTCTCTTCAAAGTGGGATACCCCATCCTCCCAGCAGGACTTCGGATTAAGACCTCCGCCCCTCACACCACCCCTCCCCCTTACTTGTCCCGTCCTCTGTCCTGGGAGGGCAGCTATGTCCCTGAAATGGAGCATGGGTAGCATTTCTCGTTTGCCTGCCTGCCAGCCAGCCTGGCGGCCCTCTCCACCCAGCCCCTGGCCAGCCACACAGGATGCATCAGAGGAAGGGGAGAGGACGGGGCCGCCCACTTGCCACCACGCACCGTAAAAGAGAGAGCATTAAATCTTGGCCCCCATCAGAGAACTGCCTTAATTAGGGTGGCGCCGAGCAGGACGCTGTAATTAACTGTGTGTCTGCGTTTCCCTCGGAAACATCCATTTCCAGAGCTTTGTGATCCAGTCTTCCAAGAGAAGCTCAGCCAGAAATTCGGCACCGCGCAGCCCCAGAGGGGAGGGATGGCCAGTTTCCCCTGCTCCTTGCCTCACGGCCCCGCTCAGGACGAGTCTCTGGAGGTGGGAGCCGTGGGTCCTTCTGATAAGGGTGTTAGTTGATGATGGGCTCAGAGCTACTCGCTCCCAAAGCCCGGGAAACCTAAAGGTGTGGTGTCCGTGTAGGTGGATACCCGTTAGGTTTACCTGAACAATAACCATTATACCCGTGACTTTGATTTCCTTTACAGCCCCAGCCACCTGTAGCTCTAGACGACCTAGGCTGGCCAATCAGAGTTACGTCCTCGGGCCACAGGGATTGGCTCAGAGTGGGTCATGTGACTGGTGCTGGCCCAATAAGCTTCTGCGTCAGTACTCTGGATGGAATCATCGGGAAATGGGTATTTGCTGGTTGAGCCGGTAGGGTAGGAACCTGGATGGAGCTGCCGGGGACCAGGTTTACCACTGCACTGGGAGAGCCTGCCTGAGAACAAGGCCAAGTTGGAAAAGTTATTTTTAAAAGGTGGAGGAGGGTCAGAGAGCAAGAGACAGAGAGACCTGATGACATCCTTTTGAACAGTGGAATTCAGCCATAGGGGAAGCAAAATGCTCCCGCGGACTTTTAATGATGTGAGAGGCCACAGATTCCCCACTTCTGTTTTTGTCGATTTGAAGGGAGTGTCACTGGCCACGTAAAGAGATTTGGTGAAGACAGAGGTCACTACATGGACGCCATCAAATGCAATCGACGCTCGCATACTATATACATCCGAGGCACAGGGGACAGTGGGGAGAATACATGGGGGCCAGGGAGGTGAGGGCCAAGAGACAAGCATGGGCACCCAACCTTGGCGAGCTTCCGGCCCTCATGGGGAAGAAGAGACGTAAGGGTAAACTGGATTCAGTGTTCTAGAGCATCCCACACATTGAAGGCTGCCTTTCTTCCGGGCGGCTTGCAGCATTGCTTCCGGAGGACAGTGTCATGCCTTCATTGCACAGCCACTACGTGCCGGCCCTCTTCATCCGATTACAGTTCCTTGTGACTGCTGTGAAGTCACTTGTGTGAACCAGCCTCTTGGTTCTAAGAGTGGCCACCTAATCTGGCCTGAATCCTTTAGACTCTATGCCCCCAACCAGAATGACTGTTGTAGGAATGAGCACACAAATCAAGGTAAACTGACAATCACCCATCCTGGGGCTTTGGTGGGAATTAGTGGGGGAAAGGTACTATTTTCCCTGGAGCTGTAAGTAGGATGTGGCCTGATGCTGCTGGGAGGGAGACAACAGGGAGGAAACTAGAGACAAGATAAAGAGAATCAGAGAGTCTCTGTCCTGATAAGAAATATAGTTTGAGCACCTAGAACCAGCTGTGCCTGAAATCCAAACTTCTGGTTGGCTCCATTTGAATAGGTTTCTGCAACTATAGACCTAAAGAATGTTGACTAATGCTCTAGGGCTTCCTTTCTGTCAAACCCCAGCCAACATTGTCACTCTTGTCTCTAATAACAAGCTTTATATCCCAACTGACTGAGCTACTCCTCAAGCTGCAGCGCATCTAGCATTTTGTAGAGCTTTCAGCTCTGCAGAGAAACTCTTTCCTCCCCTAACTGCCCACGAAAATGCTGGCGATCATTGAAGGCTCACCTCATGGCTTCCTCATCTGAGAAGCCCTCTGTGCCTCTCCCTCTTCTGCCTCATACAGCAGTCACTTGGGCCTGTGGATACACTTGGGTCTGGTCACTTGGGCCTGTGGATACACACTCCTGACCCTCACTTTTCTTGTTGACCAATGAACTCCAAGAGAGCTGAGAAACGGGATGGGACAATTTCCCCGTGACCTCCCTTGAGCCTGGTTCCAGGCCTGAAACCAAATCCATTTTCAAATTTTTCAGTCACAGGCTAATTAATTACATGTTTTTCTTCATGTAAGATTGAGTTGGATTTCTGATTCTCAAAGCAAAGAGTCCTAACGCTGAATATGTTTTTCCCTAATTACAAAGTAATACCTACTCATTGAAGACAAGCAGAAAATATTGATACATGCACAAAGGGAAATAAAAATGACCCATCCAGAAACAGCTTTGAATATAATGGGGTAAATGTCCCTCTAGCCTTGTTTCCATACATGTCTGTGCCCATATTTATTTAGATGAGATCATACCCTAGTACGAGCAGGTGCTTGAAATAGAACATATCTACAGAAAAGGGCCCACATCACAAAGATACAGCTTTGTAAATTTCACAAAGCGAACACATCTATGACCAGTGCCCAGATCAAAAGAACAATGTTGGCCAAGGACCTTCAGCTGTTTTCCCATTCATCCTGCAATTGCAGAGGGCATTGCCCTCCTGGAATTAGCCTCCTTCCTTCTCTTGATGCACCATCCATTTGTTTCCAGTGTTTGGCTACTGAAAACGATGCTCCAGGGACCATCTCCTGTACACACATCGTTTGCACATGGGAGCTTATATCCTAGGATAAATTGCTAATAACAGCTAACATCTCTCAAACCCTTTCTGCCAGGCACTGTGTTCAATGCTTTTTATGGTTTAGCCCACTTGAGCCTTTTCACAATCAACTGAAATAGGGAGTCTTATTGTCCCCATTTTACAGAAGTGGGACCTCAGGGTCAAAGGGCAGGCACGTTTTGCATTTTGATTCACATTTTCTAGCTGCCCTCCATACGACTGTACCAATTAATTCTCCCTCCAGCAGCGCCAAGGGTCAATTTTCCTTCCACACTTGCCAAAGCTGGATACTATCAATTATTTTAATTGCCAGTTGTGGCCAAACAGGTGAAAAATTATAGCTCATTATAGACATTTGTTCATGTCTTTCATTTTTTTTTAAGTGAGACTGAATATCTTGCCTCATAGTAACTGTCTACAGTTCTTTTCAAAATTGCCTGTTTGTGTCCTTTGCCTGTTTTTCTGCTGAGGGTATTGGCTTTATTTTTGTGTATTAGGGATATTCACCTTTCACCTTTCATACATGTCACAGACATTTTCCAGTTTGGGTTTTTCGTTTCCATTTTTAAGGTGATTTTTGTGATATAAAAAGTGTTTGTGGGGTTTTTGTGGAGGTTTTGTTTTGTTTTGTTTTTGGCAATTGTGTGATGTGATGATCATCAGTGATTGCCTTTAGGATTTCCTATTTGTAAAATGGGCAGGGAGAGATGAATGTGTTTTGAATCTGATCCACTTGCCTGAGGGGTTCTGGGGTTCCTCAGGGGCCCCTTGGAGAAGTGGCACCTGTGAAGGGGTCTGACCTGTCTCTTTCTTGGGTCTCTGATCCCACTCAGCCAGGTAAGACAGGTATTGGTTAGGGTCACCCGTCCCTTTGCGTTGGAAAGCTCATCTGCTTTTTACCTCCCAACCAGGAAGGCTGCACCCTCGCACCGCCTTGAGGATGGGAACCCCTCTCTCCCTCTCACAATCTCTGGGGGGGTCTCTTAGGTTTTTTCCATCACCTGTGCCCTCCGTGTTCTCCTCTGTTCCTTGTCACTTATGGGTCATGTCACCTGCCTGCCTGCCATGACTTGTCTTGTCCCTTTCTCAGACAGGAGCCCCAGCGCTGCTTCCCTTGACTGTCCCTCTCTCCACCAGCATCATCCACACAGAGTTCCTGGTGCATATCAGCCTGGATCCCTTTCCGGGTGACAGAGGGGGTCACAGCATGGTGCCACAGCAAACAACCCCAAACTAGGCATTCCTTACCTAAAAGCACTTCGCCTGCCATCTTCCTCCCCAGCCTCCGCGCTTCCACGGACCCCGGTCCTCTCTCACACCCTGGATGCCTCTCATTCTCCTTTTCGGGAATCCTTCCTCTAGGACTCTCTAGAAAATTCAAATTCACTGGATTATTAGGCTGAGTCCTCCTTCCATTGTCTGCCTACTCATGCGTGTATGGAACTAGATCCCTGGTTTTCAAAGTGTGATCCTAGGCATCCCCGAGACTCTTTCCGGGGTTCTTTGGGCTGAATAATTATTTTTATGATAATACTGTAGTGGGTTGAGTGGTAGTCACCCAAAACATAGGCCCATGTCCTCATCCCCAAAAACTGTGGAGGGAAACTTATTTGCAAAAAAAAAAAAAAAAAAAGGCTTTTGCAGACTTCACTAAGTTCAAGGTTTTGAGATAAGGAGATAAGCCCAGAGGATCTGGGTGGGCCCGAAAGCCAATGACAAGTGTCGTCTTAAGATAAACACAGCCCAGCAGGTGCGAGGACAGTGGAGAGAGAGATTGAAGTGAGCCGGCCCACAAACCTTGGAACACGGCCAGCCACCAGAAGCTGGCAGAGGCCAGGGACATATTCCCACTCCCCCCCACCCCCCAGAGTCTCTGGGAGGAGCATGACCCTGCTAAGCCCTTGATGTCAGGTTTGTGGCCTCCAGGACTGTGCGGATAAATTTCTGCTGTAATTCACCAAGATTACGTTCGTTTGTTACAGCAGCCACAGAAAACTAATACAAACCTGAGATGGCATTTGCTCACTCACTCTTGTTCCCCCAGGATTTGTAGAGTGGAGTTTTCCACATGTCACATCATGACATGTGGTATTGGAACAAATCGAATGCAGAAGCAGATAGGAGAATCCAGCTGTCTTCTGTTAAGCCGGACATTAAGAGAGCTGCAAAAACAACGATGCCATTCTCCTTACCAAATCCTTTTTTGTTTTGGAAAATCTAGTTCTTTTTCATTAAAAAAAAAGTTACTTATGTTAACATAAGATAGAACTTTCTAAAAATTAATAATTTTTAAAAAACTTTTGCTATTTTAATTTCTAATATAGTAAACATGGATAGCTATACGCCACATGGACAAAAGTTCTTTGGAGTCCTGGGTAATTTAAGAGTGCAATGTGGCGGGTGCCTGGGTGGCTCAGTTGGTTGAGCAACTGCCTTCGGCTCAGGTCATGATCCTGGAGTCCCAGGATCGAGTCCCACATCGGGCTCCCAGCTCTGCAGGGAGCCTGCTTCTCCCTCTGACCTCTCCCCTCTCATGCTCTCTCTCTCTCTGTCTCAAATAAAAAAAAAAAAAAAAGAGTGCAATGTGGCTCAGTCCATTAAGCATCTGACTCTTGATGTTGGCTCTCGTCATGATCTCAGGGTCGTGAGACTGAGCCCCGCCTTGAGCCCCACATCAGGCTCCTTGCTCAGTGGAAAGTCTGCTTGAGATTCTCTCTCTCGCTCGCTCTGCCCCTTCCCCCTGCTGGCACATGCAGGTTCTCTCTGTCTCTAAAATAAATAAATAAAATCTTAAAAAAAAAAAAAAAAAAAGGAACGCCAAGTGGTCCCGAGATTAAAGCACTTGATCACTTAACTAGATCATATGGCCCTCCATGTTTCTGCTTGTTCCGCTCTGTCACCCTCAGAGAGCTGGGCCTTCTCCTCATGGTTACAGAATGGCTGCAGCTGTGCCGAACATCATGACCTCACACAATAATAGTCAAAGTTGGAAAAAGAAGATAGCCTGCTAACCTTAAAAATAAAACTGCCGGTTATTTTACCGGGCGGGGGAAGGGGGCAGATGGGCTTATTTAGGAGTAGCAGAGAATTGCAATTTGGGACAAGGAAGCCAGCGTAAAACCATAAACAAGTCCAGAGAACAAAGAAAAGTTTCTCTCAAAGGAGAACAAAGGGAGGAGTCGGGAGGGCTATTATAAACAAAAAGTCTGTTGGAGTGAACTGGGAGATCAAAGTCTAGTGGCTTTTCATTGGATGAGTTGTGACAGTGTCTCATTGGCTGGGCTGTTGTCAGGGCAAGAGGAAACCTTTCTTCCTCCTGCGGGGAGAGTAAAGGAGCAGCGAGAAGGGAACTGACCTGCGGGGTCCTTCTTGGCCTGTTGCGTCTGCAATTGGCCTGAATGGCAGGGCACGAGAGCTCCCCCTACTGGCCTCCCAGTTCCATTTCAAAAGAGGTTTTCTTTCTTCATTTTCACAATCCTTACCTTGGGTCACAATTTAGAAGCCAAGGCCCATCTCTGCCAGGAGAGCGGCGTTATTGGGATAGGCTTGATCTGGTCAAGACTGACCTCTTCCGGAAGACGGCGGAAGACGGAAGTCTCCCCTGCAGACATGGCTGTTTCCGTCGAAACAGGCAACCGCGTCCATACCAGCCAGGCTCTCCCCTCATCAGGGACTTAGGCCACAGCCCAGTGTGAAACCCGCTAACCCCCACCCCCACTCCCATCCCTCAGAGCAACCTCAGCCCGTGAGCCCCAGACCCGTGGTGACTTAGTGCCCCTCCCAGCGTGTTAGTTCCCCATGCCCTCAACAGCGACCAGCCCTCCGTTCCTGCCCCCTTCCTCCTGGGACAGTTTTATATCAGAAACCTCATGCCTGGCCCTGTTCTTACTTGGAGGCCACGCTGGCCCGTTTTTGATAGGTTTCAAAATGCTCTTTGACATTTTGACAGGTTACAATAACTTCCGCATTTTGAAAGATTTCAATAACTTTGAGTGTCAGGAAGAGAGGGTCCTCCCAGGAAACACACAGAGTGTTTTACAAAATCTGTGCTTTTCACATTAACCTTTAAGCTCGGCAAGTTCTCCTTGGCCGCCTATCACACATACACACACACACACAAGGCCATGCACACACACACAAACACGTGCACGCACACACACAGGCACACGTACACATACGTGTGTGCACAGACACACACACACACACACACCGGGGTTGGAGATGACTCAAACTCTGGCATCTCTGCAACTTTCCTGCTCTGCATCTTTGAGCATGTAACTTACCCACTCTGAGTCTGTTTCTTTATTTCTAAACAGAGGGTTACGATACCTATGTTTTAGGATTCATGGGGATTGAATGAGGCAATGTATGTGACACCCCCTCACTGTCAACTCTCAGAAGTAGTCAGTTGTCACATTGATGTTGGATGTTGGGGTTTGGGAGCAAATGGTCAAGAAGGAATTCTTGAGACATCCTTGGTGCAAAAGAGTGGCTTTATTGGGGCACCTGGGTAACTCAGTCAGTTAAGCATCCAACTCTTGACTTCAGTTCAGGTCACGACCTCAAGGTTGCTAGATCGAGCCCCACGTGGAGCTCCATGCTGGGTGCGGAGGCTGCTTAAGAGTCTCTCGCTCTCCCTCTCTCTCTCTCTCTCTGCCCCTCTCCTTCCCAAAAAGGTGATTTTATGAAAGCGTAAGCCCAGGACCCGTGGGCAGAAAAAGCTGCACTGGGGTCATGAGGAGTGGTTGATTATATGCTTTCAAGTTGGAAGGAGGTTAGGGACAGCATAAGTCCCTAAGGAATTTGGAAGCGAGGTTTCCAGGACCTTGAGGGTCTAGCTATTGTTAGGAAAAGGTCATTTACTACTGTTTAGTAAAACCTAAGTCATGAGACCCTCTAGATGTGTATCAGTGGGCCATATGCTTGGAGGATGATTGCTGACATATATCTTGGGGGGGTAGAGATAAAGGAAGTTTCCAAAGGAATTTTTATATGTTAAAGGAGACTTGAAGGATCCTGGAAGCCAGGTTAATGTTAAGCTAAGGTTGCCTTTTACCTTTAGCTAAGTATTAACATCGAGGCAGTTGAGTTCCTAGAGGAAGGTCACTCTGCCTGTCTCCAGGACTTGTCAATGACCTGTAAGTTGTAAGGAAATTTAGGTTTTTCTTTTGCCTTTGTTCCCTCCATCAACGTCGTTGTTGCAATTCAACATCTGCGTTTCAAAGCCTCTAGGGTCCTCAGCTCCTTTTAGCATCTGAGATTCACAGCACCCTAGGAAGTCAGAGGGGCAAGGGGTGTACCCTAAGTCACAGGTGGGGCGATTGAGGGCCAAGGAGACCTAGTGACTCAGCCACATGGGCACCTCGAAACCAGTTCCAGCAGCCAGGCTTTTAGATTCCAACCCCAGCTCCTCCCCCAACCCCCCGACCTCCATCTGTGTGACCCAGATTGTTCAGCCTGAAAAGTTTTGTAGGAATGGAGTCTGCGCACTTGGCGCTCACTTGGCCAGAAGCAGCAAAGGTGGTTGTAAATCCCCAGGAGGGGGAGGGGGGAGCCTCTTCCATTTCACTGCCTACGAAGGCTGAGCAGCTCTGAAAGGACCCAAGTAAGAAGAGACCTTCCAAGAATGCAACCTCAGAATATAGAAATTAAAAAAACAGACACGCGTGACTACCTAAAAATATTAATCTCTTGGAAGGCGAAAGGTACCATAAGCAGAGTTAATGGACAAACAATAAATTTGGAAAAATATTTGAGATGCAGAGGACAAAGGGTCGCCGGCTATAATATACAAAGAGCTCTTACAAATTGAAGAGAAAAGGGCAAACAACCCAAAAGAAATTATGGCAAGGACATGAATAGGCAATTCACAAAAGAATGAAGCCAAATGGCCACAGACAAATGAAAAGATGCTCACACTCATTAGTGGTCGGGGGAAATACAAATTAAGCCGACAATGAGATATCACAGAGGCAAATTTAAAAGAACAATAACACAATTGCTGGCGGGGATCTGGGGGAAAGTGACGTTCATACGCCGTTACTGAAAATATAAACCATTACAATCTTTTTAGGAAGAGAGCTGGCTGCAAGAATTAAAACTTCCGGAATTACATTAAAATGGTGCATTAAAAAAGCGATATCCACGTCCTTTGACCCAGGAATCCTTACCCTAGAAATCTATCTGATAGAAATGAAGATATGTCCTAAGGACAAATGACAAAAGATGTTCATTGAGTTATTATTCATAATGGCAAAAAAACCCCCATAAAACCTCAAAACAAAGCATGGCAGAGACTGGCACACAGGGAAGGCCTTGTTTTCCAGCCTCGCTGGCATTTTGGTTGGGACCACGTGACTGGGTCCTAGCTGATGGACTGAGGGGGAAAGTGACTTGTGGCCATAAAGCCCGCTGCCTGGTCCCCTCCTATGTCTCCCCGCTTCTGCTGTTGACGACCCAGATCTCACGACTGGCCACGGAAGGAACCCGATCCCTAAGTCCCTGTTTGGAGAACACCCTCCCCGTCCCCACCCCCGCTCCGGGGCTGCCCAGCCGCACTGCCCTGGGACCGAACAAGCAAGAAACTCTGGTGGGGGGCGAGTGCTGCAGTTTCTGGAATTCCATGTGGCAGAGCCTGGCGCCCTTTAACACGCGGGCTGAGTGTCGGTCCGTAGTCACTGACGGATGGAATGATGGCACAGCATACCCCAGGCTCAGCCTGAACAAAGGATCCATTTGAGTTAGACCCATGGGAATTCCACAGCATAGGAGGAGAGAAGCGACGTGCAGAGAGGCCTACGTAATAACTCGTTTGGGTAATCTAGACGATGGTCAAGAAAACCCTCCACCAGAATGTAGTGTACTCTGCGTGTGCGCGCGGTTTTGTGTACAGATGGCCCCCTGAGAACCGAGAGAAGACTGGAAGGGTACTTCTAAGCTCGCAAGCATGAGTCGGAAGGGGGAAGAGGAGAAGGAAAGTGGGGGAGGCCAGACAATAAAATGGGGAAAGCGCATCACTAGTTTACATGAGAACATTGTTGTAGTTATGAATGGCAGATGTAAACATTAAAATGTTTCCGTATTAGAGAATAAAATCTATCCTCTTTAGTGCAAGAGGCGGGGAAAGGTGAGCATCTAGCTGATGGATGCAGGGGCAAAAGGGCTACAAGCACCAGGAGCGGTCTCCTTGCTTCAAATCCACTCACACACACCCTTGTGTCTGGCGGAATCTGGTCGGGATATCTTCCGCATTGAGATGAGGCTAAAAAGAAGGAGAGAGGAAGGTAACCGAACTCAAGGAAACTTCCTGGTATAGGAGGAGGATCCCGAGCGTGTGGGCTGCCTCCCAGTCTTCTGAGAAAATGGCGAGTCTTGCAGTGAGCAGCTCAAGAGCTCAGCCGGCATGTTGAGGAGAATCTTCTGGAATCAAAAGGATCTTAGAGGTTACTAGGGTCACAGGTCACAAACTGGGAGCCCAGAACCAACACAAAATTTGAATTGGTTGCCAGCGCCTTTGAATTGGCATTCTCTCTCTCTCTCTGTCTCTCTCACACACACACACGCTCCAAATTTTGTATCTCCAGCTTATTTTTTCTGTGGGGAAAAAATCAGATTATCTGGCCATAGCACGCCCCCATTGCCTGGGGAGTGGCCCCGCCCCCCGCAGACCTAGGATGTGCTCTTCAGTTTGCTACAGTCCCCACCGCTCCCTGTCGCTGCTCGGACAGTGTCACTCCACGTCACTTCTCCCACTTATATGAACCCACCCGCCCCGAGCTCACATGTGTGGGTTGACCCCGCAACGGCATCAAGTGCGACCTCTTCCCCACCCACTCTAATGGAACAAAGTGAAAACCTTGTTCTGTGGGCTTTGGCTTAAGGCAGGCGAGTCCAGGCTTGTGGCTCTTCGACCTTTTTAGCAGCTGCGATGCCTGGGCACCTCGTGTCAACTCTGTGAAGCTGGAAGCAGGCGGTCCCAGAATTTCCAAACGGTTCTGCGTTAGCGTTGGCCAAAACGGACCTTCTGTGTGAGACTTGGGAAGTCAAGCAGCAGCCACGTTTCTCCTGCTCCGGAGGCTAGTGCAGGGCTGCCCCTGATCCACGGCCTCACCTCATTGGCGGGAGCCCCACCGGGCTTTTCCAGCAACTTCCAGACCTCCTTCAGCGTCTCCCAGGGTGGGGCTGGGTCGTGCGCAACTCCGTGGTGCGCCCCACCAGCCTCACCTAGAGGTCACTAGGGCTCCCAGGTTGAAGGCGAGAGACAGATGCTGCCTCCACGTTCAGCGTTCCTTCCTGGGAGGCTCACGGAGACACTGGTTCCGGCCCCAGACGCAGAGGCAACAACCTGCATGATGCTTTCCATCCAATGCCGGGATAAATCCATTTTCTGTATTGCTTGTGGAGTTTCTGCTTCCCTGATCAGACCCTGACACAGCTGTGTGATCTTCCACAGGTTACTTAACCTCTCTGAGCCTCCCTTCCCCTGTCTTAAAATGTCAATGATAACACTACAGCCTCCGACGATTATAGTGGGGAGAAGATGGGCAAATGCGTGCAAAGTGCTTAGCAGAGTGCCTGGCATGGAGCCAATGCTCGGTAAATGCCATGGACTCTAAAACTGCTGTGTTGTTACTTATTTTTTAATAGATTTTATTTATTTGAGAGAGAATGTAAGAGAGCAAGCACAAGCGGCGGGGGGGGGGGGGGGCAGGGCCCCCAGGCACCCGAACACAGGCTTCTGCCAACCCCCCTGGGGGGCTTTGCCATCCCGAAGACCCTCCAGAGCTGTCCCCGACATAGATCTGGCCTTCGTGCTGTGCCTGGACCTCTCACTGTATGTTCGGATCAGCCCTGGCGAGGGGGCATAAAGAGGGCCGTGGGTGCTCCCCCAAGAAGGGGAGGGAGTGAGCTGCCATCCTGCCGGCGTTCTGGGCAGCACAGCATCCACGACACTCTATGTGTTTTAATCTCCTTGCCACCCAACAAGACTAAGGGATGACTCTTTGTAAAAGTCAGATTCTCTATCTTGTTTATGCTGTGTCTTGCTGCCCGGCAAGGAGACGCCTTGAAAACCCTATACCCCGAGTGGGAGATTCTGGGCTGTGTGTGTTTGTTGGGGGGGAGGGGTGGGAAACGACTGACGGATCCGCTTTGAAATGACATGGCTTTGGTGCTGATCCCTGGGGTCCAGAGTCACCCAACTATGGTCCTATGCCATCAAGGACCAATGGCAGGGTGGGAGACAGACATGGCCTGACCATCCGAGCTGGGCAGACAGAGACACGTGCCACTGCAGAAGGTCAAGTGGGTGACCTTGTCCTCTTTAGTGGAGTGCCCGAGGGCACGGGCTTGGCTTTGCTTTTTGTTGGGTCACCCATTCTTGGCACAAGACTGGCATGGCGTAGGTCCGCAAAATGCATCTTTTGGATGAACGAAAGAATCATCGGATTCAGTGCTGAGCTTCATGTAAAAGCCTGTTCCTCTAATTGAAAAAATGTACAGATGAAAGACACATCAGCGTAACCAGCATTTTCTCTGCCGGCCGTGGAGAGTACCTCTGCTATTGATTGCCACTTTGCCTACATTCCCCCTCAGTCCGGGAATGTGCTCCTTCTCTTCCTTTTGTAATGCTGAGTTTCCCTTCCTACAGGAAGTCTTCCCTGACTATACACTCTCTCTCTCTCTCTCTCTCTTTCTCTTCACCAAAGAGCAACTGTGGTTCTTAGAGGTTGGGACAGAACAATGGGAAGGAAAGGCTCAGAGTCTCAGCTCCTTTCTTCCCACCTCTGTATCCACAGGTATCTACCCTCCATTTGCCCACAACCCCCCAGAAGGTGTTCTCTCCAGATCTGTTAGATTGGTCGAACCAGCCATGGTGAGCTCGTTTCTCTGATTTCAGGATGGGCATGTGATACAACTGTGGTCAATGAGGCCTGAGGCAAGAGGACTGGGGCTTTTGGGAAAAGTCCCCTCACTGATGAAATGAGATGTTCAGGAAGAGACAGCCCCCTTCATGGGCCAGATAGCATCACCTTTGGAAGGGACCCAGGGCCAATGGCTGCCATCTTGTGCAGGTGAGCATGCAGACATAGAAGAGGATTCTGAGCTTACCACACAACTGTAGGGACAGCGGGGGTTCCCTCCTAGACCCCCTGGCCCACACCTGCGACTTCCTTCAGAGGCCCGCCTTCAGGTTCCTGGAGTCGCGTGCTTGTAAAGGAAGGGAGCCAGAGTCCGTGCTTAATGGGGAGCCTACTCTGTCATGTCTGTTGGACATGGACAAAGAAGCCTGTGGTCCCCCGTCACTGGCAGTCATCTGGCTCTGAGGGTAGTAGGGTAGAAAGACACATGAATGATATCATTGAACTGCTGATTATCATGGGCGGAGCTCACCCTAGTTCTAGACTTCTGGTTGGGTAGAATAATAGAGCTCCTGGATCTTGAAGCCAGCTTGAGGGAGGGTTTCTGGGCTATGTAGCCAGAGCGGTCCAAGTTATCTAAAGGTGATGCTCTTGTTAACGGGACTGCTACACACACAAACACACACACATATCCTAGGTACACACACACTCAAGGATGGGCACAAAACTGCAAGGTCATTTTTCAAAAACCCAACCACCATCCTACACACCAGCGAAACTAACTTAGAAGTAGAATAGCACAACCACTGTGGAAAACAGTAGCCTTAAAAAGTTAAACATAGAGGGGCGCCTGGGCGACTTGGTTGGTTAAGCATCCAACTCTTGATTCTGGCTCAGGTCATGATCTCAGGGTCCTGGGATCGAGCCCTGTGACAGGCTCTCCATTCAGCGGGGAGTCTGCTTCTCTCTCTCCCTCTGCTCCCCCCCCCAATCATTCTCTCTTTCTCTCTCTCAAATAAATAAATAAAATCTTAAAAAAAAAGAAATTAAACACAGAATTACCATATGATCCAGTAATTCCACATGTGGATATATACCCAAAAGAGGTGAAAGCAGGGACTCAAATGGATATTTGCACACCAACATTTACAGCAGCATTCCTCGCAACAGCCAAAGGGTGGAAATTACCCAAATGCCCATCAATGGATGAATGGATAACAAACTGTGGTACATCCGTACAATAAAATTATTCAGCCTTAAAAAGAACACCTGCTACAACATGAATCAATCTTTTTTTTTTAAAGATTTTTATTTATTTATTTGAAAGAAAGTGAGAGATAGAGCATGAGCGGATTTAGGGGCAGAGAGAGAGGGAGAAACAGACATATGGGGCTCAATTCCAGGACCCCGAGATCACGACCTGAGCCAAAGGTAGCCACCCAGGTGTCCTAACATGAATCAATCTTGAAGACATTATGCTAAGTGAAATAAGTCAATCACAAAAGGACAAATACTGTCTTATTTCACTTATATGAGGTTTATATAATAGGCAAATTTATAGAGACAGAAATAGAGTACTGGCTTCCAGGGGCTGGGGGGAGAGGGGTATGGTGATCATATTTAGAGAGCACAGAGTTTCAATTTGTTCTGGAAGATGAAAATGTTCTGGAGATAAATGTGGGGATAGTTGTACAGCAATGTGAATGCGGTTATGCCACTGAGCAATACACTTAAACTGGTTAAAATGGTAAATTTTATGTTATGTATATCTTACCACAATTTTTTAAAAAGGAGTTGAAAACATAAGAGGAAAAAAAAATACCCTCTTCAAAACAACAACACAGAAGTCACCTCGGAATAAACCCAACCAGAAATTCACAGCACTCTGGAGAAAACCCTAAAACTTTACTGGGGAGATGTAAAAATTGATCCGAATAAGTGGAGATATACCATGTTCATGGAGGAAAAGATGTCATAAAGAGGTCAACTCTTTCCAAATTCATCTATAATATAATGCAGTTCCAACCAAAATCCCCACAGCATTTTTCATTGAACTCACTAAACTGATTTGAAAATTCCTATGGAGGACTATAATATAAGCATACACCGGAACGAGTCCACAAATTAGAAGTATACAGCTCAATGAGGTTTTACAAAGTGAACATACCTGGGTCACCAAGAGCCAGATCAAGAAACAGAAAAGGACTCCAGAAACTGCCCTTCTACCTCCCTGCAATCACTACCAGCTTTAAGGATACCCTACTCTCCTGGCCTCTATCTTAATCAATAAACTTTGCCTGGTTTTCAACTTTTTATACAAAGTATCATATTGCATGTACTTTTCTATGTCTGGTTCTTCCACTCAACAACATGATTGTGCAGTTCATCCCTATTGTTAGCTGAGTTGCCGATCGTTTATTCTCATTGCTGGGTACTGTCCCAATGTATGACTATCTCACCATATATTTATCCATTTTACTCTCTACAGTCATCTGGGTAAGTTTCCAGCTTGGAGCTATCACAAGAAGCATTCTGGTCCTTGTCTTTTGATCTACATTTATGCACAAACTTGTTGGGCATATTCCTAAGCTTGGAACTACTGGGTCATCAAGAAAAATATGCAAATGAGCACAGGATGTTGGTGTGCGGGGGTGGGAATGGGGTGGTTTTGACCTACTAGATATCAAAGTACATTATAAAGCAATAGCAATTAGGGGCGCCTGGGTGGCACAGTGGGTTAAAGCCTCTGCCTTTGGCTCAGGTCATGATCTCAGGGTCCTGGGATCAAGCCCCTGCATCGGGCTCTCTGCTTGGCGGGGAGTCTGCTTCCTCCTCTCTCTCTGCCTACTTGGGATCTCTGTCAAATAAATAAATAAATAAAATCTTTTAAAAGTAAATAAATAAAGCAATAGCAATTAAAAGCCACACAGACTTAGCAAATCCTCTCACACACACACACACACACACACACACACACACACACAAAGCATACACAGGCATGCACTCTCATTCCCACGTACTCCACAAGTCAGCAAAGACAACTCACGGCCGGACTTCCCAGACCAGATAACTGACTGTCGCGGTCCCTTTCAAGTGGTATCAGAGCACAGGCCTGCAAGTATCCAGGAGACGGCTGATGGAGAAGGGGAAGAAGAGAGAGAGCCTCCCCCCCCCCCACCACTCCTCCCACCGCCACCCGCCCACTGGCTTTAAAGGGAGAACAAAGTGAGCGGGATCAGAGGGTGCAAGGTGATGGCAACGATGCCGAAGCCATTTATCACTGCCAGATGTGGGAAGGGTCAGGCCACGGGGCCCGCTGGGAGTGCAGCGGGAGAGCACGGACCCCAGACACGGCCAGAAATAACCTGTCCAGTTGGGGAGGGACCCCAGAAGGGCCGCCAGGACCCCCTTCTTCACAAAATGACACCGTGCTTTCTTTTCTGTCCAGGTCAAAAGGGGCTGGGGGTCAGGGCAAAGGCAGCAACAGCTCAAGAAAGGGCTGTCAGTCAAAACTCTAAAAATACCCTCCCGCTGCCAGCAGGCTTACCCCCGCGCCCGCCCGCGGGCTTCCTGCCGCCTGAATGGTCCCTTGGTGACACACAAGGACAAATGTTTGCCCAGAGAGGCCTGTGTTGGGCGGTACACAGGGTCCCATGGTGGCATCTGTCCTCTCCCCCACCCCCACTCCTCCAGAAGCCTCTAGCAGGCACGCCCTGGGCCAGAAAGGGGGTCAGAAGGATCCTGGAGCAAAGGCACGCCTCCACCCTGGGCTTCTGCATCCTCTTGGGAAACCTGGACACCAGGTTGGAAACCTGGACACGAGGTCTCCTTGCAGGTGGCTCCTGACCCCAAAGAGAGCCAGGTTTCATAGGGGAGCTGGAAACTCCCAGTCAGATGGGGGTAGCAACACAAGCTTCCTGGCCTGGGCCCAGAAGCCACCTCTGCTTCTGCTAAATTCCCAGTTTGGTTGGGGAGGGGCAATGCCTGTCCTGGGGGAGATCCCAGTCTGCGGGTGGAGGCACAGCCGCTGCTCTAGAAGAATATCCGGTCTGATGGAGAAGGCTCAGCTCTTGCCTTGAGTTGCTCCCAGTCCAATAAGGGAGACGCCGCTTCCCAAAGACGGCGTGTTCCCACACAGTGACAACAGCAGACTTCCGGCCAAAATCTCCTCAAATTTTAATGCATATCCAATTCACGGGGGATCTTTTAAAACACAGATTCCATTCTGCAGGTCTAGGGAGCGGCCTGAGATTCTGAATTTCTAATGAGATTCTGATGATGCCATTGCTGCTGCTGCTGCTGCTGCTGCTGGTGCCTGAGCAGCGCCAGGAAAAATGGGAAGGACGGAGGGTGTAGACAGCGAACTTCTCTGGGCTGTTGTGCTGAGGGAAAAAGCCCTGAGCTTGGGCCAGCCGGGAGGGCTCCTTGGAGGCGACAGGGTAGAATCTGATGCAAAGAGGGAGAACTCTGGAGCCAACCGGCCTTAGGTTCAAATCTTGCTTCTGGCGCCCATTAGCTGTGTGGCTCCGGGCAAGTCTCTCCACCTCTCGGATGTGAGGGGAAAAGGCCACGCCCACCTCACCGCGCGCGGAGGCCAAAGGAAGCACTGGCACACAGTAGGCGCTCCAGAAGGCGCTCTCCGGGATCGGGGTGTGGGGGTGGGGCAGGGGGGCCGCGGGGCGAGCCGCCCCTCTCCGCCGCCCCCCACCCCCCCGCCGGCGGGGGGCCCGGCTGAGCGCAGGAAGCCCGCGCGCCCGCCCCGCCCCCACCCCCACCCCGAGGCCGCCTTTGAGCCCAGCGCCGCGCTTTGAAGTCCCAGATGGGCCGGGAGGAAAGAGGATCCCCGCGCCCAGCCCCCCAGCCCGCACCTGGATAAACACGCGCCGCCAGCCCCGCCGCCGGCCCCGGACCGACGGCCTGGCGGCAGGGACGGCCGGGCGGCCGGAGCCGCCCGGCAGCGGCTCACTTCAAAGCGCCCGCGGCCGCCAGCGGGAGGGGCCCTAATCAGGCCCGGCTGCCGCCGCGCTCCGCCCCTCCCGCCTCGCCCCTCCCGCCTCCCGCCATCTGCTCGGCGTTAGAGCGCACACCGGTGGGGGCGGGGACCCCAGGCCCAGCGGCGGGCGGCCGTCAGCGCTCCCTGCGAGCCCCGTGACATCACCGCTTCGCTCACTCGGGTGAGCTTAGCAAATATCTACTGCGTGCCTGGTGCGAGGGGGGCAGAGGAAATTCAGGTCGTTCCTTCGTTCATTCGTTCGTTCATTCATTCATTCATTCATTTAACAAATTATTGAACTCCTGCTATGGGACTACAGTTCATGCATGACTGTAGTCATTCATCCGATAAACAACTTTCTAGTGTCCACTCTGTGCTAAATGCTGTCCCCAGGTTCACCTCCCCGGGCCACTCGAGTACAAACTCCTCCTTATGGGCTCTCTCTCACCTTCAGGATTTAGCACGTGTTCCCTCTGCCTAGAATGCCCTCCTCTGCCTGAAACAAACTCCTACTCATCCTGCAAGAGCCCAGTTTTTTAGTTTCCTCCCCATCCTATAGGCACAGGGTGCCTCCCTCCTCCTAGAGGACAAATGGCCTTGAATGACAGTGATTTATTCCTTTGCAGGATCTGTGTGCCCTCAAGGTAGACAGCTCCAACCTGGGCCCTACCAGTCACCAGCTGTGTGGCTCCTTAACCCCTCTGTGCCTAGAGGGGCTAGGCACAGACAATTCTAGTCTTATTGTCTAGAATCATGAAAGGGACAAGGTTAGGGGAAATAAGACAGGACAAACACAAGGCCAGACATGGGCAACAGCCTGCAAAACGGTAGGAAGAGTGGCCTGATTCTCTCTACAGCCCTGTGACTCCAGGAGTCAAAGCACAGGTCACGCTCCCTCCTCCAGGAAGCCCTCCTGACCTACCTCCTGAGAAGAGGCTTCCTCTCTTTCTGCAGAGAGCTGCCTGTCTGACTCAGCCCCACTGGCTGCCGCTATCTAGTTGCTCCTGGCTGCTTGCCCCAGGAGGGAGCTCAGGCCAGTAGAGGCCACTCAGGTACTGGGCTAGAACCCCTGGGAGTGCCGAGAGCTGCCTGAAGTAGGAGCTTCACCCACCACAAGCCTGGGTGGGGTGGGGGATGGGGGATGAGAAATCACAGGCCACCCGCCCATGCTCACCTGCAGGCTGCTAAGTGCCCAGGAGCTAAGGGTGACCAGACCTTCGGCTTCGAGAGCCACTGAGAACTTCTTGGAACCCCGGGGAGTCCAAAGAGACAGCCCCAGGGATGGAGGCTGGGACGCCTGTCTAGGAGGCCAGCAAGCCTGGACAGCCAAGGTTTCCAGGGAATCGGAGAGGGACTGGTTACCCAGAGACGAGGGCTGGCTGGCAGGCAGACAGACGGACAGACAGAAAAAGCACTGACCCCCCCCAGGGGCTCACATGACCCTTCTTGGGCTCTCAGGCCCTCTGCCCCCTGCCAGCTCACAGTGGCCTGTCTCCCTTGGCCTACTGCGCACCTGCCAGGCAGTGGGAAGGAACTTGGAACAGAAGGTATTCAGAAAGGTCCCAGGCATGGGGTCCGCACACAGTAAGAGTGCCGTGGGCATTTGCGGGGGGTGGGGGGGAGGAGTGATGTTTGTTTTTAAGCCATAGACTTGTGACAAAACACCCGGGTTCGAGTCCTAATTCAACCACTCACTAGCTGGAGGAGCGGGAGGGAAGGCTGAGAGCATCAGGGAAGGGGCGAGGGCAGCGAGTCCTCCAGCTGCCGGCCCCAGGCGCCCCGTTGGATTGTCACGTAGGATTCTCTTAAGGGAAAGCCTCCCTTTGGTAGATTGGTTCCCATGCAAGATGGAGCAGAGCTGCCCTCTGGGCCTTCTCCTGCCAGGTGGGTTCTCTCCGTGGGGGGCAGCACTCTGGGAGCAGAAGCCGAGGTGAGGATTCTGGCCGCCCGTGCAGCGTGTTCAGGAAGTCCTTCCCGGAAAGCCTGCAGACTGGCGTGGGAATGGGGGAAGCAGGCTGGGAAAGGGCAGGACCAAGCAAGTGCACTTTCGGGCAAAGCCCAAAGGGGACAGCTTCAACCTGACCCCATGGGGGACTCTGAAGGGGCTGGGTAAGGGAGCTTTCACACCCCCACTAGCGGGGGACATATACCCAGGCACTCAGACTCTCCCGGGTGTAGACCAAGAGAGCTGCCACCCTGAGGAGTCCTCCAAAGAAGAGCCAGCACAGAAGTGGGGCTGGGTGCCCGCAAGTGATAGAAAGGGACCCAGGTCATTGTCCACCAGTCCGAGATCTTCTTTAGTTCTGCTCCTTCGAGTACTTTCTGGAAAAAGCGCGCCTCCAGGGGCAACCCCAGGGCACGGCAGACATGAAGAGCTCCCTGGACATTCAGGGAAGGTCCAGAAGTTCTGATGGACCTGGAGCTCAAGATTAAGGCACCTGATACTGTTGAGCAGGGGGTCTTGGCACATGGGGCCCGAGGGGACCGTTCACAAAGCCCTGGTCTGAGCCCTTTCCTGCCCCATTGAAAGAGGGCACCCTCTCGGAGTCAGGCAAGGCCACAGCCGGAGGGCCCAAGATGGCCTCAACATTCCACACCAAGACGGCTGGCTATGTGTACTTGGGCAAGGTGTTTCACCTCTCTGAGCCTCAGCCCCCTCCGCAGCAGAATGGGATAATTATAACAATTACTGAGCATTTACAATGAGCTAGACACTGCGCTGAGCCAGTGTTGGACTGCTGGGCTTCCCAGGGATTATGTCTCCATTTGCACAGGCAGTGGGGCCTATCCAACCTTACCAACCAACCCCCTAGGTCGAACTCCATTCTTGCCACCAAAAAAAAACCGCTTCTAACAATCCTCACGGTAATACACAAGTTCTTGATGTTGATGTGGTTAACAATATTTGCAGGTGTGGATTCCTGAGGAGGACCCTTCCTGTCTTTCACCATACCTGGCAGGTGCGTCCCGTGCGGATGTACAAGTTGTATACTGCACAACTCCAGGAAGTACCATGACAACGGTACGAATGGCATTCCCTGGGACTTTGCAATGCTCTACCTGCTCCACCTACTCCCCCGAAGCCCTGAGCCCAACCATGTAGGCTCCTGATTCAGGTAGTTCTGATGCCGACCCTCACCTCCAGGATGTAGAGTTACCTTGCATGCACACATCCATCACATGAACAATAACAAAGCATTTTTGAGGTAGTCACCCAGGCAATAAAGCAAGCACTTAGGCCCATGCCTGGTATGAACCAAATTCAGTAAACAGTACAGTTCCTGTGGTTCGGCCTCCTGCATTTTTCCACCCGAGCACCAACACCGGATTCGGCTTTCAGAATCCCAGCTCTGGGGAACTTCTAGAAGACCCCAGCAAGCTAGGACTCCCCATCCTGGCCCCCAGTTCCCATTGAGAGTGACCCCCCAGAAGTCAGTCACTTCCCTGGAGGGGAGATAGGATTGGATCACGATGTCCCGTCTCTCTTCTCAGGGTTCAAAGCTGCCGCCAGCCCCCACGTGGCCAGCATGATTTGTTTCTTATCTTTAATTTTTTTTTTTTAATCGAGCAGATCCCCTCCGGTTACTTTTGCTCAGCATCTTAGAGCATCTTTGGAGCGGGCAACAAAAGCATTCTTTTTGGAGCCCGCGGGGGCCCAGGGCAGAGCCACTTCAAAGGGAATGCAAAGCGGCAGGCAGCAATGTCCCTGTCATTGTCCTCCCCTGCCCCCCATTGTCCTGAGGCCGCCCTGAATAGGCAGGCACAAAGGCCACCGTTCAAAGTGGGCACCACATGCTCCATCAGAAGGCCAGCCTTTTCCTCTGCTCTGTTCCCTTCATCCATGCACACACAGGTTTCCACCCAGGGGAGGGGAACTGGCCTTGAAGTGGGCTTTCTTCTCCCCGTCTCTCTCTCTCTCTCTCTTTTTCTCTCCCCCTTCCTCTCCGCTCCCCCCAATCTCTCCTCCGAAGCCAAAATTTATGATTGCATTCTCAAGCAGCCTCTGATCGGCAACCTTTGCCTCTTTTTCCGCAGAACCAGGAGGCTTCACCCCAGACTGCAGACCCGCTGGAGGACCGCTGGGGCTTTCTTGCGGGGTAGGAGTCCCGGTGGGACCGTTTTCCCTTCTTAGGGGACACGAAGACCGGGCCAAATCCCACTCCTGGGACCACGGGGTCTGAGCTGCGCTCAGCTAAGCAGAAATTTCGAAACAGACCATCTAACCTCAGTTTTCTAGAAGAGGAAACGGAGACCCAGAGACGAGGAGCCACTTGTTTATTACGATCCCCACTGGAAGAAGGAAAGGGAGGCTCAGAGAGGTTAAGCAACCTGCCCAGAGTCACACAGCTGGCCAGTGACAGAGATGGTTGTCCCCGCTCTGCCAGACTCAGTGGGACCTTGAGGGGCATGTGGTCCTGGGTCTCCTCATGGGCACCTAGTGTGTAGTGTGTCAGGGCTGGGACCAGGGCCTTCGGGAGACGACAGGAGGGGGAAATAGTCACCTCTCAACTCAAGCCCGTGGGTCCGATTGGAGGGACTCTGTGACATCCTCAACCTTGAGCTCCGAAGGCCCAGGGGAAGGAGAGCAAGCAGGGCAGAGCCCACCCTCAGAAGGCTTGGGGATCAGGGGAAATGTAGGAGATATCTGCGTGGAAGCAGCCTGGCCACCTGACAGCTAGGGAGTCCCTAGAGTCAGCCAGACCCCAGAATCTGGGTTCAAATCCCGCCTGTGCTGCCGAGCTGTGTGACCGTGTGCATCCTTCTGCAAGATGGGGGTGGGTAGAATAGTGTCTCCCTCGCAGGATTGGGGCTTCGGCCGGTACCCAGCACACAGTAGACGCTCAAGAAGCAATGTAGCTAGCACTGTTTTTTGTAAAAATCGAGAAAACAGGGACAGGGGAGTGAGAGATCTATTTAAGGCCTGAGTGTCAGCCCTGTGGGGCCAGGCAAGCAGTTTGGGGGGGCTGCAGATGGAGGGCAGAACTCGGAGACGGAGTGCTGGGTAGCAGAAGCAATGCAGGATGAGAGCAAGAGCGCGGCTGAGCCACCTGGCCTCTGGCTGGCTTTGGAGACGATTCCAGAAAGAATCCGGCCCCATGGGGGAGAGAGGAGGCTTGGCACGCTGCCAGGGGCGCTGGGCCAGCCTCACTGGACCTGGATGCTGGGCCGAGTGCAGCCAGCCAGCTCGCACGACCAAGGGGCAAGTGAAAACTTCCCTCTGAAGCTCGGCTTCTCCCACCTGTGAAATGAAAGGGATGAGCTCCTTTGGAGCCGGTTGCCAGGGGTGGGCTTGCGCCTGTGCCCTGAAGAGGCTGGGGCCAGGAGCAAACCTGCCCAGAGGACACGGTCCCCCACGCCCAGCTGCCACCAGCACTGCCCTCTGGACCAGCACGGATTGGACCCCCACTTAGGGCTGCCTGGGGACACGGGGGAGGCGGTTTTGAGAGACTGAGCTTGAAAAAGTGCCACGGACTTGATTCAGTGTTGAGGCTCTGTGTGTCAACCGAAGGCCGGATCTGGATGAAAATGAAGGAAGAACCATTTCCTGCCCTCGAGGAGCTTATAGTCTGGCGGGGGCACAAATGCACAGAGAAACTTGGGGGGAAGGGGAGTGACAGAGGCTGACCCAGGGCTGGGAAGAGCCGGGGCCAGGGGCTCAAGTTGGGGGGCGGGCATCAAGGTGTATTGAGCGGACCTCTCTCCTCTCAGTTTCTCTCTCTCTCCCAATCACACACACACACACACACACACACACACACACAAGGGGCCTGAAGCAATCTTCCAAACACCCATGGGCCCCAGAACGCACTCACATCCACCAACCTGCCTATGCGTGGAACCCACATAATGAGCTTTTCCAGAGGCAAAGGTGGAAAAATCCATACTTGGCACAAACCGGGGTCATTTGCCTGGAACCCTGACCAAGTCCTACAGATCAAAGCAAAAACAAAAACTAAAACTAAAAAACAAAAACCAATACAAATGTTAAAGCCAGCCAATGTTGATGGAGCCCCTCCTGGGTGCCCAGCACCACTGGAGGCACTTTCCGCTCTCCTATCAGCCCTGTGAGATGCAGAGGGACAGCATGGCTGTGGTTCAGATGAGGAAACAGATTAAGATTGTCGCCCTGGGTCCCAGGGAGTGGCAGAGCCTGCAGTCACAGCTCCCGGGGACTTGCTCACAGACCGGCTCTCTCTCGGGCTGCTCTCCACGCTCAGCTCTCCTCCAGGCTGCCCTCCGCCCTCGGGGCCGCCTTCCGCCCTCGGGGCCAGGCCAGCTTCCCACAGGAAGGACGGGTCACTGCTGATTAATTTACTAAGAGGTGTGCAGAAAGCCATCAGCCCCCATGATGGGCTTCCCTTTCCTTTGCCCGGTGGCCTCTGGACGACGCTCCCGCCGGGAATCCCACCTCCGTGGGAGGCGCGCGCACGCACGCGCTGCTTAATCTCATTCCCCGAGACAAATCGGCCTAATGAAATCTCCTCTTTCGGCAAATTAAGGCGCAGAGGAAACAGCAGAGTGTAAACAGAGTTGTAGCGTCGCCTGTTTAGACACCATTGACTTTCAAATCAGCCTGGTCCTCCAGCCCACGCGGCAGAAACCCTTGTCAAAATGTAAATGTCGCATAAGCGACGACTCTGTAATAAATGCTCATTCAACATTTATTCTTTCTCAAATCATCTCTTAAAGCCCTTTCATGCTAATGTCGAGGAGATGTGACATTAGAGAAATTGCTTTGACATGCTAAGGGGCTCCAAGATTAACCAAAAAAGAAAGGACAAGATAAAGCTCGCGGAAGACCTATTTCAGAGGAATTATTCCTGCCTTTGAAAGTGTTCCAAGGTTGCTGCACATTTCAGCTTGTTGGCATCCATGTAAATGAAGTGCTACAGAAGTCCCCGGCTCAATTCCACTTGAATGAAAGCTCTCAGCCGCTGGCACGGCGACAGGGAGGGCGGCCAGACTGCGGGATGACACTCAAGGAGGCTGGAGGGGGCTTTCTGCTCCTGAAGGCTCTCTTGTCCCCACAGGGTGGGGTTATGGGGAGGGGGGATGGCAGGGGCCAGCGGGGTCCATGTGGCCGGCACCTGATTAAAGAAGCAACATCTGCATCTTTCATCAAACGCTGTCTCCAGGCAACGCACAGCCGCTGGCCCCGCCCACCATTCTTGCCTCCCCCCCCCCCCCCTGTGAACTTGAGAGAGCTGCCTGAGCTGCCTGACTCTGGGCCTCTCTCTACATGGAGATAACCAGAGACCCCACTTAGAGAGAGCCCAGGGACCTGAGTCGCGGGGAGTGCTTAGCCAAGTGGCTGACACTTCAGAAGTGCTCAAGAAATTGTTGGCGGTGGCTATCATTCCTGTGACTTGGTCTCAGGAAGTCAAGTGCAGAGGGTCAAGGCCAAGTCTGCTGCTGCACGGTCCGTCTTCCTGCCCAAGCCCGGCTTGGGCACCTGCTTCCCGAGTGACCCCACTCTTGTCATAGTTCATCGCACAGAGTCACAGGGTCTTCGATGCAGTTCCATCAGACAATTAGACTCTGACTCAAGGGCCAGTGCGATATTCCTGGACACCAGCATTTCAGAGCAAGTTGGGTGTGCTGCGGGCGTCATTCTTCATTGCTGGAGTATCTTAGAATTTCCTGGAGAGGAGGGAAAGGAACACTTCCTGAGCTTCTGCAGTGGGCCAGATGGTGTGCCCCAAATTCATAGTTTGAAGTCCTAACCCTCAGGACCTCAGAGGTGATTTTGTTTGGAAATAGCGTCTTTGAAGAGATAAGTTAAAATGAGGTCATGAGGCTGGGCCCTTATCCAAATGACAGGGTCTTTATAAGAGGGGGAATTTGAATGCTGACCCCCAAGGGGACAATGGGGTGAAGACACAGGGAGAGAGCCCTCAGGAGCACCCAGCCCTACCACACCATCATCTCCGACTTCTGGCCTCTAGAACTAAGAGAGAACAAATTTCTGTCACTTAAGCCATCGGGCCTGTGGTCCTTTGCGTTGGCAGCCCTAGGAGCCTAACATAGCATCTTCTCACCAGGTTCAAGGATTCGTTTTGGCTACAGCCCGTTGATATTGACATGATTCTCATTTCTAGAGTTAGACAGACCGATGTAATTATCCTTAAACGTCAGTGGCTTCCACCGTAACACTTGATTTCCTACCCACACAGCGGCCCATGGGGGTGTCTGTCAGTGGGGCATCCCTGGGCAGCTGGTCCTCAGTGGTGCCCACGGCCAGCCTCCTCCCATCTCTAGTGGAAGACGGAGAAAGGCATTGAAGGATGGCGCCTGGGCGGGTTTACAGCACAAGCCCGGAGGTGGGAGCATCCCTCCTGCCCTATTTCATTGCCTGGTCCCACAGCTCATCCTGACCCCCAAGGCTGCAGGGAAGGGGGACAGGTCTGCCGAGGTTCGAGTGGGAAAAGGGAACCGCTGAAAACGACTAGAGGAGGGGTCTGTTACAGAATAGGTTCAGAGCGATGATGTGACCTGTCCGAAGACACGGAGCAAGTTAGCTCCAAAGCGAGACCCGTGAGCTGCTGGCTCATCGGTGGCCCCATCATCTTCACCGCTGTCTTCCCCACTGTCGTCCCCATACCGTCAGCAAAAACCATGCCCACTTCCTGAGCACCTACTCTGTGTCTGATGCCGCTCTGGGCACTGCGACACAGAGCCGCCTAAGACACAAGCGTGCCATCTCTTTGAGGAGAGAGGCTCTACCAACCAACCCAAGCTGGGAGTGAGGACACCCACCGGGCCCACGGGACTGGGGACAAAGTAGGTGCCACAGATGCTCAGGGCTCCCAGAGGCCTCTGGGGCGCTAAGGGCTGAGCTGCTGGCTGGAGGAGGAAGGGTTGGGGCTGGCGGTGCAAGAGAAGTGGGGGGGGGGTGGAGAGGAGACGTGATGTGTGGGAGCAGAAATGACGGGGCCACTGCGACCAGGGGCTGCGGGGTAAGAGCGAGCCTGGCGAGGTGGCCAGAGCCTGGAAGCTCAGGGCTCCCTCGTGTTGAAGCAGCAGAGAGGTTCGGGGCCAGAGTGTAGTGAGGGCTGTTTCTCCCCTGCCCGTAGCCTCTTGGTCTTTCCCACTGTTAGCATCCATGTTGCCCAGCCTGAGCATTTTCTCTGATGGCCAGAGTGCCACGTGTCCTCTCTGGCCACAGGCCAGCAGTCCTGGGAAATCCCCGGTGCCCCAGAGCAGCTCTCGACCTGCGTCAGAGGGGAGGTGGTGTGTAAATACCCGGCTCCCTCTTGCTTGGGAGCCGGGAGAACCTGAAGTGTGTGTGCCGCTCCGGCCCCCAGGGCCCCCCAGCAGGGTAAGTCCCAGCCGTCCCCAGTCCTACCTTGCTCGTGAGCATGCCCTTCCCTTTGTCACATTGCTGACCCTCCTTCCCATCTCTCTCTCCTGCCCCTTCGCTGGGGTTTCCTGCGATCGCCTTCCAGATAAGCTACTGGCAACCAACTTATACGTATCACACGATTCTGTCATTATCGCAGGAAGATTGCCAGCAAGCATCCCGCAGGTGACACCCTGCTAAACTCATTCCTCATCACAGGAGCCTGGTGTGGCCACAGATGTGTGGTTGGGGGAGGTGAGCACAGTCCCTATCAGAGGGGACTGGGGGAACTTTCCAGCCCCCTGCCTGCTCATCTCAGAGCCACTCCCAGCTCTCCTAGAGAAGGTCACGTGACTTAGCCCTCTGGGTGGCAATGTCACTGTCCAGCCCAGCACCCTGTACAACTATCCCATAACTTCTAGAGACCCAGGGGTCAAAACTGGCCATAGCTCCCTCCTCTCCACCCGCTCTGGACCCCCATGGAGCATCTCAAGGCTTGTCCCACCTCTCTCTCCCATGAGATTCTCCACTCCGTTGTGAGCCAGCATACAATTCATGTGCAAAGTCCTAGACTTGCCAACGGTCCATCTGGGAAAGATCTCCAGACCAGCCCCTTCATCACCCCAGACCCTTAGTCACCTCGTGCTGGCCCAAACCCGAGACAGTGTCTCTCCGCAGATGAGGCCAGCCCTCCTCTGGGCTTGGGTGGGAAGAGGTGACAGGGCTCCCTCTGGGGATAGCTTGATATGGACTGGGGGGACAGCATGAGCAAATACAGCTTCAGGGGGGTGCCCCCCCTTCCCGATATAGATATTACAGAGTCACAAACGCACTAGAACTGTCAAAGGCATAGAGAACCAGCTAGTAAACTGTGAAACCCAAGCCATAGTTCTATGTTTGATGGTGTGAAAATTAACAAGTGTTTTGTCCACAAGAAAAACCTCATTTTTTTATTAAAAAAAAAAAAAAAAGCTACGTGCCCAGGAGAGGTTGACTGCATTTGCTAGTGTCTCTGGGTGAAGGGGTACAATGAATACGAGGCTGTCTTGCTTCAGGAACATCTGTGAAGAGCCTCTGTGGATTACACCACCAACCCACAATTTTTTTCTTTTTAGTTTGGCTACAACTGTTGTCTTAAGTGGGGCTTCCCAGAAGCAGATCTTGAAACCAGGATTTGAAACAGGGAGTTCATTTAGGGGATGGTTCTAGAAGGCACCTGCAAGGGAGTGGGGATGGGAGGCGCAGGAGCCGGTCATGGGGTGATAATGAGCAGATCACCCATGGGCAGGCCAGACTCACTCGTACTGGGGACTTCGTAGAGCACGCCTCAGGTGTCCCACCGGCCGGGTGAGAAAGCCATCGGTATTGGGTTGTAGTGTGATCCCAGGGATATCAACTTCCCTGCACTTCTACTGCATTAGTCCCAGCAGGCGGAGAAAGCATCCAGAAAGAGCCACAGATGGTGCAGTGGGAAGCCGTAGGGTCAGCCTAAACAGGTGCGGCATGGGGCGGCTTGGAAGGAGCATGGATTGCACCTGTTATATCTGTGGGGAGAAGGACGGGGTTCATGCCTCCACAAGTTCACCCAGCTCCATGACCGCTGCCAGGGCCCCCCTAAAGCGAAGTCCAAGGGAAATTTTCGGGGCAGGTGGCGGCTTCATCGTGCTCCCCAGGTCCTCATGAAATGGAGGGCGGGGACTTCTCCTGTCCACTCAATAGGACTGGTGTCCAGCCTCATCCTCCTCCGAGTGCTGAAATGAGCCCTTCGCTCAGGCTGTCTCCCGGGGGCTTGAAAAGCCGGAAGCCCATGGCATGCCCTAAGCATTTGGGGCTTCTTCTAAAAGTGACCTTCCGAGGTCACTGCAGGGGAGAGGGAGGTCTGGAAGCTCCTGCCTATCCTGCCACACACCCCAGATGATGTCAGATGACCCATCTCGTCCATCCCTGCTCTGACGACCACAGTCAGATTAGATCGGCAGGGGACTGGATCTCCGGCTCTCTGCGACTTCCCACAGCCAGCTCCCAGAACAGGGGAAAACGGGGAGAGGGCAGCAACTCTTCTGATCTCCAGTAAGAAGGAAGACTCTGCAGGGGACTTATTCTCAGAACCTGAAGACCAACTCAGAGCTTTCAGCCTTGGTTCCTGAGAACAACATAACCTGGCGAGCTGGAGATTCCCTGGGGAATCTGGGATGGGAGGGACGCTGGGGCGGAGGCCAGGTCTGATGGAGGGCCAGGGAGGGCCTTTCAGAGCTCTACCACACTGTTCCTGTGCCATGCATTCCCCGGATGACAAGCGGGTGGATCGTCTTCTGCCACCTGGACCGCACGCTGCTATCCAGCCGGGCTGCACCTGTTCGGACACCCACACATAAGTGTTTGGCATCTCGCCCTGCCTCGTCATCCCTGTAAGTCACCTCTCCTGGGAACTGCCTGTCCCTGCCCTTTGCCCACTTTCTATTAGGTTGTTTGCCTCCTTTCTATTGTTCAGTAGGTGGTTTGGATGGTGCAGGTTAAGACCGTTTTTCAATTACATGCGTCCAAATATTGACTCCCAGTTTTACCTATGATGTCTTTTGTCCTGTAGGTGGCCACTTGTTGTGACTCAGTGGAAGTCTGAGGGTTCCTCAGCTGTCCCGTGGGGCTGCATGAACGCTTGGGCCCTGAGCCAGAAGCCCCATCACTGACCCAGGGGCTGACAAGCTGGGCTCCAGGTTCGTCTGCATGCTGCTGGAAACCACCAATGAGGCAGCATGGGGAGCTCAGACGAGAGCCAGTCAGAAGTGAGTTCTTGCTGACCAACACACTGGGTTAGCCTCTAAATCTGAGACATCAGAGCCTCCATGTCCCTAAGGAGATGTCCCATGAGATTTGTCCAGACCTGTGATTTGACAAAAACTCTACCAAAGAGAGGCTGGGAAGGCCCGGGGGTTGGGGAGGGGGGGGGATCAATCAGTTACTGGGGTCTGCCAAGCCCCCTGAAGCCTGGCCTGGGCTCTGCCTCATGGGGGCCAGTGGGACCAGAACCCTCTCCTGAGAAGCTTCAGCATCACTGGGAGAGAAGAGATAGACCCATATGGCAATATCGCACAGTGGTTGAAGCCTTGGCCTCTGGATCAGACCTACTGCTGTGTTATCCTGGACTAGTTCCTTGACTTCTCTGAGCCTCAGCCTTCTCATCTGTAAAATGGGACGATAATAGTATTGTCCTAGGATGAAATGAGATCATACTTGTAGTGCAATGCCTAGCACATGGGATAGGTTGTACAGACTTTTTACTATTGCTACAGGAAGTCTCAGGGACTTTGTAATAAATGCTAAATCCAGAAGAGTTCAGCTTGGGGAAGGACTTGAACTGGGAATGGGTAGAATTGGGACAAAGGAACCTGCAATGCCTGAGGTAAAAGCAACCCAAGGGATCAGCCCTGGTCCAGGACACAGGGGCCCTGCAGGCAGGCCGACGGAGTATAAATATTTATCCATTCCTGACTTCGAGGATGAGCCCAGCAGTGTTAGCCACCCCCAGCCCCTCCCTCCTCTGCTATCCCTCCAAGCAATTCCGCTCTGGCCCCAAACTTGCACTCCCAATCAGCCAAATAAAACCCTAACATCAACAGCACTGCCCACTTTATGTTGTTTTTTTTTTTTTTTTAAGATTGTACTTATTTATTTATTTGAGAGAGAGAGAGTGCACGCGGGAGAGAGAGCATGCGTGAGAAAGAACATGGGGGAGGGGCAGAAGGAGAAGCAGGCATCGCCCCCACCCCCGGTGAGCATGGGTCCCCACTCAGGGCTCGATCCCAGGACCCTAGAACCACGACCTGAGCCGAAGGCAGACACTCAACTGACTGAGCCCCCCAGGTGCCCCAGCACTGCCCACTTTAGAAGGCAATTTGGGGGCCATCACTTGTTACTCAAGCAGGGTCCTTAGAGATCTTGCCCCCCATCCCCAACTGGCTTATCAGAGAATTTCTTCAAGCCCTGTACAGTACGCTCCTGATGGTGAGGCTTATAGCAAGTACGACTTCGCCAATGTGCTTCGTTTCCAGGAAACCCCCTACCCACTCTCCTGTCACTGAAGCCCTATTCAGGATCCTCTAGTCTTTATTTGATTGTAGAAGAAACAAAGACTCAGAGACATTAAGTGACTTGCCTGAGGCCACACAGCAGGTCAGCGGCAGGGCCTAGGCCTCCCAACTCTTCACCTAGTCCTCCTGGACCACAGGACCCCACTCGGTCCCCTATGGCTGCCTGGGTATGGCCACCCGCCCCCCCACATGGGAGCTTTCACCCTCCGCAGCCCTGGAACCCGCTGTTGGGAGCTCAGATGAGGGAGACCAAGGCTGGGTACCAGATTCTGAGGCCGGGGCCTGCACGTCCATCCCCACTGGGACGGCCTCCACCCATCCCACTGCCATCCCCACTAATACATATTTTATGGGGCTGGTCTCTCTTCCTCACAAACGGTGTCGTTAATCTGCTCCCCGGCTGTGCGGAATAACATCCCTCAAGAACAGACCGCTTTCTGAATATTTTATCATTCCTCATTCCTTCTCCCCAAACTAATATATATTTACACAGTCTACCTCCTGCAGGAGGGCTATATTGTTTTCTCTGAGTGCCCGAGAACTTAGACACAGAATTGCGCATAAGTGAAAAAATATATGCCTTTGCTATTGATGTTGAAAGCAAGAACCAATCACTTATCAAGCTGTGAGGGAGCCGGGAGGAAGATTTGCATACGGTAAAAAAAAAAAAAAAGAAAGAAAGAGAGCGAGAGAATAAAACAGACTCTCTCCCCACAGAGGGACCAAATGAGAGGAGACGGACATCTTTTCTCTTCTCGAACAAGGAAGCTCAGAGTGTCCGCGCCAATCTCAGCGGTGGGGGAGAGCAAAGAGCTATTTTGTCAGCAAGGTCAAAAACTTCCTACTTGGAGACCGAAGAGACCAGGGTTCACCCAAAGTTTTAATAGCACGATTTTTATCATCATGGAACCCTGATTCCAAGGAAGATTCGAACCTTTGTGTGGAAATTTTGTTTCCTGGGGCATTATCCTGCCTTGATCCCAAACCATGGGGGCTTGGGATGGAAAGGTGGATACGGGGATCCCCATGGACGAAGGAGGGCAGACAGACCCAGGGAGGGGACGCCCCGGCAGGCAAGTTAATTGAGGAGTGGGGGAAGCTACTTAACAGTTCGTTCCAAAGTTCCCTTTAAAGAGGAAAAATTTGTTTAGAAAAACATCTTGCTGGGGCACTTCCTATGTGGAGGAAAAGCCTTACTCGGAAGACAGTCAACTGAATTCGCCCTACATACAGATTTAGCAGGAATGAAGGGTGAGCTGGAGAAAAATAGGGCCATGGCGGGAGCTCACATAGAAAAATAGCGAGTGAGAAACTTCTATGGGGGCAAGGGCTAAGGGGCTTTTCCAGGTAAGGTTGACTAATAAGGATTTCAATGGGTCAGCGTCTATAATGTCACCTTCCTTCTCCTAGCTTTCCTCCTCCCAAAGCTAGCCAAGACACAGAATGACTCGTGTGAGTAGCATTTGCGGGGGATACGGGGAAAGAGTTTGGGTTCATTCTCTGGACCTGGGGCTGATCCGGGAGCAAGAAAGGACACAGTCATGGAGGAGAGATGAAGTGAGAGGGGAGGTTGGGGGTGGGGAGTCAGAACCAGCAGTGACCGTGAAGCTGTTGGCACCTAAAATTTGCAGGAATCTCAGGAGAGCTGGGTTGCCCATCCCCTCCCGCTCCAAGATGTGAATATAGGACCTGATCCGGTTTATGTTCCTGTGATAAAGAGAGTGCCCTCCGCTGACAGGCAGGTGATTCGAAGGTAAATAAGGAAGAGCCTCAGCTCAAGGGAGCTCCCAGTTTGCAGTTTAAAAATGGAGAGGCGGGCAAGAGGCCAGGCGATGTCCTCCCCACGGAGGGACTCAGCTCAGGACTCAGAGCTGGTAGGAGGTAAGGCGGGAATATAGCCTCCAGACTCCCAAAGCAGTGGCCGTGCCCTTGCCCGCCTCTCTCTCGCTCCCCAGTGGAAGAGAAGCAGGCTGGTCTGCCTCAACCTCTCCCTTCCCCTGTCTAGGATCAGTCCTTGCCCTTGAAGGCTTTTTGCATCTCAAGGGCATGAAATAGATCAGGACACCTGCATTCCGAGCCTCTCGGTGACCCACAAGACTTCTGCCTCTGTCTATCTCAAAGTGACCTCTTCCAACCAGCTGACTCCTCTCCCGTGGTCCTTGTCAGTCTGTGGCTTGAGTCACAGCCATAGCCGCTCACAAGAGCCCCTGCCCGCTGTCCCCGTCTTCCTCTGAGCACCTTGATCTCCATGTCGCTTCCTGGGATGTTTCCCTCCGCAGGGGCCATGCAATTTGGCTGCAGGGTGTGTGAGGGCAGACGGCAGCCACAGACCCACCACCAAATAGGTGAGGAGTGGGAAGTGGTGCACAGCTGTAGTCTGTCAGAGTTATTACAGAGAATCACAAAAATGTTGGTGGGTACCATCCTTATCCTTCATTTTATGAATAAAGAAACGGAGACTCAGGGAGGTTAACGGGTTGCCCAAAGGTCACATAACTGGCCGGAGCTGGGATTTCCATCACAACCGCCTGACTACAAATCTCTCACGCTGTCCGATGCACGGAATTATAAACACTCTCTGGGAGCTTTCTCCTGTGAGGGCGCCATAAATCTGGCTTGGGTTCACTTGGCCTGAAGTCTTGTCCCTCTCCAAGGGACAGGGTCTCCGTCGCTTCCCCAGGGTCAGCACCAGGCAGAAGGGCTCCAGATGGAAGGGCAGATTTGTGTATAAAAGGACCGGGGGACAAGGGGGAGCAGGTCCCAGCGGTTTGGTGAGGTCCCTGGCTGGATTGGCCTCATGGGTTTTCCAAGCCCCAGGTCAGTGTAAGGAGGGCAAGTGTAGAAGGAGGAGCAGAAAAAGGAAGGGGAGGAGGGGATGGAGGAGGAAGCAGGCAGATCCAGTGGGGGAGGGCCTGCCGCCCCCAATTCCTCGTGTGCCCCAGGGCACCAGCACCCCATCCACACACCCATCTGAGTGATCCCGGGGGAGGAGGCTGGGGCCCAGGAGGTCTATGATGTTTGGGGGTTTCATGCCTCTTAGATGGACCAAAAGAGAAAAGAATTTCGTTCCGCCCACTTATCTCCTAACCTTATAAACTCAGGATTAGCAGATCAAAGACGGATTTGGCACAGCTGAGGGAGGGTAGGGGCTTCGGAGCACAGTTTGGGCTCCATCCTTCATGATCAAATGAGCTTAAGTCATTGATAAATAAACGGCGTTTTGAATTCCTCTAATTGGGCGTGCGGGTCATGCCCGAGCCCGGCCAGCCCGGCCATCCGGGTAGAGTTAATGAGCTAGAGAAGGGCCAGAGGGATCCCAACAGCGGCTGCGAGAAGGGATTCCAGGGAGCACCTTGGACAGGGACAGGGCTCCCAGTGCTCCGAAGGGCATGCGCTCTGAGGCCAGAAGGGATGGGGTGGATCTACCACCAAGGAGAGGCTCAGTGGCCCAGGGTCTGCATTTCCCCGGCAGTGAGGTCAGGTTAACAACTAGCCTATATTGAGGGAGGGGCCCCTGAGCCCAGACAGCATGCTCCCAAGCACAGTGGGAGACCAGCTGGGGTGTCTGCAAAGAGGGGGGCGGAGTCCCGCCCAGCACAAGGCCAGCGTTTAAGCCAGTTCTTCCCACTTCCTGGCTGAGACCCTGCATTACTTTGGGCCTCAGCTTCCTCATCTGTAAAAGGGTTACCACAGGGGAAAGCAGTTACCGCACGTAGAGCAGCTGGTGAGCGCTGAACAGCTTAACCAGTGGTTGCTGTGACAGCCTTAATGCCGGGTCCTCCATCATGTTAACAAGCTTGGGCCACTGACGACCTGATGATCCCAGATCCTACCCCGCCCTTCTCCTGATCTGCCCCTGTAGTCCAGGAACTACATTTCCCAGACTCCTTTGCCACCTGGCTTCTGGTTTGGTTTGGCCAATGGGAGGCATGGCAGAGAGTGAGCAGAGGGAAAAGCCAAGGGATCCTCCTCCCCGCCCCCTGCCCACCCCCATCTTTGTGTTTCCTGTAGTGCCTCCAACAAAAACCCTTTGGTGTTAGGTCTATGGTCCTACTCCCACCAGATAGCCCCCGCCCCAGCTCCTGGGCTCTTGGCAAGGTCAGCTCGTCTCTCTGCCCCCAGCCCTAGGGTGGTAGCAGCTTCTAGCTGCTGCGAATTTCCCGGCCATCTCACCCTGCTCTGCTGGACCTCTCAGCTCTGATGGGTCTTATCTAGTCAATGCCTTCTACTGAAGTCTCTCTTGCTGAAAGACCTGGAGAGATTGCTAACTGGTAAGGACCTTGGTCATTTATCATTACTACTGCAGTAACAATCCAGATGCCCACCTGAGGGGTTAGGAGCTGGCCTGTGACCAACCTGCCAAATGGGGGGAGGGCTCACGGGGCCGGCACTGGGGTACCAAGCCATCTGTTCACCAAGCACCTTCACAGCCACCGTAGCATGTGAGTCGAGCTGGAATGACTGGTCCTTTCAGCTGACAGGCCGACAGGGACCCAGGAAGATGAAGTACTAGAAGATCTCGGGCTAGAACAGAAGGAGTCCTGGGATAATAAGGTCAGCACACTGGGGACGGCCCTCGGGCCACCAACTGACCTTGAGTGAGTGCCCTCCTCTCTCTTGGCCTCATTTTCTCCATCTGAGAAATGAACAGTTTGAAAGAGGTGCGCTCCCCTGTTGCTTCCACATCCACACATTTTGTCGCTTCTGATGACTCGGCAAGAGGAGAAAAAGAGAAAACAGCCCTGAGCTGTGGGTTTTGGCTCTTAACTCAAAGATGTCACCAGGTCAGGCCTCCAAAGTGTGCAGAGAATACTCCTTTGGGTCAGACAGGCTTGGGTCTGGGTCCTGGCTCTGCTCTAACTCCCTGTAACCTCATCAGTTTTGAGGCTCAGTGGTTCTTGCCCCCAAAGTTTGTGTAGATTAAGAAGTAATGGGCTGGGGCACCTGGGTAGCTCAGTCGGTTGAGTGTCTGGCCTTTAGCTCAGGTCATGGTCCTGGGGTCCTGGGATCAAGTCCCACGTCGGCCTCTGTGCTCAGCAGGGAGTCTGCTTCTCCCTCTCTCTCTGCTTGCTCCCCCTGCTTGTGCTCTCTCTCTATCTAAAATAAATAAAATCTTTAAAAAAAAAAAAAGAAGAGAAAGAAGAGGAAGAGGAAAAAAGAAGGGGAAGGAGGAGAAGGAGGAGGAAAGGAAGGAGAGGAAGAGGAAGAATAGTAAGAAGAAGAGGAAGAAGAAAGAGGAAGGAGGAAAAGGAAGAGGAGGGGGAGGGGGAGGAGAAGGAAGAAGAGGGGGAGGAGGAGGAGAAGGAGAAGAAAAGGAAGAAGTGATGGACCGGAAAGCACGAAGCACAGCGTAGGCTCTCGGTAAACGTTAGCCTCCCTGCTGCTGAAAACTCAGTTGGAAGCAAGGCAGAAGGCATAGGGAACTGGTGGACACCTGACAGAAAAAGATGTTAATGACCTAGCATCCGCTGCCCGTCTACCCTGCAGCGGACACCTGCCTGCTGGGGACACTGCCCCGGAGGAAGCTGGGAGTGATGGAAGCTGACACCCCCGGCAGCCTGATGAGGTTTTGCAGTAGTTGAGGAATTTCAAAAGGCTGACAAAGGTCACATCCTCTCCCACGGAGTCTCAGAAACGAACTCGTCCCCCTCCTCTGGGTTCAGCCTTCCTCAGAGCTCATACCTGGAAGGGGAGAGAGGGCGCTCCCCAGGGGAGGTGACCACACAGGTGTCGAAGGTGGCCGGCGGCTTTACTTGGCTACACAACAGACCGCCTGGAACGATGAGACTCCCACACCCCCAGCGGCTGCCTGACTCGGGGGGCCAGCGCTCTCTGGTGCTGGGCACAGACTGTGTTAACATTGCCTCGGGCCACCCAGCAAGGGAAGGGGTCCTTGGGTGAGGGGGCTGGACAGGTGGAACCTGTCAGAAGCAGGACAGCCTGCTTCTTTCAAGCCCCCAGCTCACTCATATGCTCTGGCTAAAAATAATACCTCCCAGGGGGCCTGCTGCTGCTGGAGCGGGTGGACCATGCATAAAACATCGGCTGTTCAGGTTTCCTCCTCTGAATGGCTCCATTCAGAGCATGCATGGGTGAAAGGTTTGTGGGAGGGATGCTTAGCTTCCTGAAGGGACTGGAGCAGCCCTGGGCCCCCAGCACCTCCCAGAGGTGCTCTGTGCCTCGCACCTTGGTCCCAGCCTGCACACAGGGTTCCCAGGAAGGGGCTGGCTGGGAGCAGCTTTCTCCTCCCAATTGTCCCCTAAGGCGTCTTCCTGGACGCACATAATGAAGGGAGAGAACTGCCCTGGCAGGTGTCAGACCGCCCTGGATTTGAATCCTGATTTTTCCACATTGCAGCTGTGTCCCAGAATCCCCCATGTAGCAGGTGAGGAAATGCGGCTCAGAGAGGTTGAGTGAGTTGTGCAAAGACACACAGCCAAGCTGTCTGACTCTGAGCCATTTACCATTGTGCCCTTCAGTCATGGTCCAAGGACAGAGTAGTTCAAGGGAATGGGCTTTAGAGGGAAGTTTATAGGAGTTCCATGATTCCTAAGAGGGATGGACCTTCCCACAAAAACAGTCCCCTGCCTCCTCTCTCTCTGCCTCTTTCTCTCTTTCCTTTCCTTTAATTCATTTTGTTTCCTTTCTTTATATATTCCCTTTATTCACTCAACCAAAAATTCCTTATATTTCCTTAAAAAAAAACATATGCTCACAATAAAAACATCAGGGTTCCAGAAAGGTACAGTTAAAAGAATAAAAATTTCCCATACTTGGTACCCTCCCACACTGTTGGTGGGAATGCAAGCTGGTACAACCACTCTGGAAAACAGTATGGAGGTTCCTCAAAATGTTGAAAATAGAGCTACCCTACGACCCAGCAATTGCACTACTGGGTATTTACCCTAAAGATACAAATGTAGTGATCCGAAGGGTCACATGCACCCGAATGTTGTAATGTCCGCAATAGCCAAACTATGGAAAGAACCTAGATGTCCATCAACAGATGAATGGATAAAGAAGAGTGGTATATATATTCAATGGAATACTATGCAGCCATCAAGAGAAATGAAATCTTGCCGTTCACAACGACGTGGATGGAACTAGAGGGTATTATGCTAAGCGAAATAAGTCAGTCAGAGAAAGACAATTATCATATGATCGCTCTGATATGAAGAATTTGAGAGGGAGGGAAGGGGGTCATGGGAGGGTGGGGAAGAGAAATGAAACAAGATAAGATGGGGAAGGAGACAAACCATAAGAGACTCCTAAACTCACAAAACAAACTAAGGGTTGCTGGGAGGTGGGGGGTTAGGGATATGGACATTGGGGAGGGTATGTGCTATGGCAAATGCTGTGAAATGTGTAAGCCTGATGATTCACAGACATGTACCCTGGGGCAAATAATACATTATATGTTAATAAAAATTTTTAAAAATTTTCCCATACTCCCCCTGTTCTGGTTACCTATCACTATAAAACAAACCACCCGAATTTACTGGCAGAGAACGACCACGGAATCATGCTCACAGATGCTGAATAGGGCACAGTGGGGATGGCTTGTCTCTGCTCCATGATGTGTGGAGCCTCAGCTAGGAAGACTCAATCAGCTAGGGGCTGGAATCACCTAGAAGCTTCTTCATTCACATGTCTGTCTCCTAGGCTGGGATGAATCCGCGGAGACTGTTGACCTAAGTGCCTACTCACGGCTTCTTCATGTGGCTTAGGCTTCCCCACAATATGGTGGCCTCAGAGGAGTTGGACTTCTTACCTAGAGGCTCAGGGCTCCAAGACAGAAGGTTCTAGCAAGTGAGGAAAGCTCTGTGGCCTTTTTTTTTTTTTTAAGATTTATTTATTTATTTGAGAGAGAGAGAGCAGGGGGAAGGGCAGAGGGAGAAGGAGACGAGCAGACTCCCCACTGAGCGGGGAGCCCAATGTGGGGCTTGATCCCAGGACCTCGAGATCATGGCCTGAGCCAAAATCAAGAGTCAGATACTTAACCAACTGAGCCACCCAGGCGCCCTACTCCATGGCCTTTTATGACCTGGTCTTAGAAGTTACAAAGTGAGAGGCACCTGGCTGGCTCAGTTGGTGTAGAGCATGTAACTCTCGATCTCAAGGTGGTGAGTTCAAGCCCCATGTTGGGTGTAGACATTACTTTAAATAAAGAAAGAAAGAAGTTATATAGGGTGGGTTTTGCCATATTCTAGTGGCCACAGCAGGCCTGAGCCTACCCAGATTCAAGGGAGAGAAGCCATACGTTCTGATTCTCAGTGGGAAGAAGGTCAAAGGATCCAAGGCTTTGTTTTAGAATAACCACACTCAGGGCCCCTGGATGGCCCAGTCAGTTAAGCATCTGTCTTGAGTTAAGGTCATGATCCCAGGGTCCTGGGATGGAGCCTCATGTCAGTCTCCCTGCTGGGCAGAGAGTCTCCTTCTCCTTCTCCCTCTGCCCCTTCCCCTGCTCCTTCTCTCTCTCTCCATCTCAAAGAGATAAATAAAATCCTTAAAAATAAAAATAAAATCACCAACCCTCATTCCAAGATACCAAAAAATGATGTCTTGGCAGATTTATTTTCTTCTGGGTCCTCCGCTTTCTGTAGGTGAGCCAACATGGCACAAACAATTTTGTGATCTAATTTCTTTTTTGAATTTCACGGTGGATGACAAGTATGTTCTCTTGTCATTGAAAACTCTTTGTAAGCCTCAAATAAACACAGGTTCATAATTGAGATTTTTTTTTAATGATGAGAAGTCGAGGCACGAAATAAAAATCACCACTCTCGCACCTACTCCCTGCACAATTCTTTCTTAGTCTGCTCGAGCTGCGACAACAAAACCCCACTTATGAACACGAGGATAAGGTATAAACAGCAGAAACATATTGCTCATGGCTCTGGAGGCCGGGAAGTCCAAGCTCCAGGAGGCTGCACGGCTGCGATTTGATGAGGGCTTGCTTCCGGGTTCCTGGCCCACACTTCCTCCCTGAGTCCTCACACGGCGGAAGGGACACAGGGTCCCTCTTATAAGGGCACTAATCTCATCCGTGGGGGCTCCAACCTTATGACTCAAGCTCCCTCCTCCTTCTAACACCATCACCTCTGGGGGCTAGGATTTCAACATGGAATTTTTCTAGTTCAGACCATAGCAAGTCTTAATCCTGATTTTTTTTCCCCACTCAACATTACAAGATGTTAAGTCCCCACCTTGTTCTCCTACAGCACCCTTTTAAATGGCTCCCTCCCGTCCCACGGTATGTGTATCCAGAGATGATGGAAGAGATCCCAGTGGCAGAGCCCAGAAATAGAAGCTGTTTCTGATTTAGCACCGTTGTGTCAAGGACATTGACCTTCTGAGCACAGACCACGTGCCAGGCACTGCAACGGGCACAGTCTTCTCAGTAGCCCTGTGATTATTCCCATTTTACAGCTAGTAATAATAATAAGACCTAATACTTACTGAGCACCTGCTGTGGGCTTTATGGGGCTAACTCACTGAAATCCTCGCTACGACCTATGAGTTCAGTACCCTCTACATTCCACTGATGAGGAAACACGTACAGAGAGGTGAGTAACTGACCCCAGGTGCAGGTTGAAATCTGGCCCCAAACCTAGGTCTATCCGACTTCAAAATCAGGTCTGAAGCCACAGCACCAAACCACCAAGGACACCAGGACCGGTTTCTGGCCGCAAGAGGTGAGCTGTGAGTGCAAAGGAGAGAGGGTCGGAACCCCAGGTCCCCTCAGTGCCCAGGCAGGTCCGTGGGAGACTTAGCATGACCCCACCTGGCACCTGGAGAGTGGCCGTCCTAGCCCAGGCCACCATCCTGTCCCGTCTGGATCACTGTGAGGACCCCCAGCCAGCCTACTGGCCTCTCCCCTGCCCCGTGCTCTGCGTCCCAGGTTCCACCTGGCAGCCAAGTGAGTTTTATTAGGATGCCCATCCCATCAAGTCACCACTGACTCCAACACAGTAATGCTTCCTATCGCTCTTAGATGAAAAGAAAATCCCTTCTTCTTGGCCTTCAAACCGCCCTAGGACCTGGTCCCTCCCACCTCTACAGCCCCGTCTTCCAGTTCCCTGTCATTCTGCATTCTGGCCTCCTCGGACTTAGAGGTCCTTGGGGTCCTCCTCCAGGTCCTTGGGGTCATCAGGCTTCCTCCTGCCACTAGGCCTTTGCAAGTGCTGTTCCCTCTACCTAGAAAGCTTGTCCCTCCCCTCTACACCCTCATAACTTCCTCATTGTCCACGTCTCAGCTCAGGCACCCCCAAAATCTCCCAGTGTGACTTTCTGTGACTTCCCACTTCTCAGTGGCAACCTTCTGTCATACACCTAGTGTGAATGTCACCTGTGACCGTGCCGCCCAGCCCCTCACTGGACGGTAAGCTTCATCAGGGCAGGAACGCCCCATTTGCCTACCTCATCACTGTGCACCTGGCAAGGCCTAGCAGGTGCTCCCAGAGATGTGTGGGGGTGGATGTCTGACTTGTAAGTGACAGCCACAGAGCCCACGGGCGGCCACTCTGTTCTCTTCGCTTGCCTTCACCTGCTGTCACCCTCACAAGTGAAACAGCCATTACCTTCCCCAGTGAGGCTCAGCAAAGCCATTGCCCCTAAGTTGCCAAGGCAGGTACGGAACTGGTGGGGTGCAGTCGTGCTCCCCGGGAGGCCAACCTCAGCTCGGACTGCACACCAGTGACCCAAGGCAGGGGGCCGATGGCTCCAACAATGTGACGGTGGGGGGGGGGGGCTGCCGACCCACCGGGAAAGGCCTCAGCCCACACGTGGGACGGGCCCTTCTTGTTTGCTTTGTATCTGGTTCCTGGTCGGCAGCGCCCGCCACGGTCTGCCACGGCTGCGCTTTTTCTAGCTAATGGTTAAAATTCTTCGAGGTATTATTCTCTGCTTTGCTTGGCAATGCCACAGAGCATACCTCTGATACAGCAGGTAACTGGATAGGGTCTTGGTCACAGCAATTTGCTGAACACGAGGTTTTGCGCACAAAAACACATTACAGCACTCGGGGGGTGTCATTCAGGAACCCCGCCAGCCGTGGTCGGAATTTTGTGTGTCGGAGAGGCGGGAGCAGGGCCAGGAGGCCCAGAAGGGGAGGCCTGAGTGGAGGATGGAGGACCCCCAAAGCACTCGGCAAGGTGGGCCACAGGACCCCCCCCCTCCAATATTAACATTCAGTCTAGGCCAGCGAGAACCTAAGCCTGATGTCGGATGGGCCGCAGCTTGGGTCTAGCCTCGCTGCCCCGGCTGTGTGACCTTTCGAAGGACACTCAACCTCTCTGAGCCTCCATTTCCTCAAGCATGAAATGAACACGATCAGAGGCCTTACCTCCTAGGGCTTCCGTGAAACACACCCAGGGTAAGAATTCTGACTGGTCACTGCCGTATCCTCCAGGCCTGGAGTCGCACCTGATCCATGGTAGGCACGCGGGAGCTATGCGCTGTGTAGACTTGAATTGCTCAGAGCTGAATTCCTAGCACCTAGCCCAGTATATGGCAAGTGGCGGGTGCTAAAAAAACAACAACAACAACAACAACAAAAAAACATATTTGTTGAATTGACTTAATTATTCACAGCTGTCCCCAAATATCAAGCTGAACACATGGCAGGGAGCACTTCAAAGTGTTTTCTTGAATGAGCGAATGGAAAGCATTGAGCCAAGGACACAGGATATAGTGCTTAAATTATGTCGGCTGTTATTCTTTGTCCATTCCACACATTTTCATTGAGGGCTTGTATGTGGTTTCCTCTGACCCCAAGTGGGTGTCCAACAGTTCATCTCATTCGAACTCCAGCAACCCAGAGTTAGCACCAGACGCCACAGGTTAAGGGCTCAGTCCCACAAGACGGCCCTCACTTCGGATGGCAGCCCTCCGTCGGGTCCTCGGTGACCCACATTTCTGTTCCAGCCCCTAAAAGTCAGCATTTCGCACAACCCCTTCTTTGGGTTCCAGAATTCATAGAACTCAGGAAAGGGCTTGGCTTTGGATTACTGGCTTATTTTCTTTTATTTAAGATTTATTTATTTAGAAAGAGAGAGAGCATAAGCGGGAGGGGCAGAGGGAGAGAGAATCTCAAGCCGACTCCGCGCTGAGCGCTGGGCCCGGCGCGGGGCTCGATCTCACGACCCTGCGATCACGATCTGAGCCAAAACCAAGAGTCAGATGCCCAACCGACGGCACCACCCAGGTGCCCCCATGGTCACCGGCTTATTTTAAAGGATACAACTCAGAATCAGCCGAATGCAAGAGATGTACAGGGCAAGGTGTGGGAGTGGAGGCAGGCACGGGACTTCCAGCCGCCACCCCCCCAGGGCACACCCACCCTCCCAGCAGCTCAATGTGCCCCCCAGCCACAAAGCCCTCCAAATGTCTTAGTTCAAGAGTTTTTACAAACCAGCCTGTAGCTCCCTCCCCAGAGGACCAGGGTAGGGCTGAAAATTCCCACCTCTAATCAATCTCTGGTCTTTCTGGTGACCAGCCCCCATCCGGACCCACCTAGGGGCCCCACCTGGGTCACCCCATTAGCATAAACTCAGGCGTAGTCAAAAAGGGCTCATTAGGAAAAGATACTCGCGTCACTTGAGAAATAATAAGGGTTCTAGGAGCTCTGTGCCCAGAACCAAAGACCAAATATGTTCTTTATTATACCACAGGCTGACATGCACTGTCGCCATCCTGGGCACTCGGTGAGGAAGCCAGAGGGGACCCCAGCCTCCTACAGCTCACGAGCCATCAGACTCGATCCCCAGCTCCCACTCACCACAAACCTCCTTGTCACTGGTGAGTCTCTGCCAAGTTCCAGCCCGGCGCCGGCACAGAGGGAGGGACAAGAGAGGGCCATCGTCCCCTGCCCTCTCTGAGATCACACCCCTTGGTTGGAGAGACAAGACTGGCACAGAGGAGATCATTAGGAGAGGGGAGAAGAAAACCAAAAGGAAGAGCGAGGACGGGGATAATGCAGAATCTCTGAGAGCCAGAAGATGGCCACAGTCAACCCCAGCTCGCCACTTGGTGACCAAGGGCCGCAGGGCCAACCGAGCTGGACGGTCTCCGGAAAGCCCCATGGAAAGAGAATGTATTTTGTTATGGGGTACTCGCCCTGGGGTGGTGTCCAGCTGATAATTTTGTGCTTCTAATTGGAAAGAAAGAATTGCAAAACACTCTGGGCATGAGCGGCATGTTCCAGAAACCGTAGGCAAAAAGAAGGGAGTGAGGACAGACCAAGAGACAGAGAGGAACAGTGGAAGAGAGGGACACAGGCTCCTCCTTGACACCCCACCCAATATGCTCTCCCTCCCGTTGTGAGCTAGCTGGGTACTCTGGCAAGCAGGGCCGAGATGAGTTTAGAAACACGGAATCTTTCTTCAGGACCGGAAGCCCCTGAAAATATGCTCAACATCATTAACCTTCAGGGAGATGCAAATCTGAACCGCAAGTGACAAGTAAGATACCACTTATCACCCAGGAAGATGGCCAGAACGAAGAAGAAAAACAGTAACACGTGTCGGCGAGCGGGTTACCTGGAACAAAAAATGCTTTGGATGGGAAAGAGTCTGGGGGAGTTCTCAAAAGGTTACGAGTTACCGTACTAGCTAATAATCCTCCTCTTTGAGATATAAAACTTGTACCTGTATGTCATATTCTTCACAACTGAAAAAAAAAAAAGTGGAATGACACAAATGTCCACGGACTGGTGAATGGATAGAGGAAGTGTGGCAGAGCGGTGCCTGGGTGGCTCAGTATTTAAGCATCTGCCTTCGGCTTCAGTCATGGTCCCAGGGTCCTGGGATTGAGTCCCGCATCGGGCTCCCTGCTCAGCTCAGCAAAGAGCCTGCTTCTCTCTCTCCCTCTGCTGCTTCCCCTGCTTGTGCTCTCTTGCTCTGTCTGTCAAAGGAATAAATAAAATCTTAAAAAAAAAAAATAGTGTGGCAGAGCCTTGTGATGGAATATTACTTGGCCAGAAAAAGGGATGAAGGACTCACACAGACTACAACAAGGATGAACCTCGGAAATGTTAAGCAAAAGAAGCCACGAAATGCCCAGAATAGATAAATCTACAGAGACAAAGTACATGTGTGGTTTCCAGAGGCTGGGAGGCTGGGAGGCTGGGAGGCTGGGGGTAGGGGTGGGAAATGGGGGTCATGACTGTTCATGAGTATGGGATTTCTTTTGGGGGTGATAAAAATGTTCTAAAATTAATCGTAGTGACCATCGTACAGCTCGGTGGATAGACTATAACCCACTGAACTGCATGCTGTGAATAGACGGCTTGTATGGTAGGCAAACCGTATTTGAATAAAAGTTACCCCAAAAGCTTTGTTAAGAGTACAAGCTGCAAAAGGAAAGGCGGGTAGAGAGCAGGAACCGAGAGAGCTCCATAAGCCCCACAGGGAGCCCCAGAGCAAAGCCTGCCAGTGGTGACCAAGGTCTGGTGGCATCCCCTTGCTCAGTCCCTGGCTGGGTGGGGGGGGGGGCACCCAGAAAGCCAGGAGCGGGCTGGAGAGCTGAGACAGCTCCCAAGGGAGCTCACAGCTGGGGCGGGAGAGCAAACCCTGCCCCCTTGCCTGGAGCCTGATCCCCCCTGCCCTGCAGCCTGTCATGAACCACATCTGTGGCACTGTGCCCTGCACAAAGGAGCCCCTCCCGCGGGCACAGCTCCCGTGTCCTCAGGACACAGCCCCAGCCCCAGGAGGCAGTCGACAAAGCTGGTGGTAAGCAGCTACTGCTTCGCCAGCTCCGTTCCTGACCCTCGGATACAGGTGCAGTCCCCGCCCACATAAACGTGTGGCCCATCAGCCACGGGTTGTGTGGCCCTGCCGGTCGCGCACTCCAGTGCTGGCTCCCCCCTGCCCACCAAGCCGCTGGAGCTGCCCACGGCGAGAAGGTAGCGGAGGGTGCCCCCCTCATGCTCCTCCCGGTCCCCAATGGGGCGGGGCTCTGTGCGGAAGTGGAGCCACCTTCCCGCAGCCAGGGAGTCTGTGCGTGTGTGTGTGCGCGCGCGCGTGCGCAGCATGTATGTACCAGTCAAAAATGCCTTCTTCTTTCCCCATCAGACTGAGCAGGGACTGGAATCCAGGAATCAGACTCCTAACCCAGGGTCTGTCCCCGTAATGATCAGGTGAGGGCGCGTTGCTCCCCAGAGCCGGGTGCTGCTGAAGGGAACCGGGGAAAGATTCTATGGGAGGAAGAGGAGGCAGGCTTCGGGCTTCTCAGAGATCCCCAGCGCCCGGGGCCCACTCCCCGCTCCGCCCAGCGGGCATGGCTTGCTTGCAATCCTCCGGACTGTTGTCATCCATCCATCACACAGCACCTGAGATGAGATCTCCACTTGTTTTCAGGGGTTGTCGTTTTGAAAGCAGGTCGATTCTAAAGTCTTCACACAAAAGGTAAATCCCAGAATGTCAATGATCATCCTTGAAAATCTCCTAGGGGCGCCTGGGGGGCCGAGTCGGTGCAGCGTCCAACTCTTCATTTCGGCTCAGGTCATGGTCTCAGGGTCGTGGGATCGAGCCCCAAGTCGGGTTCTGTGCCAGGTACAGAGTCTGCGTGAGATTCTCTCTCCTTCTCCCCCTCTTCCCCTGCTCCCTCTCACTCTCTCTTCTCTTAAAAAAAAAAAAAAAGGAGAAAAAGAAAAGGAAAGAAAATATCCTAAATCTCAAAAGTACGGGATAGCGGCAGTTTTTCCCTCCAGCTTGGCCACAGATCACCGTGCCGTTGGTTAAGCATCAGACGATGGGCTCGAATGTGGTCTGGAGTCTGGGGTGTATGAAAATGCCTTCCTTTAAAAGCTCCACTCCTTCAGGGCAGTGGGAGAGGCACTGAACTCAACAAAGGGAACAGCAGAAACAAAGCCCCATGTCTTCCTGTTCTCCCCTGAGAGTAGTATCGTTAGTGGTGGGGCAAACCCACCTGGTCCAGATGAACTGTTAGCTTTCTCTCTTGCAAACAAGGAACACGGAGCTGACAGGGAGTGGAGCATTTGCACGAGTTACATGCCATATGTTGCAAATGCACTTTATCTGGCATCCCCACCATAGCTTATGAGCACCTGCTGGGCGCTTTTCCATATGCCTCTGTAACCTTTCGGTATAGACCTGAGAACACTGGGATAGGTGTTCATCATTCTTGAAGGAGGGCTTCCCAAACCTGATGCCTTTCTGAGAAACTCCTCACCTCCCGGGACTCGGTGACAAGCTGAGCCCACCTTCAACTGGAGAAGCAGCAGCTGGAAATGTCAGGGGCTGGCTTTCTTAGACTTCCTGGCTGCGAAGGTGCAAGCATGTGACTTGAACTCTCATAGGCAACCAGATGTCCCTCTGCAGACGTAAAGATGCAGCACATCAGAGACTCTCTTGCCTGGGGGCAGTAGCGAGAGTCAGCCGGGGAGCAAAGCAGTGAGCCCCCCCACATCCATAAAAAGACTGACAGCCCAGCAGGAACAGGGGCGATGGACATGAGTGGGCAAGTCACAGCAGAGGGAAGCAAATGGCCAAGCAAAGGGCGAAGAGATGCGCGGCCACACTGGTGAGCAGGGGAGGGAAGGTGGTGATGAGACGCTCTTTCACATCCATCAGCTTAACCACAATGTTGAAGTCCCAATGCTGGGAAATGGCGTCTCTTTCAAGTTTTGTAAAACAAATGCCAAAATGCAGAAAGCTGGTGATGTACATACCCGACCCCCAGCGGGTCCCCATCTGGTATGTGTGTACCAGATAGAGAGTTCCAATCCTTGTGTGTAGGATGGAAATGTTGATCCTTTCCGATCTGGGGGCAGCCATGGGGGAGAGGCTAACTGAGGCAGTCTGAGCCCACTGCCCGCTGCACCCCAGAGCTCTCCACTCTGTCCCGTTTATTCTGACAAGATGGGCGCGTTGTCATACTCTGTTCATGCTGAATGATGTGAAACGGGCAAAGGAGAATTGCTCATGCCTGTGCACGGGACAGAGATTGCAGAGGTGGTCATTACAGCGTTGTCATAATGGGGGAAATAGAAACCATACTTCTCCGTAGCGGGTGCTGTGGTGTGCTGCCTAGACCCCCTTCTGTGTGGAGACACTTGCTGCCCCATCTCCTGGGAGTGTTGGCTGCTAATGGCTCATAACTGAGTTTTTCTCTGAGAATGGCCTTCGGTCGAAGGGAGCTGCCTTGCCCAAGCTTATATGCCCTCCCCGGGGAAGCCTACCTCCAATGACATATCCATGCAGGAGTATAGACACCCAGCATCTTTGTCTCAGCTCAGCACAAATCCAGAGGGCTTCCCCAACTCCAGCCAGCACTCCCCATACGATCCTTTGAGGCTTTTGATGCGTCTGTACTGTAGCCCACCTTCTCTTCCACCCAAGCCTGCTTCCCACAGCCCCTCACATTTACCAGTCCTGAGAGAACTCTCCATGAGCCTGCATGCAAATCTCCAACTCGGAGTCTATTTCTCTGGAAACCTACTTGTAACAGAAAGAACAGGCACTCTAAATTGGGATTTTGGAGCTGGATCACCCTACTTGGCCTGATGGCAATGAGGACCCAGCACTGGGGACAGGTGGAAAACACACGCACCTGGCATGTGGAAGTGTTAACATTCTCACGGCGGGTGAGCCAGGGTAGGAAACTGGCAGAAGGGAACACACTGGTTGCTACAGCCTCTCAGGCACTTGAGGGAGACTGGATGGCTCTCGTTGAGTGCATAAATGCACCAGAGAAAGACAATGAAAGGCTGAAGGGGATTAATCACCTGCTTATGGTAAAGTGTACAGCTCTCATCTCCTGCGGCAAGAGGGCATAAAAATCTCAGGATTGAGCCCAAGACTTACTCATAAAAATAGCACCACCCCAAGGAAAGTGAAATCCCCAACTGGTTCTGACAAATTTGCTTATGCCAAAATTAGCAGCCCAGTTGGTTAGGAGTGAGACCTTGGCACTTCCGCTGGGGTTAGGGTGCTCAAGAATCTTGAAACCCTAGATCTTCCTGAACCCTCTGGCCCTACAGATGTGGCCCCTCCTCCCTCTTAAAGGTGCTGCTTTTTGCTTAAGATGGTGCCGAGGCCTTGATCTGGTAAGATAGGATTGACCCCTCCCACTCCCCCGGCCATCACCAAAAACTAGGGTCGATTCACAGCTGGGCCTGGGTGCTTGGCGTACTGAGGAGGGGAAAAGATTATACCCTGAGGATGCTGTAGGGTCTTGGCACCGGCGGGAGCCAGGAAAATATAATGGAGAATATAATGGAATTACACTCTGAGGTTTCTGAACAGAGGGGCCCGGACTGTGAAGTTGGATAAAGGAGAGTATATTGATATGAGAGTGCTCTTCCATGATCAGATTGAATACCCAGGCAAGGACCTTGGGAGATAGTACTAATGTGCTACTAGAATGGATCTTGGAAGAAGCTTGTAGAAAGTGGTGGAGACATGCCAGAGCTGTTGGAGCAGATGGTAGAGGAAGGAACGCTCATAGATGCTGTCATGCTAGAGTGGATATGCCAATGGAAAGGCAAAATACCCACCAGCCGGCCATGTTCCAGGGAGAGCCTGGAGGGCACTGCATTTACCAACACAATAAGGAATAATGTAGTGTGGTGGCCCCTGCATCACTAAGAAACTCACTGGTGGCACACCTATGGAGACCAGGTGGGGGTAGGAGATGCTGTTATAGAAATGACTCCCTGCTTACAATGGGGATGATAAGGTCTTGAATAGATGCTTAACCATCAGAAGCAGAATGGTGCAGTCATCATAATGAAAAGCAAAACTGCAGGGGCAACCAGGAGAGCATGATCCAGAGAAAGTTAAGGAAATTATTAATAGTATAAGACATCCCCAGGGGGAAGATAGACAAGCAGCTAACAGGGTAACACGCAATCTATACAACAAAAAGAAATCAAAGATAGATTATCAGAAGGCCAAGAGTAGCCAAGAGTAGACATGTAGTAGCCTAAGAAAGTCATGATTCCTCGGTCAATTTCCGGAACTGGATCAGTTCTCAGACTCAGAAACTACTGATCAAAGTAGAAGCCATAAGAAAGAGCCCTGAGGAAGAACCTTGCCATACCATGGCAGGTATATATGGTCATAATCCCCCAGTTTTTCTCCAAAGGCATCTACAGTCATTTACATAGACAACCCTATACTTGAGAGGGAAAAATCCCCTTACATTGCAGTGACTTTCAAATACAGGATCTGAACTGACATTGATGCTCAAGGAACCTCTAAGAAGGACATGTGGGGACCAGGAAATAAGTGATATCCTGGCTTAATTCACATCTGATTCACAGTGGGTTCACTGAGACCCTAGATCCAACCAATGTCATTCTCTGAGCTCCCGATGTATGATAGGAAGAGACACACATGGTTGTTCCTACAACCCCCGCACTGGCTCCTTGGTCTATGATAAGGACTATCACAGTGGTAGAGGCCAAGTGAGAAAGCCCTGATACCACCTTCCCATTCTAGCCAAGGATTAGTAAGTCAAAAACAATATGGCATCCCAGGGAGAATGGCAGAGATCGGTGCCACTCTTAAAACCTAAAGGATGTATGGTCTCTATCCTATTCCCATTTAATTCACTCCTCTGACTCCTAAATAACAAGTGGTCCTGGAAGATGACGGTTAGCAGTTGTAAACTCAAGCAAGTAGTAGCCTCACTTGCAGCTGCCGGATGATGCACCGTCTTTGCAAAACACAGCCCCAAGTGCATAGTGTGTAGCCTTTGATCTGGAAAATGCATTCTTTTCCATTCCTTTCAGGAAGAGGATCAGAAAGATTTCCCACTCATGGAAGAAGAGTGATACTATACATATTCAGCCTTCCCACGGCCAAGTTAACTCTCCTGCTGTCTATCATAATACAGTCCAAAGAGACTGGCTGGACATCCCACAGGAAATCACAATGATCTACTCTATCAGCGACATCATGCTAATTGGATGAGCAAGCAGTGGTAAGTATCTTGAAAGCTTTTCTAAGATATATGTATGAGACTAAGATACAAACCAGGATACTGGTTGTATTATATTATAAATTCAGGATACTGTCATATCAGTGACTTTTAAGAGCCAGTGGTCTGGGATATCCTCTCCAAAATTTAAAAAAAAAAAAAAAGGCAAATTATTGCGACCTGTACCTCCTACCACAAAGGATAAGGTCTGATAGGACTTTTCAGGTTCTGGAGGCAGCATATGCCATACCTAGAAATATTCCTCCAATCCTCATACCACATGATATGTAAGGCTGCCGTCTCAAGTGGGACTTAGAGCAGGAAAATGCTCTGTAGCAGATCTAGACTATCGTGTAAGCAACTCAGCTACCTGGGTCATATGACCCAGCAGCCATGTAGAGTTCATGGCAAGCCCCAACAGAAGAGCAAGAATGTACCATTTGCAACAGAAAAGTATACACCTTTTTTTAAAATACATACCTTTTTAAATAAAAGTGCACATATTTTATAAAAATAGCCCCAAAGTGCTACTGTGTCTGGTGAGAGATAAACCATCTGATCTTGAACCTATGCAGCTGAGTTCCATCAGATCTGCTAAGTCAAAATGTTGACTTGCCCCAACAGCAATTGACCATACAATGGAAGGAGGACATCTCAGACCAGGAAAAACAAGCCCCGAAGATATAAGGAACCTGCATGAATGGGGAGTCCACACTCTCATATCAGCCACCACTGGTTCCTCTCTTTTGGCACCAATGGCCTCTGGGTTGGGGGAATACTTTTGACCAGCTGATGGAGAAGGAAAAAGCCCAAGCTTGATTCACAGACGGGTTGTTTCTATATGTGGTGCAAGCCAAAAATGATTTGTTGTTATTCTACCACCTTGGAAGTGATGAGTGAAAATCTTGGCAGAGCTTTGTGGGGGGAGGCATGCCTCATCATTCCATTTGTGCTGGAAACGAAGTAGCCCGAGGTTAGACTCTACCTGGGTCCCTAGGCAGTGGCAAGGGGCTCGACTGTTTGGTCAGAGGCCTAGAAGGAAAAAAGGCAGAAGATTGGTGTCAAGGAGATCTGGGGAAGAGGAACATGATAGACAAGTGAGAATATGAACTGTAGAGATCCATGTGGCTTGTTAACTCCCATCGGAAAGCAACCACCATGGAAGAGGCGCTTAATGACCAAGTAGGCAGATCAGCTTGGCCAGCCAATGTCAACCAGTCCCTGTAGTTGGCCACCTCAATGCTGGTAAAATGGGTCCATGAATGAAGTAGCCATAGGGGCAGGAACGGAGGCTACTTATGAGCCAAAATCATGACCTGCCATTCACCAAAGTGGATCTAGCTACTGCCACTGCAGAATGTCCATTCAGCCAACAACAGAGATCCACACTGAGCCCTCAATATGAAACTATTGCTTAAAAAGAACAACCAGTCACTTGGTGACAAGTTACCTACACCGGACCCCCACCACCTGAAAGAGACAGCAAATCTTCTTGGCTGAAATCAACACATATTCTGCATATGGATTTGCCTTTCCTGCTTGCAGGGTCCAGTCAGTCCCACTGTCCTGAGATCTGCAGAGTAGTCTAATGTACTACATAGGATGTGGGTTGACAATGCCTCAGATCAAGAAACCCACTTAACAGTAAAGGAGGTGCAGTGGTGGGCAAATGACCATAGGATTCTTATCACAAACCACACCACTCAGAAGCCGCTGGCCTGACAGGTGTAGCCAAGATTCTGGCTTGGAGAGGAAGTTATATCCTTCAGGATGGAAATAAACTCCAAAGCAATGATGACTGTGCATGGCATTTTCAGTAAAATAGATGAGTCCAGGAACCACAGAGAGAAGTAGGAGTGGCCCAATTACCATCATATACCATAACCTAACTAGGGAATTTGGGTTTCTCATGTCCTCAACTTTAGACTTTGTGGACCTAGAAGTTCTGATTTCCAGAGGGGGCGTGCTCCCACCAGGGGACACAATAAAGACCCCATTAAACTTAAAATTATAGCCATCACCTGGTTACTTTCGTTTCCTCAAGCCAAGAGGCCAACAGGCAAGGAGATAAGTTGCTGTATTGGCAAGTGTCACTTCGCTATTAGCAGAAGACGTAGGGTTGCCATTATATAATGAGAGCAGAGAAAAATACATCAGGAAACCAGGTAATCAACTGAACGACCTTTAGTACTTCCTAATTCTGACAGCAAATGGACACAGACAGTAATTATGGCCTGAGAAGAACAGAATGGCCAAGGGTACAGACGCTCAATGATGAGAGTCAGGGACATGCCTGCAGGAAAGCCACCTAGACCAAGAGATGTGCTAACAGAGGATGAAATGAACATAGAATGGACATGAAATGAACACAAATACGCAGTAGAAATGGGAGAGGATGCGATCCTGGTATAGTCTCAATACCAACCATGGTGGCAGGTGCTACAGTTTGTCCCACTAACTTCCCTTTTATCATTTTCCCTGGAAAAAAGAGGCCAGCCAGAATCCTGAAGGACCTGCTCCCGGAGGTGATGAATTTACTCCATGATGCAGGTGGGTCTGAGCCATGCAAGAGCCAGACTGTACTGGAGGCAGGGGTAAGCTGCCCAGATCCCCCTTGAGGACAGAGGCACCCCCTTCCCTCCCCGGCTGCCAGAAGTGTTGGCTGCAGGCGGTCCCCACATGAGTCCTCTCTGGGACTTGACCTTCAACAAACAGAGCTGCCTCACCCAATGTCATGGTTCTTTCCTGGAGGCAACCTTCATCCAGTGACTGGACAACAAGGGGGCACAAACACCTGGAAACTTGTCTTGGTGGAGGACGACTCTGGAAGGCTCACCCCATTCCAGCGGTTCATGTGGGGATCAGCTGAGGGCTCCATGCCGACCACAGCATAGCTCCCTCCTCTCCCTCTGCCCCGTTCCATTCCCTCACCCCCTTACATGTGGTCTTCCTGACAACACTTCCCAGCACCCTTGCTGCTCCCAGATCTCTGTCTCCAAGTCCATTTCCTGCAAAACCAAGCCAAAAGGATTCCATGAGGAAAATTTATGCTCTCTGATCTATTCATAAATGAAATTCCATACAGCTTTTAAAAGGAATGAACTAGAATGAGACAGAGCAACAACGATGCTTAAAAGGCATAACAAATATGACCATGGGTGAAAAATAAATATGAAACTGAAGGATAGGAACATGTGAAAAACGTTATCCACAAGAAACAATATTGTATGCTATTTATGGCTGGACGAAACTGCCGTAAAGATAGTAAAACACAAATTTGGCTTCCCAGATGTCAGCTTGTATGGAGGAGAGGAAGAAATGAGTGGAAAGGGCTTCAGAAAGGACTTTAATGTCCTTTTTAATGTTTTAATGTTTTAAATGATATATTTTATCTTTTAGTTTTTTAAAAAAAATTTGAAGCAGAGATGACAAAATTTTGTTGTATGTTAGTTCTGGGTGGTGAGCGTATTTGTTGCATGATCTACTATAGCTTTCTGTATTAAACTTTTGCCAAGCTTTAAAAAAATTGCAAACAGGGGCGCTGCGGTGGCTCAGTCTGTTAAGCACCCGACTCTCGGTTTCAGTTCAGGTCATGATCTCAGGGTCATGAGATCGAGCCCCGCATTAGAGTCTGTGCTTACCAGGGGGTCGGCTTGAGATTCCCCCTCTCCCTCTGCCCTCACTTGCAAATAGATAAATAAATCTTTTTTTAAAATGTGACATGGTATGATCAGCATCCTGAAAAGTGTGGAGGTGTGCCGTGTTCGCTGAAGGATCGGGAGAGAAGGAATCCTTCAAGTGGAACCCTAGGGACAGCGTCCTAGACCCAGGAGCATCCAGGCCCAGCAAATGCTTCAAGAGCAAAACAGCAGGGCCATCTGGTGTGGACAGAATAGAAGGCCTGGGTGAAACGGTGGCACAGGAGGCTGGAAAGCCCGAAAGGAGCAGATCAGGCAGAGCTTTACACACACACACACACACACACACACACACACACACACACCTTGGTTCTTTCTAGGAGTTGTCACCCTGATCAGGGACTTCACAGACACACTGGAGACTCCACAGAGAAGAATAACTTCTAAATTGTGCAAAATGTGGCCCAGGTGTCTGCCCATTTTTCTGGACCTGATGTCCTCTAATAAAAACAGTAAATAACATACGCTGTCAACATAATGAACCACTTTGGGCCATGACCCTGGAATCAGGCCAATCTGGGTTCATTTCTGGCTCCACCATCAGCTACCCAACTGGCCCTGAGCAAGACAGTGACCTCTCTGAGCCTCTGTTCCCTCCTCTGTAAACTGTAGATGACTACCGGCCTTCCTGTGGCCGGGAAGATACAGCGGGGCAGCCCGTGCCGCGTGGCCAGCGCCCGGCACGAAGCAAGCTCTCCGAACACATCAGTCGCCCGGGCTCCGGGCAGGACTCTCCCAGGGCCTCCTGCCAGGTGTCTGTCCCCAGGAAAAGTCACTGTGCCTTGGGAATTAGTGAGGAAAGGCGCCCTTCCTAGACAGTCCCCCAATTCCTCACTCCTCCAACGGGAGGGGATAAAAGAGTTCCTTAATTGGTACCACAAAGACTTTTCCACGGAGAAAGAAATAGAACTTCTAAATTAAAGGCAGATTTCTCTGCAGGAGGGGCAGCTGGCCTGGAGCCGGAGCCCAGCTGCTGAGCCATTTTCCAGCAGGGAGGCCAGGGTGGAGGGAGGAGTGTCTGGGGAGGACGTGCACCCCACCCAAACTTGCCTGAGTGTTCCTCGCATTTGTTATCTGATGGGCATCTTACAGGTGCGTGATGCTGCCAGGGTCGCCAGGCCATATCTCCAGCGGTAGCTTGGCCCAGCTGGCTCCTGGTGATGAGGTCCAGGAAACAAGATGGGCTGTGGGAGAGTCCAGTCCAGCGGGCAGGCAGAGCTCTGTCTCAGAGAGCTATAATCCCCACCAGAACCCAAGCTCGCTGGGACAGTGGGTGGAAGAGGGGCATCAGCCCATCAAGGTGGGCTCCCTGTGGGAGGAGGTACGAGTCAGAGACCCACTAAGAGGTCTCCTGGTGCATAGCCGGACCTCCTGAATGGCCTCTGGTCTGAGTAATGACTGGGGAACCAAAGCCAGGTGCAGATTTCAGGAAGCTCGGGAGCCCCGTGTCCAGGCTAGATGAACATTCGATCATGCACTTACCACGCATTCATATGTTCATTTGTCCAGAACCCTTTGGGAGCTCCGCCACCTGCCCTAGGGCCTGAGACTCAGCAGTGACACAGTCTGGCCTCCTGGCGTTTTCAGTGACATAAGAAATGAAGCCTGACTCACGCGCAGGTTGCCACAGAATGGGGTCTCCCAACCCCTCCCATCTCAGGCCACCTCTTCCCTGAGTCCTGGCCAGGGTCTATGCGAGATGGACCCCGCTGATTTCAGACCAAACCCTAGCTTTGCAGAGCATGAGTGCTGGGTCCAAAGTCCACCCTTGGCCCCTAATGTCATCACGGATTCAGGTAATGATTATCAATTGATGTGTTGAAACCATTAGGTGACATGTCATTGCGTAACTGGACATCTCACAATGTACAAGAAAAGACCCTACAGATTTCCTTCAGGCCCAGAAACAAAAAAATGGAAGCAGAGTGGTGAGGCTGTCCCCACCCCGACCCAGGAGTCAGTCTTGCGTGAGAAACAGTGGGACGACCAGCAATCTTGTGTCTCCCCGGCGATGCCGTTTGAAGTTCTCAGCTATCTCATGAGCCTGCTCCTGGCAGAAGATGTTTATGGAGTCTGTCAGAGTGCAGATTGGACTTCCAGTTCACGGGATGGAAAACGAATAACGGAACAAGCTGAATGGTGACAAAAGGAAGAGCCCCACGAATCACCCGCCAAATGATTGAGCCACTCCCTTCAGCCAGCTGTGAGAAAGGGCACCATGCTAGACAGAAGGCAAGCCATGGGACAGGTGCCCCCAAGCCCTGCAAGGTCCTGGACGATCTTCTGCTTGTACGATCTTCTGCTATGACACATCGCTAAGATAACGGATTTCCTCACTAAATGTGGACCAGCTATCAGGTGATACTTAGAAATACTGATTCACTTCATTAAGTGGGATGATGTTCTTTTAGCTCAATAGAAAATGACCTCATCTCTTAAAGATGCACACTTGAGTAACAAAAAAACTCTAGAAGATTCCTAGTTCCCTGTGGTAGACGCAATTCCAAGATGGCCTCCAAGAGTCTCATCGCCCTGGTATGTGTGCCCTGGGGGTGAATACAATGGGCTGTCATCCCTGTCATCCCTGTGATTAGGTTACATGATGTGACAAGGGTGAAGGAATTCTTCAGATGCCTCTCCCCATTGGGCCGACTTTAAATTAATCAAAAGGGAGTGATCCTGGATGGACTTGACCTAATCAGGTGAGTCCTTTAAAAGAGGTCCTAGAGGCCAGAGACGGAAGACGTCAGAGAGATTTGAAGCAGTGGTAGGCATATCCTTGTTGGCCTTGAAGAAGCAAGCTGCCATATTGTGAACAAGGCCACATGGCAGGGAACAGAAGATGCGCTCTGGGCACTGAGGACTTCAGTCCTACAACCACCAATGATTTTATAAACTCAGTAGAGGACCCCCAGCTTCATAGGAGACCAGCCCTGACAGATACCTTGCTTTCAGCCTGGTGAGACCCTGAACAGAGGACCCCCCCCCAACAACCCAGCCCAGGCTTGGACACTTGACGCACAGAAACTGTGAGATGATAGATTTGTGTCGTTTTAAGCCGTTCGATTTACAGCAACTTATGATACTGCTTTGGTCATAATCGCCAAAAGCCGGAAACTGCCCAAATATCGCTCAACTTGAGAATGAATAAACAGATTGCCATACACTCGCCCAATCGGAATCATACTCAGCATTAGAAAAGAATGAGCCACTGGTCCGTATCACAGCTTGGGGGACTCTCAAAACCTTTACGATGAGGGGCCCCTGGGTGGCGCAGTTGGTTGAGCGACTGCCTTCGGCTCAGGTCATGATCCCGGAGTCCCGGGATCAAGTCCCCACATCGGGCTCCCAGCTCCATGGGAAGTCCGCTTCTCACTCTGACCTGCTCTCTCTCACTCTCTCTCTTTCCTAATAAATAAATAAATAAAATCTTAAAAAAAAAAAAAAAAAACCCTTTACGGTGAGCAAAAGAGGCCAAAGACTAAAAAACTGTAAGTCTACGGTTATATTCCATGATGCCATTTCCGTTGATATTTAAGAGCAGGGAAAAACTAAACCTGTGATGATAGAAATCAGAACTGTGGTTGCCCGTGTGCGGGACGGAGGAGAATTCACTGGAAAGGACCATAAAGAACTTTCTGGGGCGATGAGAAGGTTCTACATCTTCATCTTCGTTAGGGTATGGATTATATGAATTTTGCTCGCTGGTGGAAACTCCTCCAACTGTATACTTAAAACCTATACCTTTCTTCGCATGTAAATTATTCCTCGACTTGCAAATAATGTGAACTCTACCCCCAGGTGTTTAGAGACTGGCAGATGGCTCTTACTGGGCCTGGAGGCAAAGAGCAATGGGGTGGCGGGGCTGATTCTTCAAGGTGCTCACACTCAGATGTTTGCACACGTGCACGCACACACACGTGCACGCACGTGTGCGCGCCCACGTGCACACGCACAGACGGCGGCATTCCAGGCCGACCAAGGCTCCCCTTTGGCCTCTGCCTCGTTTTATGTGGAGAAGGCAACTGCCTCCCGGCTCCCGGGTCACCACCCTGTGTGTCCGCCTGTCGAGATAAGAAGTCGAGGCAGATGCTGCTAATTACCCGGCCTTTCAAGTGCTCTCACGGCCCCACATCTGGCTCCCTCTCCAACATCCAGCTTGAGCCAATAAAAGCCAAATGAAATCACAAAGGGCCAGGCTGTGCATGAGGCGGTGCGGGGGCCGGATGAGGGCATGGGGGGGAGCGCGGGGCAGGAGAGACGTCTCAGGACAGGAGAGACGTCGCGCTGACCGAGCTGGCAGGACGGAGAGGTGACAAAGGACACCCCTTCCTCCCAGGGAACGGCTTCTGCTCTGGCTGTGCCCCCAGAGCCGGTCCTGGAAGAATACTGGCGGCCTGGATTTGTTTTACTGAGCCCTCGGGGAGGGGGGCCCTGCCTTCCGCGCCAGCCAGAGCTGGAGGCGCCTTGGGGTTTCGTGCTAAGCCTGCAGGTGTGAGCCCCAGCTTCTCCCGGGCCCCAGCTTGTGCCTCCAGCAGGTTTGTGGGAGAGCAAGAACCTATGCCAAATATTGCCAGGGGGAGACCTGCCCCAGGCGCCACCCGGGACAAGGCAGAATGGAAAATCACCTAGAGTTGGAGAGACTTTTGGAAAGTGCTCACCCCTCCACCCTGCCCCTTTGTCTACAGTCCCACCATTGAAGAGAGGCTCTTCTCTGAATTGTAAAGGTGCCGTGGTCCCCCCCCTCTTAACACGCAGGCCACCCCTTAAGTCTCATCTCTTGGGGACTATTCTTAAGTCTTAGAGGAGAGAGGCTGCAGGCAGAGAAGAAAGAGCAGTGACCTCTCTGAATGATGGGCCTCAGTCTCCCCCTCTGCAACAAGGACGTGCAGTTGGAAGACGTCCCAGGTTAAAGAGGTGAGTCCGCCCTCCCCCCAGCTCCCATGGCCCTCTCCTTTATTTGCCTGACCCTTGCAGGCAGCAGAGTTGGCGAGTGCGTCCTGGATGGTCCGGGCTGGCAGCCCCTCGAGGCACAGCGGACGGGTGACCCCGGGGGTCCCGTGTTCCTCACGGGCTCCGAGCACCGTTCAGCTCCCTCTTTGGAAAGCCAAAATAGAGCTGGGCAGAGCAGGATGCTGAGAGCCCCTTTGAAGGCCGTTCCGTGGGATTATTTTGCTAAACATGAAAACCCAAAAGCAGCAGGGCCGCTGATGTGTTTTTGCAAATTCCAGCAAATTAAAAAAATGTGTGTGCAGAATTCAATGGGGGGGGGGGGGGCAGAGCCTGGCTTTCATGAAAGAATAAATTGTTGGCCAAGACAAAGCAGCAGATTAACTTCCACGGAATCTGTTTCTCTCCAGGATGGCGCTCCCATAAACAGACTCCTCACGTCTGTGACGAGAGATCCCTCTTCTACCTTTATCTGCAGCCAGTGGAGCCGCCGAGGCCCGCGGCAAGCCTGTAGTAGGACTTAAAATGGCTCGGCAGCAAATGTCAGAGCTGTTTGATCTGCTTTTAGAAAATCACCTTTCAAGGCCCTGGAAGATACTTGACACTTTGCAAAGAGATTAGAAACTTTTCAGCTGACTTGGAAAAAGAGACCAAGCGGGTTTGATTCCCTGGGGAAGCAGGATGGGGACCCCGGCCGTGCCCAGGGCCAGGAAGTCTGAAGCAGGTGGCCTCGCTTTAAAGCGAAGGACCAGCTCCCGGCAGGGCTGCGGCTGCCTGCTCCTTCTGCCCTTGGCATCTGGGATGGTCCCAGGGAGTTTTCCTTTCTGTGCTCTCCGGGAGAGGAGGTGGCCCGAGGGGGGGGTTAACGTGCAAAGTAACGACTGGTAAGTTGCAGGCGACAGCATTCAGGCAGTTGGAAACAGCCGCCCCACCAGCTCAATCCAGCGGCTTTCCTGGAGGCTCTGGATAGATATGCAGAACTCAGGGCGGGGCCTGGGCTGTCCGATCAGTCAGTACAAGTGGCCTGGGGCATGCTAAGAGGAGTTGTAGCAATTGTTACGACTACCCAGCTAGCTCTCCCTTCCCCCAGGGTCTCGAGACCATCCTTTCCGATCACTCACTGTCCTCAACCTGCCTCTTCTCCCGCTCCCGTTATTTCGACTGCCTTCCAGCTGGCGCCCTTCCTCTGCCCTCCTCCCCAGTCTACATCATCCAAGACCTCCAGCAGATCATCCTGAAATGCTCTGCTGCTCTAAAGTCACCTACAAAACCAACAGCCTGACACCAAAACTTCCAGCCTTTCCCTGTTCATCGCGACTTTGTCATTCGGTTTCAGTCATGGGTTGTGTTTTCTATGGTTCAACTAATTTAATACAATCTCTTTCTTACCGGCCTCATTTTACATCTGAGAAAGATTGAGACTTCCAGAGATGAATTGGCTTACCTGAGATCACAGAGAGTAAACGGAACTCGAATTTGGATCTCCTCCCTAAAGCCAAGCACAGAAACTTTGGGCCATACACATTCTCCCTGTTCTCCCCAAACATTGCCAGAAAAGCTACATCTTCTAAAACCATGGCAAAGATTGGCGAGGTCTCTAAGTGAGGTTGCACCCATATACCACCTGTCTCCACAATGAATGGAAGCGATGCTTTAAAAATGTAGGATTTCAGGCACGGGACCCATGGCAGGAGAGAGGTGCTCTGAGGAAAAGGATCATGAGGACCCCATGTCGGGTCAGTGCCTTTCAGAGAGCTACACACACCTCCAGAAGTCAGTAGGCGAGAATCCCGACAAGGGATCCGGGATGTGGGTTCCATCCCTACTTCTAAAACTACATTAGTTGTTGGACATTGGGCAAGCTGCTGGGGCTTAGTCTCCATATGTGTAAAATAGGGCTGATAGCACTACCTGGCTTGACCAGTTAGGATAGGCGAAGTGACACTGTAGTGACAAACAAGCCCCAGATGTTGGCAGTTTGCCACAACAAAGGGGTATTTCTTGCCCACATTACATGTACAATGAAGGTTGGTGAAGAGCTGCGCCTCTTATCGTAGTCATTCCTCAAGGACCCCAGGTGACAGAGGCTGCTCAGTCTATAACCTGGAATGGGCATCTCAGAACAAGGTTTCACAGTTCTCTGCGGCAAGTAAAGAGAAGGCTGGAGGGTGAGGCACCAGCAATTAAATGCTTCAGCCCAATAGAGACACCTGTCACTCCTGCCTACACTTCATTGCCACAGGACCCTACCTAAACACACAAACAGTGCCACCTACCAAGAAGCAGATAAGAAGTGGATTGGAGTGAACATTAGCCACGTCCCTCACACCCGCCTCTTAGGGTGCTGTCAGTATCCAATGGGCTTCCATGGAAAAGTGGCTGGGGAATCAGCCGGAGCCATGCTTCTGATCCCAGTTCCAGTCCTGCTTCAGGAGGTGATCTTGGGGAAATGAAACCCCCCAGTTTCAATCTCTTCATCTGTGGTATGGAGATATTAGTTACTACCTCACAGAGCTATGGTGAAAACAAGACAATGCATGCAGGACACTGAGCACAGCCCTACGTCTGTGATCCATGGTTGGTGGCAGAGATGAGACAAGAATGGCCATGAGTTGACCATTTTCAAGACCATGAATTCATAGGGGGTTTATTAAAATGCCCTCTTCAATTTTGTGTCTGCTTTAACTTTTCCATAATAAAAAATTTGTGTTAACCTGGGAGAGGTTGAGTGATGGCACAGAAATGGAGGAGTAAGGAGCTCCAAGAATTGATCTAAGAAACGGCAATTAAACTGACAAAAACTAACAAAATCAATTCTTTTGGAGCACTAGAATCTCAAAAAAAGAAAAATTTACAGCAACAAGGGAAGTTCTTAATGAAGAAACTGGCTGCTAAATTTCAAAAAGTATGCAGCATTTTTGCTTACCTCCATGTCATCCCCCATTCTCCAACTCAGTGGCAGCCTTGAGGGTGGCAGCCTGCATCCCTGGCCTGCTCTGCTGGAGCTGGAGAGCAATGCAGATCTTGTTCTCAAAAAAATCGTGGTCGTGCACTTTGAGGCTGACCTTTGTTTTGTCCCCCTCAGGCTGGAGTGGCTTTTGATGAGGACTCTGTAGAAGGCATTACACTACCTTAGCCAGTTGCCTGCCACTACCTTAGCAGCAGACAGACCCATAAGTCTGGGAAGGAAGCGACTAAAAAGGCAGACCCTTGGGACACTAAGGACTTCACAGGACTCCTACATATACCAGGGAATCGGGAGGACTATGTGCATTTCCAGGGATAGACGGTTGCTCAGAAAAGATCCAATAAGCCCACATGCTTCTACCTTAGGATGATCTTTGAGGTCTGTACAAGGAGGAGAGGGGAAAGCCAAGGCAGACATGTATGGGCCTGGCTTAGTATTAGAGGGGTGCCCCAGCTTAGAACCAATCTGCAAAGAGTAGGAGAGTATTTTTCTTCTTTTTGGTTCCAGGCATTTAAGAAAATCTCTCAGATCACTGGCTAACCTCTGAGGTAAAGGAACAGACTTCTGTGACCATATACAACAAGGAATACAATCTTTGCTGCCCCTCTCCCCAAAAATGTTTGAGAGAGTCATTAACAAATGGATGCCCGCAGCCCTCAAAAGCAATAGCAGCAAATTGGAGAGAATCTGATTTTGAGAGTTACCATATTACATTATAATATTCAAAACATCCACTTGTAACAAATAAAAAAAATTACAAGTCGTACAAAGAAACAAGAACCTATGGCCCATTCATAAGATGAAACAATATTGCCAGAAACTATCTCCAAGGAAGCCTAGATATTAGATTAACTTGATAAAGACTTTAAGTCAACTGTCTTAAATATGAGCTGAAGGAAACCACGGACAAAGAACTAAAGGAAACCAGAAGAAAAAATGGTGAACAAATAGAGAATATCAATAAAAGATAGAAAATATAAAAAAGGAATCTAATAGGAATTCTAGAGCTGAAGTGAAAAGCTCACTAGAAGTATTCAGTAACAGATTTGATCAGGCAGATGAAAGAATCAGCAAACTTGAAAGCAAGACAATTGAAATTTTCCAATCTGCTATGGAGTTGTGTCTCCCTCCCTCGCTCTCTCATTCTCTCCACATGGCACACAGAAGAGACCACATGAGCACACAGTGAGAAGTGAGAAGGTAGCCAACTACAAGCCAAGAGAATGAAATCTACCTTGCTGGCATCTTGACCTCAATTGATACAGGAAAGGCCTTTGCAAAATCCTACATTCTTTCCTGGTAAAAACACTCTTAGAAACGAGGACTAGAACAGAACTTCTTCAATGTGATAAAGGCTCCAAAAAACCCTTAACTAACATAGTGGTGAAAGATTGAAAGCTTTTCTCCTAAGATTAGGAACAAGACAAGATGCCTTTATCTTTTTCACTTTTATCACTTCTTGGCAACACAGTACTAGAACCAGAGCAATTAGGCAAGAAAAATAATTAAAGGACATCCAAATTGGAAAGAAATAAAGAAAATTATCTTTACTCACAAATGACATGATCTTATAACGTAGAACACTCTAAAGAGTCCACACATACACACACACACACACACAAACCTGTCAGAATAAATAAATTCAGCAAAGTTGCAGAATATAAGGTCAACACACAAAATTCATCTATATCTTACACATTAGCAATGAGCAGTCCAAAAAGGGAAATTAATTTTTAGAAATTCCATTTACAATGGCAACTGAAAAAATAAAATACTTAGGTGTAAATTTAACCAAGTAAGAGAGAGACTTGTACACTGAAAACTACAAGATATTGCTGAAAGAATAAAGATGACCTAAATAAATTGATTCATGGATTGGAAGACATAATATTATTATTAAGATAGCAATAATACCCAAAACAATCTACAGATCTGATGCACTCCCTATCAAAATTCCAACCATGTTTTTTTGCAGAAAGAGAAAAACATACCCTAAAATTCATTTGGGACCCCAAATCGTCAAAACAATCTTGCAAAATACAAATTTGGAAGACTCACATCAAAACAGTATGGTTCTAGCATAGGATAGACATATAGATCAGTGGAATAGAATAAAGGGCCCAGAAATAAATCTATACATGGTCAATTGATTAATGACAGGACTACCAAGACCATTCAATGGATGAAAGGACAATCTTTTTAACAAATTATGCTGGGAAAACTGAATATCCAAATGCAAAGTAATAAAGTTGGACCCTTACTATATATACAAAAATTAGTGCAAAATTGATCACAGACCCAAATTTAAGAGTTAAAACCCTAAAACAGTTCGAAAGAAACATAGGAGAAAATTTTCATGACTTTGAACTTGGTGATGGTTTCTTAAATATAATACTAAACACACAGGCCACAAAGGAAAAAAAATAGATAAAACGGACTTTGCAAAAATTAAAACTTGTGTGCATCAAGAGACACTATCAAGAGAGTAAAAAGGCAACTCACAAAATAGGAGAAAATATTTTTGCAAGTCATATATCTGAGAAGAGAATAATATCAAGAATATATAAAGAACTCCTACACTCCAGAACAAGAAAATAACCAAATTAAAAACCAGACAAAGATTGACACTTCTCCAAAAAAGATCTACAAATGACCCATAAGCATATGAAATGATGCTCAACATCACTAGTCATTAGGGCAATGCCAATCCAAATCAAATGCCCCTTCACACCCATTAGGGAAACTATTATAAATATATGTATATGGGGCACCAAGGTGGCTCAGTTGGTTAAGCATCTGCCTTCAGCTCAGGTCATGATCCCAGGGTCCTGAGGTCAAGCCCCACTTGGAGCTCCCTGCTCAGCAGGGAGCCTGCTTCTCCCTCTCCCTCTGTTCTTCTCCTCTGCTTGTGCTCTCTCTTTCACTTGCTTTGCACTCTCTCTCAGCTAAATAAATAAAGTCTTTTTAAAAAATAAATATGAAGGGGCGCCTGGGTGGCTTAGTTGGGTTAAAGCCTCTGACTTCGGCTCAGGTCATGATCTCAGGGTCCTGGGATCGAGCCCCGCATCGGGCTCTCTGCTCAGCAGGGATCCTGCTTCCCCCTCTATCTCTGCCTGCCTCTCTGCCTACTTGTGATCTCTCTCTCTGTCAAATAAACAAATAAAAATCTTTTATAAATAAATAAATATGAATATATATACACATACATGCAAATATATGTATGTATGTATGTGTATATGTATATATATAAATATCAGGGGCATCTGGGTGGTGCAGTCAGTTAAACATCAGAATCTTGGTTTCTGTTCACATCGCAATCTCAGAGTCATGAGAGAGAGCCCTGTGCTGGGCTCTGCATACAGCCTGGAGTCTGCTTGAGATTCTCTGTCCCTATCCCTCTGCCCCTCCCACTCATGCTCCTCCCAAAATAAATAAATAAATCTTTAAAATATATATATACATATATATATAAATTAACAAAAATGAAAAAAAAAGGAAAATAATAAGTACTGGTGAGGATATGGAAAAATTGGAACACTCATGCATTCCTGGTGGCATGTAAAATGGTACAGCTGTAGTGAAAAACAGTTTAGTGAAAAACAGTTGAAAATTCTTAAAATAAGTGTACAATCCAGCAATTCCATTTTTCAGTATATACCACAAAGAATTGAAAGCAGGGACTCAAACAGATACTTGTAACATCAATTTAATAGCATTATTATGTCCAATAGCCAAACCATGGAAATAACCCAAATATCCATCAACAGATGAATGAATATGCCAAATGTGACCTTTATTCTGCCAAAAAGGAATGAAATTCTGACATGCTACAACCTTGAAATGAATTTTGAGTGAGTCTTGAAAACATTATGCTAAGTGAAATATGCCAGACTAGAAAAGGACAAATACTCTGTGATTCCACTTAAATATGGTTTCTAGGATAGGCAAATTCACAGAAACAAGAAGGAAAAGAGAGATTACAGGGACTGGACAAGGGGAAGGGGAAGGAAGGAATAGAGAGTTACTGCTTGACGGGTACAGAGTTTCTATTTGGGATGATGAGAAAGTTCTGGAAATTGGTAGCAGTAATGGTTATACAACAGTGTGAATGTAGTTAATGCCACTGAATCATGTATTTTAAAATGATTAGTATAGGGGCACCTGGGTGGCTTAGAAGGTTAAGCATCTGCCTTCGGCTCAGGTCATGATCCCAGAATCCTGGGATCAAGCCCCGGCATCAGGCTCCCTGCTCAGTGGGGAGTCTGCTTCTCCCTCTCTCCTCACCCTGCTCTTGTGCTTTCACAAATAAATAAATGAAATCTTTTAAAAAATGGTTATCATGATGAGTTTTATGTTATGCATATTTTACCATAATAAATAAAAAGTCGATCAAACAAAAAGAGAGAAATTAAGAGATTAAGAAATTAAGAGATTCCCAGACAAAGAAAAGCTGAGGGAGTTTTAGTAGGAGACCAACCCTACAAAAAATGCTTAACAGGAACCCTTTAGGCTGAAACAAAAGTATACTAGACAGTAACTTGAATCCATATGAAGAAAAAAGGAATCTCAGGGAATATAACTACATAGTTAAATATAAAAGCCAGCATTATTATATTTTTTGTTTCTGATCCCTCTTTTTGTTTCCTGATTTAAAAGACAAATGCATAAGACAGTAATTAAAAGCCCATGTTAATAGGCACACATATATAAAGATGTAATTTGTGGCAGTAAGAGCCTAAGAAGGAAGGGACGGAGATGTATAGAACAGAGATTTTGTATGCTATGGAAGCTAAGTTGGAATGAATTCAAACTAGACAATTATAAATTTAGAATTTAATTGTAATCTCCACGGTAAACACAGAGGTAGCATATTTGGTAATGGAGTCTTAGCTATACCACCAAAAATTCAGGCAACAGCAACAACAACAACAACAAAAACATACATTGGATTTCCCCAACTTCTAAAACTTTTGTGCATCAGGGCCACTATCAAGAGAATGAAAAGACAACACACATGGGTGCCTGGGTGGCTCAGTTGTTAATCGTCTGCCTTCGGCTCAGGTCATGATCCCACGGTCCTGAGATCGAGCCCCGCATCGGGCTCCCTGTTAGGCCGGAAGCCTGCTTCTCCCTCTCCCATTTCCTCTGCTTGTGTTCACTATCTCACCGTGTTTCTCTCTGTCAAATAAATAAAATCTTTAAAAAAAATGACAACACACAAAATGAGACAAAATATTTGCAAATCCAGTGTCTGAAAAGAGATTAGTATAAAGAATATATGAAGAACTCCTACAACTCAACAGTAAGAAAAAATGCAACCCAATTCAAACATGGGCAAAGGGCTTGAATAGACATTTCTCCAAAGAAGATAAACAAATGGCCAGTAAGCACACAAATCACTGGTCATTAGGAAAAGGCAAATCAAAACAACATTGAGATAACCACTTCACACCCACTAGGATGGCTAAATTTAAAAATAATAATAATAGTAAGTGTTAGAAAGTATTCAGAGAATTTGAAACCCTCAAACTTTGCTGTGGGAATGTAAAATGGTTCAGCCATTGTGGAAAACAATTTAGCAGCTCTTCAAAAAGTTAAACATAGAATCACCAGATGATCCGTCATTTTCACTTCTAGCTGGATATCTAAAAGAATTGAAAACAAGAACTCAAACAAATACATGCCTGTTCATAGAAGCACTATTTATGATAGCCAAAGGGTGGAAACAACTCAAATGTCCATCAATGGATGAATGAATAAACAAATAGTGGTATGAACATACAATAGTATTCAGCCATAAAAAGGAATAAAGTACTGATACATGCTATGACATTATGAATTAAACATTAAGTTAAGCTACAGAAGGTAGGCAAAAAAAGGTCACTTATTGTGTGATTCCATTTATTTGAAGTACCCAGAATAGGTCAAGTCATAGAGACAGAATGCTGATTAGTGGTTTCCAGGGGAATGGGGAGCTCTTGTTTAAGGACTACAGAGTTTCCATTGGGAAGATAAAAAATTATGCATTGGGATGGTGGTGACAGTTGTACAACATTGTGAATATACTAAATGCTACTGAATTCTTCACTTTGAAATGGTTAGTTTATGTCCTGTGAAGTCCACCTGAAAAGGAAAAAAAAAAAAAGCCAAAAAAATTCTAAAAGGCAGTTTTTGTCATTTTTTATTTACTGATGAGAAATCTAATGCTGCAAGGGCCAAGTAACTTGTTCAAGGTCACCCATGCCCTTCTTAGCAGCCAAGGTCAAGAATCGAAGCTTCTAAATTTAAAGACAAGCCATGGTCTACCTCAGGCTCAAGTGAAGTGACAATAAAATCAAGAGGATGGGGGAGAGGTGAGACACAATATGTGGACTCCATATGGATTTTATAGACCTAAGGGGCTGTTTGGTTTTTTGGTTTTATTCTAAGATTTTCCAAGGGCACACTCACCTTTCCAAGGGCACACATGTATTTCTTGCACAGGTGCCAAAGTATTGAATGAATTTCGTAAACCCAATCGTAAACCCCGGCAATGGTTCCCAGAGAAGCTGGCGAGCCACCAGCCTGGTAGATCTCATGCACTGTGGCAGTCACCACCCACCACATCCGAACTCCACCACCCACGACTCCCCCAAGTTACAGTTGCTGTGGGAGCCATAAAGTCCATATTTTATGGCACAGCTTTTTTTCCCTCCCTGAATCAATCCCTGTCCCTATATTTTCAGTGTTTGCAACTGTACTATTAGAAGCTTTAAAGGTTTTCATATGCCCTGGAATATTCTTATTTTCAAGTCTTTTGAAGACATGTCTGAATAAACTGAAAAACAGTATAGAAAAATGGACATCCATAAACGTCCCTCTAGCTTTAACATATTTGCTTATCCAATTTTTTTTATTTTTGCTGAACAGTTTGAAAGTAAATTGCAGACAGCATGACAGTAGTGCTTCAGCAGGCATTGTCAAAAAATAAGGATACTTGCGCACCTGGGTGGCTCAGTCGGTTAAGTGTCTGCCTTCAGCTCAGGTCATGATCTCCAGGTCCTGGGATGGAGCCCTCGTTGAGCCTCCTGCTCAGTGGGGAATCTGCTTCTCCCTCTCCCTCTGCCTGCCCCCCTATTTGTGCGCTCTCGCTCTCTCTCTCTCTCAAATAAATATCTTTTTTAAAAAAATAAGAATACTTCCCCACAATATCATTATCTCTACTAAAAAAATCAACATCCATTCCCTAGCAGCATCTAATAATTAGTCAATATTCAAATCCTCTTAGTTCCAAAAGAGGAACTTTTATGGTTGCTTAAACTAGATCCCAGTCAAAAAACACATCTTGCACTTGTGTCTCATAGGTCTTTTTTCATCTAGAACAATCCCCCCTCAGCCTTGTTTTTTGTTTTTTGTTTTTATCCCTACGACGTTGACTTTGTTGAAGACTCTAGACCTTTTATTTTAAGGAATGTTGCACAATCTGTATTTGTCTATCTGATTGTTTCCTTCTGGCATCATTTGTTTCTTTGTCCTTTACATTTACTATAAACCAGAATTAGTGCTAAAGGCTGGGTTAGGAGCAGGTTCAACATCTTTTTTTTTTTAAAAAAAGATTGTTTATATATTTGACACCAGAGAGAGAGATAGAGAGAGAGGGAATACAAGCAGGGGGGAGTGGGAGAGGGAGAAGCAGGCTTCCCGCTGAGCAGGGAGCCTGATTCGGGTCTCCATTCCAGGACCCCGGGATCATGACCTGAGCCGAAGGCAGACTCTTAACGACTGAGCCATTCAGGCGCCCCGCAGGTTCAACATCTTTAGCAGGGATCCCTCAAAGGTGAAGCTATCATCATGATATTCCAATGAAAAGCCCAGAACAACAGAGTTCCTACATTAGTGATGCTAGATAAATCCTGAGTAGAGGGGCAACAGCCAAATCTTGCCAATATGCAATTACATATTTCCTTTGGCAGGTAGAGTGTGGGGTCAGTACCCTGAAGGTGTAAAAAAATCCAGATCTTGGTCAACTTTCCACCTAATGCTTTCAACATCATTGATGAACCTTGCCGGAGTCAATTAATTTATTAATGGTTGCAACATGGTCATCTTCCTATTTATTAGCTGGTACTGTTCCATAAAGAGCTTTTTTCCCCTCCTCAACTGGGGCTATTTGGCCACATTGAAACAGGGGCATAAATGTTCAAACACAGTAAGCAATCTTGAAGAACATCCAGAAGCAGCACCTGGACACCAGGAGTGGCTCAGCAGAAGATCAAGGCCCGACATGGTTGAGGGAGGGCAGTGCATGGAGGCTGGGTCTCCCCAAGACCCATCAGCATCTTTCATCTGTTTGATAGATAACCACAACCCCAGGCGAGCTGGCAGATGGAACCACAGTCAAAGCAACAAATTGTCGGAATTAGCCACTGGTTTTCCATTCATTTTTGTTTAATATCTCATGGATCCATTTTCCCACTTCTGGACAGTCTAGTCACAATTCAAGCTACTTCCACCAGTTTTCAGGATTTGGAGAAGCTTCTGGTTTCTCTGACTTCTGCTCTATACAACAGCAACATCTCTTTTTTTTTTTTAGATTTTATTTATTTATTTGTCAGAGAGAGAGAGAGAGCACAAGCAGGGGAGCGGCAGAGGGAGAGAAAGAAGCAGACTCCCTCCAGGCAAGGAGCCCAATGCTGGACTCAATCCCAGGATCCTGGGATCATGGCCTGAGCTGAAGGCAGGTGCTTAACTGACTGAGCCACCCAGGCGTCCCAACAACAGCAACATTTTTTAAATGCACTTGCCAGTGTTTTTGTTCATATTTAAATGTTTTAATTTCAAAATATTTTCAGACAAACTCGGCTGCCCCGGTGGCTTTAGAATAATGCCATAAATATCTAAATTTGTCTCTGGTACTAAGTGAATTTGGTCAAAATGAACGTTTTCACTGATCATTTTGGCGGCACCCAATGGTGATTTTTTTTTAATATAATTTTCTAAAACTGATCTCAGGGTTACTCTCTGGAATCTATTTGTTTGCATTTTTAAGATGTAAATGCTTTCAAATCCAATATCACTTTCTTTATATATTTAGCAACGTTCTTTACCTTTATATAGCATGTTGACTTTGTATTTAAGTAGCTTTCATAAAGAAAAACAAAACAGCCCACAGTGAAAACAGCACAAACAATTTTTTGTTGGCTATTCCTGAAAACAACACTTAAGATTTTAAATGTTTTTTTTTCTTTTCAAATTTGTATTTCAATTCTAGTTAGTTAACATATAGTATGATATTGGTTTCAGGAGTAGAATTCAGTGATTCATCATTTACATACAAAACTCAGACCTCATCATACCAAGTGCCTCCTTAATCCCCATCCCCCATCTCCCATCCCCCACCTACCTCTCTCCATCAATCCTCAGTTCTCTATCGTTAGGAGTCTCTTCTGGTTTGTTTCTCTCCAAGATTTTAAGTGTTACCTTAAGAGTGGAATGTGAAATAAAGAGGTGGTAAATTGTTGCATAAATCATTTCCAATTTAGCATTCTGTTCATCAGGGGTGTGGCTATAGCTCTCACCCTGTGTGTGTTCCTCATTGTTGCATGGCGCCATGATTTCAGTTGGACAAATCATTGTCAGAAAATGGCTGAGCCCTTCATTTGGCAGCAAAGTCACTGTGATGAAAAAAATAGTTCCAGCTGTGGACTTACCAAGGGCATCCTGCGGTGCCTAGGGGAGGCCTGCACCAGGCTTTCTGGTCACCTTCTTGGTGTCAGCTAACTTCAGAGGGTCAGAGTAGGGGCTGAAGGGCTTCCCAGGTGAAGGCCAGGATCCAGGAGATTCTCTCTCTCTCCCTGTCTGTCTCTCTCTCTGTCTTACCCTCCTCCCCAGGATCCCAACACAATTTCTATTTTGAAGGAACATCCCCTATGGAATCCTAGGAGAGTCTGGGTTCCACTTCAAAGGACTCCAATCTTCTCTTGATTCTGTGAGCTACCCAGGATTCTTCCATTCCATTCCTCTCATGCTTAAGTTTGCTATTGCCCACTTGTACTGTATGAAACCAGAACCTAGACTGAACTTGGGATCCCTAAAATATAAATCCTCCTGAAGGAAAGAAAAGTCTGATGTTATGAGCCAAACTTGGCACCTGAGCCCGCAAGTGGGGGAAGAATAATAGTTCTGACCCTGCTGGCTCTCGGTCAAGCCCTCTCCCCACCGCCTCCCCACCGAGTCCGTGATAGTGGCCAGCAAAGCTAAGACACCAGGGCTCATGCATGTCTGCTGTGGGATCCCTCTGACACAGTCTGGGGGCTGTTCCCTTACTCATTTCCCGCAGGATGTGAGCAGCAGCTCCCAGGTGGCACCCTAAGAGGAGGGTGACCCAGATCAGCACCAGATAGTGGCCTGGACACCAATGGTAAACAGGGGGCATCCACCTAAGCAGATCAGTGACTGGATGCCTTTCACGGAGGGTCCACGGGAGGAGGAGGTGGTGGCCCAGCACAGGAAGACTGAGCTAATAGGCACCACAAGATGAGACTTAAGGAGAGAGGCTTTGAAGCCAGACTTCATGGGCTTAAATTTAACATTGGCACTGCCATTTACCTGTTGTGTATCCTTGCATGTCTGCTTCCTCATCTGTAAGAAGGGCTGCTATTAAGTGTGTCTGTCTTAAAGGGTTGTTATGGTCATTAAATCAACTAATTCTTGAGCAGTGCTTGTACCACATACATAGGAAGAGCTCAAGAAATGCCATCATCAGTAACAATTAACGAGTGCACTGTTTTAATACCTATAGCTCTACGGAGGAAGACGGGAAGAGGCTCTTCCTGTCCAATCAGGAAGAGCCCACCAGACATGGTAGGAACCCTTATTTGAACCCACAGTCTGGTGAAGCTTAGAGACATTCAGAACACCTGGAAACTCAATGGCTGCTTGCAAGCCCTGGTGTAATCATGGGTCTAGAGCAAATAAAACTCTCATGCATGGGGGAGGGAATAGAAATTGTTGGGCAGTGTCTAACCAGAGCTAAAGATCTGCTCCTCTAGGATCAAATTGTTCTGCTCCTACATATATACCCACTAGATAATCATGTAAATGGTCACCAAAGGACACATATAAGAATGCCAACAGCAGCTTTATGTGGAATAGCCAAAAAAAGAGATGCTGCCCAAATACCCAACAACAGTAGAAAGGATAAGTAAATTGTGAGATAGATAGAGGATGGGTAGATAGATAGACAGACTACAGTCTCACATATATAGTGAGAAATATATAATGTATATATCCTGAAATACTTCTCCAAGAATGAGAATGGGCAAACTAAAACTACATTCAACCAATATGGACGAATCTCCAACACAATGTTGAATAAAAGAAGCCAAACAAAACAAGATGCTCATTGATGATTCGATTTGTATAAAGTTCAAGTTCATAACGAAGCAATACTAATCCATGCCGTTAGAAGCCAGAAGAGGAGTTGCCTGCAGTGCAGTGAAGGCATCTGGGAGGGGACATGAGAGGGGCTTCAGTGATACTGGTGAAGTTCTGTTTCTTGATCTGGGTAGTAAGGGGTATGTTCACTTCGCAAAAAGGCATCATACACAGGATTTGCATACTTTTCTATATGTGTGTAAATATGTCAATAAAGACTGGCTGGAAAATATCATTTTTAATTAATTCATGTTCAAGCAGTATTTGCTTTTCCAAGTAAATGCCAAGCACATCACTGCAGAGGGGATCCAAGGTGGTCTGGACACAGCCCTCTCTCCTGCAGGGTTCAGGTCTGGTCTTGCACTTGGCTCATGTGACTGATCTCTGCCCTTTCTCATCCAAGTCCTTCCCCTGCCACAGACCTGGGTCCTCAGCTGCTAATTACAGGAGGAGTTTTCCACTGTGAGCATGAGCATCCAAACCCCCTCCCTGAGCAGGCTCCCAGCTAGAGACGCCCCCAGCCCTGCTGGGCATACAAGAGTCAAGTTGGCTATCGGCTTCTTCCCTTTCTTTCCCAACGTGGCCCACCCCCGCCTTGAGCTTCCTAGAGCTCCTCTGTCAGGCCCCGTCCTCCTCCCAGAGCCCACTTGAGAGGGACTAGAATGGAATTGGACTTGACATTAAACAGATGTGCTTTCCTGTACTGGTTCCACCTTGTCCTAGTCGTGTGACCTCAGGCAAGTCCATCCCCCCATCTGAGGCTGAATTTCCGAAATCTGGAAAAGGAAATTCTACTCGTATCTACTTCACATGGTTGTTGGAAGGTTGAAAGGGGCTAATACGGAAAAACCTGGCCCATAATACATGGAGTGACAATGGTTCAAATGTCCCAAGAACACATTAACTTAAATCTCACGGGAGAATATCTCCACCAACAGATGCCCGACCTCAGAGTGAAACAAAGTCATAACCAGAGATCGAGGACAAGAGAGGCAGTCAGAGGGTGAGGGTGGACGGATGGGCCCTCTTGGTTCCTCTGTGCCCTCCAAATCAATGACTCTGAGAATCCTGTTAGGAGGGGATGGGGAGACGGGAACTCATGGGCATTGCTTGGAGAATAAACCGGGCAGCCAGTCTGGGAGCAGTGGGTAGTATTGGGCATACTTATGACCTAGTGACCTTATGACTTATGACCTGGGGGTCTGCAAGATTGCAGGCCAAATCTGCTCCCGCTCATTTTTTTTTTTTTTTTAGATTTTATCTATTTGACAGAGAGACAGAGAGATCACAAGTAGGCAGAGAGGCAGGCAGGGAGAGAGGGGGAAGCAGGCTCCCTGATGAGCAGAGAGCCAGATGTGGGACTCGATCCCAGGACGCTGGGATCATGACCTGAGCTGAAGGCAGCTGCTTAACCAACTGAGCCACCCAGGCGTCCCCATAAATAAAGTCTTATGACAACACAGCCATGTACACCCACTAACACATAGCCTATGGTTGCTAAGACAGCAGAGTTGAATACTTGCAACAGAAATTGTATGGCTCACAAAGTCAAATATACTTTGACTTTCGTAAAGTGTCAGCTTTACGAAAAATTTGCGAACTCCCGACCCAGGACCCTGTGACCCCACTCCTGTGAGCAGAAATCCTCCTACTGGTCTGCGAGGAACAAAACTCATTGCTGCATTGCCAAGTAGGGGTCCATCTCTGACGAATTAAAAAATGGAACATGGGCAATGCTCACTATGAAATACAGTTGACGGATTTATTTATTTATTTGAGAGAGAAAGAGAGAGAGAGAGATCGTGAGCAGGGGTAGGGGCGGAGGAAGAGGGTGAGAGAGAATCTCAAGCAGACTTCCCAGTATGGGGCTTGATCTCTAACCCTAACCCTGAGATCATGACCCCAGTGAAAATCAGGAGTCGGACACTTAACTGACTGAGTCACCCAGGTGCCCCTGGAATACGGTTTAAAGCAAGGAAGCAGATATGTGTACAGCATCATGGGCTAAGTGAGAGAAAATCAAAAGTGGAAAACAGAATCATAAAGACAGCTAACATCTTTTGAGCATTTAGAATTTAGAATTTAGGCATCATTCAGAGTGCTTCATACCTATGATCTCATCTCATCCCCTGGACAGCTCTCCAAAGCAGGAACGAATATACCATCCCATTTCACAGATGGAGACACTGAGGCACCCAGTGGCTAAGTAACCACTAGCAAGCGGGGGAGCTGGGAATTTGAGCGCAGGCCTCTTGAGTCCAGAGCCCATAACCTTGATCGCTAGCTATCCTGTACAAAACACAGCATTTCTCTGTATACTAATATCACAAACATTACAAAAGGTCGGCTTTGTGTTCTGTGCATTTTACCACAATAAAATAAGAAACGCACATCCACATACAAAGCAACAATGTGTATTTGAGGATATTGACCTAGCACGCGGGAAGGCTGCCTCCACGCCTGCGCACTGGAGGGGAGGACTGAAGGGAGGAGGGGTCAAACACAGACAGGACCGCAGGCCGCCCTGAACCGTCCAGGGGGATAAATTCCACTCCATGCACCCAAGATCTGGGATGTTTCCAGCTTTAAAGTTTTGAGAGAGACTTCTCGCACCCCCAGTCCGGCTGCCCAAGGGTCTGAGCCCAGGCTGTGGCGGGCGCCGCCCGGCTGCCTGCTCCCTCCACCCTCCTCGGCCGGCTCCTGCAGCCCCGTGGTTCAGTGGGCCATCCTGGCAGCCGGGGGCGGCGTGGGCACCGGGGTGGGCACAGTGGGCATGACAGGGCGCCGCGGGCTGGCGGCCTTATCGCGCCGGACAGAACAAACAGCGTGGGGCCTGACACGGGCCCTCCCTGTGGCCACAGCAGGGGCAGCCGGCTTTTTCTCCTGACCATCTTTGAGCTTGAGATCAGACACAGGGAAAGATTAAAACAAATATGAATTTAATCAAGGGATTCTGCTATCCTGGGGTGGAAACAGGAGCCCGCTGACATATAGAGGCTGGAGCGCTGGGGAGCCAGAGTGGAATCAAAGCCGCTTGCTTACCACTAACCGCTCAGCTGATCCATATCATAACAACAAAAAAGAAAAACAATTATTTATTCTTTTTGATGTTGCAGCTCAGCAGCAACTTGCTTTTTGAAGAGAGCAAGGTCAAAACCAAGTTATTGTTTTTGCCTGAAACTTTGACAGGGACTCCGAGTTCTTCTGTGTGACCTACTTAGATGAGAGAAGCAGCAAGGTTGGAAATGTTCATTCCTTCTGGGCCACGGATTAGGGCTGGCTTTCTTCTCTGCCGGGCCTCCTCCTCTCCGCCTCTTTCTCCCCTCTCTTCCCGTTAAAGGCCCTGAAGAAGATGTGGGGAACACAGAGGCCGCCAAGCAACAAAAGTTCTGTCTCCTCCTGGAGAGCTCAGAGCCCAGGTCTCTGGCTACAGACTTCCGGGGTAGGCTGCAGAAAAGTCACCCTTTCACTGCCTGCTTCACCGGCCAGGCATTCACGGGGCGGCTTTAGCCCTAAGTCCCAGGGATACACGCCCAGGGACAAATCGGATGGGGCCTGCTTGCGGACAGTCTGCCTTTCCCAAGAGAGAGGTGATTAAGTCACCGCGTGCAATTTAGGGGATCCATGTATCCACTGGAGTTCAGGAGAAAACGGGCTCTCATCACCCAGGCTCAAGATTCAGAGGTTTCCACTCCGTGGAGGTGGCATCTAGGCTAAGCCTAAAGGATGAGCAGGAGCCGGCAAGGGGAAGAGGGAGGAAGAGGGTTGCAACAGAGAGAAGAGCTTGCACTAAGGCCTGCAGGTGAAAGCATATGGATTCTGGGACCCAAAGGCAGTTCTGCTCCAAAGGCAGAACGTAGAGACTGCAGACCAGATGGGGAGCAGCTCCTGCAGGACCTTGTGAGGTCACGGCCAGGAGTGTGGATTTCCTCTTCATGGCGATGGGGAGTCCACAGCCAGGGCTTCACAGCAGGGAGCAATGTGGCCAGACTTGCTTCAGAAGGAGGAGATATAGGGAGGCAAGACCGGGGTAAGCAATGACAGGAGAGGAAGCATGCTGGGTACGAGGGGTGGGGAGGACTGATAAGTTACGTTTTGAGCTTGGGGATCCAGCTGGAACCATCCAGGAGGATGCCAGGTCCAGGGCTCAGGAGAGAGGGGGTTAGACATGCGGACCCGGGAGGTCACAGCCCATGTCTCCCCCTCAGCTTCCTTGGATTTGGATTTTCACATTCTTTGATTCTTTGACCAGATGTTGAAGCCCTGGTGAGTCCCTTTGGGAAACCAAAAAACACCACCAGAGGCCATGTCAACCCTACTAGATAGTCTAGGTCAGAAGCCAACAGGGGTGCCCCAGTCTGAGTTCCCCCAAAGCAGAGCCTGAGACAAGGATGTGAGTACAAGCATCTTATCAGGGAAGTGGTCCCAGGAGGCACCTATAGGGACATAGGGAGGTGAGGCAGAAGGAGAAGGTGGCCAAAACAGGGTGGGTTACTGAGCAGGTTACAGCTGTGGGCAAAAGGGGTTCAATCCCAACCAGACCCCTAGGACGTGCCAAAGGTGTCCCACCCAAGGGATAATAAAGCTGAAGGATTCATCCACCATTTCCCAATGGTCCTCTGCTAAGGGTTGCTCCTGGGACACTTGTAGCCTGTCCCATGTTGGGCTGGTCCACCCTGTCTTCCCCATGCAGCGAATCACCAAAAATGAGTAAATTCCAAAAAACGAAGGGATTTTAGCAGTTAACAACAACAACAACGCAACAGAGAGAATTTTCTCCAGGCTTCCCAATCCCAAGAAAGAAATATCAGAGGGCCTGAGAAAAAGCAAGAAACAAACATAATATGACCCCATTCCCACCCCCAACAAAGATGGATCTGATAACATTCCAGAGAGACCCCCTCCACATCCAGAGAACATCAAAATGACATCGTTGGAAAAGTTAAAGGTGTTTACTCCATTTCCTGTTGAGGGAAGCAGGTACCGTTTCTTTCAGTGATGGGGTAGTATGCTGGGGGAGAACAGCCCAGAAGCTGGTGAGGGACCCCAAAGGCTGGCCTGTTGGAGGAGGCTGTAAGGGATTCAGTGGGAAGACTTCACCCTCTGCCGGCAACTCTCCAGAGTTCCCATAGCAAATAGTACCAGTTCCACACACACTGGCCCAACTCACAACATCCAGCCCCATGGGTCTTATTGGGCAGCCAGAGCCCTGGCCAGAAGAGCCAGGAAATTGCCATGCCCCGGGGAATAGCCCGAACCGATGGCAGATGGGGACTTGGTGAAGGAGCGCCCCAGCCCCTTGACTCTGAAGGGGTAACGCAGAGTCGTATGCTATGCGCCACTGCTGGCAGTCCCCGGTGGTACTGAGCGCTAGTGGCTTATAGTGACAGCTGGCTGGATGATGCCCCCTTTGCCAGCCACCTTCCATCTGTGTCGCTTGCCATGGTGTGTGGCCCCTGAGAGCCCTGCAAGCCCATCTACCCATCTCTTCCCAGCTCGTTCAGATGTGTCATGTCAGCAGCTTGAAATCAACCACGGTGGGAACATTTACACCAGGAAATGGGCAGACACGATAATGTTTTTGTTTTGCTTTGTTTTGTTCAGAGAACCAGGTTAGGGACTTCTGGGTGGCTCAGTTGGTTAAGCCTTCGACTCCTGATTTTGGCTCAGGTCATGATCTCAGGGTCATGAGCCCATTGGGCTCACCCTAAGCGTGGAGCCTGTCTTAGGATTCTCTCTCTCCCTCTCCCTTTTCCCCCACCCCACTCGCGTTCTCTCTCTCTCTCTCTTAATAAAGAAAAAAAAACCCTCAGGGAACCAGTTTCCCAGCACACTTTGGCTCATTTTCTCACTTTCTTCTCATTGCTTCTTGGCATTATTACTTCCCAAATAAATGCACACTCAAACCTTTGCTCAGGATCTGCTTCTGGCCAAACAAAAATTGAGACAGCTCCCCTGAGCCTACAGACCAAAACAGTCACACGAGTGGTGTCACAAAGGCAGGAGGCCCTTTCCAGCCATGTCCTTGCCTTATACTCTAGCCTCCTGTCTTCTAGCAGCCCTCCCTCTCACTGTCTCCCCTCCCCACCATACACAGCACAGCCAAACCCATCCCCCACCCTCCCCAGCACCCTCAGTGCACATTCATTGTTTATACCCATTCAGCATCCGTTGCCTTTCTACTACTGATGCCAGCCTGATTTTTTTTAGAGAAGGTGCTCAGTTGTTTCAGTGGTCCCAATCCTTCTCCCCTCTCTGCATCTAAACACTTCACCGTCGGACTTTAAGGCTGATCTCACTAAAGAAGCATAGTTTATGGGGCACCTGGGTGGCTCAGATGGTTAAGCCTCTGCCTTCGGCTCAGGTCATGATCCCAGTGTCCTGGGATGGAGCCCCACATCGGGCGCCCCGCTCAGCAGGAAGCCTGCTTCTCCCTCTCCCACTCTTCCTGCTTGTGTTCCCTCTCTCACTGTGTCTCTCTCTGTCATATAAATAAATAAAATCTTAAAAAAGAAGCATAGTTTATGTCCCCACCCCTTGGCCTTGGGCTCAGTCCTGCAGCTTTGGGGAAAAGAGTGAGGCAGAAGTGACAGCGTGCCCAGTCTGAGCCCCAGCCCTGCAAGGGCATCACTGTTTCTTGTCTTCTGACTTTGTCATCACCCCAAGGAGGACAGTCATGGCAGGGCTGATCAGCTGGTCCCAGGAGGAGAAAAACAGAGAACGGGAGGGGAGCTGTCCCAGCTCAGTGCCTCCCACAAGCTAAGCCTGGCCAGACCTTCCAGCCAAACCACAGATGTGCGAGCAATAAACACTTCCCACCAGGCGGCCAGGTTCTGTGGCTGTTGCAATAAAGAGAACCATCCCCACCCACTCAACCCACATGGTTCAGGTGGACCTGACCCCATCTCCCAACTCCAGCAAAGACATGTGCCAACGGGTCTACTCTGCATCCCGGTGCCCTGGCCCCGGTCACTATTCCAAAAATGGGCCTGTGGTCCAAGCCTGGCCAATGAGACCCAACTCTGGGATGTCTGCTGGAATTCCTGGGGAAGAAGTACTTGCTTCCCATTTGGGTTGCAGGGATGGTGGGATGTCAGCCAGTTGCTGCCAGCAGCCATCTTGCTGGTGCAACAAAAGTGTCTTTTGGAGAATGGAACAGTCATGTGCTGGTGAGCTAGCTCTTTTCCCACAAAAAAATAAATAAATAAATAAGGCCCTGACTTGTAGTGTTTGCCAATTTCCATGATATAAATACTCCTACCATGGGCAATTTCATGCTACCAATGATTTAACTGTGCAAGATTCCTGAATGTTTTATAATTAGCTCCAGCACACCCCTGAAATGGAACCTATACCATGGAAAACAGAAGCAAAAGATGGAGAGATAAAGAGTATTCTGGTGATACTATGTGAGCCCCTGCATCTAGCCATGCCTGAAATCCGTTAGTGCCTTGGACTGTACTCATATGTGAGCCAACAGTTTCCTTCTGTTTCTTCTTAAGCCAGTCTGAGTTGGGTTTCGTTTACTTGCAACTGAAAAATGACTAATATACACACACCCCATGTGCCGCCATGCCTCCATGCCTTGAAAAGTAATAATAAATCACTAAAGAAAACAGTAGGAAAGCAACTATTTAAGCACCAACTACGTGCCCTGCACTTTGGGGAAAAGTTGGTATAATTTTCATACCAGCCTTACAAGGTAGACATCACTTTTCAGAAAAGCAAACTGAGGCAGAGAGATTGAAGTACTTGCCAGTTGACACCAGAGCCTATGACTCTACCTACCTCCCTCTGGGGCCTCCTCTTTCACTTTAGCCACCAGCCAGTTCTTCTGCCGAGAATGCTGTACACCTCTTCCCTACTTGGTAATCTCTGACTCATCTTTTAAGCAACTAAGTAATTTGTGTCTGGACTTGGTCTCAGTCTCTCCATAAGTCACTCTGCTTTCTTCTGTGTGTCTCCATCCTATCTCCTGGGGGCCTCTGAAGTTCCAGACTCTTTTCTTCCCAGCCACAAGTCCACTAGAAAATAGACTTCCCTTTCCCTAACTCATCCTCTAAAAAGAGTGGGCCTGACTTTCATTGGGACCTTGGCCGTTGTTGAATCATTTACTGTGGTCAAGGGATGGTTATATGGGTTGGCTTAGGTCAAGGTCACATGCATGTCTGGACCACATAGACTAAGGACAAGGTCACATGCCATGCCCTAGGTCTGGGGGGCAGGGGGAACGGTCGGTCATTCTCACCCAGACCATATAGACTGAGTTCAAGGGAGCGGTGTTTTCCCCAAGGAAAATGGGAAAGTTCTTACCAGAAGTGAGAGTAAATGCTGAGCATAAAAACAACAAATTCCCAAGATACACATCTCCATTCTAGACCACCATCCAGTGCTAGCCTTCCAGAATTTCTCACCTGGTTTCTAATCAACTTCCGGACTCCAGCCTCCACATATTTACCATTCTCTGCACAGCTCTGAATCTTTCAACTTCCACTCAAAAACAAAACAGAACAAAGAAATAAACTTCAATGGCTCCCTATTTTCCAGTCCATAAAATCCAAGCTCTTAGACCTGAAACTCAAGACCCACCCTGCTCTGACTTTGATAGAACTTTCCAGCCTCATTCCTTCCAGTTTCTTTGTCCCCACTGACCTGATGTTTCAGCCAAACCAGACTAGCTTCTGATCTTCTAATACATCTCACGTTTTCTCTCCTCTGAGCTGATAGCTCACCTGGAATGCTTGCCCTTTCCCTTACTCCCTTACTTACTGAAATCAAGTCCAGCTCGAGGGCCACCACAGCCAGGAAGGCACAAATTCTGCTGAACCCACACCCATTCCAAGTCTCCCACCCTGCCTCTCCTCTGCCTCTCAGTCCATCAGTGGGTCCTCCTCAGCACCATTCTTTTGGTGTGGCTTCTCTGTTGAGGAAGGTTGGAGCTCCTGTGAACCAGAGTTTTGTTAGCCCAGGAGCAGGCCTCCTAGGTAATCAAGCCAGCCCCACCATCGATCAGGACTCTTTAAATTGCAAGAAACCCATGTCAAACCCCTTTAAGTGCAAAAGGTCATCGGCTCAGTGGTAAGTTCACACAGAATAGGGGTGCCAACATGGCTGGATTCAACGTACCTTTCTTTCTCTCTCCGCCCCTCCTCTTCTCCTCTTGTCTTATTTCTTCTGGTCTTGACATGATGACCTCATTTTCTCCAAGGTAACTTCCCTCACGCAGCTGGAGAAGGAGGCTTCTCTAGTGAGTCCAGCTTACATCATCCTTAGAACTTGGGGTCTCAGAGAATGGAAAAGCATCTTCCCTAACACTTCAGGCAGCAAAATTCTGAGGAAGACACTGGCCTGGCTTCAGTCATGTGATCTTCCCAGAGCCCATCAGGGTCTGTGGCCTGAGGAATAGGGTTCTCTGACTGGCCGGGCCTGAGTTACGTGGCCATGGCAGGCATTACCTTTAGAACCACATGGAATAGCTCCCCCTCCAACCCCCAGGAAAGAGCGCTGGTTGCCAGAAAACAAGGAGAAAGAGAAAAAGACAGTCGTTCGCCACAGAAGCCCCACAACACCTAAGCATGAGAACAGATTCACGTACTGGAATATCCACTTAGTTGTTGCCGAAGATGAAGGCTGAAGAGATAGGGCAGGGAGGACAGCGTACCTTATGTTTATTGAGCACCAACATGCCGGGCACTCTTCTAAGCCCTTAAGTATATGAACTCACTTATTTCTCATGACAAGCCTAGGAGGTAAGTACAGTTCTTGGTCCCATTTACAGGAGAGAAAGGGGAGGCCCAAAAGGGTAAGTCGCTTTGCCCAAGGCCCCCCAGCTAAGAAGTTGAGGGGCCAGGATTGAAACCTCAGGAGTGTGGTCCCAGAACCTATGCCCCTGGCCGCCCCCCGCCACCACCCCCCCACACACATGCCTTAGACAAAGTGGGCAATGAGCACCGTACACACGGGAGAGCCAGAGAAATCTGCACCCGTGTGGTTATAACCTCCAATCGGCCTAAATTTGTCTTCATTAAAATAGCCCAGGGGCCTGGCAGGCAGCTTCTGCCTGGCTCTGCCCCAAGGAAGGAAAGCGTGGGAGGACATCCCAGCCCTCACCAGCTCGCCTCAACTCCTCAGTCAGCTGGAGTTCTCCCCCCACACCCTGGGCACCCTGAACTCCTCCCCCAGTGACAGGTGCAGCAGGGAGAGGAGGCAGCAGAAGCCCGCAGGAGACAGAGGGCCATGGAGGCTTCCAGGGACAAGAGCAGAAACCAGAGCCCCAGACCAGGCCAGCACTGGAGAGGAATGCGGAGGAGACAGACAGACAGACAGACAGAGGGAGAAAGTGGGAGACAGAGATGGGGCCATGTCCTCCCTTGCCCTTCCCACAGGTACCCACCTGTCAGCACGTCTCTCTCCCCTCTCGGGGGCTGAAAGCAAGAAGGGGAGGTGGGCAGACCTTGTCAATCATCAGGGGAAAGTTCTGCAGCTCTGTTTCTGCAGTTAAAATTCTCCTCAAGCCCCTGGTGCAGAGCAAGAACCTCCAGAGGTGAGGAGAGTGAAGAAAGACGCCCACTGGGGATGCCCCTCACTTGACTCTACTTTAGGCCAGGGGCCTGATGCTTAGAGAGCCCCAGGAACACCTCCCAGCCAGGGCTCCGGAAACCAAGAGCCATGTCCACTGAGCCCTACAAAGTGGCAAAAGAAGGCCAAGGGACATAGGCCAGACCCTATCCATCTCCCCACCCCCATTGGGATCTGAATTCTTTCCTGACCCCACATCACAAAAGACCCCATTCTCTCAGGATATCTGATTCGTCTTGTGGAACATGAACTGGGGGGTCTGGCTTTGTCCCCAGCCAGCAGTGTGACCTTGGTCCAAAGGTCACACCGCTTCCCCTCCAAAGACCCCAGTCTACCCCAGTCTCTGCACCTATGACTCTGTTGGTCCTTACCAACCTTCCAAGTCAATGGTGTTCTCACGAGGTTGGTACTCAGCAACCCCTGACTCTCCACCCCGTCCCTCTCCTGGAAGGACCCTTATCCTGTCCAATTTCCCACCTCCTTCTAGCAAACCTTAGCTGTCCCATTGCCTTGCAAAGAGCTGAGGAACCATCTAGGTAAACTAAGATGACCAGAGGTGAGACAGAAAGTGAAAGTGTCTGACCCTCCCCTATGGGAGAGAACACAGCGGCGGGGAGGAGGGGATGGACTTTGGGCAGATGGTGGGGGTTTAAGACAGAGGCTTCCCCACCCCCTGATTCTGTAGAAAAGGGCTGATCTGCAAAAGATCAGTGCAGGGCTAGACTCGCAGGTCAGAAGGCCCTCCCCAGATCCCCCAGAAAGAGCCCAGGAGCCTGCCAGGAGGCCAGGTGGGGAGGGAGGGTGACCTATGGGCACGTGGGTCTCCTGCTAATGGATGACTGGGCTTCGGCAGCCGCGGAGGGCGCTGGGGAGCACCGCCTCCCAGAACCACAGGCCGCACCAGATGTCAGCCGCGTGGCACAGCGCCCCCCCACCCGGCCCCGAAAACCAAAGGCGCCCCTTCCAGAGAAGAGAAAGGAGGGGGCCTCATCATTAATAGCGCTGGCGGCAAGGTAAAGCCACCCGCCCGCCCCGGCGAACCCTCGCCCATAATTATGCCAGCGAGGCTTTCATCCACACGCGCGCACGCCGCAAGTTTATTGTTGTATTTCGGCCTTTTGTTCAGTCTCCTGTGCCTTTTATGCAAGGGGAAGGGTGCTGAGGGGTCAAAGCGTCCTCCCCCGGCTCCTCTCTCTGTCAGTCCTTTTAGAAAAACACCCAAAGCCATAATTTGTCTTAGAATTTCTTTTGAAACAGCTACAAGAAAGACTAGCGACTGCTCTCTCTCCTCTGTTTCTGATTCCAGCCATCCCTTTATGTGGCTTTCATTAGAGCCTCGGCCGCGCCTCTTTTGTGGGAGAGACTTGTGGGAACCCAGGCAGTTTCCCAGCCGCTGTGATGTTGCTGAAGATTAAAAAGGAGCTTTGAAGCTGTACCAGTTCTCTCTGCGCCCCCTCGGTACAGGGCCTCCAAAAGACCCGAGCCATCTGGCAAATCTGACAGAAAGACAAAATAAAGTGATGGAGACTGGCTCTTCAAAGCCACAATGGCAGATTTGTTGATTTGGGCGTTATCTCTTCGTGCCAGGCCCTCAGAAGTCACCAGAACACCTAGGTCATCCCGAGCAGGCCTCACTGGAGCCGGTGGAGGGTTCCAGGCCGAGGCTCGGAGGGATGGGTCCCCCAAGCCAGCCCCCCCCCCCCTCTGCCGCAGCTCCCCTGGGGCAGAGGGATGGACCCAAAGCCGCTGGAGGTGGGTCCCAGGAAACTCCGCAGTTGGATCCAGAGCCGGACCCTGGCGGTGGTTTCCCAAGAGGGTTGCAGCCACCCCCCCCCACCCCCCCGCCCGGTGTTCCCTCTCAGGAGGGGCGCCAGGAAGCCGACGTGAGGCTGTGCTGAGCAGGAGGGCAGCGGCAGGGAGATGAAAGGCCACTGCCCTAATTGCAAGCGACAGCCCGTTAGTAACGCCCTGGCAGCTTCCATTCGAAACCTGGTCTCACGGCTTCCGGCTATCTGCGGGGGCGGGGGTGGGGGGGAGCCCTGGGGGGATCTCCCTTGGCTGACTGAGCCCGGCACGAGCAAAGATCCTGGAGGGACAGAACCAAAAGTGGCTCCAACCCCCTCTGGCCTTAAGACCCCACCTGACCCCCATGTGACCAGGAGGCTGGTCCGCACTGGACCTCAGTTTGCCCTCCTGCAACACGGACTGTCTACCCGCGTGGGTGGAGTCTCTCTTACCTTGTTGCCGAGCAGTGCCCAGAGCCAAAAACTCTGGGTCACAGGCGATCCTCTGGCCTGGATGGGAGCCTCGAGGTGACGGTGGCGGAACCAGCCACACAACTGAACTGACACACCCCACCAACTGGGTTTCTGTGCAGGAATCCGGGGGACCCCACCCCACACACCTGCGACTGACGTGGCCCCACACAATTGGCTCCCCTGTCCGTGACGCAGCTGTCCTCATGCACCAGATATTCAGGTGCTGGGGAGGATTGGGGTTCCATGAACAGTCCGAAGGGGACGAAGGAGAGGTCAGGAGGGAGTTGAGCCGGTACTCCTCGGGGTCCCCCACCTCCCTCCAAATAGAGCATCCATCTGTTAAACAGATTGGACTTCAGGTAAAATCTCTGGGCTTTTTTTAAGATTCACACACACATAATTTAAAAGCCACAGATCAAGAGGGCCCACTGACCTTCTTGAAGCTGTGATTCCCATCCGACCCCAATGGGCTCAACTAAGAGCTCAACTTCATTCCATCCAGTTTCAGTAAAATGATGAGCTCACAGAGTCTGACCACCGATCAGCAACCAAGTATCTGTTGAAAACCTACTCTGCTCTCCCACCCAGGAGAACGTCTCAAACACCAGACCCAGAAATCTGAGGGATGGTCACATTCACAGGGCATTCGATAAAACAGCAGTTACTTTCTAACCCGGGGAGACATGGCCACTGGTCCCAGGCCTGGGGGAGGATTCGCCTACTCCCCTCTTCCTCTGCGTCTTCCCTCTAGCCAGAGGTGGGACCAGGGTCCCAGCCCCTCCCACACTGCCCTGCCCCTTTGGGAGGATCCAAAGAGGAAACTTCTCAGTTTCTTTTCCATCACAGCTGGCTCCAACCACCCTTCCTTCCTCCGAAGAGCACAGCTGGCGCCAGGGTGGGAGGCTCACAGCAGAGATTTCCGGGCACCTTGGCAGTGATGTGCCAACATGAAATTAGGCTTCCATCTGTGTGTCCTCCCAAAGAGAGGGGGGGAAGCCCGGCTCCTGGAGAGGCAGGGCCACAGATAAGCACCTGTGAGAGTGGGCATCCTGCCCACCAAACCCTGAAGGGAGCCTTCCAGAGTAGTCCCTTCTTTCCCTACTTGGTGAACTCCTACTCATGCTTCAAAACCCTTCTGCAATATCGCTCCTTCTCTGAAGCCTTTCTGAGCTTCCCTCTCCCTCAGTTCATGTGCCGCTTCATCCACATCTGTCTCAGGAAACTCTGAAATCAAGTAGCAATCATTTTTCCAGGAAGAGGGCACACATCTGGAAATCAAAGTCTTGCGGTTCAAATCCCAACTGTCATTTCAGCAGCCATGAGACCTTGAACAGGTCACTTTTTCTCTCTGCGCCCCAATTTCCTCATTTATAAAGTAGAGAACTTAGAACTTATCCTCTAGGGTTGTTCTGAGGAGTTGATAAGGTGATACATGTCAAAGAGCTGAAAATTGTGTCCAACACATAGAGGCACGAAGAAGAAGGAAGCTTCTCAAGGGCAGGAACCAGGTCTTCGTTCACTCTCGCATTCATTCATTCACCCATTCATTCACTGATTCATTCAGTCATCATCACCGAGCTCCCAGGGAGAAGCAAGCCCCAAGCCAGAGGCTGAGTGCTACCACAGGTCACAAGATGAACTCTATCCGGTGCCCATGCATCTCACAGCTCGGCTTCCTCACCCTTGGATCTGCAGTACCCACTTTGGCTGACACTGCCCTCATCCTTTCCACATGGCTGGGCCAAAGGCAGGTCTTCCAAGTTCAAGCTGGAAGTTGCCTGCTCCCCAGGGTCATCAGCAGACCCCTCTTCTGCATCAGGTGTCTTCTCCAGGCAAAGCCTTGTCAAACAGTCTGGGAGAAAAGAAAGAAAGAGATGCTGAGATCAGGAAGCTCCTGATCTGACGGGGAAGACACTCATCTCATCCCCGGGGAGTTTTCAGCCTGATGGAAGAGACACACATAGCTCTCAACCTTGGAAACTCCCAACTTGATTGGGAGAGTCATCATTTCCTGATTTGGAGGACTTCCAGTCTGAGGACAGATAGCAGAGTCACATTTTCCCTGAGACTGGTGGCTCTTAGTTTGCTGGGGGAGACACATTTATCTCGGATTGTGGAAGTGCCAGTCTGATGGAGGAGACACACAGCTCTTGATCTTGGACCAGTCTATCACTGATGGTGGAGGGCAGGGGGAGGTGTTTCCTGTCCCAGGAGGGCACCTCCTCTGATGGGAGAGGCAATCTCTGCCCATAGATAACTTGAGAGTCCGATAAAACAACATATATGGAAAAAAGAGATCAGTGTACAGTCCCTTTGAAAAGCTAGCTGTGCAGTATCTCTGTTTGTGGACTCAGAAGCGATATTCCTGGTTTTGCAGACACACCATCCTAATCCACAGGGCTGCACACAAATAACACAGAATCATCACCTCGCAAGCATCGAGCCAAGCCCCCTCACCAAAGAATCCAAGCCAGAGCTGGCCTGAGGCCCCAGTCTTTGGCATCTTGTGCCAGCCTTGCCAGGGGAGGCTTTCTCACGATCGGGGACATCTGGGCTGGCCCAGCTCCCAGAGGCCACCGACATAAAAAGCAAGGGGCTCGGCGGAAACACCATCTGCACATCATAAAGCCGCTTGGTGGTTCCCAGAGGCTGCCTCCAGCTGCGTCTGGGCTGCCCGGGGAAAGCAGAGGAAGGCACCAAATGACCAGAAGGGGCAGGGGGAAGGACGGCCAAGAGCAGGGGGCCAGGCCGGAGTTCCTCCACCTAGCCCCCTATGCCCTTTGGAAGTTCACATCACCTGGTTTGTCTCCCTGCCACTGCCCGGGACCGGGCAGGTCATGCCTATCCCTGAAGGTGACCTATGACCCGAGCAGTGGGCAGTGGTGACTATGCTCTCAGATGCTCGAGTGGAACTGCCTGGATTCAAATCCTAGATCCGTAGGCGAGTCAATGAACTTCGCGGAGCCTCTTTTCACGCCTGCGCATCGGAGATGACAGTAACCACAGCCTTATCCTGAGCTTACCGTCAGACCTAAAATAAGTAATACACGTATTGAGCTGTACACCTAAGATCTGTGCACCTGTTCTACTTCTATGAAAATTTATTATAAAAGAGGTAATATGTGTTTCATTCCTGCTTTGCCTGGTTTAAAGAAATGCTCGGTCACTACTGGCTCTTATTATCTTCCCTCCCAGGCGTTGTCCAGAGGCTTCCGGGACAGGGAGGATATTTCATTGGCCGCTCTCCCCAAAGCCCCGCCCCCAAGCACCACGGCCACAGCTGATTGGACAAGGCATAGGCGTGGCTCAAGGGAAGCTTTCCTATTGGCAGATAAGTAGAGCCTATCGGGTTCTCGGCGGAGAATTTGAACTGGGGTCAACCTGCCAGGTCGAGTGGATTGATGATCCCATTTGGCCCCAAAGAGCGGAGGAAGGAGGCTGAGAAGAGGCGAGAAAGATGGATGACTGAGAACAGTAGAGATGAGAGAGAGACACGAAGTTCCTGCAAGACAGGAGATGAGAGACAGGGAACAGGGCTCTAGTACCGGGTTTTGGGTTCCCACGAGATTTCCCGGTAGACGAGGCTGTACTGCCTCTCCTGACCTCGGGGCCCCTGAAATGAGTCTGGCCAAGAAGCACAAACACGCAAACACACATTCATACATGCCACACATGCACACCCCATCCCACCCCACCAACAGGCACGCACTCCTTTCTACTTTTTATTTCCGATTCCCCCACGTCTGAGTGACTTCCAGAATGTTGACTCCCGAAGGAGACTCATTCTGCCGTGGCTGTCGGAGAAAAAAATACGGTTGCACAGAGAGACCTAATGGGGCATTTCATAAAGTGTCTGAACTGAGGTGTGTGATCCTTAGAGCAAAACGTCATTAAAATCGCATCACCTGCCATCTCTCAGCTCTGCTCTCCTCCCTTCGGCTCATTCTTGGAGGGATTGCCCCTCAGGGCTAGCAAAGACAGCTGCTGGCAGCTCTGAGAGCTGCATCCTTCCTTAACCACAGCCAACAGGAGGAGTCCTTGTGTCTTGGTTTGGGCTCCCCTTGAAGCAAACGCTGAGACAAAGATTTGAGGACGAGTTTACTGGGACGTGATCACAGGAAACACTGGTAGGGAATGGGGGAAGGGAACCAGGGAAGGGAATGAAGTTAATAAAGGGTGTGTTATGGAGCCTGTTATCTCTGTGGGTGGCCGGAGCCTGATCTCACCGGGGAGCCGTAAGGGACAGAGTCAGGCATGCACCCCAAAGGGAATCCAGGCATTTATCCACCAGCCTCCATCAGCGCCGTTTGAGGGCTGCTCCAGGATGGGGTCTAGGACTCCTACATCTTGCATCCTAAGCGCTTCGCTTGCCTCACCTTGGTCCCAGCCCTGGCTCCTTGGTGGCACTGACCCCCTGACCCTCTGGCCTGCTGCGCATGAACACAGAGGACTCCAGCAGCCCGAGAGAGCCCTCAGGCAGAGTCCCAAGGACTGGCAGTGGGAATCTCAGCCAGTGTTCATGGAAATGGCAAATGCCAAAGGGCTATGATGAGGGCACAGATAGGGGCCGCTACACCAGCAAAAATCTCTTGGTGGCTCCAAGGTTTTGATTGGATCATGTTTGTCCCTGGACCTATCACTGAGACCAGAGTCATGTCCTATGCTAATTGAATTAGTCTGGAGTGGGGAGATGGTGGGGTGGTGGCCGCATAAGGGGAGAGACAGGTGGCGTTGCCTCTGTACCTCATCTAAATGAATGAGGGTGAATGGCAGCGGCTCTCGGAAATAAGGTGAATGGATGCTGGGCACCAAGAAAAACAAAACACGCCAATGACCACTGTTCATGCCCACACTGCCAAATGAATTGGAAGGCGAGACAGTTGCCTTCGGCTTGTCCAAAGTCCTTCTGGTCAAACCTTTTAGCTGGCTGCTCACCCTGATCAGAGTATAAAGTTCTAATGGAACACTGACTGCCAGACGTTGTGCCAGGCTCAAAGGAGGCACACATGAAAAGGTGTCATTTCCGTTCTCTGAGAGTTCACGGGCAAGGGTGGCAGTGGGAGAGGCAATGACATTGATTACTGTTTCAACTGTGATTCCATCCAATCCGTTCATGAGAGGTCACTGATTGCAACACACAAATATCTTATGAACCACCAAGAAGAACGAAAAGCCACCAATTAAATTATGTTGTACCATAGATTGTAATTCACCCCAATTTCAGATATGTGAAATGTTAAAAAAAAAAAAAAAAAAGCCCACTTTAGAATTGATGCATTATGGCATTATGGTTATATTTTTATAGTTCAGTTTATCAACGGTTTTTCATAGACATTATCCCACTGTTCACTACAAACCTATTGAGGGTAATATCACTGCTGTGTTCCATTCCATGAAACTGTACTCCAAGAAGTCAAGTGACTTGCCCAAGGTCACTAAGCTACTAAGTGGTCAAAGTGGAAGTCAACCCCAGATCTTTCTAGTGGCAGAGCCATGACACTACCAAGCCTCCTGGCAAACTTCTTTGACTCTTGAGTCTTCTTTTTACAAAATCTGTGAGCCCCATCTCTCCCTCCCTCCTCCTCAAAGCTGACAAGGAGCCCAACCAGCACCTTCCTTCTGCTCCCACCCCCACCCACATGCCCAAGCTTGAGATATTTCCAGTCCCAGGAACTCTCTTCCCTTTCAGGCAAGGCAGTCTTCCTTTGTGACCACAGGCACATGGTACAATTTCCCACTCACAGCTGCCTCCCTTCAAGGGTCTTGATGTGGTGAGTACTTGTCAAAACCAAGTCCCTGCCAAAGATTCTATATCTAACTAGCGAGGACCTGGCCCCTCAGAACATCTTAAACTAGAACTAGGCAAGCTGTGTGACCTTGGATAAGCCACTTGACTTCTTCAATTAAGGCCTGAGTGGCCATGAGCCAGGTTTGGCTTTAGGAGCAAGCCACCCGTGTGTTTCCACTTGGCTTGATGCTCTGCTATGACCATCTTGAAATTCTTAATAATTTTAAACAAAGGATCCCACGTGTTTGTTTTGCTCTGGACCCCATAGGTTATGGATGGAGCTGGTCTTGCTGATCTTCAAAGCATCTGAGCCAGGGGCCTGCTGCTTTATTACTCCTATTCCTGAGACTCTTGAGGAATGAGTCCCAGTAGAGTCCTCTGTAGGCTCTGGGAATAGGCTGGGCTCAGTTCTCAGAGCACAGGCAGTGCTCGTTAAGTACTGAATGAAATGGGTATGTGATGTGCTCTCTGACGTACGAGTAGCAGAAATCCAGTTCCAAGTAGCCCTACTCAGAGGGGGAATTTATTTGGATTGAAAAGTGTCAGAGCCTGATGACCCAGGGACTCCAGTACTGTCACTGGGATACTTGCCCTAGGCTCTGCTTTTTTTTTTTAAAGATTTTTATTTATTTATTTGACAGAGAGGAGAGAGATCACAGGCAAGCAGAGAGAGAGGGGGTAAGCAGGCTCCCCGGTGAGCAGCGAGCCTGATGAGGGGCTCGATCCCAGGACCCTAAGATCATGACCCGAGCTGAAGGCAGAGGCTTTAACCCACTGAGCCACCCAAGTGCCCCAAGCTCTGCTTTTTCCACCTCGCCTTTATTGTCAGGCCCTAGTTAACTCTAGGCTGGCACACGACCAGCTTCACGACCGCAGGCAAACCTTTACACCGAAACTTCATTGAGGTCAAGCGTCAGTTATGTGCCCACCCCGGCACCAATCACTAAGTCAGGGGCTGTGTTCTCATTGGCCAGGCCCCAGTCACATGTCTATCCCTGAGCCAATCACAGGCCCAGGCGGCTGTGATCCTGCCATTGGCCGGTTTAGGTCACGTGCCTGCTCCCGAACCAGTCACTGGTCCTGGCAGATGTGATACCCTCATTGGCAGGTTTGGGTTATGAAACGAGGCAAGTTGGTGGCAGATGGGCTTGAACAACCACTGAACACTGAGTCTTCTCTCTGCTTCTGTCCTGACCTGTCTCTTAGCGCTGGGCAACCTGAGAACCCTGTTGACCGGGAAGGGCAGCCTTGGGAACCTAGCAAAAGGGGAGGTCTGGGAAATATCGCCGGACCCGACAAGCAAAAGGCCAAAACCGAGATGGCTGGTGGGGTGGAAGCAGAACTGGTAGGGGCCGAAGCTGGGTGGTCATTCTGCATAATTACCACCAGAGGGCAGCCTTGCCTAGAGATGACGGTAAACAGGAGGTGGTTGGAGGGCCACAGGTGGGTGACTCCTTTCCCAACCTGAGCACAGCAGATCCCTACTGCTACCCTTACTGCCAAGTCTTACTGAGCCCCACCCTGTCCTCAGCACCTTCCACGCATCAACTCACCGAATTATCAGCAGTGATGTTGGTACATTTTTTTTATCCCATTTTATAGATGAGGAAACCAAAGCTTTGGAGAAGTAATGAGTCCAGGGCCTTAGGGCTAGAAAGGGCCAAGCTATGAAACTTTTCTACTAAACTCTGAGCCTCCTGAGGTCAGGGGCTCTGTCTTTTTCTTGTCCGAGGCCCCCACAGACCTAACACAATCACTATCGGCTTAATGAATATCTCTTGGAGTGAAAGCGGGGGCTCGAAGGCTGTCCAGTTGTGCTACATCTCGGAAGATGATTCTTAGAGCCTGTCCTGACTCTTGCGGTGGAAATTCAGGGACCACAACCCGGCAGCCGAAGAGAACTTTCGGTTTGTAGTGGCTTGACCAGTCTTGTCCTATAGGTCACTACGCCTCTTCCAGGAGTGGCTGTCTGTTTAGTTAGGAGAGAGAAGAAGAGTACGTATCATGTGAATTCATTCAGCGACCCCCACTGGGCCCCCACCGTGGGCTAAACACCCTGCTAAGTTTTGAGGGAGCCAGAGCTAAGAGTGACACCACCCTCTATGCCTACTTCCCTCTTGGGAGAAGAAATCAGTCTTGGCCGGAAAGAACACAGAAATAAGTCTTGCCTACCGTAAGCAAGAACATCACCCCTCTAATCAAAAACACGTATGTACATGCTAAGCGCCTGGTGCAGAGGATTTGGCGGTGAACAAAACAGAAAAATAGACACAGCTCTTGCCTTCACGAAGCTCTCAGTCTAATGGGGAGACTAATGATAAACAAATATATCATTGCAAATGTGAGGTTTAAAGGAAAAAGAATAAAGTGCTGTGAAAGGAACTAGGAGACTCATTTAAGCAGGGTTTGGGGAGTTACCTTTCCGACGTGGTAGGAGATGAGAAGGAGCCAGCCATATGAAGAATGTGGGAAGAGCATTCCAGAATAAGGGAACGAACAGCCTGTATGGTGGTCCTGCATGGTAGAAGAGAAGTTTTCTGCTCTTCAAAGGACTAAAATTAGGAAAATTATTTCTGGAGCGTAACGAGTCAAAGTGAATCATAGTGCAGGATGAGTCAGAGAGGAGGGCCTGGGGCCGAGACAAAAGCTCAGGTTTTATCTGAGTGTCAAGGGAGACCACCGAAGGGTTGTGAACAGGGCAATGACACAGTCTAAGCTCATCTACGGTCGTAAAGTTCCCTCTGGCTGTCGTGGTGAGTGTGGATTGAGTGACGCAGAGTGGAAACTGGAAGACATGGCGGCCCTTGGTAAGTCAATGTCCAAGGCACACAGATGAGTGGCTATTTCCTCCTAATGGGGGCATCTAGAAAGGCTTCGAGGAGGGGACTTTACCCCAAGGGAGAGCTGAACAGGCAGGGATGAAGGAGAAGGCTGCCTCCCCCACTCCAAGCTTCTCCCTCCTGAATAAAGGGGAGAAACTTTTGTTCTTCCTTTTTCTGCCTCAGGAACCAGAAAGAGATGGCCATTTGTCAATCAGTGCCTTCCAAATTACCTACATGGAGTGTTAAACAATGACAACATAATATCAGCAGTTCCAAGTGTGAATAACTCCATGACGTTGTAAAATTTGACCTAAATAGATCCGGCTGAGCCTCACAAATTTTCTCCTGGGGCTAATGATGTCAGCAGTTCCAAGCCTGATCCCTACTGGCCTCTGAAAGACAAGATCACAGCAGAGAAAGAAGCAGAAAGAGCTTCCCCCGGTGGCATTTCCCCCAGCAAACGGGCACATTTGCCTCTCGGATGAGCAGGGCGAGAGTCAACCAGGCCAACCAGAATGTGATTAGTCAGAAAGAGTCTCTCTGCCAGCTTTTATCAGTGACCGGTCTCATGAGGGGCAAGAGTTCATGTTTTGTGAATCCTGTTGTGCTTGTTAAATACCGTGTGTTTTTATTCAACCAGGTATTGCCTGCCGGCCAAGTTTACACAGCAATATGCCTCTGGGCTGCATCCATCTCAGAGAAGCTACTGTGTTGTACTGTGTTGTACACATCCTTCTCTCATTGGCCCTCGTAACTGAAGGCCCCTCAAGGCAGGTCGAAAGCTGAGTTTAGAAACTGTTTTTGCTTCTACTGAATTGTTTTCCCTACCCAGCATTCATTCTCCAAACCTGTGGTGACAGCATCGTAACATTTCTTGGGGACCTCAGCTTAGGCCACAAGGTTTAGGTGACACCCGCCCCCTACTCAAGATCCAGGGCTAGATAAGATAGGCTTGTCATTGAATTCTACCACTATCATGGACAACCCCACCCCCACCCCACCCTTTCACGGTGACTGGTTCCCAGTGGGCAGAAGATCTAAATTGGCTTGATCAAATAACCCCATGACTTTTTGCTAGACCACTGGGGAAAGAAACAGTCTCTTTTCTCTGAACTGGATCTATGAGGATGTCAGCCTGGAGCTGTTAGAGGCCATTAGAGCCTGTCTGAAAATAGGACAAGTGCAGAGGAAGCAGAGCCAAAAGATAGAGAAAGCCTGAATCTTGTGACATCATCTGAGCTCCTGGATGTAGCATTACCTGAAGCTCCACGTCATCAGAGGTAGGTTTCAGGTACTATCAGACAAAAGTATTCTATCACATGGAGGCTGAACTATACAAAGGTGAGAACCAGGCATCCTGAATTCTAGTGCTGTGCTCTTACCCTGTATTGTATTCCAGATGACTTTATCCAACCACACACCAAAACTTGACCAATCTACATGACTTTATATGGTTTACTTAGAGATAGCTATTTTAAAAACATCTGATCACAACAGTATTTTATCTAACTGAATCGCAGAGCCATAAAAGGACCCTGAAGATTGTATCATTGAGTGGTTTTCAAAGATCTTTAGCAGCTTCATATTTCAAAAGAAGTCATAGGCAGAACTCCTGTATAAAAGAAACAAAAGCAGTATCTTGTCAGTTACAGTTAAAAATTTAACATTTACTTTTTAGAATCAATGAAGACCCAAAATTTGATGTATTTGTTTCCAAAGCATAAAAATTGGTTATGTAGGAAATCAATACAGAAAATCAATGAAAACAAAAGTTAGTTCTTTGAAAAGATCAAATAAAAGCAATAAACCTCTAACTAGGCTAAGGAAAAAAGAGTAAGGACAGAAATTACTAATAACGGAAATGAAAAAGAAGACATCACTACAGATCCTATGGACATTAAAAGGATAATAAAGGAATACTGTGAACCACTCTAACCCTACAAATTTAATACCTAGATGAAATGGACAAATTCCTTGAAAGATACAATTTGCCAAACTCACAGAAGAAGAAACTGATGATCTGAATAGTTCCTTATCTGTTAAAGAAAATAAATAAATAATAGCCTTCCAAAAGAGAAAGTATCAGTCCCAGATGGGTTCACTGGCAAAATCTATCAAACATTTAATAAAAAAAAATTAGGGGCACCTGGGTGGCTCAGTCGTTGGGCATCTGCCTTCAGCTCGGGTCATGGTCCCGGGATCCTGGGATCGGGCCCGCATCGGGCTCCTTGCTCAGGGGGAGGCCTGCTTTCTCCCTCTGCAACTCCTCCTGCTTGTGTTCCCTCTCTCCCTACATCTCTCTCTGTCGAATGAAAATTAAAAAAAAAAAAAAGAAAAAAAATTATATGAATTCTCTGTAATCTCTTTCAGAGACAGAAGCAAAGTGACTACTTCCTAACTCAGTCCATAAGACCAGCATTACCCTAATTCCAAAAACCAAAGACATTACAAAAGAAGAAAACTACAGATCAACATCTCTCATGAACATAGATACAAAAATCCTCAACAAAATATTAGCAAAGCAAATACAATAATATATAAAAGAATTACACTCTATTACAATTTGGTAGAATTTATCCAAGGTTACAAGGCTAGTTTAACAATCAAAAATCACAGGGCTCCTAGGTGGCTCAGTCAGTTAAGCGGCTGCCTTCAGCTCAGGTCATGATCTCAGGGCCCTGGGATCAAGCCCTGCATCAGGCTCCCTGCTCTGCAAGGAGCCTGCTTCTCCCTCTCCCTCTGCCTTCCACTCTCATACTCCCATACTTGTTCTCTCTCTCTCTCCATGTCAAATAAATAATCTTAATTTTAAAAATCAAAAATCACTTAATGTAGTTCATTGCCTCAGCGGGCTAAAGAGCAAAATAATATGATCATATCAGGAGAAGCAGAAAAGCACTTGACAAAATTCAAAATCCATCCATGATTTAAAAAAAAAAAAAAAAAAAACCTTTGAGGAAAGAATAGAGAAAACTTCTTTATCTTGATAAAGAATACCTACCAAAAAACCTACAACTAGCTAATAGCATCCTTAGTGGTGAGAATCTCAAAGTATTCTCTCTAAGACCAGGTACTAGGCAAGGATGTCCTTCTCATCACCCCTTTTCAACATCGTGCTGGAAGTTCTAGGCAATGCAGTAAGAAAAGAAAAGAAAATACAGATTGGGGGGCACTTGGGTGGCTCAGTTGCTAAGCGTCTTCCCTGAGGTTAGGCCATGATCCCAGGGTCCTGGGATTGAGTCCCACGTGGGGCTTCCCCCTCACTGGGAAGCCTGCTTCTCCCTCTCCCTCTCCCTCTGCCTGCCACTCCCCCTGCTTGTGCTCTCTCTCTCAAACAAATAAGTAAAATACTTTTTTAAAAAAAAAGAAAATACAGATTGAGAAGGAAGAAATTGTCTTTGTTCGTAGATTACATGATCGTTGATGTAGAAAACCTGAAAGAATCAACCACAACCCAAAAAAAAACCAAAACTGGAATAATATGTGATTAAAGCAAGGTTGCAGAATACAAGGTTAATATAAAAAAGCCAATTATTTTTCTATAAGCTACCAATGAACCAGTGGAATTTGAAATTAAAAACACAATACCATTTATATTAGCATCCAAAAAATGAAATATTTAGGTATAAATCTAGCAAAATATGTCTAAGATCTACATGAGGAAAACTACGAAACTCTAATGAAAGGAATCAAATAACTGAGTAAGCAGAGATGTTCCATAGTCACTGATAGGAAGACAGGAAAACTCGATGTTGTCATGATGTCATTTCTTCTGCATTTGATCTACAGATTCAGTGCAATCCAAATCCAAATCCCAGAATGTTATTTTGTGGATATAGACAAACGGATTCTAAAGCTTATATGGAGAGGCAAAAGACCCAGAATAGCCAACACAATACTGAAGGAGAACAAATTTGGAGGACTGACACTACTCCAAAACTTAATATAAAGCGGGAATAATCAACAGAGTGTGGTAGAGGCAAAAAAAAAAAAAGTAGACAAATGGATCAATGGAGCAGAATAGACAGCCCAGAAACAGATCCACATAAATATAGTTAACAGATCTTTGACAAAGGAATAAAAGCAATATAGTGGGGAAATATAGTCTTTGCAACAAGTGGTGCTGGAACTGAACATTGACGTGTAAAAACAAAACAAAACAAAACAAAACCCAGAACACAGACCTTACACCCTTCTCAAAAATTAACTCACAGACCTAAATATAAAATGCAGAAGTATAAAACTCCTGGAAGATAACGTGGGAGAAAATCTATGACCTTGGGTATGGCAATGGCTTTTTAGATACAATACAAACAAGGCAAACAAATTCATGAGAGAAATAATTGATAAGCTGGACCTCCTTAAGATTAAAAACTTCTGATCTGTGGATTGTAGTAAAGAATGAGAAGATGAGCTACCAACTGGGAGAAAATATTTGTTAAGGACATATCTGAGGGGCTCCTGGGTGGCTCAGTGGGTTAAGCCTCTGCCTTCGGCTCAGGTCATGATCTCAGGGTCCTGGGATCGAGCCCTGCGTCAGGCTCTCTGCTCGGCAGGGAGCCTGCTTCCCCCTCTCTCTCTGCCTGCCTCTCTGCCTACTTATGATCTCTCTCTCTCTCTCTCTCTCTCTCTCTCTGTCAAATAAATAAATAAATAAAATCTTTTTTTAAAAAAATAAAGACATATGATAAAGGACTGTTATTCAAAATATACAAAAAAACTCTTAAAATTCAACAATAAGAAAACAATATGAAGTAAAAGCTTTTTTAAATTTAAAAAAATTTTTAATTAAAAAAGAAGAAAACAATCTGATTTAAAATTGGCCAAAGACCTTAGCAGACACTTCACCAAAGAAGACATATGGATGGCAAATAAATATATGAAAAGATGTCGCATACATATGCCATCAGGGAAATGCAAACTGTAACAATAGTCAGCTATCACTACACACCTATTTGAATGGCTCAACTCCAGAACACTGACATCACCAAATGCTGGTGAGAACGTGGAGAAACAGGAATGCTCACTCATCACTGGTAGGAATGCCAAATAGTTTGGCTACTCTGGAAGACAGTTTGGCAGTTTCTTACAAAATTAAACCTTCCAGTCTAGCAATCCAATCTAGATAGCAATCTTGCCATCCAATCTAGCAATCGTGCTTCTTGGTATTTATCTGAAGGCACTGAAAACTTATGTCCAGACCCAAACTTGCACACAGATGCTTATTGTAATTTTATCCATGTCGATGCAACATTGGAAACAACCAAGATGTTCTTCAGTAGGGAAATGGATAAATATCGTGTGGTGAGCCAGGCAATGGAATATTATTCAGTGCTAAAAAAAAAAAAAATGAGGTACCAGGCTCACAAAAGATGTGAAGGAATCTTAAATGCATGTTACTGAGTGAAAGAAACCAATCTGAAAAGCCTACATCGTATATGACTCCCACCATATGACATCTTGGGAAAGGCAAAACTATGGAGATAGTAAAAAGACCAGGGGGTGGCAGGGGTTGGGGGGTTGGTTAGGGAGAGCTGAGTAGATGGAGCACGGAAGAATCTTTAGGGCAGTAAAAATACTCTGTATGATAATATACATATTAACCTGTATGTATGATAATGGGTAATATACCCAATATCATGATAATGTGTGATAATGGGTACATATTATTATACTTGTCTAAATCAAGAGAATACACAGTACCCACAGGGAACCCTAATGTCAACTATGAACTGGGTAATTATAATGTGTCATGCTCCCGTGGGGGATATTAACAATGGAGAAGGCTATGTGTGTGTTGGGGCATGAGGTGTATGGGAAATCTCTGTACCTTCCCCTCATTTTCTGTGAACCTAAAACTTCCCTTAAAAATTATCTTTTAAAAAACGGGTTATCTAAAATATATATAATATGGAATTGCATATGGGGGGGTTTCATCACAGTTTTTTTTAAGAGTTAAAAAAATTTTCTTAATAATTGGGACAAGTGAAAGTGAGGGACAAGTCCCTCAAATCTTCAGATCTTTTCACCCTATTGAGCTGCCTTTATTTTTTTTAGATTTTATTTATTTTGTTTAGAGAGAGCGTGAGCAGGAGGAAGGGCAGAGGGAGAGGAAGGAGAGAGAGCCCAAGCAGACTTCCTGCTGAGTGCTGAGCCAGACATGGGGTTTCATCTCACGACCCTGAGATCACGACCTGAGCCAAAAACAAGAATCAGAGGTTCAACCGACTGAACCCCGCAGGTGCCCCTCTATTGAGCCTTTGAGTCAAAACATTGACACAGGTGTGTATCTGGTTTGTCAAAGCTCTCCTCTGGGGTCTAATGGTTCTAAATTAGAGGCTTACTGTTTCTTGTCCAAAAAAAAAAAAAAATAAAGCATAGGTATAAGCCAATGTTCTACAACAGTGCTTTTCAAACTTTAACACATATATATCAATCGCCACGGATTATGTTAAAACTGTAGGTTCTGATTCCATACTTCTGAGGCCGAGATTCTGCATTTCTCCCAAGCTCCCGGGTACCACCAATGCAGCTAGTCCATGGACCACACTTTGGGTAGCGAGGCTCTAAAATACTCAGTAATGGAGCATCGTGAATATACCTCCCAAGGCACGGAGATGAGAATCACTACCGAACTCTAATCTGAAAAACAGGTTGGAAAATATCTGGAATGACAGATTCCAAAATGTTACAGTAAGTGGCGGGATTATAAGCCATTTAAAATTTCTTCCTTATGCCTACCCGTATTTTCAACTTTACCTCGAAGGTGTTAATACAAATAAGGAAATAAATAAGCTTAAAATTAAATAGCTGAATCAAGAAAAACCTAAAATATACACACATATTTCAAATAAAACCTAATCAGGGGCACCTGGGTGGCTCAGTGGGTTAAGCTTCTTTCTGCCTTTGGCTCAGGTCATGATTTCAGGGTCCTGGGATCAAGCCCCACAACTGGCTCTCTGCTCAGCAGGGAGCTGGCTTCCCCTTCTTTCTCTGCCTGCCTCTCTGCCTACTTGTGATCTCTCTCTGTCAAATAAATAAATAAAATCTTTCAAAAAATAAAATAAAATAAAATAAAACCTAATCAGACACTGACAGAACGTCAGAAGTAGCTCCCCAGAACCAACCAGCTTTGAAAGGAAGCAGCCTTGTCCTCTTTCTGCGGCCGCGAATAGCGAGCAGAAGGGACGTGCCCAGGGCTGGTTTTTGCAGCTCCAGAAACTTAGATATCTGGGTGGCACAGAGCAAGCCCACAGCCACAGCACACAGCGTCTCTCTGTTCCTGGAGCAGGGTTTCCAGGAGCGATGGTGGACTGTGTACCAAGCCTGCAGGACCATCTCTGAGCTGCCAACGATCTCCCCCAGCATCCCTACCTCGGTGTTTTTGCCCACATGATTCCACTTGATTGACCCACCCTTTCCAGCCCTGAACGGCCCCCCGCAGAGCTTGCCGACTCCCTGCAGCCTGCCACCACTCCCCCCACTCCAGGTCCTCCGCTAGAGCATCCTCCGGGCACGCCCCACTCTCCTGCCCTGGGCCGCTTCTCTATCTCCTCTCCTGCTTCCTCATCCTCCACTGACCTTGATATTCCAAGTCCGCAAGGCTCTATCATATCTCCTCTGTTGTCTCCTCCTGGGTGGTCTGATTCACTCCTGGGGTTCCCAAAGACATCCTTAGACCAAAAGTCTCTTTGCAGACAGACCTAGCCTCCCCTCTGAGCCCCAGACACAGTCACACAACTTCCTGCTCAGCATCTCCTCTAAAGCATCTTTAGATTCTTCCTCCTAAGTAACTCCCAAATGACCCGGCTGCACCAGCCCCTTGCCTGCCCATAATCCAGGCCACCACCCTCCTCCACCCCCACCGTGAAGTCCAATGTCAACTCCTAGCTGCCCTCCCTGCCCCATCTCCTAAACCCACAATTCCTTCTCTATTCGGAAGCCAAAGCCCTCTGGACAAAATGCAAAACTCGTCGTGTGCCCACATCCCCTGCCTTCGATGGCACCCCAGAATAAAATCAAACGTCTCCGCCATGCCTCCTGAGGTTCTACGCAGCCCAGCCTTATCTCTGGACACTGCCCCCAGTGTCCCCTCATTTTTTCTTGCTCCAGAACTGGGCTTCTCCCTTCCTTGAACACAGGCAATGTTTTCTTGCCTTTGCATATGCTGACCCCCCCACCCACACACCCCACCCCCCCATCGCCTGGCTAGTGGATGCTGCTGGCGCCCCCCTCAGCTCACCTGTCCCCAGGATGTGCCACCTCCAGCAGCTGTCAGTGTTGGTTGCTGGGGGCCCATAGCCACCATCTTGTTCTTCTGTGGGGGTCAGGAAAACCACTGGGCTAACCGCTCAGCCTGACTCTGGCAACCAAAGGCTGGACCCTCTCCCCCAGGGAACTGTTCTATGGGGCACTTCCCACTCCACACCCATCTCCCTGCACCAGCTCCCTGCGACAGGGCTAGGCGGAGACCCCAGCCTCCCTCTGCTGCCCTGCCCTACCCTGCTACTCGACCCTCCCTTCCAGCTGTTTCCGGTCGCTGGGAGTTGATGTCCAAACAGACTCCCATCAACAGATTGCCCCAACAGCTTCTAGGGCACCCAACCTGGGATGCATCCTCGGAGGGGGGAGCTCTGAACCCCGAGACTGTGTCAGAGTCTTTCATCACCGCATAACCTATCACCACGCTATGTTGTTCCTTCCCGACACTCAGAGCAAGAGCGGTTAAATACAATTGACTCTCGAACCACTCTGGAATTAGGGGTGCTGACCCCCCACGCTGTCAAAAGCCCACATACAACTTTTGGGTCCCCCCAAAACATAACTCCTAATGGCCTGCCAAGGACGGGAAGCCTTAGCATTAATATAAAGAACTGATGAGTTAGCACGTATTTATAGGTGCCTTTCTTTGTGTGTATTACACACAAAGTAAGTTAGAAAAAAGAATGTTATGGAGAAAATCATAGTGAAGGGAAAATAGTTTTACAGTACTACACCGTCTGGGGGGAAATCGCACACGGTGGATCGGTGGACTCAAACCCAAGTTGCTCGAGGATCAGCCACACGTGTGTGTGCGATCGCCCCCTAAGTGCGTGACTGTGAACGTCACGCAGATGCGGATGAGACCAGGTCTGTTTTGCTTTCGCTGTGCTCCAGCACTTGGCACAATAGTCAGCCCTCAAGAAAAGAGGCTTAAGGGAGGTGGCGAGGCAGGGAGGGAGGTGCTCATGTTGCCTCTTTCCTATTTGATCAGGGTTTCCAAATTTCTCTCCCCGGGACCTAGTTCAGGCCACTGCGTCCCCCGAAGAGCCACCCAGTGAACCAGCCTTGGCCCCCTCGGGGCCCTCCGCACCCACGCATAGGCTGGTGCCCGGTAGGCCACCTGCCCCCTCCCCCTGTCATCCCCGCCCCTACAGGCCAGCTGGGCCACCTGCTGCAGCCGCTGGGGGTCTGAGCTCGGGACGCCTCCTGGATCCCCTGCCCCCTGACGGAGGGCAGGGTGGCCCCTGGAGTGTCCAAGAGAACCAGCTCTTCCCCCCCTTCCTTTCCGGTCCTCCACACTCAGAAGGCCTTCATTGTGCCAGAAGCCTTTTGGCCCCTCACTGTCCCTGACCAGCCTGCCAAGCACGCAGACGCCCAGGGATGGTTCTGCCCGTTCCCCAGAGAAGACTGAGGTCCACATGAAGGAAGACAAGAGAAGTAAGGAGCAGATGGACAACTGGCCTCGGGAGTTCCTCGCCCGGCCTCCCAGCTGCACCAGGGCCTTTGAGGAACACGGCAGGGCTGTGGGGGAGGGGTCTCAGAGGCCCCCCGATATTCGGGGCTTTCAGCGTCACGGGACCACTGGCCGGTTCCCCATAAGCCACTGCTTTCATCTGTAGGGCCTTTGAGGAGTCTTCTCTGGGTCTCCCCCGGGAGGCCACACTCTACTCCGGGGTCAGGCGTCCAGGATGTCCGCTGTGTCCCGGAGCTCCTTCTCCATAGGCGCACCAAGTTCCAGAGAGCTGGCACACCTCAGAGTAAGGGGACTGCTGAGGGTTAGGGTTAGCCTCACACCCGCTAGGCAACAAGTCCTCTGCAGACGGGCCCGCCCCGAGAGAGCTGAGTAGAGGCCATTCCCTGGGAATGCCCCCCTCCCCCCAGTGGCCAGCCTTCCTCACTGCCTCTCTCCTCCTCCTCCTCCTCCTCAGACTCCCCGGGAGGCCACCCGCCACCCCCTGTCCCCAGCTAAAAGACCCTCAGGGAAGAAAGTGGGAGGGAATCATCATCCTAAAACAGTGTAATTCTCCATTCATTCATTCATTCATCCCACAAATAGTTCTTGAGGACCTGCGCTGAGCCCGGCTCTGCGGTAGGTACACGGGACACAGTGAGTGATGTGGGCCCCATTCCTGTCCTCAGGGAGCTGGGAGTCCTGGGGGGGAGACATCTGACTCACACACACACACACAGACATGTGACCGATATGTAACATGATGTTGGGGCCCACGGGTGCCATGAAGAGAGGCAGAGCCATGCGGGGTGAGGGGGTCAGGAGGCACAGCTGTGGATCACTGGTCCAGAAACTTCTCTGAAGCGGTCACCCGGGGGGACCAGGATGCCGCGACGGCAGGATCCAGGCCAGGAGCTGAGGGCAGAGTGCTCTAGGCACAGGGAAGAGCAGAGGCTGAGGTCCTGGGGCAGAAGCAGGCTTGTGAGGCAGAAGCAAGTGAGAAGGACAGCGTGGCCAGTCTTGGTGATGGGGGAAGGACGCGGGGCTGGAAACACAATGGGGGCCAGATCGGGCCTGAAAGCCAGGGTAAGGATTTGGCTTTAACTCTGAGTGAGAAGAGGAGCCGTGAAACAGTTCTGAGCAAGGAAATGACAAGGGAAGTGGCAGAAGCCCCCAGGAGTAGGAAGGGGCTGCGTGGGACCAAGCAAGGTATAGAGTCAGCCTTGTCCTCTTCCGAGACTGTCTTCTTCCTCCCCAGCCAATAAGGGTGCATGAGAGAGAGAAAACCACAACACCTTATGGAAATGACTAGCTCCTGCCACAAGAGACATCCCTCACAGCCCAGGTCAGAAGCCCCCCCCCCCCCCCGCCCACCCTCAGGAGTCACGAAACCTGCAGCCCTATCATGTTATCATTCATCTGTCGTTGCCCAGGTTTTCTTTGTGCATTTAGCCTCCCAGGACCTCAGAGATCCATAAACAGCAGATAGCAACAATTTCCATGCTTTGCCTTATCTTCCGATCCTCCGAGTGCACGAACATCCATTCCTACATGTTTAGACGAGCATACGAGTCCTCCTGGGGAATCGTTTCTATCTGACACTATTCCCAACAGGCAGGAAGAAAACTCCGGAGGTTTGTGGCCCGCTTTTCGAAGAGCCGTGTGGCCTACCGGTTAGAACGTAGGGTTGGAAGGGAGGCCGACAAGGATTCAGATCCCAGGCAGGCAAGCTGCGTGACCTCGGATAAACCACTTGACTTCTTCGGGGCCTCAGTTTCCTCACCCGTGGGGCAGAGACAAGAGCGTTCTGCTCCCAGGGCCAGGAAACGGATAAAGGGGATAGGTAGTGTGTGCCTAACACTCTAGCCAAGAATCCCACACAGGCGATGGTTCGTTTGCCATCACTTTAGTCCTTATTGAGATATGCAGCAGGCTCAGAAAGTTCCCTGTTGGGGATAACACTTGTATAAGCTATCTATCGCTGTGTAACAAGTTCCCCTAAACCTTAACGGTTTAAGTGAGCACGCATTTGATTCTCTCCCAGTTTCTGTGGATCAGGAGTGTTGACCACAGCTTCCCTGGGTCTCCTGCTTCAGGGTCCCTTGAACGCTGCCATCAAGTGCGAGGCAAGGGCGAGGTCTCCTCTGAATGCTCCACCGAGGAAAGGTTCACTTTGAAGCTCAGGGGGTCGTTGGCAGAATCAAGTGGCTCAGGGGCTGCTGGGCTGACAGCCTCAGTTCTTGCCAGTTGCTGGCTGGAGGCTGCCCTCAGTTCCTTCATCTCTCCAGATGCTGCATCCTCGAGGCATGCAAGCCAAGAAGGCAACGCGGTTGGCTAGCAAGACAGAAGTTACCGTCTTAAGTAACTGAATCACAGAAGGGACATCTCATCACCTTTGCCAAACCCTGTGGGCTAGAAACAAGTGTCTAGGCCCTCCCACACTCAGCTGGGGAGCATAAATACCAAGAGGCAGGAGTCTCCAGGGGTCACTTTAGATTCCGCCCCCTACACCGCAAGTTGCCATTGAGCTCGCGTTTTCCGGTGACTTTTAGGTACCAGGCAGTGTCCGGGAGCCAGGAATTTTAAAAGTGGATAAGCCAGGATTTCTATCTCCCAGGAACTTCTGTGAGGTGTTTTCTGCTTCAGGTTCTTACTCATTTTTCACTGCTAGGAACACTTTGGGAGCCATGTAGGGAAGAGGGTAACCACTCACTCCATAATGGGAATGAGGTAACTAGACCGTTTTCCTCCATCCCAGGGTAGTCAGAGAAAAGAAAGACACACACACACACACACACACACACACACACACACACACACACACACGGAGCTAGTTCTGAGGGGCATTTGCCAAGAGAGGTAGTCATTGTGCTGGGTGCTATGGGAATGAAGGGAGTGAGACCAACCCCTTCTCTGGGGAAACATACCAGGTGATGGAAAGCAAAAAGGTAAACTCGGAATACAGCAGAGGCAGGACCCTGGGGACAGGGTTGGGGGGGAGTTCGTTCCCCTTAAAGAAAAAGATGACTGAGATGCTGAACCAAGTTTTGCCCTATACTTGGTAGGCAATGGTGGCTTGATCTCAGAGCAACTGAAGTTTTCTTCCCCAACCCAACCTCTCTTCCCCCACTCTGCCTCCACTGCTCAGATGCCAGAGAAGCTTGTAACAGACACAAACTTCTAGTCTCCATGAAGAAACAGCTCCCTTGGTTTGAGGAACCTTATCTTCCCCGGCTAACCATGAGGTTCTGATGGGGCCTGGCTGTCACAGATTCTAACTCCTCTTGGCCCTGAGCATGGACTTGGTACCCAAGTTGGATCAATCTCCCATTCCCCGGCCTATGAAATATGTGACCCAGCCCATGACAGTCAGAGCCCTTCTCTGGCCTTTCTTTCTGGGTGAAGCTGACAGAGAAGAGACTATTGACCCAGTTAATGAGGAAACAGCTACTGGTAATCATGTTTTCAGCCATAAGGGCTGGGGGGTGGGGGTGGGATGGAGCCCGGTGTACACAGAGACAAAACAAAGAACGGGAGACAGAGAGATACCAGATAGCATCAGATCCCTGGTTCCCATCTTCAAGCTTTACTTGAAAATCTTCTAACTTGGAATCTTCTTATTTTTCTTGAAATAATTCAAACTGGCCTGAACTACAAGTCTCCCATTTTACCGTTGGAATTCAAGCTAAAGCTACAAATATTCCTGGGGAGATATGATCCAGAGATCCAAATTCTTACTAAAGTGTAAATGACTAAGATCCTTTCTTGAGAGAAGGCTGTGATTATGGGTGTATTTTAAAAATACACAGGGCATTATAAGGTTAAAAGTAGAGACAGTCAAGACATCTTCCCCATATTCACATGAAAAAGAGCTTGTGATTCAAATTCAGAAAAACCGAATTTGAGTCGAGGCTCTACCACTAACTGGCAACCTACTACCTACTTTTCTTCTCTGGGCATCCATTTCTCCATCTGCAAAATGGGAATAAGCATGTTTCTGTGCTTCCTATCTTATGAAGTTGTCATGTGGAAAAATATCAACATTATATTGTTTCCCTGCAGCCAACATCCCTGGATATGCTATATTAACTACATCTTAATACTATATTTGGCTAAATATATTATGGCCAATTAACAGAAATGTGAATAATGTCTCTCCAGTAGGTCTCAGCACCTGAGGGTAAGAGTGAGTGAGAAAGGCTTAAAACAGCATCAAGGAGTAAATGTCCATCTAAGAGCAATGGTATTAGTCTGGACTCTTAGATGGTATAGCTCTAATAGATACATTTTCACCATTTTTTTCAAGTTACTCTCTGAATTGTATCTCTCTTTATCATTTAAAAAAAAATTAACACTGGGGCCCTGGATGGCTCAGTCAGTTAAGCATCTGACTCTTGATTTCAGCTCAGATCATGATCTCAGGATCGTGAGAGGGAGCCCCAAGTTGGGCTCTGCACCGAGCGTGGAGCCTGCTTAAGATTTCTCCTTCTCCCTCCCTCTGCTCCTCCCCCTGCTCCTGCTCTCTCTAAATAAATAATAAATAAAAGCTTTTAAAAATTTAACATGCACATGAAAAATATTTCAAACAATAGAGAGAAGCATAAAACTGAAACAGTCCACTTCCACTCTATTGGAGCCTGGATGAAAATCCAGATGTCAACACTTATTTCCATATATGGATTTTACCAAACAACACTCGGTTTCATATTTTTTGATGTTGTTTAAGTTACAGTTTAGTTACAGTTTTAGTTACACATTCAGCACATAGGGTTTTTTGTTTTATTTTATTAAGATTAGAATCCTTCTAGTTACCAATGTGTTGGATTTGTGGGATCTGGCATCCAGTACAAGGTTCAATAAATATTGTCAAAGGGAAGACAGAAACACGGGGAACACGAGTAGAAGTGGTAGAAAGTCAGGGAAGAGGAAAGGATGATAGAAAAAGCAGAGTGGTAGGAAGAGGGAGGGAAAGAAGAGAGGGAAGAGGGAAAGACAAAGGAGAGAGGAAGGAAGGGAGGGAGGAAAAAGAAAGCAACAGAGAGGAAGGGAGGGAGAGACGGAAAGACTGGCAGACAGAAACAGAAGAAGAGAGAGGGTGGGAGAGACAGACAGAAAGAGAGACAGAGAGACAATGAGAGACAGAGAGAGGAAAGGAAAGAGAGACAGAGAGAGGGAGAGACAATTGGACAGAGAAAAAAGGAGAGAGGGGACGGAGGGAAGAAAGAGAGGAAAGAAGAGAGAGGAGGAGAGGGAAAGAGAGAAAGGAGAGCAAGGAAAAGACAGAGGAGGAGAGGCAAGCGATGCTGAGCAGTGAACCCCGCCCCCCGACCCGGACTCCGCCCCCAGCCCGGACTCCGCCCCCGGACCGCGGGCTGCAGCGCCACCTCCAGCCGCCAGGGGCCGCCACGGGCAGCCGGCCGCTCCCTGCGCGCGCCGCGGGCCCTCTCTCCCGCCTCCGCGCCGGCCGCTCGCAGCCCCGCCGCCGCTCTCGGGCCACGGCCGGGTCTCGCGCGCCGTCTTCTCGTGAGGGGCCTCGCGCCGCCCGGCGCACGCCGCCCCCCTGCCTCGCGGCGCGGGGTCTCGCGGGCCCCGCTCCCGCCCTCCGCTTGCCTGGCCCGGACCGGAAGCGGCGCCGCACGGCCTGGGCCTGGCGCGGGGGGCGGGCACCGGGGCCCGGTCGGATATGGGCAAGAAGCACAAGAAGCACAAGTCGGACAAACACCTCTACGAGGGTGAGGAGTGGGCCGCGGTGGGGGGGCGGCGAGCCCGCGGCGGCTGCGGGCTGGGGGCGGAGGGGGAAGGGGTCCTCGCTCTTTCGAGACCCCCCTCGAGCTCCCGAGGCGGGCCGGGGGCCGCACCTCCCACGGGCAGGCCGAGACCCGCGAAGGGGGCGCGGCCCGCCGGAGGCCGCGCAGACCCCAGGCGGGGGCCGCATTCGAACCCCGGACCCCTGACCCCCGGCGGGGCTCTTTTCGGGAGGTGTGAGAAGGCCCGCAGCGTTCGGGGCACCCTCGGGGCGAGTGTCCGTCAGTCAACAGGTGCTTCGCGGGGCGCCCACTGCGTGCCCAAAGCCGCCGCGGCCGTGGCGCCCCCTTCTCCCTCTGCCCACGCTGCCTCTGCATAGTGGACGCTGCCCCGCGCGTCCGCCCGTCATCGAGGCTCTCTCCTTTTGTTTAAGAGTATGTAGAGAAGCCCTTGAAGCTGGTCCTCAAAGTGGGAGGGAACGAAGTCACCGAGCTCTCCACGGGCAGCTCGGGGCACGACTCAAGCCTCTTCGAAGACAAAAACGATCATGACAAACACAAGGACAGAAAGCGGAAAAAGCGAAAGAAAGGAGAGAAGCAGCTTCCAGGGGAAGAAAAGGGGAGAAAACGGAGACGAGTAAAGGTAAATGTCGTTGCGTGGCTTCAGTGTTGCTGGCGATACCCCTCTTCAAGAGTTCCCGCCGCCCGCTGCCAGCCTCACTTTATTCTCTCTGTGTCTTGGGAGACGCTAAACCGCCTGTAAAATCTGCCTTGTTTTGAGGCGGAGCACAGAAACACGAGTCACCTGTGAGTTTCAGCAACTCTCGATTTAATTATACTCTTGGTTACTCTCACAGCAGGTGAGCGAGCAGCTCAGTCCTGAATTTCAGGAACTGTGTCAGAGTATTTTCTCCACCCAGGAAAGGTAAAAGTCATGCTTGGAAAAGCCTCAGTGTTGGAGCTTTGGCAAAAACCATCAGTTCGGAAGTGAAGGGGATCTGTTGGGGCTCAGATTTTGTTCTGAAGTAAATACTGTAATGCCACACATATCATGAGCGGCTTTCATCCTAAAACTTGAGTCTTAAAAATTCGATCAGAGACCTGTAGGGGATATGACACCAGTGATTAAAAATAAGCATTTTCTTAACCGTTTGCAGTTAATAGGAAAAGGGAGGGGGAAGTAGGTGCTGTCTTGGTTCACAAGCTGGGCAAAATAATAATAATTAACTTCCATGGGTGATCATAGACATATCTGGAATTGTTCTAGACTTCTGCATTTCCCAGATTTAACCTGTCCCTGAGTGACTACTGAATCAATTACTAGGTCTTTAGAATAGATTTCCATAAGTTAGCTTTGTAATTTTTCTTATGTTTATCTATAACAGCGTACTATACCATGTGATTAAACACATTGTAAGTCACTAAATCTTAGAGACTCTTCAGAGTCTCTTGAATTTGTTATTTTTTGCCTCAATTTTTAGTTGCCTTTGGCTAGGCTGTGACAGTATATAGAATCATCTGATGTTTTCTTTTACTAAGTTATAAAATCTGTATGCATATGACTTAAGAAATTCAAGCATTACAGAAGCGAACAAAAGGAGGGCAATAAATTTTCCTCACCTTAGTCCCTCACACAGTCTCTCTCTTTTTAATTTTTGTTATTTGTAAAATAGTTCATGAACATATTTTTAAAAATCTAGAGTACTTGAAGGCTTTTAACACAAAAGCAGTCTCCTACCGCAGCCTAGAGTTTTTCTTACCAAGCTTTTCAGGGGTTTTTTTTGTTTTGTTTTGTTTTGTTTTTGGATATTTGTCTCCTTTTTTAAAATGTAGGTTTAAAAATAAATAAATGTAGGTAGGTAGGTAGGTAGGTTTATGATGGTATTTCCTGATTTACCAATTTACATCTTTTCCAGATCTGTTATAGAAGATGAGAATTTAAATTAGCATTCTAATACTGCTTCCTGTCCCGTTTCCCTTCCTCCAGTTTACATCTTTTCCAGATCTGTTATAGAAGATGAGAATTTAAATTAGCATTCTAATACTGCTTCCTGTCCCGTTTCCCTTCCTCCATTCTCCCAGTATAGGTATATCACAGTTGTTGGTTAAATTAGTATTCAAGGTTTAATTATTATTCACTGGTGGCAAGTATAATAAATACAGATCTGGTCTTGATCCCTCGTTAATTGCTTTCATTGGTTTGGTTATCATATACCAGTTCTTCCCAAACTCTTGAAAGAGTTATAAAACCCATCTGATTTCTGTTTTTCACGTGGCCAAACAGTTCCCCTTTTCTTGAGACCTCCATCGTGTAGCCCTCTGTGACCTCCTGCTCTAGTCTGGATTAGTTCTCTAGGCCTTCTGGGACCCTCCTTTGCCTCTTTCCTGGATCCTGTGTCTTCTTGATTTACTCCCTTTTTCTGATGAAATCTTAACTCTAGGAACTTCCTAACCAAGCATTCATAAGAAGTCAGTTTCCCTAAGTCCTTATGTGTTTGAGCATCTTTATTCTACCCTCATACAGTCTGCTCCTGTAGCTTGGTGGTTTCACTCAGCGTGAAATTCCAGAGTAAAAATTACTGTCCCCTAGAATTTTGAAAGCATCTTCTTCTCTCATTGTCCTTGTGTTAATAGCACCCTGTTCTTGTTTTTCTCTGAGGATATTCATTTTGATGGGTTTGTTTTTTTTTTCTTTTCCTGTTAAGTTTTCTTTTGCTCCCTGCTTTGTCTCTCTTTCCCCCCCAAGTTCTTCAGTTTATTTTCTTGGTCTCCTCTTTTTATATTAACAGCATCCCTTAGTTATCTGTTGAGCCTTCCTAGTCTGTCTGTATTTCAATGTGCAGCACAATTGAATGACACACTTCATGTCTAGACAGTTTGTCAGCTGTAGAGTCACTAAACAGAGACCTGATCATTTTGGTGGAAGCCCCAAATGTCTGTTCTCCGGAGAAAAATCCCTCTTGGAACAAGGTTATTACCTGACTGCTGGTATTTCGGGGGCCAACCAGGGAAGGAGACTGAAGGTCCTCCCAGCCACTGCTCTGCTTTCAGTCCAGCATCTCTCCCCACTCTTGACTGGTATCCAGTCTGGAGACTTTCTGGTTCCTGGTGGCTCCAGATTTGAGCTTTTCCAGGTTTGAACTCTTCTGCTAGGTGGCCACTCCTGCATGGAGGAGGTAGCTTGCTGTCTGTGATCTGCACGCTCGTCCACTTGCCTTTCATCTCCCAGGTGTGTGGGCGGCTCTCATCCCCTGCTTTCTCTTCTGTACTTTGTTCATCTCATTTAACTGGGAGGTGAGGTCACCCCTTTTAACCACTTCCAATTTTATTCCTGGCACCATAATGCCAGCTGATACATTTGTGTTCTTCATCTCTTTTATCATTTAACCTCATTCTTTTTATTAACTACATAGCATTTGGTCATATTGATGTACATATTTTATTTTATATAATATTATGTCTAAATGCTACAAATAAAGCTGCAGTGAATCTCATGGACTCAAATCTCTGTATAATTTTCTAAGGATATATTCAGGATAAGTTCCTGGAATTCTCCCCCTCTGTTCTAGCCACTCTGCTCTTTCTTGACTGTGGCTCTTAATTGTCATTAGCCTTCGTTATTTTTTTTTTTAAGATTTTTATATATTTATTTGACAGAAAGGAGAGAGATCCCAAGTAGGCAGAGAGGCAGGCAGAGAGAGGGGGAAGCAGGCTCCCCACTGAGCAGGGAGCCAGACTTGGGGCTCGATCCCAGGACTCTGAGATCATGACCTGAGCCAAAGACAGAGGCTTTAACCCACTGAGCCACCCCGGCGCCCCATTATATTTTGATTCCCTATTCCATTTGATTCGCCTTCATTATATTTTGATTCCGTTGTAACACGCTATAGAAATGATCCCTGAAAGTATAGTCTTCTTGATTCTGTTGTAAATTAAGATGCTTTTGCATTCATAGTCTTACTTGGACAGAACACCCTGCAGAATAGGAGAGGTAGGTTAGTTTCCATTTTATAAAAGGTAAAACAGAAACTCAGAGAAGTGAAGTGAATTAGTGCTAGGTCCCATTTCCCCAGGACTCAGGGCCAGGGACCAGGGGACATTCTCTGAGATGTCATTGGTTCTGTAGCGATTGTTCGGGTCATCCCTTTTTGCAGGCCAGACTGGGGATGGGAGAGGCGTTCTTTTGCTAGTGTTGTCTAGGCAGGGAGGCTTCAGAAGGACACTCCTCTCTGAGCTATGTTCTGGATCTCCAGGGAGTTTTAGGAACAGCAGTTGCCTCCGGTCTCTTCTTGGGGAGAATCAGCTGTGTGACCCCCATGGGCTCGGAGCGGCTGGGATCTGTGTGGTTCTGAGGGAGGAGTGATGCTTCTGCCAGTTCCGTGCAGCAGGAAGGAAGAAGGATGCAGGGAAAAGATAAAGCATTCCCTTTCCCTTTTAAACCATTTTTCTGAAAGGCGTATGTAACTTCTGCTTATATTTCATCACACACAACTTCCTTAACCACATGGCCACCCTAGCTGCTAGGGAGGCTGGGAAGTGTCTTTTCGTTGGGGAAGGGGGTGGAGGCCTTGTACCCTAATAAAAATCAAAGATCTTTTACTTGGCGGAGGACAAAGCTTTGGGGAAGCACACACACATAAAACATAAAACTATAATTTTTCAGAAGTGTTTGAGGTAAGTGCTTTTATTCTCTTGAGTAGGAAAGTCCCTGGTTATATTAGTTTAAAATGCCCAAACATATATGTTAGTATCTGTTTGTATTTCTCTATGTAGAGTGGTGACATTTAATATCAACCAGAGCATTAGAGTACCGTGTGTGTGTGTGTGTTTGTGTTTGTGTGTGTGTGTGTGTCCCTTTGTTTTAATCAGGCCGTAATTTAGACACCACCCCTATGAAAGTATGTTGGGTTTCCCCCCCTTTGAGTGTTCAAACACTGAGTGATTGGAATATGTGCGCTGGCATAATTCTTACCATGTATAACATCACCCTTTCCTAAAGGTCCAGCTTTACATTTTCAGATTATTTATTTCCACATCATATAACAAATAAAATAACAGCTGATGAAAAATGTTCACATCATTCGGTCTAGTAATATAGGCACAAGAGGACAGTGAAGTAAAACTGAGGGGCAATAAGTAAAATTCTGTGTTGGCCATTACATTGATAATGTCATATAAAAACTACAGAAGTGTTTACAAAATCATTTTAAGTGAAATAACTATTCACACACACACACACACACACACACACACACGATTACTAAAAACTATATAAATACTTTACACAGAACACATACATATTACATGCTGGGTTCTGCACTTACTGCCTTATGTATGTTATCTCCCCTTACTCTGTACCATAATCTATGAAGCTGGCATTACCAACTTTCTTTTTTTTTTTTAAATTGTGGTAAAATACATTTAGCATAAACTTTACCATCTTAACTGTTTTTAAGCGTCCAGTTCAGTAGTGTTGAATATACTTACATTGTTATACACCCAATTTCCAGAACTTTTTCATGCCTATGAAACAACTCCCCATATCCTCCACCCTCCACTATTTTGCTTTCTGTCTTTCTGAGTGTGACTACTCTAGGTGTCTCACAGAAGTGGAATCACACAGTATTTGTTTTTTTATGACTGGCTTGTTTTACTTAGTATTCTCTCCTGGAGTTTCATCCATGTTGTGGCAGGCTTAGAATTTCCCTCCTTTTTGGGGGTGCCTGGGTGGCTCAGTCAGTTAAGCGTCTGCCTTCAGCTCAGGTTGTGATCTCAGGGTCCTGGGATCGAGCCCCGCATCGGGCTCCCTGCTTGGTGGAGAGGCTGCGTCTCCCTTTCCCTCCACCCCTTCCTTCCTTCCTCCCCTACCTTTCTCATGGGCATCTTTCTCTCTCTCCCTCTCCCTCTCCCCCCTCCCTCTCCTCCCTCTCCTCTCTCTCTCTCAAATAAATAAAATCTTTAAAAAAAATTTCCCTCCATTTTAAGGCTGAATGTTAGTGCGTTGTGTGAGTATACCATGTTTTGTTTATCCATTCATTGTCAGTAGACATTTGGTTTGCTTCTACCTCTCGGCTACTATAAATATTGCTGCTGTTAACTTGAGTGTATAAGTATCAGTTCTTTTAGGTACATATCCAAAAGTAGAAGTGCCGAATCATACCATCGTCTCTTTCACAGATGAGAAAACTAAGGCTCAGAGAGGTTAGTAACTTGCTCAGAGTCACACAGTGCCAGAACACGAACTCAAATCTTGCCCTCAAGAGGTCATTATCATAAAAGAGTTAGAATGGACACCACCCTCCACTCCCTTCATAGTAATGGGATGTTAAAATCAGTGCCCCACCAGAGGCAGAGAGTTCTAGCTCCAAGAGGCTCTGGAGAGGCCCTGGGGCTGGGTGGGGGAAATCACAGACGACTTTGCTCCAGAGGCCGCATTTGAGCCAGTCTTTAGAAGTCAGAACATCGTGATGTTACACGGCATGGTTCAAGCAATGTGGGATCAACTGTATACTCTGAGCTATATTTGTACCATAGGTTCTTTTCATCTTGTACAATTAAACGGATCCTGTGTGTGCAGCCACGAGTGTGGTATTTTATTGGCTACTGCAGGGATTTTCAAAGGTAATCTGACGACCCAGTTTTCACCCGCATACTGATACAGAAGCGGTGCCTAAAGAGAACGCCACAGCGCTGCGGAGAGATTCGGAGGCTAGGACGCTGCACGCCGGCAGAGGGCCGAGAACGGGAGCAGGGAGCTGGGCAAGTGTCGGGGTGTGTATAGGGGACAGAAAGGAGTTTTCTTTTTAAGCACAGAATAAAGGAAGGGGGGTAAAGGACGAGACCCGAACGGCAGGTGAGGTGTCAGAGGAAGAAGTTTGAACTTGAATATGTTGACCCTGAGCAGTCAGAGACTTTCTGAGTGGAAGAATGATAAAAGATGAGCGCCTTAGTAATGTTGATCTGTTAGCAGCATCTGGCAGCTATTGAAAAGCAGAGGCCGGGTGTAAGGAGAACTACCTAGAAGGTTTTCTAATGAAAGAGCTCAGATGAGAGCTCTAAATTCCTTTATTGAAACTCGGACCTGCACTCCTGAAAAACATAATCGTAACCCAAATTCGGTCTTAACGGTTTGGCAAGTCGGCTTCATGGTTGGGTGCTGAAAGAAGTTAGACGAGTCCCTTTGCCAGAGATCTTAGCAGGATAAAATGAGAGTTTTTTAAAAAACTTTAAATCAAGCATTAACATATAGGATATTTATAAAGCTGAGGTTAAAACTTCTAATGAAAATTTTAAGCCATCATACAATAAATTCCAATAAGCATCTATTTTATTAAGGCACTCAACTAGATTCCAAGGGGGATATATACTCAAAACTAACATTTGAGTGTTTATTTTATGCCAGTATGTTTACTGTCTTTTTACAAATAACTCTGGGATAGGTATTGTTAGTATCTCATTGTATTGCTGAGCTAACTGAGGAATAGAGAATGAGATAGCTCATAACTAGAGAGAAGAAATGAATGACTAATTAAACAGAATGAAAATTCTGTCACAGCGATTTCATTGATTTGTTTGGTGTGACATCTGCCATACCCAGGATCTCATGGCAGAAAATCCTCCCACTCTGGTTTCCTCCTGAGACCATCCTCTTTTTTGGGTTGTGTGTGTGTTTTTAAGTTTATTTTTTTTGTAATCTCTGCACCGAATGTGGGGCTTGAATTCACAACCCCGAGATCAAGAGTCACATGCTCTACCAACTGAGCCAGCCGGGCACCCTAAAGTTTATTTATCTTTTGTAGTAATCTCTACATCCAGTGTGGGGCTTGAACCCATAATCCTGAGATCAACAGTCACACACTCTTCCAAATGAGCTAGTCTGTGCCCCTACAAAAGGAAAGACTCTAAAAGTATAAGAGTCATGTTACTCCTCTAATGGAAAGACTATTTATTCATTTATTTATTCAGCGGACATTTACCGGACACCTCTTATATGCCAGACTTTGTACTAGATTCAAATGAGGAAGATTAATAAAGTAGAGTTCCTGCCATATAGGAGGAGCTCAGAGTTGGGCTGGGGAAGCAGATGTAAAAGGATAGATAAACTTCATGGCCTGGTAAATTCTAGCAGAGGTATAAATAAAGTTCTGGCAGTCCACAGGAACGTGTTTCTCATTTTGCCTTGGGAAGCTGGGGGAAGGCATAGGAGAAATAACAACTAAATTGTGCAGCAGATGCTATTTTCAATCTATTGATGCTATTTCTTCCGAATGAGGCATCACTGCAAAGTAGTAAGGCTGATTTTTCAATTACGTTCTAAATATACCTGTTACAGGGAAGTTCTGGAATTATTTTGCACATTGGAAGTATTATTTGAATGTAGTTAGAGATCTTTGTGTCTCTATCTAGATTTCCTCTAAAAGTAGTCAACCTGAAGGACAGTACTTATAATTAAGGACTTCAGCTGTTAATTTGCATGCTTTCGTTTTCCCTTTTCATGCTGTCTCCTGTAATTAATTAATTTTGCAAGTATAATGTGCTAGGCATTGTTGAGCTTGGGGGTACAGAGCTGAAAATAACAGGACCCTACCCACGAGGAACTCCAGTGACAGAGGCAGATGTGTTCATAATTTAGTGCAATGAGTGTTAGTATCCTAATATGAACAGATTCGCTTCAAAAGTGCCATTCACAAAGTAATAACTTGCCATTGAGTTGTGAATAAATTAGAGTCTGAAATTAAGTCCAGTTGTGTTTGTAGTTAACAGAAATAGCCATGGTTCCTCTCTGCTGCCTGGACCTTCTTACACAGAGGATACTTCCTCTGTCTGGAATGCTCTTTCCACCCACCCCCCACCGCCTGGCTAAATTCTATCCTTCCGATTTCAGCTCAGATGTTACTTCCTTAGAGAAGCCTTCCCACACTTGTCCAGTCTAAATTAGATTCACCCAACAGTTACTCTCCCCGTGAAATCTGTTTGGGTTTTTTTAATGAGTTGTTTAATGTGTGTCTCTGTTGTTACATTCTTGACCGCCTAAGGGCAGGGCTGAGTGTGTTTTATCCACCAGTATGTATCCACACAGTAGAACTTCATTTAGTTGTTGAATGCATGAATGGATGAGTGAACACTGTAAGTACTTCACTGAAATTTCACATGCACTATCTTATTTCATTCTCGAAACCATCTTCTGAGGTACTATTGTGTGTGTGTGTGTGTGTGTTTTAAGATTTTATTTATTTGAGAGAAAGAGAGGGAGCACAAGCCACAGGAGAGGCAGAGGGAGAAGCAGACTTCCCACAAAGCAGAGAGCCTGAAGAAAGGCTGGGCTCAATCCTAGGACTCTGAGACACTTAACTGGTGGAGCCACCCAGGTGCCCCTATTGTGTATTTTAGAGACAAGAAAATTATATAGTTTTCTATATATATATATGGTTTATATTATATAAAAATTATATAGTTAGAAATATATAGTTTATACTATATAAGCCATAGTTTATATATATATATATAAATTATATATACAAATTATATAGTTTATCTATAATCTGATAGCTAATTAGTGGCAAAGCCACAATCCGAGCCCATTTATAAACCGTAACTAAACCCTTCTTCCTTGGCTAAAATGGCTCTAGTATTTTTGTTTCGTTCTCTATAAGTAATTGGCAAAATGCACTATTGAGCATAACTGTTAACTTTTGGTTTTGCATATCTGTGTGACCTTTAGTAAGGGACATTCACAGGAAGATTCTATAGTATATTCTGAATCATGAGGAAAATAAGAAGGTTGGAATCAGAATTTTAAGTGGAAAGGGAACTGTAGAGCTCAAAGCGTCTTGTTTTGTAAGTGAAACAGAGTGCGTGAGTGCGGTGCCCTGTTGAGGGTCACCTTCTGGTAAACTAGATGCCAGGTCTCCTAATTCCCTTTTTTTTTTTTTTTTTAATTTTTTTTTTTAAGATTTTATTTATTTACTAGAGAGAGAGAGACTGAGAATTAGAGGGGAGAAGGTCAGAGGGAGAAGCAGACTTCCCGCAGAGCCGGGAGTCCGATATGGGACTCGATCCCGGGACTCCAGGATCATGACCTGAGCCGAAGGCAGTCGCTTAACCAACTGAGCCACCCAGGCGCCCCCAGGTCTCCTAATTCCTAATCTGGCAGTAACACATTACAATATCTCCTTTCCGTTTAGGGTAGTTTCCAAGTATAGGTTTTTATGTTCTTTCTCTTTCGGACCCTAGCCCAGAAGGCTATAGTCTCTTGTCATTGAAAATAAGGTGGTTACTGTAGGCCAGGCTGACAAGATAAAGTTACCAGGTAGTACCTTCCTTTGGTACATTTTCAACTACTTGACCTCATTTCGCCATCTCATTGACTTTCTAGGATAAATAAAATCAGCAGTTAAATCTCTGTTTTGTGGATGATGAAGAGGCCTAATGATAAATGAGTTGCCTAAGAAGGTCACAGAGTGTGTTAAGGATGAAGCTGGGGCTAGAACTTGAGCCCATAGACCATCAGCAACCATGGCCAGTGCCACCGGGTTTTATAAATAAATTTTTATTGAAACACAGTCACACCCATTCGTTTATGTATTGTCTATGGCTGCTTTCATGCCACAACACCAAAGGTTAGTAGTTGTGACAGACCTTATGGACCGCAAAACTAAATTATATACTGTCTGACCATTTACCAGAAAAGTTTGCCAACCCCTGTTCTAGATTCCTGGCACTATGGCCCTAGATCTTTCCACCTAGGAGAGTGCTTCCAAGCTCTCCTCACTCTACAATTTACATTTACTATGAAGGAATCTGAGTCTCTAGGGGGTCTTTCTCCATTGAACAATTGGAAACCTGCCAGCCTACAAAAGATTCATGCCAGGTTTTCTGGCAAAAGATACAAAACTTTCCAAAGTCAAAATTGGCTGCTCCAGAGTCTGTCATGAAGCCATAAAAAACAGACACCAATCAGCCTGATAGTCACTGAGATCAAGTGCATGATGAGTACGGTTTGTAGCACTTTTCTCTGGAGCTTTTAAGCCTGTCATATATTCTGTATTAGATGCTTTGGACCCTTAGAAGGGCAGCCCTTTATCAGTGATGCTCAAAGTGTGACTTCTGTAGCAGCAACACCCTTATGGCCTGGACACGTGTTTGTAATACTCATAGATTCTACCTTAGACATACTAGATGGGTAACTCTGGAGACAGGGCCAAGATATTAATGTTTCAGCAAACTCTTCGGGTGATTCTTGAAAACCTAATGGGAACTCAGAATTTACACTTCTAGCAGTTTCCCAGCTGATGGTGCTAGACTAGACAATAAATGAGGACATAAGCCAAGAAAATAGTTTTGGAGTTGATAAGATCCTGTGGAGAATCTTGATTCTTAGAGGCATAAAATAGACATTTGGGGACAATTTTATTAGAAATTTAATTTAAAAAAAAGAAAACAATGATAAAGCCACCACCTGGATACCAACCACCCAGCTTTAGCAGATCTCAACATTGTACCTTTTGCTTGATTTTTGATTTTGGGGTTTTATTTTTGTTTTTAAAAGAAATTAGAGTATAGTCCCAGTTGAAGCCTTTGTGTATTCTTCCAGAATCCCATTCCTTTCTCTCTTGCACTAGAGTAAACCATTATCATGAGTTTCAAGTGCATCGCTTGCATACTTGTTTTTGTAATTTTACTACCTCTACATAGATCTGTGAATAATACATGCTTACACATTTTCAAACTACAAAACTAATACCACTTATTCTCAACTTTTGTTTCTAGAAATTATATTTCTTAACATTATACATTTGATACAGTGTAACTTTAGCCTATTAATTTTGCCTGCTGTGTAAATATGCATAATTTATTGATCCATTTTCGTTTTGGTAGACATTGGATTATTCATAATTTTTTACTATTTCAGAGTGTGGCAATAAATATTCTTATACCTGTCTTTCATGTATACTGTGTGAAAGGAAGTATCTTTAGGGTATATGCCCAGGAGTAGAATAGCTGAGAAGTAGGATAAAGGCGTTGTCAGCCTTACTAGATACTGTTTAATTGTTCTAGTGGTTATACCTATTTACTTACCGTAAGGTATGAGAGTCCAGTTTCTCTACATTTTCATCAAAATTTGACATTTTCAGGCATTTTAATTTTTGTCAGAGAGATATGAAATGCATTCTAGTTTTTAAATTTATAATTCCCAGAATTCTCAGGAACTTGAGCTAGTGATTTTTTTGATATTTCAGATTTCGTGTAGAAATTACCTGTGATATCCTTTACCCATTTTCTACCCATTTTCCTTTTTACCTGAATTTTACCTGAATAAATGCTCTTTACGTGATTTTTGCTAATACTTTATTATGAGTTTTTTGTGTTACAAGTATTTTATCTCAGTCGATAGCTAGTCTTTCGGCTTTGCTTCTGGGTAGGAAAATCTTTCCCTACTCTTGGGTCATGAAGATTCTTTATATTTATCTGAAGTTTTAAAGTTTTGCTTTGTACATTTAAGTCCTTAATCTATCTGGAATTTACTTTTGTGTATGATATGAGGGAGAGATCTAATTTTCTTTTCTTTTTCATGTAGATATCCAGTTATCCCAGCACTACCCTTTTGTCATTGATTGATGCCACCCCTGATATAACAAGACTTTTCTATGTGCACAAGTCTGTTTCTGGACCCTACATGTTGGTCTGTCCCTGTGTCAGATCACATTGTCGTAATTATTATCACTTTATACAATTACTATCTGATAAGTCATCTTATTGTGATTTTTTTTTCAAAACTGTGTGGATTATTCTTGATGATTCACTCTTAAAGATAATTTATATGTTTGGCTTATCAAATTTCATGAAAAATTCTGTCTTACAATTTTCACTGAAATTACATTTTACTTGTAGATTACTTGGGAGATAATTGATGTCTTTGAATTCATGAACATGGTATATCTCCCTTAGTCCAGTCTTCCACAGTGAACTTTCAATAATATTTCATAATTTTTTCCAAAGGGTGTTGTGCATCTTTTATTAGATTTATTCCTAGGTATGTTATCTTTTGTGAATAGTAATTATTTTTCTAATTGGTTATTTCTGGGATATAGAAGCACTTCCCCACCCCGCCCCCAGCGCCCATGAACTGTTATTCTCTCCTTTTCCAGTAGATGGCAGTAAAATACATTAAGATTTCATTATTAAGAATCTATTTTTTTCTGAGTGAGGTCTATTTTATTTTATTTTTTTGCTTTTGGGTTTTTTTTTTTTTTTTTTTCATGAAATGAGTATTGTTTGTTTTTAAGGTATTAATTCGAAGCATTTCTAAATTATTTCCCTTTGTTCCATTTAGGAGGATAAAAAGAAGCGAGATCGGGACCGTGTGGAGAATGAGGCAGAAAAAGACCTCCAGTGCCAGGCCCCTGTAAGATTAGACTTGCCTCCTGAGAAGCCTCTTGCAAGCTCTTTAGCCAAACAAGAAGGTTGGAATAGCTCTGAATTAACTTCCCTGAATGAGGAGGCTGGAATTATTTTAAGGGTGGTAGCCACGGAAAGTGGGTTTTTAGTTTTTAAGTTGAATTTTAAAAGCTGTTTAATTGAATTTTTTTTGTTTTCTTTTTTCTGTCATTGCATAAGAGCTTTAAATTAGCTTCAATTTTGAATTGAAACTTTCACAGTTCAGCATATTTGTAAGAGAAATGCAATTTCTGTATGAGATATTTAATGATGGGTATGAGGTAACTCAGAAAGAAAATAAGCTAACCAATAGTCTCTAGAATCTTCCTTTTGAAAACACTCTCCCTTTCTCCTTTGCTTTAGAAGTAGAACAGACACCCCTTCAAGAAGCTTTGAATCAACTGATGAGACAATTACAGAGGTAAATGTTTTTTCAAACATTTTTATAACTTGGAAATTAAAATGGGAAATATAGGATCCAAACCACTTCTCTATTTTTGATTATTTAAAGCCACATTTTGTGGCCTAAATCCAAACGTACTTGATTTTAAAGTGGATGATAAATATTTTGCCTGGCAGTAGAAAGTACTTTAAGAAGCTGACTTTAAAATGTTCTCCTTTGGTTTGTTTTAACTGGCAGCTTGAAGAGTGTTACATAATACTCTTAATGGCAAATTTCTCTTTAAAGTAACTTCTGATGTTGAAGCTTTAAACCAGGAATAAACAATACAGATATTTTCACTTTGCTAATAGATGAAAATACCTACTATATATTTGTTCAGTGCTTATCATGCTGTGAATATTCAGTAATTATTAAGTCTGGAAGAAGAAACAAAGAGGATTTGTGACCCTCTCTTACATGGGAAATTTTGCTTTTAAAAATTATAGTATCTAGGTTAAACCAATGTTAAGTTCATAACGGGGAAAAGAATAACTACATCTTTATTAAAATACATGTTTTTGATACCTACCTCTACTCAGAATTTGAATTTTAAGTTCAAAGACATATTGTTTGCAGAGGATTCATGGGCGGAGGCCATGCATTCTCTTGGTGAACTTTCTTCTCGCGGGGCCGTCCTTCTGTATCAACCCCAGGGCACATCACAAACCATTTTGTGAGGTAAAGCCTCTTGTGCCCGCTGTATTCAGCACCTCTCCAGCTTTGCAGTTAAGATGAGAAGTTAGTGGCCTCCCTCCCTTTTCGGTGTTACAGGATAATTGAGAAAATTACATCTCACGCCTTTGCACTTGAATAAGTCATTCTTTATTTGTCCCCAGATATGAACAGGTAAGCAGTGGACAATCTGACTCTTATTAGAATGTATGATTCTAAAGTGTTTTGGCTGCCTTTGAAGTTTTATTTTTTGTAATATAAGACCAGGATGTAGCTTAATGATGTCAACTTAAAAGAAATCCCTTTAACAGGGTCTCTCTTAGGGGCACCTAGGTGACTCAGTCGATTAAGCGTCTGCCTTCACCTCGGGCCATGATCTCAGGGTCCTGGGATTGAGCGTCGCTTCCGGCTCCTTGCTCAGTGGGGAGCCTTCTCCTCCCTCTGCCCCTCCCCCTGATCATGCCATCTCTCTCTCTCTCTCGCTCTCTCTCAAATAAATAAAATCTTTAAAAAAAAAAAAAAAGGTCTCTCTTAGTCCAAGGATATTGACATTTCTCCAAACGGTTTGGGAATTAGAGCCCAGAGCCGCATTTTTGGAATGGTCATTAGTGATTCATCATCCTTCAAGGCTCAACCCAAATGCTGGTAAACGGTGTAGTTGATTAGGGTTCTGTTAAAATGACCGATTCTGGGGCAGGTGTAGATAATTTGCTCTGAAGAAGTCCTCCAGAGATGATCAGTTTCGTTATTCATAGTAACTACTGTGGCAGACTGCGTATTTTTGCTTATTCTTTATTTTCTAGTCTCACCGCCTAGGCATCCTGCTAAGGAATAACAGATAGTCGAGCTTAGATTCCAGCTCTGTCTTCTATCAGATTTATGATCTAGAACAAAAGATTTGACCTTTGACCCCTGGTTCCCTCATCTCTACGTGAGGCTGCCACCACCTTGATGGTTTTTGTAAGGATTGGATATAAAATACATCAGGCACCTTCCATTGGGCCTGCATGTAGTAAATACATTTTGAGAGTTGCTCTTACTACTACTTTTTAAACCATTTTTGTTATGATTATTTGGAGTAAGAAAACTTTGCTTTGCCAAATTTCCAGGGGAAAAAAAAATCAATCTAATGACCTAATCAGGTGCAGTGGTCTTCAACGCTGTCAGTACTAGAATGGCCAGTACCTAATACTGCAGTACCGGTACACAACCCTACAGGTACCAGTGCCTGGACAGACCCTCCTTCCCAGCAGAGTCTGATGTAGTGGGTCTTCTTCTCCCCACCCCCCTAAACTGGAATTTTTTTTTTAAAGCTCCTCTCTTGATCCTCACGCACAGTCAGAATTAAGAGCCTACAAGAGCTGAGAGCACTGGTTCTTAAGTTTGGGGGTCATATGAAGACCTTTTTAAGGGCAGCTTTTTGAGTATTCCCCTACATACACAAAAGTCGGATCCACTGATGAAGAAATGTAGATACTCACATGAATTCTGAGGCCCACCAAGAGTCCAAGCTTACAGTTAGAAGTCAGTATGGAAGACTGCAGGTGTGCATTTATAGTTATTCTTTCTTTTCCCCTATGGTTGACAAAAATACATAGTGCTTATCTCCCAAAAGCCAAGTCAGTTAGTCTTAGATCTTTTATTGTATTCATTTTTCCCTGTGTAGGAGGTGCTACAGATTTATTAGGCTGCATATTTTAAAAGATTCTCTTGTCTTAAGGGTACAGCTAGTATGTAAAACATCTTAACCTTCTTATTAGTGATTAGTCTTTAAAATCATTCCTTCAGGGGCGCCTGGGTGGCTCAGTCAGTTAAGTGTCTGCCTTCAGCTCAGGTGATCAACTCAGGCTCCTGGGAATGAGCCCCATGTCGGGCACCCTGCTCAGTGGGGAGCCTGCTTCTACCTCTCCCACTCTCCCTGCTGTGCTCACTCTCCCTGTCTCTCACTGTCAAATAAATAAATAAAGTCTTTAAATAAAATAAATAAAATCATTCCTTCAATTTGCAGTGAAGAGCATGTTAGCATACTACAAATTTTTTCTACACTGAAATGTTTCCCCTGACTTCTGCTTCTAGACCAGTAGATTTGTTTGCAGTAGAAAAAAATTGCCTTTTTCATATCTTCACAGAAAAGACCCAAGTGCTTTCTTTTCATTTCCTGTGACTGATTTTATTGCTCCCGGCTACTCCATGATCATTAAGCACCCAATGGATTTTAGTACCATGAAAGAAAAGATTAAGAACAATGATTACCAGTCCATAGAAGAACTAAAGGTAACCATAATTATTTATGTTGTGATTGGAAAACTGACCTATAATACAAAATAATGTAACTATTCAATTGAGAGTCAAACTCTTGGATACCGTATATACACAGTCTTGGTAGAAGTCTGCATATCTGGTAATAGGAAACTTTCTCATTGTCCTCTTATTTTGGAGAGAATTAAGTTTATTTTAATATCCAAAATGTGTTTTTCTGTCTCCGAAAACATTTTCGAGCTTGGTGTTAGAAAACTGGACAAACAAAGCTGTCTGTTGTCTTTTTATTATTTGGGGGCATCTTAGAAAAATTTGGAATTTCATATATTCTACAGTATATATTCTCAAACTTTAATGGAAAAATGTCTGATTTTTCCTTTCAGATCAATACAGATAAAATTGTTACTTAAATGAAAGTTGTGACAGAGTAGTTTCCTTTTCTATTTCTGACAGCTGAGGTATCGCATGGCTCTCAGAGAAGCAGACTTGTCCAGGAATAGTAAACAAGAGTGTAATTACACTTCTGTTTGATGAAAGTCAGTTGCTTCCCGAACTTAATTCGGCTATATTTATTGAGCATATTCTCTCCAAAAGAGAGAAGGGAATTTAAAAAAAAAAATGAAGGGGCGCCTGGGTGGCTCAGTGGGTTGAAGCCTCTGCCTTCGGCTCAGGTCATGATCCCAGGGTCCTGGGATCGAGCCCCACATCGGGCTCTCTACTCGGCAGGGAGCCTGCTTCCCCCTCTCTCTCTGCCTGCCTCTCTGCCTACTTGTGATCTCTCTCCTGTCAAATAAAGAAAAAATCTTTAAAAAAATTATTTTAAAATAAATAAAAATAAAAATGAAGAACACACAAAGCACGAGAGGATGATACAGTGGGAGTTTTTCCATCTTTAAGTTGTCGTGGTGTGTGTTGATTTCAGCAGCATGCTTTTCATTTTGACCTTCAAAGAAAGGAACCATGTGTTTTTAAAAGTTTTCTCTGTATCAAACCTCCCAAGCTTAACTGGTTTAGGTAATACCTGTTTTACCCTTATTTTTTGTACATGAACTCTGTAGTACTCACCTGACCTATGTAAGTACTAGGCGCTAATCTGTTACAGATTATCTTTCTGCCTTTTTTAATCCACGTATTGAGCAGTTGAGATTTATGAATAAAACCAGTATTTAATTCTATCTTTACTATCCATTTGAATGAATACATACCATTCCACTTACTCTGGAAACCTGAATTACATTCTCTTGTATTCATAGAAATGGAAACTTTTCCCAGCTTCTCATCTGGTGAAAATTAGGCTAGAAAGGTTTTATTTCAGCATATTTCTGACCTTCTTACTGCTTAATGGAAAAAAAATTCACAGGGTTTTGTTCTTTTTGTGAATAGTTTTCCTCTGATCTTTCTCTTATGATGACAGGAGAGAGTAGAAATGTGCCCCCTACGTGTTTTTACACAAGTGATTATTAAGATTTGTGGTAATTGAAATAAACTAATACTTTCACTTTTTGGAGTTTTCTACACTACTACACGTTCCCGTGGGGGGAAAATATCAATAGCCTGATGTAATAATAATTAGCTAATTCACCTCATTAAGCTGTTCAGTTTTTTTTTAATTACTTGAAAAGTATGCAGAAAGGCTATCTAGCTTTTTGAATGACCAAGTGCCATTACCCCAAAGTCCGATAAAGCCTAGCACGTGACAGTTAGGATTCATGGAATCTACACATTGCCTTACCAGATGAGATCAGTGGAATAATCCAGTACTCTCTTGCCAGTTAGAGGTCCAGTGGTCCCTTGGTATAAGTAATAGTCATCGGATGGCCTTCTTCATTTGCCTCTGTTTCCCAAAGTATATATATTCAATAATTCTGAATGGAATGGAAGCTTTTCAGAAAACCTATAGCCAGGGTCCTTAGCCTGGGGTCCTCTGGATGGAAGCCACAGGTGAGCCTTTAAGGAGAACCTGCAAAAATTACATGAAAAATTTTGTGATCAACGTGGCGTGTATATATATATATATATATATATATATATATATATATGCTTGAGGAGTGGGCGCATGGCTTCCATCACACTCGGAAAGATGCAGGACCTAGCAAATTCTTACGGACTGGAGATTCGGCCAGGGACAAGGACCCACATGTACTGCCATCTACGTGAAGTTTAATGCTAGACTTCTTGTGACCCTTGAGTCCGTCTTCTCACATGCTTTTAGATAATACTAAGTCTACCTGTTTTGTTCCATTTAAGTGTCCTAAGCTGTCAGCACTAGTTACTAAATAGTGGGGTTTGAATATTTGTTTGGGGTACGGAGGAGGAGCTTGTTTAAGGGGAATTTTTTGTTGTTGGGTTTTTACCATTTTAACTCTGGCCTTGGCATAATCACTGCCACATTTATACAGTGTAAAAATTACTTAACCATGAAACGGTGCAGTGGAATCGAGCTCTCCAGCACGTGTAGGTACTTTGAAATTTAACACAAAAGTACAGTTTTGATAATTTGGCTACTCCGATTACATGTTCCAGTTCTTTAAAGTTGTAGGGTTTATTTCACATTGGCATGATTGTGCAGCATTCTGCAAATTATGTTTAGCTTATGATAATATCCAAACATTTAAAATTAGTGTAAATATTTTAACATTTTTGCTCAATTTGAATTTCCTAAAAAGTATTGTGATAATTTAACCCTGTCACAGTTTTCATTAAAATTTGAAATTATTTAATTCATAAGTGGGAACTTAAGATGTTGGTTTTAAAACCAGGAGTCATATTTTTTGATTACATGAACTCAGTTAAGATTATTCTAGGGGTGCCTGGGTGGCGCAGTTAAGGGTCCAACTCTTGATTTTGACTCAGGTCATGATCTTAGGGTCATGAGATCAAGCCCCACATCAGACTCTACACTGGGTGAGGAGCCTGCTTGGAATTCTCTCTCCCTCCCTTTGTCCATTCCCCTAATCCCCCTCACCCACCACCCACTCTCAATTGCTTTCTCCCTCTCTAAAAAACATTTTTTTTAATTATTCTATTAAATAGAAATATTTTCTTCCAATTCTTTTTGTGTGCTACCAAGAAATCCATTTAAAAATTTTATCTTAGGATCTAAAGTTTTATGTAGTTCATTATAAAATGTCTTTGGAAAAGAAGTGTAGTGCAATATTTAAATTAACTTAGCAGTATTCGTTTTGTTAGTGACTCTTAAAACTCACTAAATTGCTTTAATGTTTGGTAAACAGCAAAAGGAAAGGATAGGGTTTTTTGTTGGTTTTATCTGTTTTGATTTTTCAAGGACATGTATGATTTCAAACAGGAACAAGAAGGTGCTTTGTTTTAAATGCATTTTTCTCCTTAATATTCTCTCTGCAGGATAACTTCAAACTAATGTGTACTAATGCTATGATTTACAACAAACCCGAGACCATTTATTATAAAGCTGCAAAGAAGCTGTTGCACTCAGGGATGAAAATTCTTAGCCAGGTAAAGGGAATTCTTGGTCATAAATAGTAGCTGTTATAAAATCTGTATACCTTTGTTTTTTGGTTAGAGCAATAGCGATCCAGTACAATACTAGTTTTATAGGCAGACTATATTAAAGTAGGAAATATTCAATGAAAAAAGTTTTCATACAAAGAAAATTGAAGCAGGAAATTCTCATTTGGAATTCATACAAATAAATATTGGCATTCACTTCTAATTACTTACTGAGAGGCTGTTGAATTGGTTAGTCACCAGATAGATTTATATTTACTGTGAAAGAAACATCACCCGGAATTCCAGGGTAAGACTGATTAGATTAATTATAAAGCCTTTTAGGGGGAAGCTCTCTACTCCCTTTGAAGGATGGAATCTGATGTTGAAGCACAGGAACTCCTCCCACTACAAAGGAAAAAATTTCTGTGAGCAGTAAGCTGCTCGCTGCCACCTCCCCACAGAAGCGGTCTCCCTGGAAGGACCAGGACTGGTACCGTAGCAAGGCGGCTGACGTGGGAGGGACACTTCATCCTCAAGCTTCAGGAGAAAGCATCAACATGGTAGTTTATTCAAAAGAGGTTAGTGGCAGAAAAGAACACGTGCCGTCTCAGAACAACCGCTCATGGAAGGCGGGGATGGGAGGAGGATTGAGGGGCTCGCCGGGCACCTGCTGGGAGAAAAGGAGAGCTCACGAGATAAGTCGTGTCTTTTGAGGTGTTACTCATGGCTCTGAGTAGGATAGGAAAGTAACTGAGATGACCCTGGTGCTTTAACCACGGCAGGAAGTCGGAATTCTGGTTTTAGCTCTTCGCTCTTACTTGTGGGCCTCGGGCAAGACATGAACCACACGGGGCCTCGGCGTTCTCTTGTGTGGAGAAGCTTTAACGTGCAGTCTCCCAAGATAATTTCGGGCATTAGGGTGCCAGCTCTGAATAAGAGCTGCGGGTAGGCAGGAGACTGCGAGAAAGGAGAGCAAGACAGGAGAGGATTCTGCGAAGAAGAGACGAGGGGGGTATGAGACAGGAGGAGTGAGAAAGAAAGCAGAATGAAGAGCTCGGGCCCAGACTCAGAGGAGTTAGAGGAGAGTAGGAATGAGTCACGTGTAGATGCACAGGGTTTCCCACTTGTTACAGTGACCATCTGCATCACAGTTTTACATTTAGAGAATTGTCTTGGTGTGCAGAGGTCTGAGTATGTGCTGGGCTCGCATTGTTTCTCAGATCCGTTTACCTGGAGAAAGAAAAGCATTTGCATTGATGATGATTCTTGCACTCTTAATATTCAGGCCGCATCCGTTCCTACCCTTTCCTACACACTTGAGAAACTAACGTAAACCAGTTACCCATCTTTGGCAAAATCTACAAAGGAAAGGGGACTATAAAATGTTTATCCCACTCCTTGCAGGAAGACTCAGAATCCAGACCCAAGCCATATTCCAGGTTTCAAAATCTACAAATGCTTGTTACTACATTTGAAATGAAAGCACATCCTGCAAATGTAGTCTTTAGTCACTCCAAAATATGTAACACTACATTTTTGGGAGAAAGTTAAATTTTCAGTATCCCAAGTAAATTTATCAACTTTGAATTACCATTATTTTCTTTTCCTCACATAATGTAGTTAATATAACATGCAAAAGATTCCAGTATCTCTTGAATTTTACTGGGGGTGGGATGGCTGCTAGCACAGAAAATAAACTCTTCTCCACTTTCCCTTTTCTCTCTCTGTTGTCTTCCTTTTTTTCAGATCTCTTCCTGTTGAGGAGCCCTACCCATCCTGTGTTAATAGCTTTCTATTGACTGTTCTCTCCACCCTAAATGGGAGGGATCCTTACAACAGTGATTTTTTAAGTGTTTAAATTTAGATATTCCCAGTTAACTTCTAATAGTGCTACTCCCAAGGGAGGCCAGCACACCCTTCCATGAATGGTGTCTTCTTAAAAGATCACTGGTTTTGAATGTTCGATGTAAAGATTATAGAGCAGTCATTTATCATTTTTTTCATTTACACACAAATAGTGACTCTTAGTAGACATTTTTATAAAGAACAGACATAGTCAAGTAACTTTTTTGATATCCTAGATAAATACTGGAATCCTGCATTATACTACAAACAAAATAGTACAGACTACTGTTTGTAGCATAGTGGCTTTAGAATTGAGGTTCGAGTCCTGGCTGTGCCCTCGAGATGCTGAGCAACCTTAGGCCGTGCAGCCTTGCTCGGCCTCGGTAGTCCTTACCTCGGGGAGCTGGGCCGCCGTGCGGGATGTGCGTGTAAGCACGCTAGTGTTAGCCGTGGCAAAGAGTCAAGCCCTTTCAGTCATCTGATGTTGTAAAATTGAAGAAAATAAATAGTATGCTGGTTTGGAGACAATCTTAATTATTTAAAAAAAAAAAGACTTTCAAAGTAAAATGAAACAGCTTTTTCCAATGATTTCTGTTGAAATTTAGAAGATTTCTCTAATTCTTTTAATTTTATGTGTTAAACATTTTTTAAAATTCCAAAATGTTTTTAATGTAGGTTCTGCTTTATAAAATTCTAGAGTGGAAATAAAGATAA
>CM052803.1:21033689-21062641 GCA_028533885.1 Nasua narica | reverse complement strand
AAAAAAAAAAAGACTTTCAAAGTAAAATGAAACAGCTTTTTCCAATGATTTCTGTTGAAATTTAGAAGATTTCTCTAATTCTTTTAATTTTATGTGTTAAACATTTTTTAAAATTCCAAAATGTTTTTAATGTAGGTTCTGCTTTATAAAATTCTAGAGTGGAAATAAAGATAACTGAGAACTTCATGATCTAAGCCCATTCATTTAACACCATTTATTGTGTACTTGCAGTGTGCCAGCCTCTGATTTAGGTCCTAGAGATAGAGCTGGGTAAGGAATTACCTAAGTGACGTGCACAAGGGAAAACACAAATGGCCGATAAAAAATTCCAGAGATAATCATACTCGCTAATATTTTTTAGGTGTATATTAAAATAAGACATGTTTTTAAAAATCAAATTGGCAAATTCTCTTAAATACTATTCAGTTTGATAACGATTCAGAGAAACTTTCAAACACTGATAGATATAGATATAGATATGTATAGATATGTCTATATCTGTATATATATAAAGATTTTCTGGAGAGTAGTTTGGCAATAAATATCAAAACCTGATGACCTAGTGTTTTCACTTCCAGGAATTTTTTTTTTTAATATAGTTAACATACAGTATCACTTTTGGGAATTCATCCTAAGGAGATATTCTTGGAGAGATTTATTTACAGTGATGCTCATGAGACTTCTATTTGTAATAGTGGAAACTTGGAAATAATCTAAATGTCCAGTAGTGGAATGTTAATTAGACCATGGTACACAGGATAAAATACTATACACTTATTTAAAAAACTTAAGAGTATTTAATGATGAGTAGGGAAAATGATTGTAATTCGTTAATGAAAAAAAAGCATGTTACCAAATACTCAGTGTGATTCTAATTTGCAAGTATGTGTAATGCTTAGAGAAATACTGGCTTAATGATAAATTAACAAGGTTTATATTTTCTATTCTACCCAAATCTTTGTCTGCAATGAAATACATTACTTGGATCATTTTCAAACTACCTTAAAATAAAAGTTCAGTAAAAATAGCAGGTCCGCATCTGGAGGCTCTCCCCAGTCTGCACTGCTAATTCAGCAGAGTTATGAGATAGGGCCCCTCCTGAGACCCCAGAGGCCGGGCCTTCGTCCCTGGTTCTGTGACCCTAGGTGAGGTATTTAGCATTTCTGGGCTGTGTTGTTCTTTTCTTACTTGAATGACCTCTGGTCCTTTCCAGTTCTCAGTTTCTATTATTCTGCAGAAGTCTTCCCTGGCGTTGCCATGCAGCCCTAAGGAGACTACACTCCGTATTTTATCCAGTGACAGTGCTCAGAGTTAAAAGGCAGAATAGTCGCTAGAAACAAATGTGCCTCCAGAAACCTCAGGCCCTTAACCACAAAGAAAATTTCACAGCATATCAATGCAGTGGAAAATTAAGTACATGTTTCACAAAATAGAAACAAGACTTCTTTAGTAAGAAGAACATTATGCTTTCTGGGAAAGAAACTATGCTAGCAACCTTTTATTCTGGAAGCACGTTGTTTTCACACGGAGAAAAATGCCAGTGTCCTCAGTGGTTATCCTAGGATACCAGAGTGTAAGGGTGCTTCACATGTTCACATCCTCCAGCTTTTGAAATACCTGGTGACTCTTAATTTCAGAAGATAAGCCCTTCTGTTACATATAAAATTGAAACATGCTGTTAAACTAAATTCTCCTTTTTAAAGTTAACACTGCAAAGAATATATTCAATGATGCTCTCTCTTCTGTGAACGTTTTGATGATGCAGTCAAGTTAAAAAGCATTTTCTGATGTTGGAAATTAAATTAGCTGAATTGAAGGAATAGACTGTATTGTCCTGCCTCCCAAACCTACCCTCTTGGTATAATTACATTTAATTGCTTTTCTTCCCTAGTTAATGACAGCGTAAGTGCAAACTCACATTGTGAGAAAGTAATTTATCACTTTAAAAATGAATGACGAATATGCAATGAGAATATTCTTGGATGTTTTTAGGAGAGGATTCAGAGCCTGAAGCAGAGCATAGAATTCATGGCAGACTTGCAGAAAAGTCGAAAACAGAAAGATAGAGCAGACACCTCGCAGAGTGGGGAGGACAGCGGCTGCTGGCCCAGAGAAAGGGAAGACTCAGGAGATACGGAAGCACAAGCCTTCAAGAGTCCCAATAAAGAAAACAAAAAGTAAAGAATCTTTGGAATATTTAAGTTAAGCTATCGTTTTCAGACCATTAAGGGGGAAAAATACTGGTTCAGTGCCTGCCTTGGGAAGACCAAGTCGAGGTTGGTTTTTGGCCTGAAAGTCCATTTTGGTGATGTGATCCCCTTCTCCTCGTACAAAGCACTATGTGGGATTGTTGAAACATAGTTCAGAAAACAGTTCTGAATGTGTATTCTTATGAAAGTAGTTTTAAAACCAATAAATTCTCTTTAGGGACTTAGTGAGTTTATTGAAATAGAACTCTCTGTTTAAGAAAAAAAATCTGTATTAGTTACATATTTTTTAAAAATCTGTTATTGTTACAGTTTCAGCTGTAAATTCAGCCGAGACTGTAAATTCAGCCTCCGCATAGTCGAAGCTGCTTCCTAAACGGATGGGCCGTGGCTGAGGTGGGTGCGTGTTCCCCACCCGTCGGCACCTGGTAGGGGCGGTGACTCGGCGCTGGTGCCCGGGCGGCCCCGGGCGGGCTGGACGCGCTCACACCGCGGACGGGCCAGCAGCCCGCAGGCCCCGCACCCCACCGCCCACTCGGGAAGAGGCTTCCGGTGAGCATGCCAGGATTTGTGCCGGCCTAAGGCAAAGAAAGAAAATTTGTGACATACTCTTATTCTAAGAGTTGTACAATTTAAAATATATTTCATTTTAAATTTAGAAACTAGACTTTAAAAAGAAAATGATGTGTCCCTCCCCCTTCAAAATATGTCTGAGGTAGAATCCATTTGCGTGACCGCACTGAGAAAAACATTCAAGACAAATGTCGCTGGACACACAAAAGGGAGAACTGAGCAGGGCGTTGGGTCTGCCTGGCCACGTGTGTGTCACGGGCCCTACCCGGCTGCCGGAGGGACAAAGCTTTAATCGGCGACCGTCGCGCAAATGCCTCCAATTGAGTTGTGCTCCTGTTTGGAACTCATTTTAATGTTTTCATCTTATTTTTTTCTTTTTTACTTAGTATTAATGTGTGTTTGCAGGAAAGACAAAGAGACTCTTGAAGATAAATGTAAGAGCAATAATGTAGAAAGAGAGCAGGAGCAGATTGACCGCATCGTTAAGGAATCCGGGGGAAAGCTGACCAGGCGGCTTGTGAATAGCCAGGTGATCGGGCTTTTTCTTTCTTCTCACTCCCTGCCGTGCAGTCGTCCGGGGCTGGCCGTCAGATTGCTGTGCACTTTTAACCCAGAGCTGCCGTAGGGCGGTTCAGTAGGACACACAGAGAAGGCGCTTTTAGTAATTTATTTGTAAAGTACATGATGAATCTTTTCCTCTGTTACTGGATTTCGGTGAAGTTAATGTGTTCTGAACTTGGAAAATGAACATTTATGCTCTTGTCTCTTGAAATCATTGTTTAGCACATTGGTTTAAAACTAAGTGGATTAATACACGACTTTCAGCAGTAACTCCCCTCCCCTGGTCACCAGTATCCTTGTTTTTTAATAGAATGGGCAGAATGGAGGGGCCTGAAGGCCCCCCGTATAACTCTTTATACTCTTTATAAACATCCCGAGGTTTCCCTAACTTTCGTTTCTGCCGCCCATTAGCCCCCCCTGTGTTTGGAGTCAGGTGGGCAAGTCAGGACCTAAGTGTAACGATAACAACTCCTAATAGTGCTTTGATTAAATTTAAGTAAGGCTTTCTCGTGTGAGACACCTACACGTACATGTACTTGCATACGAATGTGGGATATAGAGTATTTCCGACATTTGAATACTTTGGGTCATTGCAGTGTGAGTTTGAAAGGAGAAAACCAGATGGAACAACAACGTTGGGGCTTCTCCACCCTGTGGATCCCATTGTAGGAGGTAAGTTCACAGATCAGAATGTGCATGAACTTGCTGTTTGGCAACAAGCGGTAGCCCGGGTGAGACTTTAAAACAACAGGCCTGAAACTGAGCAGTCCAGCTGTATCGGCTGCCCCAAAGAGCATGTCTAGACGTCGGGCGTTTTGTGCTAAGAGCTCGCCCGGCTTTTCCTCATCTCAAAGCGGCTACTGTATTGATCCGCTATTCTCTAAAATACAAAGTCTCTGGAATAGCAGACCCACCATTAGAGCCAAAAAATGACATAATTTCTAGCTCTGGCTCTTAGAGACTATGGTATGTATGCTCAGTTATTTCGGGAGGTATCTCAAAACCCTCTTACCATAACATAACAAATCTGACTGGCTTTTTAAATTTCCGTGAATAGAGCAAATATGTCTGCCCTGTAGTACCTGAGTAGTCACGGAATAACATGCCGCATGCACCGCGTCTCTCGCTGTGGCCGGTAGAAGGTTGGCTTTAGAACCCGTCCTATTTTTATTTTCTCAGATGGCATTTTAATGGCAGTAGTATAGGGAATAGTTTGAAATTTGATGGAAGAAGAACTTTCTGTCATTCACCTGAGGGGGAAGATCATGTGGGATAAGCAAACGTGAGAATATTACTTTGTAAACACCCATTTCCTGCTGCCGCCACGGAGAGCTCATTGGGCACAGAACGGAATGATGACACTTCGGTGAACAGTCTCCAGTACTTAGCGCTTCGCTGCGGGCGAGGCCGGGGAGCTGGAGGTGGAGCAAGGTGTCCAGTAGGGAACAGACGGGAGAGACGAGTCTCTGCCCTGTCGCCTGGGGGGTGGGGAGGAGAGGCGCGATGAAAGCGCATCGCCGTGGGAGGGCTGCATCTGGTCTGCCGTGAGGAGGGCAGCTGTGACGGGACACAACGGGGGACCCGTCTCGTGCCTGGGGGCCAGAGAAGCCTTCCTTAGTCCTTAGCAAGGTCAGGTTTGGGTTGGTCCCAGAAATGTGAGTGAGGGTGAGGGGCTGAGGGTAGGAGGCCTTGACGCATCCCCGGATGCATTCGAGGACCACACGGGGGCCCATTAATGTCTTTGAGCGTCGCACTCCACTCTTAAAACACTGGCGGAGTTCCTCCGCTTAGAGGAAGAGGAACTGGTGCTGTCGGGGGAAGAGAAAAACACTCCCTTTTTGCTTTTTATGCGAACTTTGCGTGCTAGAAGTTTCTATGGTCTTGGATCGGAGGAAATGCCGCCACACCGAGAACCCTGCTCTTTCTAGTACAGCTGTGGTGAGGATTTGGCGGTAAGGAGGTGCAGCTGACGATTTAGGTGGCACCCTAAGATCTGCCCCTTCTTTGTGTCCGGCGGTCGGTCTGCCCTTGCCCTGCCGTCTTGCCTCTCCCGCTCCTGGAGGCAGAGTCAATGTGGCGCAGGCGGAGCGCCGCATGTGGCAGCAGCCCCCGAAGGGCCAGGGTCCTGGTCTGAGGTGGAAGCTTTGCCCCTGTTGGCTTCTCAGGCTCATCTTCCTACCAGATTGCAGACCGCTTGCTGAGAGGGCGAGCAGACCCAATCTAGGTGTGCCGCCTTTCTCACAGGCGCTTTCACTCTGTCACCGTGTCACCTGTGGCCATGGCCTCTGTTCCAGGGGGAATAGCCTGCCTCGTAGGTACCAGTTCTTCCTGAATATATTACGAGTTCTTGTCTTTCATCAGGTATTTTTTCTAAGTCTTTTACTAACCTTTTCTACCAGTTTACTTCCATCAAATTAAGTTTCAATCTTTAAATCCTTAATTGTTTTTTTAAGTGAAATGCAACGTGATTATAAAGAATTACAAGAAGCAGTAGAGTCTAACGAGAAGGACCAGATGTAGGTCCTGGCTACATTCCTGCCTTGCTGAGATTGCCGTAGGTGAAAGGCAGGTGTAGGAAGGGCCACCCAGGCTCCTGGACAGAGTCACAGAGACGGCACGAAGCCGTGTGCGTGCGGAGAGCCTGCGGAGCACCCCTCGGCTCCTGACCACGTGCACCTCCCACACCGCGCCCGCTCTTCCGTTTCAGAACCGGGCTACTGCCCTGTGAGACTGGGAATGACTACTGGCAGGCTTCAGTCTGGAGTGAATACTTTGCAGGGGTTCAAGGAAGACAAAAGGAACAAAGTCACTCCAGGTAAGCCTTCGTGTGTCTCTCCTCGATCAAGCAGTTAGGGGAGGGAAAAGCATAATTACCATTTCTTTAACTCTCTTGGCATTTTTGCAACATGAATCAGCTGTTTTATTAATTTTGGAGGAAACTGTAAAATCAGCTATTAGTATTCAAAATGAGTTTTGTGCTTACTTTCTTCTGTCTCCCCTTTGTGGGGAAAAAGGCACTTGAGTTATGACCCCGCAAGGATCTGGGAGGGGGAAGTACCTACCTCGGATTTGTTTTACCCGTCAGTGAAGTAGTGAAATTAGAAGGGATTAATCTTTAGTAGAACAAAAATTAGATTGACACACAAGTAAAAGAATAGTACTGTAGTATTTGATTTCTGTCGACAGTGTTATACTTGAATTACGGACCCTACAGTTCTTACGCTCCACATTATGACTCCACATTTGCAAATATTAGCAAGGACGATTCGGATCTGATCTATTCAGCCTATGGGGAAGACTCCGACCTTCCCAGTGATTTCAGGTGAGTGACCAGTTTGTGGGTGTCCTGAACGCCACGTTCTTCTGAAACACTGACGGACCCGTGTGGATCCAGGGGTGTGGTCCGAATCGGAGGTGTAACCTTGGGGCTCCTGGTATGCGGTGAATAAGGTCACCTCAGGGAGGAAGCGAAGGGCAGGAGCAAGTCCGGGACTGAGCCCTGGAGCTTCGGTCACTGAGAGAGCCTTGTTTCTCTTCGAGGGTTCCCCAGGAGCGTTTCATTTCCCTGCGTTCTTGATATTGTTTAGTTCGCTCGAGGCGATGAAGGTGTCACTGGTAAATCTATAAATAGGGTGATATACCTAGACAGAAATTTTTACACCATGGCGTGTAAATTAAGGTGTGTCTGGCGGAAACAGTTGTCGGGGATAGAAAGGTTCAGCTGATGGGGGTGATTTATATGGAAGTGACACTCCCCGCGCTCTCTCTTCCAGCATCCATGAGTTTTTGGCCACGTGCCAGGATTATCCTTATGTGATGGCAGACAGTTTACTGGATGTTTTAACAAAAGGAGGCCATTCTAGAACCCTGCAGGAGTTGGAGATGGTAAGAAGGCTGCTAAAGAAATGGGTAATTTGTTACTGGCTCTCAGCATTAGTCACTCGGTGTTATGAAACCATGGGAGTCACCAGGGTGACAGCTGAGCTGCATTCCCCTGAAAAGCCAGGCCGGCCTGGGTGGGGACCGTGGGTGGAGGACAATGAACGGAAACGGTAAGTCAGCTACCAGGGTCTGTGAGGGCCAGAAGACCATCGTTATCTCCCGATCTTGGGAGTGTAGGAATCAGAATGGGGCTGACGACTCCGAAGTCAGCTAGTGCAGTGTGTACCTGAACGAAAAAGGGAAGTCTTGCTCACTGGCTTGAAACTGAGTTGACTAAAATGATAGAGAATGTCCCTTCCTTTATTATTCAGTGACAGCACAGTGGTGGGACCACAAGGGAAACAGTAAGAAGCTTCCTCTTTGCTCTCAGCTATTAACACTTGTAAACCGTCTCCAGCTTAGTTGGACATAGTTCATCTGGAACAATTCACTCCCTCAGCTTAAAGATTAGAACCAGAAAATGTCCCTCCTGATAAATAGAGAAGAGTCAAGCTCCAAAATGTCCTTGTCACCATAGTTAAAAGAACCCGGTGTCTCTGGGAGTCCTCTTCCTGAGGGCTGTGGCTGCCGTCGCCTTGTCCTCCGCCCCCACGTGGCTGCTGGGCCCGGGGTGACTCGGTGGCGCTGAGTCAGCGCCTCAGGTTCGCTCAGAATTGCTGTACGGCCTTCGCGCAGGAGCGGCTTTCCTCACAGAACCTAAAAAACATGCCACTTCTCATCTGCTCAGAAATATTTTTCCTCTAACCCTCCCATCAATCAGAATTAATTAATAGTCTTGAGCTAAAATTGAATAGCTTTCATTTGGTTGGTAGGGCAATAGATTTCAAATCTGAAGTTTCTCTGTCCATTGATCCAACAGATCTTTGCAGACTGTGTCTTAGAAAAATTTTAAAAGTTATATATAAGAATACCTTGTTTATAACTTTTTTTAAGATTTTATTTTATTATTTACTTATTTGACAGAGAGGAGAGAGATGACAAGTAGGCAGAGAGGCAGGCAGAGAAAGGGGGAAGCAGGCTCCCCGCTGAGCAGAGAGCCCGATGCGGGGCTTTATCCCAGGACCCTGAGATCATGACCTGAGCCGAAGGCAGAGGCTTTAACCCACTGAGCCACCCAGGCACCCCCCTTGTTTATAAGTTTAAAAAATTGGGAATTGGTTAAAAAAATACAGCTTTTCAAAAAGATCACGTTATTGATTTTCACACACGATACATTCGTCTGTTGTTTAGGTGGTGGTATTCCAGACGCGAGGATTATGGGAAGCTTTCACATTCTCCATAGCATTTGAATGTTTTATAGTAATCCTCTCCTATCCGAGAATATTGCTCTCTTAATGCGAAATTGTCCCTAGCGCGCCTCCTGTTTTCTCCTTGTCATAGATTTACCTATTGTTGAAAACCGACTCCCATTTATTAGGTACTTCTGTGCTATTTACCAGATACTTCATATATGTATATAGCTTTTTGCTCAGGCACAGAAAGATCAGTCTTGAAGTTACCAGTAATCGGTACTCTTGACTCACAGATACTCTCAAAATGCCCACTTATTATATCTAATTTGTTTTTGGTTTAAAAAGTTAAATTCCAATAATCCATATTCTTATTCTTTGTCTTGAAACTCTTAAAATTTTTTGTATTTTCCTTGATGTTTACCTCTTTAATATATCTTTGAATACAAAGTTGTTTGTCTTTAAACTTCTAGTCATCACCTGAAGATGATGGCCAGACTGAGACCCTTGACTCAGAAAAAGAAATGGAGGTGATTATATTCCATTCTTCATAAAAAATATTTAAATGGAGGAGAAGCTAAAAGGCCCAAATGGTAAAGCTTTGTTTTTAAAGAACATTATTGGTTGGGTATCTTCGTAAGTAACAGCACTCTCTCGGCCTGTGGGGAGCGGGCCGCAGCTGGTGCAGCATGCGGGCCCCGGGGGCCGGCCCTGCCGACTGCGCCGCATAAAGGTACACGTAGGAACGCAGACTGCAGTGCCAGCTGCTCTGCATAGCCGAGGAGATCCTCCCAGAGAGCATGCCGGGCCAACTGGGCCTGGGGAGATGAAGAGACAGTCTCCCACGGGCAGTGGGAAGTGGGCCGCAACCGCACGTGTAGTGACCGAAGCAGACTTGAGTGGACGGGCCCGTGTGCGGAGAGCGCAGTCCGGCTCGTGAGCGCAGGGCGCCCGGGCAGCGCAGGGCGGTGGGGAGGCCCGCACAGGTGAGGCCCTGACAACGGAGAGGCTACAGCCAGTGCCGAGAAGCCGAGATTGTGCTCCAGAAGACAGGAAGCTCTGAGGAAACGTGGAGGGGGAGGGGGGCTGGAGGAGGGGACCCGTGACGAGCTCTGGGGCTTGTCTGAGCAAAATACCGACGAGCATGGCGACGCAGAGGAACTGACTAAAGGTACACAGTAAAGGCAAGTACGGTAGAAGCCAGGTCCCCAGGACCTGGTGCGTAAGGTACATCGTGGCATCGTGAGCTCCCATCAAAGTGAGGGAAAAGGAGCTCCCCTCTGGCAGAGGAGGGGGGGGGGGCTCCCACACCAAGGGTAATTTGGGATGTTGTTGGGGCGGTGGTGGGACGCCCAGATCCAGGTTGCGGGTGAGCAGGTCTGGAAGTTGTTGGCGTAAAGGGAGAGTTTCACTGTAGTCGTTAAAGTGAATGAGATTGTCCAGAGAGAACACTGGGTAAAGGCCGAAGGATGGAACGTTGGAGAAGCCCAGTAGGTAACGTAAAAAAAACCACAAAAAGAAAGACTCGCAGGAAGGAGCCCAGCGGGGTCTGCTGCCACACGGGAGCCCGGTGAGAGGAGAGCGGAAGCTGTCTTTTGTAACCATCAGAGCGAGGTCAGCAAAATGGGGGGGACAGAGGTGGGCGTCAGAGAGCTAAATGAGTGGAGGAAGCAGGAATATGAGAGCAGACAGGTGTAAGCCCAGTAACTGAGGGGAAGGAGAACTTGAAGATGAGCTCGAGGAAGGACAGGTAGAGGTGTGGATGGTACCCACAGAACCATGTTTGCAAGGAATGAGGCTCGAGCAAGGTCATGTGCTTGGTGAGAGGGCAGGAATGCGAGAAATCTTGAGAATGGGAAAGAAGGCTGGGTGAAAAGTGAGCAGCCCGTCGAGTAGGGTGGGGAGGGCCCCACAGATGGTAAGCCTTAAGTATATACTGAGAGTTTCTCCCCACATAAACTTCTAGAATGCAATGCCAGCGTCTTAAATGGAACCATTAATTTCCAGTGACTTGTTACCTGGGCTGCTCTCTTCCTCAAAAGCAGTGTTGAGGTTATGGAAACTCTGAGTCTTGTCATTCCAAAAATAAAACCCCACCCATTTTAGGACTTTGTTTCTCCGATATAATACTGATAGCCTGGCTTTGGGGCCAGGAGGTGACCCAGGAAGTATCTTGTGCTCCAGCTCTAGTGTGGGAGTGCAGGCGTATGCACTGGGGGCCAAAACATTGCCTGCGAGCCTCAGAAACATGAGGCATCGTCCTAGTCCGCCAGAAGCTCTTCATGGCGTAGGACCAAGGCTCTCGTTCCTTCCATCTTTTGAGCGGCTGCCAGGTGGAACAAACGACGGCCGTGGTGTAAGACGCGGCATCTCGTTGCCGGGAAGTACGTATTTCTGGGTAGCGTCCTGCCCAGGTTGGGGAATGGCACTTCACAAGTATTCTGGGAAGACGGGTTTATAGGTATCAAAAATCTAACTCCGACGTGAATAGGTAGAATAACTTGGCCTGGAAACACGAACCATCCTACTGATGTCTCATTCTAGCCCTGTTGGCGCTTAGCAAGCCCAAATCATTCCTTTTTTCTTTTCCTTTTTTTCCTTTTTTAAAGCAGATTACAGAAATAGAGCCCGCGGGGCGTTTAGACTCCAGCGGTCAGGACCGGCTCACAGCACTGAAAGCAGTAACAAATTTTGGTGCTCCTGTTGAAGTTTTTGATTCTGAGGGTGAGTGTCCCTTCATGACCCGGGCAGTCACGATTTACTGTCACATTCGTCCGGATTCACAGAGCCCTTCACCACAGGAAGATCTTGGCTGGCCATGTTCCCGTGAAGAGCAATGCACGTCTCTGGCGTTGATTGCTTTTGAGGGCGATTACTCCTTTGAGGAGAGGAAACTAGCCAATAAAGAGCAAAACCCCAGAACATAGGACTCAGCGTTACAGCCCAAGATCAAACATAGATGCGTCCATGTTTTCTTGAGAGTGTTATTCTTCGTACCACACAGAAGCTGAAATGTTCCAGAGGAAACTGGATGAGACCACCAGGTTGCTCCGAGAGCTCCAGGAAGCCCAGAACGAGCGTCTGAGCACCAGACCCCCTCCCAACATGATCTGTCTCTTGGGTCCCTCTTACAGGGAAATGCATCTCGGTATGTTACGCCTCCGGTAAGAGGAGAATTGGGGGATCCTTAAGGGGAAATACCTTCTGAGAAGTGCTACCACTGTCAGCAGTGCTGAAGTGACCCACGGATGGTTTCTTTTTTGCATTTACACAGTCGGCCCTTGAACAACGCAGGGGTTGGGGGCCGACTGACCTCCTTCTTCCCCTGCCCCGCGGGTTGAAAATCCATGTGTAATTTTCGACTCCCCCCAAACTTGACTGTAACAGCCTTCTGTTGACTGGAAGCCTTACCTACAAATAGTCAACTAGCACGTATTTAGTACATTGTATGTGTTACGTACTGTTTCTTAACAGTAAAGCTAAAGAAAAGAGAATGTTAAAATAATAATGGAGAAAATAGGTTTACAGTCCTGTGCTTGTCAAAAAAAAATCTGTGTATCTGTGGACAGCTCCACGCCCTGCTGTTCCAGGGCCAACTTCGCGGTGCCCTTTTGTTTTTTGTTCATTATGTAAAGGAACCATGTTTTAACACCTAGAACTGTTTTTCTTTTCTTTTCCCTAGCTGAACAGGTGACCAATAATCTGAAAGAACTTGCGCAGCAAGTCACTCCAGGCGACATTGTCAGCACGTATGGAGTTCGAAAAGCTATGGGGATTTCCATCCCCTCCCCCATCGTGGAAAACAACTTTGTAGACTTAACGGAAGGTACGTGCCCTGTCTCTCTGGGAGGACGGAGGGCTGTTGTGAATAAAAGGAACATCAGTCCTCTCCCCTTGAGTAACACTGGAGAAACTTTTTGTCTCTGCGTGTTGACATTGTATACCGTTTTTATTAATTCTTTAGACAAGATGTAAAGGAAGTAAAGATTTGACACATTGAAAAAAAAAACCACAACTCTGCAATGATACCCTAGTAGTACATCTAGTCTTTAACCTTGAACATGGTAAAGAAGGGCTGTCAGCACTTAGTCCTCTGGGTGATATCCTTACCTTTTAATTAAAAGGGGAAAAGTGCTGAATGAGGCCATAACTTTTCCTTTCAGATTTTGAAGAACCTAAAAAGACCGATGTTGCCGAGTGTGGACCTGCTGGGATTTGAAGCTCGCTGGTATTTCATTATATATTATGTACATACTTTTTTCATTCTTGACTTGGAAATGCTTTTCAGAAGATATTAAATATTTGTAAATTGTGTTTTTAATTAAACTTTGGAACAATTAATTTTAATGTTCCAGAGATTGGACTTGTATTAGGTAATAAAGCTGAGGCTGGGACTATGAGCTGTGTGCTGACAGCCGAGCCGCCCCTCGCCCTTTACCCAGGGCTGGGTCTGAGGCTGCAGTGATAGAGAAACACTTAGGAAGTACAACAGCCTTTTCAGGACCCTTCCTTAAAAGCAGCAAGTCCCCCAAATAACTGAACTCCCTCATTTTTCCGCATTTGTCGAAACTCCTCATTAAAGGAATTATAACCAAATAGTTCGTGACTTATCAGATTTCACCTAGATGATTTATCCAGTGAAGGGCCTCACGAGAAAGGAATAGCACGGACTCTGAGCCGTGGCCGTCCGCTGTGGGCCGGGCACAGCCGGGTCGGAATAATGACCGCGCCGCTTTCCTTAGGGCGCACAGACAGGACCGGAGCTCAGACGCTTCTGGAAAGTCCCTCCCCGGTGAGATTTTCCATCGTCACAGCGGGAGAACAAACACTTGGCACAAACATACACTGAGACTAAGTGTATGTCCCCTGCATACCTGATGGGGGTGAGGTCCTCCTGTAGAAGGATGAGGTGACGAGGTGCCTCCCCTCTGCCAGCCGCCCTCTCCCCCAGAAATCACACCAGGAGCGTCATAGCCCTAACCTGTCTGGTGTTCCTGTTTGGTTTAGTTTTTCCATTTTTGAGAGGGTCACTTTGAACTACAGTAAAAGGAGAAGCTAAATAAGAAAGGGAATCACAGAACTTAAAGGAAAGTTTACGTTTCTGTTTACTGTGTCTCCCGGGCCACCTGTGCCTCTGCGTGTCCCTTGAACTGAGAGTCCTCTGCTTTTATCTGAAATACAAAGGTCGGCTGCTCGAGCAGATAACGGAGTAGGAGACCTGAGACACGTGGTCCTCTTCCGTAAGCAGTCATGCGGAATCCTGCTTGGGCTGTGCGGAGCCCCTGGAGGACACCCCCCTCGCCCTGCTGGAAGACATAGTATTTTTATTTTCCTGACTTTGAAAACGAACATTTAGCAAGAATATAAGTGGAGTGAAGGAAAACTGATTCTCCAGGATGACCCAGTCTTAAAAACCTACTGAAAACCATTTGCCAAAAGAACTTCAAAATTGTTCGGTTACGTATTTTATCCAGTCTTTTTAGAGTTTAGTCTTTCAATTATAATTCAGGCAGTAATCTTCTCAAGGAGACCAAGAAAACATTGAAATTCAAAAAAAAAAAAAAGAAAACATTGAAATTCAAAACACTTCAGGACCTTGTTTTTCCAAATTGCTGATTTAATATACGAAAGGCTAAACAAAGTAGAAACACTGGTACTTTATAAAAATGAAGTATAACATTTTGAAACAAATGTTACAGATCTATAAATATTCAGTATACAGAATAATTCCTAGTTATTCATATGGACCTTCTCAAAACCTGTTTTCAGACATGACCTACTATAGTGATCTTCTTTTCTGTTGGGAAATTTTCTTACTGAGTAAACCAGAAGACGTCGGGTGTGACTTTCACTGGAGTCGGGGGCCACCTTCACGCCGGCCCACGACCCCAGGAAGGGTCAGTGTTGGAGAGGTACTTGTCCTGTTATAGACCAGATCAACGCCGGTGAGGAAAGGGCCCGGCCCCTGGGGGACATGCTGAGCAACAGTGACAGCAGGTGCCTGGTAGGGTCCGTCCCCCATGATGGCCGGCACATCAGAAACGCCGAACTTCCAAACTGTGCTTATCAGAGCACCGTGCTTGAACCGGAAATAAAAAGGACGGGATTTCGGATGCTGTAGGCAAAAGTAATTGGAACGTAGCCAGAGTAGAAGTAGGCCCGCCTTAGAGCCCAGCACACCTGCGTGCGCCCGATAGTTCCCGTGACAGAACCTTCCTGTCCTCCCCGGAGAACCCTGCTGAGCAGCCCTGGGCGCCGCCCGCGTACGTGTACGGGTCACGGTGTAGTGCTCAGCGGAAACCAGCCCTTTATGTGACAAGGTGGTGCAGAAAAGCAGTCTTGAAGTGAGGTTATTCCCTTTAACAGCATTTTTGCCGTGAAGTCCCTTTCGACGGCAAGTTCTTGTGCCTCATTCATCCCTCTTCCAGTGGCGCGGGGGCCTCAGCCGGGCAGGTGCACCCGGCCACTCCAGGCAAACTACGTGAGCCCCTTCTCCGGCCGATAAGCCCACAGCCAGGGCGCGAGCAGACCTCGGGGTCAGCTGCAGTGCCCCTGCCCTTGGCTGCAGCCCTGTGTCCGCTTTTGAAGTCTCCCATAGGCAGGATTTCCCGTAATGGCAGGGGTTCCCAGAGACCCCGAGCTGGGAATCCCTGCTCTGTAGCCGGACGCGGCTGTGGCAGAAACCTGGGGTGCGCTCTGGTGAGGCGGCCGCGAAGCTGATCCAGAAAAAGGAGGGGCAGTTTGGATCCTCCTCACCTCGAAACAGCGCTCAAGCTGACTTCTGGTTCTCTGACAGCCGAAGCGCTGTGAGACGCATCCCGCAAACCCGGTTTTTCGCACTTGCCCGGATGCCTGCGGTTCAGAGCGAGACCGTCCCAGCGTTTCCAAGGGGGCTGGCTTCCCACACGCTTCTGTGGAGAAGACGCTTTTCGTTTTGAAGCTCTTCAAGTCAGGTGTGGGGACTAAGGAAAAGGAAGGAAGCGCTACGGTTGCCTGCGTCCTGCGTGCACGACTCACTCCTTTCCACCGCGGACGCTAAGGCCCGGCGGGAGGCCGCTGCGGAGCCCCGCGCACGGGGCCGCAGAGGGGCCGGGAGGCGGCGCCTGACTTCCTGGGAGCCACGCTCCGGGCCTCACCAACCCCGGCCGCGCACATCCAGAGACGGACACTGGACGGGAGGTTCTCGCTCCGTGTCAGTGGTTAAGACAACAGTACGCTGGAGGGAAGAGACTCTGTCTAGCATCGAGGAGGTCATCAAGAAGGATAAAACCTCCTGAAATATTACCGTATTCCCATTTAAAACAGACACCGGCTAGAGAGAAGAGGCAGCAGGTGTCCACTGTGGTTTTTCCTCCCTTTTCTGTGAAACCAGAGGGAAACAGCCTCTTCCGCTCTAGTTCCTGGAAGGCCCATGTGAGAAATGGCCAATCCTGTGGCCGATCGGCCGGGGAGCAAGGAGTACCCAACCCGCCCTGGACGACTTGTCCTCGTTCTGTTCCTAGATGAGACAGGTCCCGCTGTGCACTGGCAGGCCAGGTGGGTGCGTGCGGCTCGTGGGAGACGGCCACAGCACCGAGGGAACGCACCTTCTGAACCGCACGGGTGAGCCAGTCGGCGCCGTCCAGGGGCCGTGATGCAGGCTCGGACGGTGCGGAAGGCCTGGCGGCCTGTGCGTGGCAAGGCTCCGTGGTCGCCTCGGGCCGGGGTCTGACGCACCTTCCCAGAAATCCTCGCACCAGCCCGAGGAAGCCACACACAGCGTCTGCCGTGGTGACGGCCAAAGCCTTGGGGTGCCTTTGTGGCTGGCGTGGGGCCGAGTGCTCCCCTTGGCTTGCCTCAGGGAAGGAACCCGCTTCCAGCATGTTCTGCACCTAGCAGAAGCCCTCAGTTCAGTCCCAACCCTTGGAACTTGGCAGTGTCCGTACAGACAAAGTAAGTCCTCAGTTCGCCTTTGCCTTTGACGTCGATCAGTCCCCGGCATTCGCAAGAATAACCTAGCCCCTGGAGGATGGTGCAGGTCTCTTCAGTGACCTGAAAAGAAAGGACCACCGTCTTGGGAAGCAGGAGCAACACGTGCTGTGGGGGGTCGGGCAGCACACGTGTCTGGTGTCCCTCGCGCACAGCAGGGCTGGAGTCACAGCTCCCTGCTGTCCCGTCCCCGCGCCCTGTGGGCCCAGGTTCCCCGGCTGAGTTGTACCTGGATCTTGCCAAGTTCCCCGGTGCTCTCCATCCGGCTGGCAACGTTGACCGTGTTTCCCCAGATGTCATACTGGGGCTTTCGTGCCCCGATCACTCCAGCAATCACGGGCCCGTGGTTTATGCCTGGAGGGGACATTGGCAGTTGGCGCAGCGGGCCAAGCCTCAGGCCCTGCCCTTGGCGGCCACAGAAAGCACCGACCAACAGCTGAAGTGGGTGGGGGTTGGAGGGAGCTTCCCAAGCCCGGGACAGGAGCTCTCCTTCGGGGTGTGGGGGGCACTGCCTGGGCAGCCCTCTTCCGGCTGCTGGCTCCAGAGAGCGGGCTGAGGTTTGCGCTTTTCTCGTATCTCCTCATCCCCCAACAGAGAACAAATGGGCTTTGAGCACCAGCCCTGTTAGCGAACAGCGAGTAGGTAGGTCAGTACCTTCGCTTTGTTCTCTGTATGTTTTAAGGTTTACAGAAGGTGATTTGGGGGTTCTCCGTTTTCCATAGCGTTCTGTTCCCATCTACTCCAAACTTTCAAAGCCAACTTCGTACACAGAGTGCAAACCAAGGGTAACTGCCCCGACGCCAGGGTTGTAAGGCCAAGAGGGAGTTCTCGAACCTTTCCCACTGGACAGCGGAGTCACCCTCAGACCTGAGCGTGGGCTCGCCAGGGGCCACGGCCCCCAGCCCCCCACCCCGCGCCCGGCCCGGCCGGCGCTCTGGGCCCTCACCAACTCGGAGGCGGAAGGAGTTGAAAGAGTGCCGGTTGATGCCATCCAGCTTGCTCATGAGCGCGAGGCTGAACTCCACCATGATGCCGATGTGTGCGTGCTGCCGCTCCAGGTCCTGCGGGAAAGGGCGCCGTGCGGGAGCCGGGGGTCCCATGCCCCGCTTTTCTGCCTGCCTGGATGACCCCAGGCTGAGCCCCGAGATCCTCTGCCCCTTCCAAGGGGTGTCCCCCCGTGTCAGGTGAGGTGTGACAGGTCTGGGACCTGTTAAATCCCCGTGATGTGAGATTGGCACAGGAGGCCGCCGGCTCAGCTCAGTACCTGGTTCTCGGTCCCTGAGGGGCTGCTCAGTCCCGCAGCTGCCATGTACGTGCTGCCGATGGTCTTGATCTTCTCCACACTGCTGAACTTGGGCTTCAGGAGCAGCTGCGGCACAGAGGGGACACCCTGAGGTCTGAGCAGGGGTTGCGATCCCTCCCGCCGCTGCTCCTAACTCCAACATTTCTCACGTTCGGCCCCCCCTTGTGCGTGGACAGCCGTGTCCGCGCAGGGACGAGGTCTCTGGTTCTCCCTCTACGCTCTCCCCACCCCCCGGCCCTCCATTCGCATCTGGACTCTGGTTCTGAGGGAGGAAGAGCAGCCCGACAGGATCTACCCAGGAACGTCAAATGTTTGCAGCTAAGAATGAAATGCAGGGACGCCTCAGTGGCTCAGTTAAGTATCTTGACTCTTGGTTTTGGCTCAGGTCGTGATCTCAGGGTCCTGGGATCGAGCCCCACGTCAGGCTTGGTGCCAAGGTAGAGTCTGCTTAAGATTCTCTCCCTCTCCCTCTGCCCCCACCCCCAGCTTCTGTGCTCTCTCTCTCTAAAATAAGTAAATCCTTAAAAAAAAAAAAAAAGCCCAAACTGACGGACTTCTGGAACAGTTGGCAGCATGGGCTTCGCTGGGACTCAAAGTACAGCAGCCCCCGCCTTACCCACTCCCAGACCCCAGCGGCTGCTGGCACCGCAGGGTCCCGAGCCCTGCACAGCGTGCGCTCCTTCGCTCATGAACTTGCCCGTGATGAGGGTCAGTGTGGAAGTCCGGCACGGTGAAATACGAACAGAAACACGTGCCCTAACTAACAAAGTGATGTGGACGGTCCCTCTCTCAGAAGACCTTTCTGCTGCATTCAGTCCTCCTCATCCTCGTGGTGAGATGAGCCGAGGCACATGACGGGGACGCTGCGACATGGCGCCGGCCACTACCGACCTTCTGGCCGTATGTCGGGGGCGGGGGGGGTCACCTGCCAGAGCGCGGCTGACTGTGGCTCACAAACCACAGATAAGGGGACAGCTGCTGCCTTCAAGGACCTAAATGTGACCGTAGGCAGCTGCCCCTCGCAGAGAAGAGAGCAGTGCCGACGGAGGGCAACAAGGGAAACGCTGATTTGGGGGGCGCCCTGCCCCCGGCGGCCCGGCCGTACCTCGTCGAAGTCGGCGATGATCTCGTTCAGCAGGCGCAGGCACTCCAGGCCCTCCTTGTTGACGTCGCACTCCGTGTAGAAGACTTTGAAGTCCGGCACGGACGCGAACATGACACACACGCAGTCGTAGGACTGATGGTACCAGTCCTGAGTGGGGGTGGGGAGAGGACGACCTTGGGCCAGCCGGCGGGGGGCAGGGGACAGGCGGCACAGGGACTCGGCCCCTCGGCCCAGCCCGCGAAACGTTCAGGGGAGGGGACTCGACGCATGTGGCGCTCGGCCTGCCTTCCGCGTGAGACTCCTATCTGGGGGCTGGCGAAAAAAGACTCTGAGCACTGGCTGGGGCGGTTCGGCCCCGGAGGAGGGGTGCAGAGGTCCCAGGAGGCCTGGGTCCTGAGCCCCGGGGCCGGAACCCGGGAAACACACGTTCCCGTCCGCGTGGACCGCCTAGACCAGCGAGGCCTGGACGTGCAGCCGATGCCCGAACTACCCACCACCAGGCGGCCCCGGGACACCGGGGGGGGGGGGGGGAAACCACGGCCCCGGAAGGTGCAGCTCCCCTACCCCCACCCCCGTCTCTCCCTACCCGCCGCACACCCCTGCCGGCACCCCACCTCATTTAACTTGTCACCAATGAAGTGGGCGGCCACGTGGGCGGGCAAGACATTCTCCAGAAGAAGGCGGTTCACATTCTCCATGGTTTCAAACTCCTCGTGTTCCTTCTTGAACTTGGTCTTCCACAAACAGTCCAGGCGGCAATAGTAGTCAATCTGCAGGCAGCGGGCAGCATAGGAGTCCTGGCCGCCGTGAGCGGGGACGCGAGGACACCGAGCAGCCCCGGGGCCCCCGGAGCCAGCCCCTCAGCGCTTCCGCCCTGCGTCCCAGACAAACGTCCCCAGCCCAATGACCACCTCCCCATGGCCTCAGAGTCTGGTCAGCCTTGGCTCGGTTCTCCAGGGACCCACGTGACCGAACGTCCCTGGCGTCCCGCGGGGAGGGGAGGACTCGGGGATGGCCGCCCCCGGGGCCCAGGGCTTCCCTACAGGGCTGTGCGCTGTCTCTTCGCCCCACGTCTGCAGCCGCCGCCGCCCCGTCCGGGCGTGTCTCCCCGGGCCCTACCTGTCTGGAGAGCATGAGGAGGGTGACGTAAAACAGAACCAGGTAGAAGTTGATCATCACCTTCGGGTCCTTCCACACGCACAGCGGGGAGCTGCGGGGCACGAAGGGGAAGGGCCGGAGTCGTTCCCGCTGCCCCCCGGATGCACGGGCCACCGCCACGGGCAGGCGGAGTCAGGGCACAGGCACTAAGCAGGCCGCAAAGGGTTGGGAGCAGAAGAGGCTCTGGGAGGTGGGGAGGCGGCACCGAAGCCCCGGCCCAGCTCCGGCGCTCCGGGCCGGTGAGGGCACAGCCCAGCACTCCTCCAAGCCCGGGACTTGGAGTTTGGGGGAAGGAGTCTGCCGCTGCCAGCAGACCCACGGGAGTAGCTTTGTTCTGGGTCCCCCAATTCCAGGGGAGCCAGGCCCCTCTCCTCAACCCACGGGGGCTGAGAGTCCCCAGAAGCACCCACACGCCATCCCTTCCCACGCCGCAGGGCCCAGCCACCTGGCCGGGGGCAGGCTGGAGATCCGGGACGCAGCTCAAGGAGGGGAACCGGCCTAGAGCTACAGCCTCCCCTGCTCTGCACCCCCAGAACGGCGTAGACACAGGAGGACCCAGGACGCCTCTGCGGGACCCGGGATGTCCCCCAGGGAAGCTGCAGACAAGTCCCACTCTTCGGCTCTGAGACCCGGGACCATCCCGTCCCCTTCTGTAAAACGGCGACTGTGCCACCCGCCAGCCCAGCCCCCAGGCGTCCAGTCCAGATGGGACTGCGAAGGCAGACGCGGCACGGGCTGACACCCCACGGAGCACACGAGATGGGCGGTGGGACTGGGGGAGCTTCGGGCCCCACCTGAGGGTACCGTTGGTCTCGGTGAGGTTGGCAGCAATGTGGCCACAGCAGTCCAGCCGCCAGCACGGGTAGATGTTGAAGAGGACCAGGTAGGCCACCAAGGCCACGGTCAACAGCACGACCTTGAGCTCCAGGCTCATCCGCAGGAAGACCGAGCAAGCGACAAAGGCCAGGATGCAGCTACAGGTGTAATACTGGGGGGATGGGGGAGCGTGGGTCACCATGAAGCAGCGCCCAGACCCGGGGTCACCAGGAGGGGGCGCTGCCGGCACACTGCCTCTGAGGCCGAGCCCGCCCTCCTGTCTACAGCGCTGCTCTCCTGCCTCGAGGACCTCCCTTCTTAGCAAAGAGCAGACAACAGAATCTAGACCTTCAGCGCATCACGCTGTTTTCACTGGATTTTTACTTCTACTTATGACAGGTAAACTCCCTGAAGGGAGAAGCAAAAGTAACCACAACTGCAGCGGCCCCTGGATGTGACAGGGAGAGGGCAGCCGTGCGCACACCTGAACAGACTCCCGCCTCCAGTTCTGCCCCGACCGAGCTTGCCCTCCCCGAAGGGCATCACTGCCCAGGTTACTCTCCCGCAAGATCGTGCTGTGGCTCCCACTGCCCCCAAAAGAGAAACCGAGCTCTCTATCCTGGCGCTCATGCTCCCCCCGATTTAAATCAAACCCACCTCTGGTAGTACATCCCAACCGTCCCCCCGGCTCCCACTGCACGTCTTAAGCTTTTCTCCCTGTCCCCTTCCCATCCGCTGCCCAGCAGACACCAGCTCGAAGTTCACCACGGCCCCCTGAAGTCCCCCAGGCCTCCGCTGCCGCCACCAGGGCTCCCCAGGCCTGGCTCCTGCTGTCAGGCTGACTGACCAGCCTCTCCGGGCCCCTCCTCGTCCACAGGTCGGCCGTCGGGTAAGCTGTCGGGAGACGCCCTGGCACGGGGTGCTCCCGTTCTCACCGCTTGGATGAAGCCGCACGGGCCCCGAAGCCCCTGGGTCCCCCGGGACCAGAGGCCGCCTCGACCCTGTCTGGGCCTCACTCTCTCTGCCTCCCGGGAGAGGCTGGACTCTGCTCTCCAGCAGCCTGGGCCTCAGGTCTCAGGCGGAGCGCTGCACAGGAGCAGGGCCGTGGGGGGCACGCGGGGCCCAGGGGTCTGGGCCAGGGCCCGGCGCACTCACCAGGAGGAGCTCGCACGTGCTGCCCGGAGCCCTCGGGCTCGTCTGGTTCCCCGCAGGCAGCCCCGGGGCCGGGAAAGTCAGCAGCGGCTACGGAGGAGGCAGGTCGCTGTGAGGGGGGCGCCCTGGGACCTGGGACTCCAGGACCTGCCCGGGCTGAGCAGGGCCGGGGTCGGCAGGGGCCCCAGGCCTCCACGCGCTGGCATCTCCTGCCAGGCCCACCGCAGCCGTGGCCAGAGCGCAGCGCCCCGACTGCCCGCCACGGACATCAGCTTCCCCGTGGGCAGGGAGGGTCTGGGCAGGGGCATGAAGCCCCGTGTGCACCATCACCAGAGCAAGGAGGCCGATTTGGGGCTGGGGGAGGCAGGGGAGGAGCTGGGATCAGCACTGTCAGTGAGCCCCCTTCCCACAGGGGCACAGAGACCCCCCCGGCTTGAGAGGCCAGAGCTGGGAGGACCAGCAGGGACACGTGTGTCCGCAGCCCTGGGCACGCGAGCCAGGCCTGAGGAGCAGGGGCTCAGGGGTCCTCCCCAGCCTGTGCCCACGGCCACGCGCCCCTGGCGAGGAAACAGTCTCGGAGGCGCTAAGCTGCGGCCTCCCCAGATAGGAAGAGGATGCAGAAGGCAGAAAAAGTCAAGAACACCGGCGGTTCAAGACATCCCGTCCTTGGGGGGCTGGCCACGGCAGCTCCCTAGGGGCCCCAGGTCCTCACGTGAAAAGCGAAAGGGAAGGAGCCCGGGCAGGCCTCGGGGAGCCCGCCCCAGGGCCCGGCAGAGACCTACAGGACTGGCTCCCTCCCCCCAGGAATCGCACGCAGGCGGGCAGGCTCCTCGCCAGGGCCCCGCGTCCCCACCCCACCCCCCCAGAACCCACCAGGTTGACGATGGCGACGCTGAGCACGCTGCCAATAGTCAGGACGGCCAAGGACAAGCGCAGCAGGGGCTGGGTCTCCACCCTCTCGGAGATGGCCTGCAACACCCCTCGGGCCGGGCAGCACCTCTGTGGAGTCATGGGGGCAGGTGGCGGGCGCCAGCACCGGGACAAGGACCCCTCGGTCCAAGGGCTCCCGAGAGCTCCGCTAGGGAAGGTCCGCAGGCACGCTGCGCCCCATGCCGCGAGCTCAGGACACGTGGGGTGCACAGGCAGAAGGGATGTCCCCACCCTCAGGGCCGGGGACAGCCGCAGCTGCTTGGGGGCCAACAGCGGCCCGGGAAGGTGGCATCACTGGGAAAGCGCTCTGCAAATGTCGGCCGGGCAGGAGGGGCGCGGAGGGCCGGAGGGTCAGGGGGCCGGGCCGGGCCCGGCCGGGCGCCCGGTCAGGGGCCCCCCCACTCACCGAGAACTCGTGCGCGAAGCACAGGCCCAGCACCAGCCCCAGCACGCAGGCCACCAGCCCGAAGGAGAGCGGAGCCACCATCCTGGAGAACAGAAAACCCTCGTTCTGGGGGCCACCTGCCCAAGGTCAGGCTGCAGGCCTGCCCCCCAACCCCCAACCCCAACTCTCCGGCTCCCGGCCGCCTCCTCCCCCCACGCCCCAAACTGCCATCCGCACGCAGCAAAGGGGCTCTGAGAACCGCGGTCCAGCTGCCCCACTCGTGACGCCCGAGCCCTGGTCCACGGATCTGAGGGCCTTCAGACCCGCGGCCGGCACACAAGTACCACACAGAAGGCCTTCTTCCTAGCTGGTCTTTAGGAAGCACATCCTAAACCCCAGTGCTAGTGGATGCCCTGGTCTCACCATCCTTCCAGAACCCACCAGTAGCTGACCTCACTCCTTCCCTGGGACTTCCCCCCGCCCATCCCCCGCCAGCAGGGGCTGTGCGCCGGGATAGGGCGCGAAGCCCCCTGAGCCTCAGTTTCCCACATCTGAGAAGGAGCCGGTGGGGCGCTACGGTTCTGGGAGTCAGCCCTTCTGGGACAGCGACTGCCGCAGGCCACAGGGCCACACAGCTCTCAGGGGACCGGGAAGGCCTGCATCTTGACACGTTCAATGGAAACAGAAATGAGCTGGTGACCCCTGGGCCAGTGCCTGGGACTCCACGGCTCAGGTCACTGAACTCAAAGCGCCAGCCCCCTGTGCCGGCCGGGCAGCGCACGCCGGTTTTTGGGGGGCCCTGGCCAGATCCCAGCAGGCGCGCATCCTGCCCACCCCGACTGACCTGCGCAGCAGCAGGACCTGGACCAGCAGGATGCAGACGAAGATGAGGCTGGCGCAGGCGAAGTAGTGGCGGGCCCGGGGGATGGGCGCCAGGCGGTACTGGGGGCAACGGGGGCGTCAGGGCCACTCGCTCCGCCCCTTCCCGCCCCATCCCAGCTCTGGCGAACCAAAACTGACACGCTCCGGGCACCTGGGTGGCTCAGTCGGTTAAACATTCAGCTCAGGTCATGATCTCGGGGTCCCCCCTCAGCGGGGAGTCTGCTTCTCCCTCTCCCTCTGCCCCTCCCCCCCTCTCGTGCGCACACGCGCACTCTCTCCGACAGAACAATCTTTTTTTTTTTAAGATTTTATTTATTTACTTGACAGAGAGAGATCACAAGTAGACAGAGAGAGAGAGGGAAGCAGGCTCCCCGCTGAGCAGAGAGCCCGATGCGGCGCTCCATCCCAAGATCCCGAGATCATGACCTGAGAGCTGAAGGCAGAGGCTTTAACCCACTGAGCCACCCGGGCACCCCCAGATCAATCAGTCTTTAAAAAAAACAAACACACCTCACACCCTCCTTGAGTTCCGGGTGATGATGGGACATCATCGTGACCAGATGCCCTTCATTCGGTTCCTCGACGATTAGAACCCATCCCTTCCCCTCCCCCAGCCCACCCAGGTCTCTGACTCTACTTCCCAGGTCCCTGAGAAGCCCATGGCCCCGAGCTTGTGGATGGGAACCAAGTCTGAGCTCTGGGGCTGGTGGTCAGTCTGTCGTCCCTCGAAACCCAGGAGTAAGGCCGGGCCTACGCTCCTAGCTAGCGGGCGGAGGGACCCCGTGTTGCCCGCGCCCCTACACCAGGCACAATCTCATGACCTCCGGCCACAAGGGCTCCTGCTGCGTGTGAGCAAACCGGGGCTCAGAGAGTCCAGCAGCCTACCCGGGGTCACATAGCTGCTGGAAGGCCCGCCGGGCTGGCTTCCCTCAGACCCCAAGCTCCTCACCGAGGGTGCCCCGGACTCAGGAAGCCCCAGCCGGAGAAAGACACCCCCCCACCACCAATCCTGGAGGCTGAGAGGGGAGAGAGGTCCCAGCACCAGAGCCCCGTGGCCTGGGGCCAGCCTCTCGGGGCCACACCAGAGGCCAATGTGGGTTCTGAGGTCTGTGAAATGGGTAGCAGCGACCACCTTGTCCAGCCATGTGAGGGCTCAAGGACATAAAACCTTGTGGGGGGGGGGGACATGGCCAGAACCCAGTAGGCACTCAATAAGTAAGTAAACAGTTGGGTAATGGCCCAAAAGCGTGTAGCTGTAGCAGCCAGAAGGGAGAACCAGACTAAGGCGCGCCCCGGCCCCGTCAGCCGAGGTTCTAGCGTGTGAGGGCAGCGAGGGTGACTCCTCACTCCAGGAGTGAGGCCGACAGGGGGTCCAAGCCAGCCCACCCCCCCAGCTGCCTGATTCCCCACCACCCGCCCCCAGCAGACGTGGGAATGTTGGCCGCCCGCTGGCCTGCACCTCTGCCCCGTTCCTGGGGCTGCTGGGGGGCCCTCACCTCTCGCTCGAAGTCCTTCTCCAGGAAGATGGACCCGAAGGTGGAGAAGTCGTCGGACTTGGAGCAGCAGGGCCTGGGGGTGCGGGCATAAATAGTGAGACATAGGGCCTGGGGAAATGGGGGGCCCGCCTGGGGGGCCCACTCCTGGGAGGAGATGGGGGAGGAGACAGGGCCCACCCTCAGGAGGCTGGGAGGAGAGGGGAAAGAGTAGGATGGGGAAGGGGCAGAGGGGAGGAGAGGGAGAGGGGGAGAGGGAGGGGGGGGAGAGAGAGGGGGAGGAGGAGGGGGGGAGGAGGGGGGGAGAGAGAGGGGGAGGGGGAGGGGGAGGAGGAGGGGGAGGGGGGAGGGGCGGGCCCCGCCCTCAGGAGGAGAGGGGAGGAGGGGGTGGGGGAGATGGGGCGGCAGAAGCCCACCCTCAGGAGGCCGCACCAGGGAGGCACTGAAGCCACCACAGGCACAGCCGGAGCCGGGCCACCAGGCACACGGGTACGGGGGAGCCTGGCCATCTGGGGAACCCCGATCCGAGGGGGGACAAGGAGAACAGAGGCCTCAGGGTCCCACCTCGTGGAGCTCAGCCCCTCGATGGCTGACAGCATCTCCTCATCATATGAGTCGTCCTCCGACCGCCCCTTGGGGGACGCGCTCCTGGATCAGAAACCCGAACCGCGTCACCCCAGGACCTCGTCCGCTTGCCGGAAGGCAGGCGTGCACGCAAAACGGCTGCCCTCTCCAGGTGCCCATCTGCCTGCGGGAGACCCCAGAGCCTCGTGCGGGGTGGCCGAGGGACGGGAGGGCCCCACTGAGGCCCGGAGAGGACAAGTGGACGCCCGGCACCAAGCAGCGGGCCCAGCTGGCCAACGGCCCGGCCAGGAGCAGAGGGCGGCCCTCGAAGGCCTCTCACCCTCCACCCGCAGCCTTCCCCACACCCACCGCTGACCCCGCCACAGAGTGCGGACCCCACAGGCGCTCCGTGACCGTGAAGTTCTGATTCCAAGCTGCAGCCCCTCCAAGCTGCCCTCCTGGACCGAGGATGGTCAGGGCAGCCTGCCTGGAGGAGGTGACTGGGGCAGGACGTGGCCAGGAAGGCAGGCCACAGTTGACAGGAGGGGACAGTGCGTGTACCTGTCAGGGGTCCGGTGGCGCCGCAGGGGAATGGTCTGGAAGGGAAGGGAGAGGGGACAATTATTCTGCCATGAGGGGCCCCCGACCTCTGTCCCGGAACTGGGTCTCTCATCCCCCGCATGCTCGGACGCACGGGGCAGGGACCGAGCAGGCCGGGAGGCAGGGTCCTACCTTGGGCCTCCGCCCGCTGGGGACCGGGATCTCGCCGCTGCTCACGCTCTCCCGGTGGTTGAGGTGCGCGAAGGGCCGCGCGGCCCCCCAGGACTCCAGGTAGCGGGTCATGCGCACGGACGCCCGCATCTTCAGGGCCGCGTCCCCCTTGGGTTTGGGGAGGTGCTGGCTGGACGAGAGCGACTGCTGGCTCTGTAGGACACAGACACAGTCTGTCCCCTCCCCTCCTCTCTCAGCCCAGGAAGGGGCCCCCGCCCCCATCCTGTTCCCCGTGAACTGCCGCACTGCCCGGAGTGCTGATCAGGCTGCTGGAAAGAGAGAATGGCAGAAACACTGCTGGGTCTGCCACCCCTTGGGGACCGGCTGTGGCCCGGTGCGCTCCTTGGCTGGGCTGCAGGGGACCCGGCTTGGGGCCTGTCCTTCCCAGGTGGCCAGGAAATTAGGGATCCCACACAACTGTGCACAGCCCCTCAGACCCTTCTCCGCCTCTCCAGGGAAAGATCGGGCTGAAGTCCTAAGCCCTAAGACCCTGCCGGCCCCGTGAGGCTCTATGGAACCAGACACTGTCCCCCTTGGGGCCTAAGAGCCCACGGGCCTCTCCCCGTGGGGAGACAGCCCCCAGGAAAGCCGCGAGCATCCTACCCAGCCCACCCACAGACGGCCGGCCCACGTGCTTCCTGAAGGAGCAGCTGGAGGAAGAGGAGTGCGGGCCAGGAACCCAGAAAGCCGGAGAGCCGGCCAAGCAAGGGGCCAGCCCCACCCCCTGGGCGGCGTTCCAGAGAGTTCCACTGGGGTGGCCCCTACACCACGGCAGGGACTGTTACGTGCCTTATGCCTGCTGTGGCCGTGTCAGGGAAGGGGTGTTAGCCAGACCCAGCCTCCTCCATGCCCCCCCTCACTCCCCATAAGAGCAACCGCTGGGGACCTTCCCCTGCCGGGGAGGATGGGCAGGACTGTAAACGGAGGCGAGAAGAGAAACAGCGCCAAGTCCATCGGAGATGAGCTTGAACCATCTCCAAGTCCCCCTACCCTCTGAAGGTGCCCGGCCTCCAGGAATCCCTGTCCCCTTGGGTCCTTGCAAACACCCCCAAGGACCAGCATCTACGGCCACAAACACTAAGCCAAAGGCGGCAGCTTTCCTGGAAACGTCTAGCCTCCTTTCAGGATAGAAACATTTTTAAGCCCTGAGATGCGCCTGTCTCGCCCACGGGCCCAGCCGGAATCCAGCCTCTGTGAGAGTCCCGGGGTCCCGAGGCTGTGCCGTGCCCTGCACATAGCCACCAGCCCTATAGTCACCTTCTCCGTCTCCCCTTCGCCGCTCGGCAACCCTGCCCCCGCAGCACCCAGCCGCTCAAGTTCAGGGTCGCTAGCCCTTCTCAGACACCAGGGCTCCCTGAGAAATAAACGGGCACTAAAGACCCATCAGCTCTGAGGAAAAAGGTGCTGGTTCGGAAGTGGGCCCGGGGAGGGCACCGGCATAGGCCAGCGTTGGGGAAAGCCCGGCACGTCGACAACCTGGGTGCCCGTACAAAGGCCTCCGGGCACACATAAGGGCGGGTCTCCAAACTGCGTCCTCAGATGAAGAAAGCAAGGTACCAGCGGGGGGCGGGGCATGCCACCCTCAGCTTAGTGAGGCCGGATGAGAGTCTGGGGGCTCTGCACATGGGTGTCGCACCTCCACGGAAGGGAAACTCCCCACGCCGTCCCCTTCAGCAGGGAACGCCGGCTGCACACAAGGCCGTGAGGGAAGCTGTCCACAACACCCCCTTCGCGCTTTTGGAATTCTCAACTGTGCGCATCAGTGAAACTCAACAAAGATGGGGAAGGTAGAGTTGCTGGGGAAAAATGTAGGATGCCCAATGAAATCCTGCAGAAAACACACTCGTGCTAAAAATGTCTTTACCGCTGATCAGAAATCAAGCTTGCCCACAGGTCCTGCAGTTTCCTTGCCA
>CM052803.1:20980268-21033189 GCA_028533885.1 Nasua narica | reverse complement strand
TTCATTCATTCATCTTGAGGGAGATCCATGCGTTCATTCCTTTAATGGCTGCGCTCCAGCACCTTCTCCGTGCTGGGCACCAGGCCAGATGCCAAAAGAAATTATGCTCCAGGCACAAGTTCCCAGAAGGCAAGGGCCTCCATGCCCCACTCTGCTGGGTGTCTGCACATAGTAGGTGTCCAGGCAATGGTGCATATTAACTAATTAGCTGGCTCTTGCCTGAAATTCCACCATTAGTGATTGATTCCTTTAAGTACTCCCCTCACTATGTTCCCCCTTTAAAATGAAAACACTTTCATGCCCACATTCGACACATTTCTGTTCTCTCTCCCCTCGGTAAGGAAGGACGGAAAGGGGTGGTCGAGCTAGCCTTCAGGATGTCCCGCCCGGGATGGCAGGACAGTGGGCTTCCCACCAACTTCATGCTTTGTACAGGGCCCCAGCCAGTAGGTGCAAAGGTGATGAGGCATGTACGGGATTGGAAAGTGGGTGAAGAGACCCATTTTACACACCTACGAGCAGATATAACACAGGGTAACCATTGCAGTGGAGGGGGCAAGAAGGATGTAACTACTCATTAGCAGTCTGTTTAAAGAGGCAGCAAAACCCAGAGGAGAGACAGCAAGATGAATTCAACATTTATACCAAGATAAGAGAGCAAGAAACCATGAAAGCATTCTTCTATCATGCTGCAGCAGCTAAGTCCTCGAGAACCTGACACAAAACCTAAAGCCACAATGAAAAGACTGATCAGCTACATCTTAAAAAATCTGCATAGTAAAAGCTATTAAGAGCAAAAGATAAAAAATAAGAAATCAGGGAAACATCTGCAACTCTTATCATAAGGAGCTAATCTCCCCCATATGTAAAAAGTTCTCACGGATGAAAAAGAAAAAGACCAATAACCCAATAGAAAACTGGGAGAAGGGAATGCACAGAATGCACAGAAAGGCAATACAAATGGCTGTTAGACATTTAGAAGGAAGCAGACTTCATCTGTAATAAGAGAAATACAAGTTAAAACTACTATGGAAAATCATTTTTATCCCTCCAATTGGCAAAGATCAAAGTATTTATAGAGCATAGCATTTACAGGCGGTGACAAAACTTAGCCTTGCCAGGGGTATGGTAACCTCTGGGGAGGGCAATTTAGTCAGATGTAACAAAATCATTCATGCACAAACCTTTGATGTAGTAGAACTTCAACTAAGTTATCTTACAAACACTTTCACATATGGAAAATGACACATGTACAAGGTTATTCATTGCAGCATTGCTTACAATAGCAAAAGAAGACAATGTATCTATCCATTAGGAGCTGGTGAAATAAATCACAATAGATCCTTACTATGGAATACTAGGCAGCTGTCAAAAAGGATCCGGCAGGTTGAACTCTGCAGTCCCGGGGTATTGTGTGAAAAACCCATATGGCAACAGTAATGCCCGGAATGGGTAACTCCTGAACTGGGATATGGGCTAGCCAAAACTGCTTTGACGGAGTAAATGAATCTTCAGTTTGTTTCTATTGCCATAATGTAGCTGGGGCAATCAAAATGTTCTTAACTGGGGCTCAGTCAGTTGAGTGTCCGACTCTTTATTTCGGCTCAGGTCATGATCTCAGGGTTGTGGGATCGAGCCTCGAGTTGGGCTCTGTGCTCAGTGCAGCGTCTGTTTCTCCCTCTCCCTCTACTCCTCCCCTCTGTGTGTGCACGCTTTTTCTCTCTCTCTGAAATAAATAAAATCTCAAGATTTTATTTATTTTTTGACAGAGAGAGAGAGAGACAGCGAGAGAGGGAACACAAGCAGGGGGAGTGGGAGAGGAGAAGCAGGCTTCCCCGCTGAGCAGGGAGCCCAATGTGGGGCTCGATCCCAGGACCCTGGGATCATGACCTGAGCTGATGGCAGATGCTTAGCAACTGAGACTCCCAGGGGCCCCAATAAATAAAATCCTTAAAAAGAAAAGTTCTTAGTACAAAATGGGAGATCTATCGCATATCTACTGCCTATAGTTAATAATACTGTTTTGCATACTTCAAATTTTTCCTACGAGGGCAGACTTTATGTTAAAGGTTCCTATCACACTGATAGTAATAATAAAGAGAGCAGGAGGAAAATTTTGGAGGTGAGGGATAGGTTTATGGCGTAGACTGTGATGATGGTTTCATAGGTGAATACTTATCTCCAACTCATCAAGTTGCATACATTAAATATGCACAGCCTTTTGTATACCTCAATGAAGTGGTTTTGAAAATAAGCTAGGGGCGCCTGGGTGGCTCAGTGGGTTAAGTGTTTGCCTTCAGTTCAGGTCCTGATCTCAGGGTCATGGGATCACACCCTGCATGAGCTTAGAGCTTACTTTTTAAAAAATGAACTCAAAAATAAAGACTCTCCTGGAAAAATTCAAGGGCAATAGAAGGTGATGGATAATCAAGGTGACATATATACTGACATGGAAAGACATGTTCCTGGCGCGTTTAGTGGCATGGGTGTATTTAATGTGTCTGTGAACATACATAAGTATGTATGTGAATACATAAAAAAAGGAACCTGATTTTAAACACACACACACACACACACACACACACACACACACACACCCCTCAGGCCTGTCCCATCTCAGCTGCACAACCCCAAGAAAGTTACGTACCCTCTCTGTGCCTCAGTTCCCTCATTTGAAAAAAGGGAGAATGATGTCCTCACCACGCGGGGCTCTGAGCGGATTCTTGGGGGTAATGCAGGCGGAGTGCGGAGGCGGCACCTGGCACAGTGCACCCGAGTCGAGATGACAAGTATTCAGTTGTCAGAAAAGGCCGAGAGGTCTGGGAAGGGGTAGGCAGGGAACCTGCCCCTTTCCCGCCACCCCGACCCTGCCGTGAGCCCGGGCCCCACTCTGCCTTGGGAGTAGCCTGGAGTAAAAGCAGTCATACCTAACAATTGCTGTCGGGGCCTCTGAGCAGCAACAGGGGCTGATACCCTCACGGGGTGCCCAGCTGGGCCTCGAGGGAGAGGCCATCTGCCCACCCTGGGCTCAGGGGGAGGTGGGGACATGCTGGGCACAGAAGGACTGCCATGTGGCTTCCCGGGCAGCATCGGCGCCTCACTCTAAGCCTTGCAGGCCTGCTTCGTGGAGAGAAAGCATAATGCCTGCCCTCGGACAGGTTCTGCAAACTCTGAGCCCGGTGGGGAGAGGGGAGGGGAGTCGTTGCTCTCACTCTGTTTCCAGCCAGGGGCAGACTCTGGAATCTTAACCTACTTGTCCAAATCCTGCTCGCTGGGAAGCAGGAGAGCTGGGATTTCAACCCAGACCTGCCCCACTCCAAGGCTCAAGCTCTTGCTTAACCCTCTGTCCGCATTTCCAGCCACAAAAAGCTACACACACACACACACACACACACACACACGGTCACGCCCACCCACATTGCTTTCTGATCACCGGCAGAGCAGAGCTTAGTGTTCTCCTCCTCCCACTTTCAAGGTTTCCTGTACACATTAGCAATTAAAGGCTCTGAGAAGTCCTGCAGGAAAGAAACCAGCTGCGTGAAACACAGCTAAAGTTCTCCCAGTCTCTCTGGTTCAAGGGGCTCTTTTTACATTCATCTCCAAAGAACTCCTTTTGGGAAATGCTGACTATGGAGTTCAGAGCTCCTTCCCGGGCAGCTGTGGCCTAGAAAGGGCACTATCCCCCTTTTCTTCTGACCCCCTGGGGTGCCCCCACAGGCGGGGGTCCCCCTCTCCCACCTCCACCTGACCCTGGGTTGGGCTGGATGGACATGCAATGGAGGACAAGCCGGTGTACCTGCTTACAGGCCAGGGGAGCAGCGCTAAGATCAGCCTCCACGGTGGGGACTAGCCACTGCCCAGTCCACAGATCCCCCACGGACCCGCCACCGCCGTGCCCGGCCCTAATCCAACATGCTAAGACCCCCCAACTCCCTCAAGGCACTGAATGGGCAGGAAGCCCGGAAGAGCCCTTCTGCTGGGGAATCCGTTCCAGCCGCCCCCCCAACCCTCAAACCACAGCCTAGTTTCTGGAGCTGCACCCACACAGGGGCTCAGGAGGCCCTCCCTAGAGAAGGCTAAGCCCCCCAGTCCTGGTCACTTCCTCCTCCCTTCCACAAACTCCTGCCTTCCAGAGCCAGGCTTCGGGGGCACAGGAAGCCGGGGTGATGGAACCCCCATGTACCCCCAAACACAGGCCTCCCCATGGGGTAGCCCGCCATGGCTTACTCACACCTGGCTGGGACCCCAAGAACACCAAACCTGGTCCTGCTCACCCCCTGGCCAGAAAACTCCTCCGGGGCTTCCAGAAGCTTCTCTGTGAGCGCAGGATCGACTTATTTCGGTTCCCCAAACAAGTCCCACCCTTTGTCTCCAGGCTCTGGCCGCCTCGAAGCACTGCTGACCTCCCCACCCCAAAATCCCCTGAGCCAGGCTCGGCGGCGCCCTCCCCCAGGAGGCTGCCCCGTTCCCTCCCAATCTGGATCTGGCGCCGGCCTCTGGCTCCCCAGTGCCTGCGTTGCCCACCGAGACACAGGGCACCTGGCCTGTCACAGCCCGGCTTCCTGACACCCCCCCAAAGGCTGACGACTGGCTACACGCTGCCCAGCTTCCCAAATCCGGCCATTGGCTGCCACAGAGGGGACACTTGAAACTCCACCGACTGAGACAAAGCCAGCCCGTAAGTACCGAACGGGCATCCGGGGGCTGGGCCCGACCCTGGGGACCCTGCTCCCTGACCTGCCAGAGCTCTGACAGGTCACCTGCCTCTCGGCCTCGGTTTCTCACCAGAACAACGGCGATAAAAATGTCCCCAAGCCCCCTGGCCCATTCTGGCAGTGAAATGACCTCATGGCTATAAAACCTCCTCGTAAATCCAGAAGCTTCCACACCTTGGGGGGCCAACCGTACTGTATTGTTTCAACCACAGGACAGCAGCAGGCTCCCCTCAAGGCCCGAGCTCCTCCAGCCTCCCCATGCTCACGTGTCCCCGTATCGGACGACATGCTGGGGCCACCATAAGCAAGGTGCCCTGGAGAGCTCATGCTGATGGGGAGAGGAGACACATGGAATAAGTGAGTTCCCTGAGGAAGAGAAACACACCGGTGAGCAAGGGAGCCGCCTGAGGCCGAGAGTCAAGAAGGCAGGAGAGCCTGGAAGTCGAGAGCGGAGCCTCAGGGACCGAACGTCAGAGGAGCTGTGCAACCATGGGCACATGCATTAACCTCTCTGGGCCACTTCCTCACTCAAAGAATAGGCTTGTATGGTGCCTAAGGCTCAGCAGCTTCCCACACAGGCTGGGACACAGGGAGTGCCACCACGTGGGGTCACCCCAGCTGGCTCCCAACACAAGGGTGGGCCGCCGGAAAAACCTTGATATCAACAGGCACTGGGGGATGCCCTTTAAGTCCCGGGGGTCTCGGCCTGACTTCCTGACAGCTCCCCCAAAGGTAGCCCTTCCCTCGCTACCAGCCCAGAAAGCAGGAGGTATAGAAGGGCTGGTCCCTGCCCCAGGCACTATCTGAGACTAAGGCTCTCCCTCCCTCAGGGGCCTGGGCAGGGTCTCCCGGGAGGCTGGGTATTTCTTAAGAGGACGCTTCCCCATTCGCCTGGGTCCTGCATTAAAGTAGCACCTCCAACTGACTTCCAAGGGCTCCTCCTCCCCCAGACAGCCCCCCAGCCCCCCCCAGCCAGCCAGATGGGGCTGAGGGAGAGAGACAGGTGTAGGAGACAGCAGGGAGAGGCAGAGCCTATGGGGAGGGGAGAGGCGGGGAGGGGAGGGCGGAGAGGAGTGTGGGAGCCGTGTCAGCCTAGCTATTGCAGAGGTGGGGAAACTGATGCTAGGAGGAGGAGGCACGAGGCCCCTCACCCACATCCCCGTCACTTAGTGAGACCAGGGGAGACGGCGCCTCCCATGTGGCTCGAGGCAGGAAAATGCTCATCAGCCCAAAGCTGCGGAGCACCGCCGTGGGGCTCAGTTTCCCCGCCTGTGCAGAGAGGGGCTGTGCCCCGAGCTCCCGGGCCCCTCCCTGCTCAGCCTGCCAGTAGTAACACCAGGAACCATGGACCCAAGTCCGCCGCACCAGAGGCACTTCCCAGGGACAGCAAAGGCCCCTGGAGGGGATGACAAGGGCCTGGATCCTGGAAGACAAAGCGGTCCCCCGCAGGGTGGTCTGGGTCCCGAAGGGTGGGTGGTGGCCCCGCGCACAGCCCCATGTTCCCCAAAAGCCAAGCCGGCGGTGCTGCGAGCCCCAGGTAGGCACGAGTTCCTCCCTGGGGACGAGCACTCCCACCCCCATCACCCCCAGCCGGGCGCCGGAAGAAGCGGGAAGAGGTAAGCCTTGGGGGCCCCGGACATATCCGTGAATCGGGTTCATGCAACAAAGATCTGTTTGTTTCTTTTCCCTTGGGACAGTCACGGGTAATTTCCTCCCGTGGCCACTGTGGACAGGGGCATAGCAGGGAGGACGGAGAGAGGAGGGTGTCCCCGGGGTCGCCAGGCACCAGCCTGGTAGGTGGGGGGCTGCAAAGTGACCGACTCCAGAGCAGACCACTCACGCCTCCTCTCTCCCGAGCTTGAGGACCCCTGAAGGAAGAGAGCCCTCAAATGAGTGACCGGAGCCAGGATGAGGTGTGAGGTAGGGAAGCGGTACGCAGAGGGGCTGCTTGGGCAGGAGCGGGGCAGGCAGGGTGCTGGCTGAGTGCATGGGAGGCCCTGGGAGGGGGGCTGGGACCAGAGGACCCCAGGAGCCAGAAGAAGGGGCTCAGACGTGACACCAGACAGGAGATCCAGTCAAGCATGTGTGTCAGAGGAACCCAGGAAGCCCGCCGGCCCCGGCCCCAGCGCCCCGGGGCAGGCATCCCACCCCGCGTGGACCGCCCTCCCCACATGCACGGGGCTGGTGCTCAGACGGCGCCCGAGAAATGGACCCATTGCCGGGGTCAGCCGGGGTCAGGAGGAAGGATGATCCAGTGTCACAGAAGAAATGTCACGAAAGAGGAACTGAGCCCACCTCTGACCCAAGGCTCACCCCCACCTCACCCCAACACCTAGAGGGGCTTCCAAGGGAAAACCGGGAAAGGAGGGCAACAGCCCAGGTCCGACGTGGCTGTCTGGGAGATCCGGGGCGGTGACAGGTCGAGCCAGATGCCCATGGCCTAGGTGGGCGCCCCGCCACCCTCCGTGGGGGCTGGGGGGTGGGTGGGAGGAGCCCTAGTGGGTAGGGGGAGACTCTGCAGGCTGAAGTGGAGGCAAAGCTGGAGGGCCACCAGGCAGGGGAGCGGGCTGGAGGGCTCTGGCCACCGCCGGGGAGGCTCAGGACCTGGGCGCACTGGTCTCAGACACCTGGGAAGAGCTTTCCAGGCGTACATGGCTCTCCCGGCCCCCCTGCCCGGCCCCCGGCTCAGCACGGATGGGTGCTAGCAGGCCCCGCCCCCAGCCCTGCCCACCCTCCCACCCAAAGCAGGACAAGATGCCACGTGTCACCCTGTTTAAGCCTCTCACCGTGCGCGACCCATTTTACAGATGCCAGAACTGGCTCCGATAACCCGGCTCAACTCCTGTGCCGCTGGAAGCAGGCAGAGTGGGGCCGGGGGCCCCCAGAAGACCCCCGCCTCTCTGGCTGCTCAGATGTGAGGGTCTCACTCGCTGAGCCGAACTAACTCCAAGCTCGTAGCTCCGCGGGTCTGTCGGAGCACACCGGAGGCCCGACCAGCCCGCCACCCCTGCTTCCCTCCCACTGCTGAGACTGGACCCCACGGGAGGCTAGAAGCAGTCGCTCCGATTCGGGCATCCCGTGGGACCCACTCTGCCTGCTCCCTCGGCGGCCGCAGCAGGGTCCCGGCTGGAGGAAGCTGCACCCCCGGCCTGGGCACCGGAAGCTGGAAAGTTGCACGGGCTCAGTGTGAATGTGCCCCGCGCCCTCCTTCTCCGGGACAGGAGAAAGGTGAGGGACACGGACGGACGGATGGGTCACCGGCCACCTCTCAACGACCACCGGGAGGTTAGGACGGCCCAGTCAGGGAAAACGCAGGGGGTCAGATCAACCACGGCCCTGCCGAAGCCAGACTCCAGAACGTGTCCCAGGGGGCCCGGCCCCGCGTGCAGACAAGGGTCAAGCCAGGCCCGTGGTGGGGGACCCACCTAGGGGATCCTGATTCCTCCCTCCCCACGGTGAGGATCGCCCCCTAGTCACCCTTCAAAGCCACCCCGAGCCCCACCCCTGGCTCAGCTCTTCCCCGCCCAGCCTCCCCGAAGAGGAGGCACGGTGGCCTGATGCCACTCGGGGCCTCGGACATGGCCGCTGTCCGTGACAGGTAGTTAAGTGCCCCTGGGCCCCCCTGGGGGATGACTCGCTGTGTGACCCAGGATGAGAAAGTGCCCTGCTGGGCGTCTGTCTTCCCTTCTGCCAAGGGGGGAGGGGGGGCCTACCCACCGCACAGGGTGGGGGTGAGAGGAACAGGAAATGGGCTACGCCATCAGTTATAAACTGCAAAGAGGGGTGCACGTCCCCACAACATCAAGAATGACCTTTATCTCCCCTTGAAAAAGCACCTTTGGCCTGTTTAGAGGCCCTCCTCCTGCCCCACCCCCACTCACTGCCTAGTCCCTCCCTGCACCGACCCCCATTCTCACAGGGCTCACAGGAGGTCTCCCCCTCTTGAGACGCACACTCCCGGCAAAGGGGCCCTTCGAGACCACCCCTTCCCCAGCCCCCAGAACCCACTGCCGGAAACGGCCACTGCTTTGCACTCAGACTGTACAAGAGACTCTTCACCCCGCAAAGTTCACACCTTCCCTTCTGAGGGCCCCGAATCCGGAACAATCCGAGAGCCTCCCTTCCTCTGCACCCACACCTCACATCAGAAGCCACAGGAAAACCCCAGAAGGCCCCCATCTGGAGGGAGGGAGACCTTGCCCGACTCCAGGGCCCCACAGACGCCTCACTTCCGGCGGAGCTGGTCGCTCTGCACTTCCCCTTGGGTCTGCTCACTTCTCGTTTCAGTATCTCCGATCCCAGGCAAAGAGACGCCATGAACTCCCAGACCCAGGGTCCTAGTTACAGGTTTCTTTTTCTCAAATACGTTAAAACAAATAGCCAGCAAGTTTTAAACACGCGCATCCCCATATGGGCTAAAACGCCCCCCCCAGAGCCCCTGTCGGAGAAAGGCTGGCCTAGTCCGTCTCACATGGGCCGCCCTCGGGCTGTCCACACGCACAGCTGTGGCCCACAGCCCACGGCCGCGCAGCCATCCAAAGCAGAGCCAGCCGGGACTCCGGCCACCGGGACTCCGGCCGCCCGGCCAGGCCTCGGGGGCCAGGGGCCCTGCTGCACCGAGGCCCAGCCCAGCCCTCTGCTTTCCCCACCCCTGCTGCTCCCCTCCCCCAAGGGCTGGCCAGAGAGGAAGAGCCCGGAACCATCCGTCCTGAACCCCAGGCCGTGACACAGGAACGAGGCACCTACTTCGCCCTGTATGCCTGGGTCTGGATGAGCCCACAGAATGTTCCAAAAGGACCTACTCCCACTAGTCCACGTTGGTCCCTGAGGGCCTCGGGTTAGGAGGGGCTGGAGGGAGAGGAAGATGATTCCATTTTCCCGAGGCATCTTGGTTCTGTCTCTTGGGCAGGTGTCACTTTCAGAGTTTGTTTTTTGGTTTATTTTTCCTTTTAATGAACGAACTCCGACTGCCCTTCCCTCGCTAACTGTTACCGCCATTGAGAAAAGTGCACTTGTAAATGTAAAATTATAAGCATGAAAGGAAAAGCGGACATCTGAGAGTCCAGGGCTGGCAGAATTCCAGGTGGATTAGCCCAGTGTGTACCCGCCCCCCCCCACCGATCCGACAGCACCCCTCGTCAGGCTGGGCAAAGTCCAGGGCCAGCGGTCCAGGTCCTCTGTCCAGGAGCCACCCCGCCTCCCCCAGCTCGAACCCTGTCCAGCTCCGGCTGGCGAGGCTGACCCAGGCCGCCAGGACACAGGGCGCCCCATCCCCACGGCCCTTTACCTGGCTCTCGTCCAGGCCCCCTCGGTGGCCCGGCCTGGGTCTGAGCCCGCGTGGAGGTGGCCCGGCCCACGCCTGCCCCTCCTCGGTCCGCGTCCGGGCGCACGCATGGGAAGCCTCCTTCACCGGCTACCTACCGAGCTCGAGTCACATCTGGGACCCACAACTTCCTGCTCCCCGGCGGCCACCGCACAAAAGCCAAGCCTGAGCCCTGAGCTCGGCGCCTCCGGGGCTGGGTGAGGGGGGGGCTCTCCCAGCTGCAGCGGGGCCCTCAGCCCAAGTGGGGAGAGGCATCAGGCCAGGCTCCTGGATCCAATGACTTCATGGAAATTAGAAGCTTGAAGCTGGAACGATTTTCAAAAAGTGAAAATAAAACAGGCACCAAAACCTCCGTTAGAAGCCCTGAGAAGACGGTTGGAGGCCAGGAAGAAATGCATCCTTGATGAGCAGCCCGGCACTGAGCCTCATCCTGGCTCCCCTGCTGACAGGCAGGCCCTGAGCCTCAGTTTCCCCACCACATAGTGAGGGGCTTCATCTATCTCTGAGAGGTCAAAGGTCTCCAGCCTCCTGCCTTCCCCAGGCCTCCATCTCAGCTCCATCCTCAAAGGAGGCCGTGGCCAGGTTCTTCCCCCCTGACCTTCTGCACCCCAGCCTCGGCCACTGGGCCCCTGGCCCCCCAGCCCTCACACACACTTCAAGGTCCTGGCAGGCAGGGCCCGAGTACCCAGGCTAATGAGCCTTAGGACCGACATCCGGACACTGGCTCTGTGCTAGCCTCGTGCACGGCCTCACGCAACTGCCCATCAGCCCCACGAGGAAGGTCGCCTTCTGCAGAACAGGAACTGAGGCTCAGAGAGGCCACTCCCTTGACCCAGCACACACAGCTCCGAAAAGGCGGGGCCAGGATTCCCACTCGAGTCTGCCTGATTCTACAGCCTGTGCTCTGGACCACTTTCTCCCCATGACCATCGTGGGACCAAAGAAAGGCTTCCCTGAGGTCGGGCTACTCCAAACCCCACTGTACTCCACCCTCCTCCCCGTGGCCAGGGCCCCTCTCTGGGGCTGGGGACATAGACAGGACTTGGACACAGCCCCCTGCTGGCCAAGCTCCCAGGCTGAGATGTGCCCACCAAGGCCTACACGAAGGTCTGGGAGAAACACCCACGGAGACGAGACACGTGGACTGGAACTCCGGGCAGAGAGATCTCACGCCACCCCCACCGGGAGCCGCAGCATGGGAAAGTGGAAAGGCCCCGGCCAGAAGGAATAAAGCGCAGCAGAAACAAGGCAGACAGGCTGTCAGGCGACCAAAGGACAAATAAGGTCGAGCCCTGAGCCAGCAGATGTCAAGCCCTTCCCCTCGGGAAGAAACCCCATGGCGCCCAGTGCCTTTGGGACTCCAGGCAGGCTTCCTGGAGGTGGTGCGAGCAGGGAAACACCATCTGTACCTCAGTCACTTCATCTTTTCCTTCCCCTAAAGTCAGGGGGCTCATCACACCCCAGAGGAGCCCTGAGAGGCTAGGGATTTGCCAGCCCAGCCCCTCGTCCCATGGATGAGGAAGGAAAAGGCTTATGAAAGCTAGAGTCAGAGCCCCAAGGAGCAACTTTGGCCAAGCTGTGTGATCTTAGCACCCCTGGAGCCCATCTGTAAAGTCACCCACTTCCTTGGAAGGTGGGGAGGCTGAGGTGAGAAACGTGTGTGAGGCACAGAGTAAGTGCTCAGTTAAAGTCAGAAGACAAGGGAGGACAGACTCAGTGGGTTCTCTCAGTTCCAAACCCCAGATCCTGACTCTCCTATGTGCTGGACCCGGGGTCCAAGGCCTTCCGTGGCTTTGCTGTGCCTCCCGAGTCAAGTCCTGACCCCCACAACTCACGCTTCCATCCTCCCTGACTAGGAGTCAGAGGCCCTCATTCCATTCTAGAACTTATAACCAGTTGCATGAACTCAACCAGTTCCTTCCCCTCTGGAAACCCAGTTTCCTGACTATTAAGTGAAGGACTGAGCCCGAGTGCATCCATATGTTCCCAATCTGGGAAAGGAAAGGAACCCAGGATATCCTTGAGTCCACATTCCATGCCTCACTCTTTCTTTCTTTCTCTTTTTTTTTTTTAAAGATTTTTTATTTATTTATTAGAGAGAGAGACTGAGAATGAGAGGGGAGAAGGTCAGAGGGAGAAGCAGACTTCCCGCAGAGCTGGGAGTCCGATAGGGGACTCGATCCCGGGACTCCGGGATCATGACCTGAGCCGAAGGCAGTTGCTCAACCAACTGAGCCACCCAGGCGCCCCATGCCTCACTCTTTCATGCCTTGATTCAGACCCTTCTGCCACCAGCAATGGTCAAAACGCTGCCCATCCTCCCAAGACAAGTATAAATGCCACCTCTTCCAGGAAGCCTTCCCTAGGGTCCCATCGTTACCACCTCTGGGCCGCAGAGCACCATAGGCCTCTCCACGGAGGGTTTACAGTGCGATGCCCTTCTGCAGCAACCGTCTCCACTCTGGTAATGACCCCCTGTCCCTGTGGGGAACCAGCCCTCCAGGGGTGGGCTTGTGACCCCTGTCCACTGAGGAACGGGCATGGGATGGACGCAAAGCGGTCCAAGGAGATCCAACTCTGCTATTTTGTTGGAATTACATAGGAAAAAGGCGCTCTCATTTCAACAGCCTGGTAAGATGTGAGCTGGAAGCGACGGGCGCCATTTTGCCCCTGTGGTAGTCAGCCTCCAAGTGACCTCCAACAACCCTCTCGGTGTTCATGCCCCTCCCTACCTTCGCGACCCACAACACATGGCAGAAGTCACAATGTGTGACTTCGGAGGTCATGAAAGATGGCGTGGCTTCCCCCTCGGAGCATGGGCGCTGGGGGAAGCCGGCCGCCATGTTGTGAGGACGCTCAGGCGGTCCCTGACAGGGACCCGAGGGCCCTCCCTCAGCCAGCACCACTCGGCCAGGCCCGGGACCCAGCAGCCGCTGTCACAAGCAGCTGGACTCCCTCCCGCCACCTTGGCCGTGGCCTGCTCAGGCATGACCCAGGGTCATCTCTTCTCTTCGGGAGACCCCCCGCCCCCGTACTCAAGGGGCCCTCGGTGACATTTCGGCCTGAGGGATCCGCACTCCCATTCTCCCCACAAGAGCACAGAGCAGAGACGCAGCACCCGGCCCGTGCCCCCTGCAGCGTGCGTGCCCCGCCGCTCGCCCACCCGCCACAGAGGACAGACAGGGCCGGCTGGGCCCAGGCATCCGGTCCGCCGGCCCCAGCTCTTCCAGGCTCGTGGCCAGGAGGGGGGCCTTGTGGGGGGGGCACAGCCTGGTGGCCCCGTCACTCACCTTCCTCCCAGGCTGATTTTTCGCACTGGGCTGGGGGGTGGGGGGGGTGCATTCCAAAGCATCAGCTCACCTCGGGCCCCTCCGCTTTCGTCCCTTCCCGGCTGTGGGCTCGGCGATGGGCCGGGATCCCTTGCTTTCCCAGACTGGGAACATCGGGACACGCTCTGGCTCCCTCCTTCCCTCCACAGGCAGAAAACCGGGATTCCAGAGGCGTAGGGGCTGGCTGAGGTCACACGACTGGTCACAAGTGACAGGACGGAACAAGGGCCTCCTAACGCCTCATCGGTGGTGGTCCTAAGGGGCAGCTTGGGGCGAGCCTCAAAGCCACTCCAAATAAACACACGGGCTAAGGAAACAGCATCTTAGCCATTAAACTCGGCTCCTCTCAACCGCGGCCCCTCCCCTGCACAAAGCGGCCGCCTGCCTCGGGTCCAGCGGCAGAACAAGGAGAGAGGACCAAGCCCCACGTCGTGGGGGTGGCACGGCCCACCAGAGGGCAGGGGGCTGGTTCCCGAGACCCTGACGGCCCCGGCCTCTGCCGGGCCTGGGAGACGGGGCTTTGGAGGAGGAAGGGGGCAGCCAGGGTCACGGGGTGTTGAGTAACAGCACAGAATCCTGAAAGAACAGATGTGAAAGCTCTCGCCCTGCCAACCAAAAGTCCTCATTTCCTTTGAAAAACTTGGCAGCCGGGCCGCACCAGCAGCCGCCTGTCCTTCCCCGCCCACGGCCGGCTGCGGTGCGAACCACCGAGGGCAGGGAGGAAGGCCGCGCGCTGCCCCACAGATCTGAGGAAGGGGCTCCCCGCCGTGAGGCTGCACCGTGAAAATGGCAGTGGGGAGTGACAGCTCTCTTCCATTTAACCATGTCGCAGATGGTCGCCTGGGTGGCTCAGTCGGTTAGGCGTCTGCCTTCGGCTCAGGTCATGATCCTGGGGTCCTGGGATCGAGCCCCATGTTGGGGTCCGCACTCAGCAGGGAGTCTGCCTCTCCCTCTGCTCCCCCCACCCCCTGCCACTTGCTCACATAAATAAATAAATCTTTAAAAAGAAATAAGAATCTCGAAGGACCTACTCAAACCTTAGGAGTTGCCACTAAGTTGGTAGAATCCAACAGTTTTATTTTCATACCCTATTTTCTTATTTATGACTATTTTCCAATTTTCTCTATGAAAGATTAACTACCTGCGTTGTTAAGAGATACCAGGTAAAACTACCACGAAGAAACAAATCAAGAATCAGAAAGAACCATGTCCCGAGACGAAGTTCTCCCCTTGTTACCAGGTGAAAACGGAAGGGTTTATAATTAAAAATGCCTCGATGTTGAAGCCACCAAACATCAGGGGCCGCAGGCATCGCACGAGAGGTACGTGCAGATAGTGCCAGCCTCTCAGGAGAAGCCTGTCTCGTCTCCAGCGCGCTCTCCTGCTATCGAAACCGAATGAGATCGAGCCTCCGGACACATTCCCGATTCATCGGCGGTTCACGGGGAAAGGAATGTGTTACACGTGACAGGAAAGGGGTAGACTGTAGGAAAGGGGATCTGGCTTCAAAAACCCCCCAAGTGGGGCTTCTGGGTGGTTCCATCGATTAGGCGTCTGCCTTCAGCTCAGGTCATGATCCCGGGGTTCTGGGATTGAACCCTGCAACGTCGGGGGGGGGGGGGGGGCTCCCTGCTCAGCGGGGAGCCTGCTTCTCCCTCTCCCTCTGCCATTCCCCCACTTGAGCTCTTTCTCTTTCAAATAAATAAAATCTTAAAACAAACAAAAACAGGGCAATAGGGAGAATAGGGAGAGAGTGGATGACTATCAATCCTGCCAGGCAATCTCATTATATAGACCTTATATGGACCCATATTTTTATTTTTTTTAAAGATTTTTTATTTATTTATTAGAGACAGAGACTGAGAATGAGAGGGGAGAAGGTCAGAGGGAGAAGCAGATTTCCCGCAGAGCCGGGAGTCCGATATGGGACTCGATCCTGGGACTCCAGGATCATGACCTGAGCCAAAGGCAGTCGCTTAACCAACTGAGCCACCCAGGCGCCCTGGACCCATATTTTTAAAAAAAGAAACTAAAATAGACACATATTTGATGTGTATGGAACACTTAGAAATTTGAACCCTGAATCGAGAACATTGCCTAGGCTTCAGGTGTGCTAATAACCCTGGGGGGCGGGGGGCTAGTCCTTACCTTGCAGTAAAATACGCTACAATTTGCCCAGACCAAGCCATAGGTCTGGAGGGGAAAGCATGGGGGAGGAGGGAGGGCCCCCCGGGGTGGCCCCTAAGGGACAGGTATGCCGCCATGGTCACGATCGGCTCTTTGCCTGTACGTGTGCGTAATTCTTCCCTAGTGAAGCTGAGACCCAGTTCCTGGAAGAACTCTGGCCCCTGGTCTTGTTCAAGTCCCAGCAGCGAAGGGATCCTGGCAGGCCCGCCCCTTCCCACCGATGGGGAGTGTGCTGCCCTGGGAGGGAAGGCCACTCACCCGGGGTCTCAGAGCTAGAACCTAACGGCAAAACCCACAAAAACCGACTGGATCCTGCTCCCGACCCAGCCCCCAGGCCACACGGGATGGGCTCCCAACCTGAACCTCAGGCCTCCCCCTGCTTCCTGCACGGGGTGGGGGGGTGGGGTGCCACAGGGTCCCAGGCTCCACCGTCACCTCCTTGGCCTCCACCCGCCGCCCCCACAGGAGCTTAAAGGCTTCCAGAACCAGCCAGGACGCAACAATTAACCCCTCTCCCGGCAAAGCCCTCGTGGGAGCCCCTCCCTGTCTCATCCGCTGACCGCAAAACAGCTTCCCCGGGAGCGCGGAGCTGGGCGCCCGCCCCGCCCCCGGACGTTGCCTGCCGCAAACCTGCGTCTGCAGGGGTGGGGTGGGAGGTGCACCGCTCCTAATTTACGCTACACAAAGAATGCCCAGCGCGTGCAAACCCTTCCCTGCCGGCTCCTCAGAGGAATGCTCCAACCACAACAATATTGGGAACAACCTACGTGTCCAGCTACAGGGGACTGAGAAATCCACCAGGGCTGCTCAAGCCATGGACGTCGGGCCAGCCTGACGTGGCTGAGATCCCCGATGACTGCACTCACAGAGCGTGGGGGGCACGCGGAGCTGGCAGAACTGTCCTTAGAGGACGAGAGAGACAATTGCGCGCGTTTTGTTTTCTTGTCCTTAAAAAAAAAAAAAAAAAAACGCCCTTTGGAAAGATATACACCCGTATATTAATGGGTTTGTTTGAAGAGTACAGATTCTGGTTTTTGTCCTTACTTTATTGCTGGAGTTTTCTGATTTTGCAATAATAAATGTGAATTATTTCTGTAATTAACATAAAAAATTAAAGCCACTTAAAAGGAAGCTATGAGCTGACTTTGTCGCTCTCCTGGGAAGGTAATGAGAGCCTTGGCCGAGGAGGCCGAAGCGGCGTGGCTGTGGGGGCCCCTGAAGTTCACATCGCTCCTCTGAGCCTCAGTTTCCCCATCTGTTGGGGAGAGCCACCAAGTGCACTCCTCCTGCCATCCCTGTGGAGCCTGTTCCCTCTTCTGTGAGACGCGGACCGTAAGGCACGCCCACAAAGCCATGGAAACAGTGCCTGCCCAGTCTTGCCCTCCTTCACCCTCCCAAGGCCCATATCCGGCCCTTCCTCCTTCCTTTGCTTCTCGGGCACCTCCTGACCCCGCACCCAGGCTGGTGGGACCTTAGGGGCATCGGAGGCCAGAAACTGGGATGAACAGTTGTCACAGCCACACACGCAGACGTCTACACAGCTCGAGGCTGACATGCTGGGTCCTTGAGTCCTTGGGATCGCCCTCCAGGAAGGCAGTATAATCCCATTCGACAGAGGAAGACCCAGAGGTTCAGAAGGGATAACTGACTCCTACCTGCACACCCCAAAACTAGATGAAGACTGCAGCCTGGGGACCCTTCAGTGAGATCCTCCAACACTCTAGTCACGGGGCAGAGGTGGGGGGAGGCCGGAGGTCAGCCACTCTGCTTCCCTTTGGGAGAGCCAGGTGCCCTGCTTAGCGCTGGGGGTGAGATCGAGGTGCCCCTCGACCCCTAAAAACTTCAGTGCGTGTTTCCTAAGAACATGGACCCCTATAAATAGTTATCAGATCATTTAACATTGATATAATGCTTTTATCTACAGTTCATGTTCAATTTCATCAACTGTCCCAATAAAGTCCCTTATATGATGAGTGTGTTTTTTTTTTCCCAGCCTGGGTTCACATATTGAGTTTGGTGGTCCTGTCCCCTTGGTCAGCTTTAATCTGGAACCCTGCCTTGGCCTTCGAGAGAAGTATCCTAACTGTCTCCACTTCACAGATGAGAAACAAGCTCAGAGAGGTTGGCGCACTTGCCCTAAGACACACAGCTAGGAAAAGAGGAGCTGAGACTCAAGCCCACGAGGTCCCCTCCAGAGGCTGTGTTCTCGTCTGCCAGGCAAAGAGCCTGCAAATAATAGCCTTTGTTGTTAATAGCTGGAAACTGGCTCCCTCTCCCAGCCACCTCACTCAGCGGGTGGTCATTAAATGAAGGAGTGGCCTCTTGCTGCCAGCTGGGCACACCTGGCAATGGCGCTGGCCCAGTGCCCACCACCCCAACCTGTGGGTCTCGATTTAGCTCCCCCCCCGCACCCCCCCCCCCCGTAATAAGCTGGGAGACAAAGAGGGCCGGAGGACTGAGGGTGAGAGGGAGCCAAGGCTCCTGCCTTCCTTCTTCCCCATCTTAAAGTGACGATTCAGGCTCCAATGTCCATGTGCAAAAGGCAGAGGAAGGCAAAGGCCCCAGAAGCAAAGCCTGAGATCTAAAGGGCGCCCCGGCCAGATCCCTGACCCACAGTCCACCAGCACGGAGTGTAACCCCTGAGGACAGCTGTCCGAGGGGGGCGGAGCATTTCCCAAGACACGTGATGGGATTGCATGGGAAGGAAGGGTTTACAGGAAGAAGGAACAGCAAGCACAAGGGTTGGGAGCTACGAGTGAAGTTATCCACGCAGGGAGCAGAAAAGACACAGGACTCGAGGGGTTGCGCAGCCTGAGCTACTCAGGAGGAGGAGGGGTCCGTGGACTGGTCCCACGCACTCGGCTTCTTCAGTGAGGACCCTCCCGGATGTGGAGTCATCACCTGCTCTCCAGGCCGGGAGCCCCTCTCCCCAGTTCTAACCCAGGCCAAGCCTCAGCTTTGGAAGCCACTCTCTTTGGTCCCCAAATGGGTGTGGCTCAGGGCTGGAGGCTGCCGTCACCCCGGGCCCCAGCCCCCTGCCAGCCAGCCCCCATCGGATGGCTCTCCGGCAGCTGGTCCGTGAGCCATGGCCCCCCTCGGACTCACAGCAGGAGAGGCGACACCGCCAACAGGAAGGTCCGCTATCGACCAACTAGGATGTTGATTTCTGCTTGAGTTCCAGGCCGTTCTCTTGGTTTCAAGGCTAATCTGTGTTGAAATATTTCAAAATCCTGGGACCTTCCCCTTGGACACCTTATGAAATTCGGAAGTTTACATCTGTCCCCAGACCAGACCCCCAAACCCCGGTCTGAGCCACAGGGGCAGTAGAAGTGCTCTTGAAAAGTTTTCCGGAGCCAAGGAGCAAGGAATAAGGTTTTGCTTTTCTCCCTTTCAGACAACTTTGAAACTAGAGCAAGTCTGAATAAAGAAGAAAATGGTCGATCACCAGGCTCCCCCCAAAGATGTCCCAGTGAAGACCTCTCCCTGCCGTCCTTCTCCAGCGTCCCGTCCGCGGACCCGCCTGCCTGCTGCGTGAGGCTCTCCCCACGGAGGTGTTTGGGTTAGAGGTGCACTTTGTCTCCGCAGCGGGCTGTGGGCTCAGGAGGGCAGGGAGCCACGCCTAACTCCTCTGTTTGCCTCCTACTCAGGCAGACCACGGGAGGCTCCCCTTGCTGGAGTCGGCCACGGAGAAAACCGAAGCCACTCCCCCCCAAGCCGTACCTGTGTGCCCAGGTACAGAGGAAAAGGATCCAAGCGGTGGAGGTCATCAGCAAAGCCCCAGAGGACCCTCGGGGGAAAGGGAGGAGCAGGAGGAAGGGAGAGGAGAGCGGGCGGTGTGTTGTGCCCTTGGTGGGAAGGGGGAGGAGGGACTTAAGGGGTCCACTTGAGAGTCCTTCTGCCTGTTGGGGTGGGGTCAGGCTCCCGACGTGTGCTCAGACTTCACCAGAACCGTGCCAGAATAGGACGGGGAGCCCAAGAGGCCAGGCCCCAGTCCCAACTCCAGGCCTAACTTGTTAGGAGACCTTTGAGGATCTCAGCTTTCCCACCTGTAGATGGGGCTGGTCATTCGAGCCCTGACTCACAGGATCAAATGGTATAAGGATGGTGCTGGGGCTCTGTAAGCCATCTGGCCTCAGAAATCCGAGGGCTCCCGTCTCTCCCGGCCCCCTCCCCACCCCCACCCCCACCATAGGCCCAAGAGCAACCACTCTCCAAAGCCTAAGAGCATCCAGAGCTGAAGGAAGAGGACCCCACGTGTGAAGATCCTGAACGCGGAGCCCTGGGGGAGGCAGCTGCCCCCCTTTGCTCCACCTGGGGTCTACCCCCACAGCGCCAAGTCCACACCGACAAGCTCCTGGCCACTATGAGGGCCGCTGCCCAGGCGCCAAAGCAGTGATGGAATAAAAACCCCAGACGCCCCCCCCAGCCAGGCGCCCTGAGACCGGCGCAAGCCTGTTGGTCGTCCATTCACAGCCCCTCGGAGCCCCACTCTGGGCCGGGTCTGAGGGCGCTTCGGCTCGCCCGAGGCCACTCCGCATTGGCTGCTCTGGGCACAACCCCGGGACCCAGGCCAACTGGGCTCTCCTCCGAAAGGCTCCAATCCTAGTAACGGGGCGTAGACTCTCCTTTCCAGCTTTGACTCGGGGGCTCAGAAAGAACAGGAGTTCTTGGCCTCTGAGGGAGGGGACCCAAGATAGAACCCTTCAGGCCCCACTGAGGAAGGTTCCAGCATCTCTCCCCCAATCAGGGTCAGCTCACCTTTACCCATTTCCTTCAGGTGTAAGGGTTAGGTTTTGGGTCCCCACCCCTGCCCCTGTGGGCATCTAAGTGAGGGGCCAGCGTCTTGGTCTCACTCTCAACCCCCCTCCCTTAACTGGTAAGGGGTCCTGCTCAACCCTCGCTGTGGTTGGACTGCCTCCAATCCCAACCCCTGGCCTGGCCCTCACTGAGCCTTCTCCCCTTGACGTATTACTGTTACTTTCAATGCAGTCTACGGGCAATCGGGCCGGGCCTTGTCCGAGCCTGGGAAACCTAACCAACCAGCTCCTTGGGAGCATCACAGGCCAGCGAGCCTGCCAGCTTGGTCCGAAGGTGACTGGCCCGGGGCGCAGCCGGGGGAAGGCACAGAGCCGTGTCCCTCCCGCAGGTCTCAGTCTTGCCATCCGGAAAGTGGGGCTGGGCCCCAGGTCCTGTCTGCCCGGCTCTCCCGCGGCCCCAGGAGGGGGGCAGAGGACCCAGGGAGGGAGCATCCGAGCAGACCCCTCCCCAAACCTCGCAGAAGGAGAGCGCGGGGAGCCGTGGGGTGGCTCCGCGGGCCGGGGGCCGCTCGGCCCGGCATCCCGCCTCGGCGCCGTTCCCCGGAGGCCCGGCCCTGCCCGGCCGACGCCGCCCCGGCCCCACACCCACCGGGTCTCCGCCTGGGCGGGGCCCGGCCGGCGCGCGGCAAGGACAGACACCCCGCGCGACACCCCGCGCGACGCGGGGGACCCGGGGACGCGAACGGCGGCGCGCGCTGCCACTCGGGGTCGCCGCGCCTCTCCGCTCCGGGGCCCGGGCCGCCGCCGCCGCCGCCGCCGTCGCGCTCACCTGCCGCCGCCTCTCCCGCCGGCGCTCCGGTCGCCACCGCCTCCGCTGCCCGAGTGGCCGCGCCGGCCGCGGGCGGGATCCGGCTGTGCGGGCGGGGGCGGCGGAGCGGCCGCAGGCGCCCCCCGCTGGCCGCCCGAGCCCGGAGCCCCGCCGCGGTGGGGGCCCGACTCCCCGGCCGCCGCCCCGCTCCGTTTTCACCAGCCGGGCCGAGAACGACCACCGCCCGCTCCCCGGGCCCCCTGAGAACCGGGAGCGAGAAACCCAACCTTTCCCCAAAATACCAAAATACTTGTTCTCAAAGTCACGCACGTGTGTGGACGCAACCAGGTGCTGCTCCGCCCTCAGAGGGAAACACTTTCTAGCAAACTCTTTCAGCTGTTTCTGCTCCAGTTCACCGCCATCCCCCTTCCACGAACGCCCCTTTCTAGAAGGAACTGTACACTACCGGCTGATGCGCTCCTGCTAAGATGAGGTGGAAACGTTCTATCTCTCCTGGGCCTAAAACTCCCGGGGTGTCCAGAGATGGGAGCCGCCCCCGAGTACCCTCACCAGGAAGACAAAGCCGGCCTAAGAAAGCACGGATTCTCAGAAAGTAGGTGTCTAACCCCGTCGTGACCCCACTCACTGCTGCCTACAGCCCTGGGTGGGGCCCAGTGTTGGCAGCAAAAACATCTGCCGCGTTTCCGAGGCACCCAGGCTGGGTGAGCAAGAAAGCACACTCCTGAGTCACAGCTGGGAGGGACAAAGAAGGCGACTGGAGGGGTAATCAAGGCCAGCAGAGCGTTTAACTGAGACCTTCGTGAGTCCACGTGTCCCACCTGCACTGACGCCCATCATGGAATAATGGCGTTGCTCAGAGGGGTCACGTGGGCAGCTGTTGGGGCCCATTTCTCGGGCCCCAACCTCCAAGGCCCTAGCGCGAGTTCCGCAGGAAAGATTCCTGAGGACCGTGCAGTTTAACAAGCACGCAGGTGATCCGAAGACAAGCAGGTTGGAGGAACTCTGATCTACTTGGAGCCCTGTGATGGAATGCCGGAGCAGGATGCGTTTAGTTTACCCTCCAGGGAAGAGACATCCAGAGTCTGGGTCTTTCGCCTTGACCCCGCAGTAGGCCTAGAACCCAGCCCGGTGGAACACCTACTTTGCACCTATGCTGGGGCATCAGATGGCAGAATCCTGGATGGAAGGTGAAAATGTGATTTCCGTCCCAGGTTTCCGGCGGGAGGGAGGTCCCAGCTGAGACTCCTAACCCTTTTGTGCAGCAAGCCCGCCCTGATTCCCCAAATCCATTTCCCACCGCCTCTGGGGCCGCCCTGGGGGCCGGAGCTGGGCCACTACCCTGGTGAGGTCACTGCTTTGCATCCCGAAGGCTCACGGGAAGATAGGAGTGCCTGGGACTTCCCTGCGCAGGAAATGGGAACCCCAGCCCTGGGCAAGATAAGTGGGCACACCTATTCCTCATCAGCCCGATTCTGCACCTCGCCCCGCCCACCGTGCGGCTCCGCCCCTCAGCAGAACCCCGGAAGTGAGTCTGCCCCAGGCCTCAAGACCAGTGAGCGTCTCAGCCCCAGGCGGGGGTGTCCTGGCCGCCAAGATCAAGGCTGAAGAGAGTGAGCGGTGAGCCCTGGCATGGGATGGACCTGCTGGGGCTCACGCTCAGGCCTCCCCCTTCTGCCTCCGCACAGCGCTGGGGGCCCTCAGCCCCGTTGCGGTGTATTGGGGGGTAGTGCGCGATGCTGTGACTTCCTACACTGTGGTGTGTGTGTCATCTTTTTGTAATTCTGCAACCCCCTCTCCTGACAGCAGACAGGAAAACGGAGCTGGGGAAAGTGAGTTCAACGCAATGCTTGCATCAGTGCGAACCATTAGCTTACCACTAATTGCCAAGACAGCCCCACATCTGTGCTGTGGCCAGCTAGCTCACAATGGCCCCCCTTGCACGCAGCTCTCAGCGGGTGACTCGCAGACTGGAGCCGAAGTCAGAATCGCCCAGAGGCCTCGTGGAAACACACCCTGCTGGGCCCCACTTGGAGTCTGACTCAGCAGGTCTGGAGTGGCTACTGAGAATTTTAACTTCCATCACGCTCCCCAGGGGTGCCAGTGCGGCTGGTCCTCCAGCCAGCCTGGGCTTGCAAGGCTCTAAGGCACTGATTTCCAAGTATGGTTAGAGCCCCACTCCCAGAGATTCTGATCCTGGGAAGGGGGTCTGCAAATACGCATTGTTTAAAAAAAAAAAAGCCAGGTGTGTTTATTTAGTGACAAGGATGGCGCTTCAAATCAGAAAGGAAACGGAATGGTTTCTTTAGGTTAAAATTCTAAGTGTTGGATGAATTGGCTACCCATGTGAGGAAAAACAATCCAGCGCCCCCTCACCCACACTAGAACGACAATAAGGGGAAAAATAGCGTTTAGATTAAAGATCTTTGCGTTTGAAGATGAAACTTGGAAAAAAACACTTTTGAGTGACTTTGGAGCGGAGACGTCTGCCTAGGAAACCAAATCCACAGTGCAGGGCTGTAGTTAAAGGTTGAATGTCTCTATCCATTGGTGAGGGAGGGGTCTCCAAGTGTCCACATCTAGTGTGTTTGTGATTTTAATTTTCCACTGTGTTGGAAAACTCCAGAGCACGTTTGCTTGAAGGGTCCCTCATTAACCGCCCCGGGGGTGGGGGTGGCCACCATGGGCAGCCGGGCTCCAGCCGCTGGAGAACCATCAGCATTTGTTGGCCGAATGACTTTCCGTGGCAGGCCACGGTTCAGGGGCCTCGTTGCGCTTGTGCAGAGAGAAGAGTTAAAAACCTAAAATAAATCACTAGAACAGAAGCGGTGACTCACTCATTTCGGCAAACCCAGCCCTTCTCTTTCGCAGGTAAGGGCTACAGGTGCCGGCTAACGGTTTCTAGAAGGGGATTATGAACCTCACAGTAGACAATGAAACAATCCGAAGATGAGAATTGGGGATCCTCTTCTTCATTCCACTCCCTGAGATAGCTGAGTCTCAAGACTGGAGATGTACTCTTTCTATACCCTTCTCCCTGGCGATCCAATTTTACATTAGAAAACCAGCCAGTGGGCGCCTGAGTGGCTCAGTCGGTTAAGCGTCTGCCTTCGGCTCAGGTCATGATGCCAGGGTCCTGGGATCGAGCCCCGCTTTGGGCTCTCTGCTCAGTGGGGGAGCCTGCTTCTCCCTCTCCCTCTGCAGTTTCCCCTGCTTGTGCTCTCTCACTCTCTGTCAAATAAATAAATAAAATCTAAGAAAAGAAGGAAGGAAAAAAGAAAACTAGCCAGATCTGGGTGCCTGGGTGGTTCAGTCGGTTGAGCATCTGGCTCCTCATTTTGGCTCAGGTCATGATCCCGGGCAGTAAGGTAAAGCCCCACAGTGGGCTCTGTGCTCAGCTTGGAATCTGCTTGAGATTCTGTCTCTCTCTCCTTCTGCCCCTCCTCCCTCTCAAGCTCTCTTTCTCAAATAATCTTTAAAAAAAAAAAGCTAGCCAGATCAAATCATGCTGTCCGCCTTGAACTTACACTCTGCCGTATGTCAATTGTATCTCAATAAAACTGGAAAAAAATGGCCAGAAAAATGGTGGATTGAGCCCCTCATGTACATTTGCTGCCTCCAAGAATCCACTAGAACACGAGGAAAGGATTTTTAGGGCCTCTAAAGAAGGGCCTTCTAAAGAATGGAGAAAATGAGAGGATAAACAGCAACATGCATGTGGAAGGTGGAAAGCAAATGGATCAGTGGCACTCACTTGGGAGACGCAAGAAATGCACACCTGAACTAGCCACTGGGAAAGCTAAGAATCCATCCCATTTACACGGATCAGCCGCCAAGGCTCAAAGGGCGGAAGGGCCAGCCATCTCCAGCAGCAGGGGAGAGCTCAGTTAAAGGAGGGAGGCTGAACATCTAGTAAGGAGTTAAGAGTGCCCATCTCTCCGGATGCCTGACCACCGCTGCCCAGCTAGCAGCCACCCCTCCCCACCCGAGCAGAGCCTGCATGCAGGGTTTTTCTCTGGAAAAGCTGAAATACAGAGTCTGGATTGGACCACACCAAGTCCAGCTGCAGGAAAAAAGAAATTGAAAAGGCAGATTTATCGGGGAAACAGACATGCCCCGCATGTAGGCAGCCAGGTCCTTACCCCCAGGCTGGAAGAATTCTCTGGAAAACTCCACAAGCCAAGTCCCAGAGATTCTCTCCTCCCCACCATCAAGCCTGACCATGCCGAGGGAGCCACTCGGCTGACTGACACATTGAGTGGCAGAGCCCCTCGCCAGCATGGTAGCCCCCCACCCTCTTACACATGTGCAGGAACCAGAAAACAGGAATTCGAGGAAGGCCCCTAAACCCCCCCAAAAAGTCCAAGACAACAGAAAAATGAAGGTCACAGAGACTAGGCAGGCCCACAGAAACGTAACTGCATCATTAATATCCTCAGAGATTCAAAACATATACTGTGGCCACGAAACCATATGGAACACTGTTTTCTACCAAGGACGCTATGAGGACAGAAAAGAACTCAACATGAAGAACGCGATAGCAGAAATGAAAAACCAACAGAAGGGCTGGAAAGATCAAGGTGAGTAAAAAGTCAGAGATGGAATATAGGGTAGGAGAGGTAAGAAAACTAGGGGATCAGTCCAGGAGACTCAGTACCTGAGTCACTGTGGAGTCCAGAGAACACAGAAGGGAGGAAAACAGAAAGAGGGATTGCAGATTTCCCAGGAATACGGGACACCTGGTGCCAGATGGAAAGGGTCCATACCAACCGGTGCCCCGTACAATAGGCAAAACAGGCCCACGTAGTTTCTGCAACAGTGACATTTCAGGACATTGGGAATCAAAAAGAAGATCCAAAAAATTTCAAGAGAAAAAAAAAAAAAAAGACAGAAATGCATTACAATGAACTTTTCTCACAACAACATGAGGAGCGATGAAGCCATGCTTTCAAATTCGGAAGGAAGAATGTTCTCCAACCCAGAATTCTGTGTCCAGCAAAACTATCACGTGAGCATAAATGAGGAACCGTGTCAGAGGGTTACAGCCTGCGCCTCCTGTCCCAGGGAGCTCCCGGGACTGTGCCCCGATGTGAGAGCTTATCAACGAGAGGGAAGCGTGGGGCTGCGGAGAACAGGAGCTGCCCCGGGGGTGTGTGTGAGGGACCCGGCAGCCGTGCAGCGAGAGCAGGGTGGCGCGGGCACACCGGGCGCGGCTGGGCAGAAACTCCAGGAGACGCACCCCTGACAAGACCGAGGTGATGGGTTACCTGGGCACCTGAGCATTTGCCGAATCTTAGAAGATGGCAGCAATGAGGGTGAGTCACTAAAATACATGGAAGGGGAGGGGGAGGGGGAGGGGGCCCGTGATGGAATGAGCACAGGTGTTATGTGCAACTCACGAACCACTGGCCTCTACCTTGGAAACTGATAATACACTACATGTTAATTGAATTTAAATAAAATAAAATTATAAAAAAAATAAAGTACACGGAAAACTAACAAACAACAACAGCAATAACAACAACCCTTCAGAAAACAAACAAATGGAAAAAAAATTTTTGCAGGGACACCTGGGTGGCTCCGTTGGTTAGGCGTCTGCCTTCAGCTCAGGTCCTGATCCCAGGGTCCTGGGATGGAGCCCCACATCGCATCAGCCTCCCTGCTCAGCGGGGAGCCTGCTTCTCCTCTGCCTGCTCTGCCCGCCGCTCCCCCTGCTTGTGCGCACATGCGCTCTGACAAATAAATAAAAATCTTTTTTAAAAAAAGTGTGAAACAATAAAGGAATCTTTATTATACAGTTTAACTGATAAGAGCAGCATCTACACAGTCACGATGATGTAAATGCTGAATGTCACACTGAACAAAATTCAATATAATTTTATTGGGAGGCTAGGGCTCTACAGAAGCTCAGGGGTGGTAAGAAGTCAAACTTTTTTTTTTTTCAAGTAGGCTCCCCACCCAGAGTGGAGTCCATAGCGGCGCCTGAACCCACAACGCTGAGATCAAGACCTGAGCCAAGATCAAGAGTCTGACTCCTAACCAACTGAGCCATCCAGGCACTCCTATTGTTTGTTTTTCATTTTAAGTTATCCCTACGCCCAACCTGGGGCTCGAACTCACAACCCCGAGGTCAAGAGTGGCAGGCTCCCCCAACTCAGCCAGCCAGGCGCCCCTCTAATGCCACTTCTTGATTTTCAGCTCTCGAAATTATGTTTGGGGGCACCTGCCCGGCTCAGTTGGGGGAGCCTGCCACTCTTGACCTCGGGGTTGTGAGTTCGAGCCCCAGGTTGGGCGCAGAGATAACTTAAAAACAAAATTAAAAATCTTTTAAAAAAATCTTAAAAAAAAGAAATGGCATTACAAGTGTATTATTTACAGACATCGCTGCTCAAAACCACCAAACGTTGAAAGTGGCTGACTCAGGGCAGGGAGAAAGCAGAGGGAAGGGATGGGAGACAGACTTTGAGAACGCCTGGACTTTAGGACCCAACTGCTGCTCTGCTCCAACCGCCTGCTCATCACTTCCCTGGCAGGGCCCAGCCCAGCTGCCCGTGCCCCTCCAGCCCAGCCCTGCCCGGCAGCCTTGCACACACCTCTCTCTGCACATGCCGCTCCTGTGTGCCCTTTCCCCTTACCTTCCGGGTTCCTGTGCACAGGTCTTGCCTACTTAGGTGAAAGCCCCATTTTCTTGAATTGGACTTTAAAAAACAAAGATGCATGATGTAATGTACCTTGCAACTATTTTGAGTCTTTGTGCAAAGCCACATTCCTGAAGACACCTGCTGGCTGATTTAAGTACAAAAATGGTTCACACTTGTGCAGGGGTGAGCGGTAGCTCTTTTGAAAATTGAGACACCATTTAAACAGGCCACCTGATACTTTTAAACCGCTCCTGTTTCGCGTTAATGATGCCATTGAACTGGGACAGTTTATCTCTAATGGGTTTCTCTTCGACAACATTTTAATCCCATGTTTCCAAATAGGAGGCAGTTATTCGCTTTAGAAACACACACACACATACAGACACAAATTTATGCTATTCCTCAAATGGGTTATTTCATGGATGAGTTTGTTTGAGTCTTTTAAATGGTGTCTTAGACCGACAAAAAGTATAAAACGTTTTACTTAAAAGGTGAAAAATGTTCCCAATTTAAAAGGCAAACCTGACCTGGTAAATATAGAACATTTCATAACAGACTTTTCTGGACAGTAATGAATAGAAATTACAGCAGAAATTCTACAATCACATAATGAGAGCCTAAGAAAGTGATTTCAAGGAAAATATCTCCTAAAAAACAAAAAACAAACAAAAAAAAACACAACAAAAAAACAAATAAAACCAACCCCCATCACCATATTCCTAAGGAGTAGGGAGATCACTCTCTGGGATTTCCTACAGCCACCTTCTCATCCGCTCTTTTTCCAACATAATTTTCCAGATTTCTCAAAATTCAAGGCAGCTCTCTGCCCTGACTCAAATAACCGACTCCTTCTTCTCGCCAGAGTTCCCTCTCTCTGAGGGTCACCATCCGAGTTGTCCTCCTTTAACACAGAGAACATTTTTAGAGTTTTAGTTATTGCTACTTGCAGTTATGGGAGGACCGTAAAACTAAAATACCAACTTTTAGGGGGCAGGTGGTGGAGAATGATCAGTAACTGGCTTTTTAAAATCCCTTTTGTCAAGGGCCACATTTTCTAAGAAGCTTCAGAGGACCACATTGCGTTTACAGTTCAGTCCTAGTGAAAGTATCAAAGATGAAACTTCTTAGAGCAACTCATGAAAACTCACCTAAAAAAGAAGATAAAACGGGGAAATTTCCTCCCCCCTAGAAAACTCAGTTCAGGAGAAGTGCCATCAAATAGCAATACTTTAATAGAACCCATTTGAGGTAAGCTGAAGTACTGGATATTTCACGGGATCTATCAGCTTATTAGGACCTTGGGGTATCTGACATGTTAATCTACTAAAGCTACTCGCAAACCAAAGTCAGCATCGTGAAAAGGAGTGAAATAGACCAGTGTCTGTATTGACAGGGCACGAGCTTGGGGGAGGGCAGGGGACTTGCAGGATATCACACAGTATGATACCACTTAGGTAAAAGGGCAACAGACCGCCTAACATTATGTATGGGCGGATAGGTTTATGTATGTAAATACATTTTTTAAAATATCTAGGCGGCTACATCCCCAAATATGAAAGTGGTTAGCGCTGAGGTGCTAGGTGGGATCAGAGGATAAAGGGCATGGGACGCCTGCGTGGCTCAGTAGGTTGGGCACCTGCTGCCTTGGGCTCGAGTCACGATCCCAGGGCCCTGGGATCAGTCCTGCATCGGGCTCTGCACTGAGCCCCCCTCTCCCTCTGCCCCTGCCCCTCCCCCTGCTTCTGCACTAAGAGATAAATAAAATCTTTAAAAAAAAAGAGAGAGAGAGGGCAAAGGGCAACCAGATCCCTTCATTGAGATATTTACATATTGTTTACATTGCTTCACAATGGAACATTCACATATTGGTTGAGAAATTAGATAAATTCACTGTGTCTGGGTAGATGAACAAAATCGTCCTGTCTATTCGGTTCATTCTCTAATTTACCATTTGAGAAATTTCTGGGATGCTAAACAGGATATTTTGATTATACTCTTTAAAAAAAAAGAAGAAGAAAAAAACAATTTCCAATCAACGTGCAAGAAGTGAGCAGAAGAGACCAGGCTGGAGGGCAGGCTGGCTTTCCCAGCCAGTTGTTTATAAATTGCTGAGCTACTCTTCCTGCTACATCAGCTTTGTGATGATCTTGAAGCAAACCATCCAGGATTTTCTTCACCACCGTTCAGCTGGGTTCCCGGCAAGCACCATCGGTCCAAGTCCTGGGGCTGCCACTCTTCCCTCAGGAAAACACACTTGGGTTGCACTTGGGTTATTAACCCTGCTTCTTTCTCTGTTCTTTGGAGAACCTGACATTTTCGTTAGTCTGTTGCAATGGTCTCTGTAACTGGTCACTCGGTGAAAACTATGGTCAGGTAATTCAACTGAGCACAGCCAGCATAAGCCCCTCGCATTAAAGGGAAGGATAGAACTGGGTTGATATTTGTGAATAACAGACTACAGGGGGCGGGTTTCAGTCTGCAGTGGCCGTGGGGGGGCCTGTCACTATCTTTGGCTGGGACCCGGGCAGGAGAAAAAAAACAGCATCTTAAACCGTCTCCCGCTCCGAGACCGGCATTAAAAAGGCTAAAAACACACAGTAATGCTCTCTATGTACGGAAAAACCTCTCTCATCGGTCTAAACAGGGCCGCCTTTAGAATTACAAGGTAATTTTTTTGATAGCCATTCAAGTTTTACATAAAGGCTCATACCAGAGGTTTTGAAGATAAATGAAAGCACAAAGCCTTTATTGAATTGCAGATTATGAATAATAAGCCCAATGGTAAGCACTGGGGGCAGATGTGCGTAGAAATGCAATTTATAAAATTTTCGAGGCAAACAATTGACATCTTTGAAGAAATTGTCGTTAGCTTAAAAAAAAAAAAAAAAAAAGCTTCCAGGTGTGCAATTCATTCATAGCATTGATAACTGGTGCCCAGGATATGACCTCAGGAAATGTCGAGATTTCATAAATCATTTGTATCAAATCTCTTTTTCTCGTAAATTCCTTAGTGCCTCTGCAGCGGTAACTAGACAAGATTGGAAAGCTTTCGAGATGATTCAAACCTCCAGCACCTCACAGGAGTCCGCATTTCTTAACACAGAAGGCAATGCTAATCAAACAAGGAAATAAATGAAAAGGTTATTAAAAACAAACACTGGCTTGCCAAACTTCTAAATCTATATATACATCTATGTATATTCCGCTAAAAGATGTTTCTCGCAATCATCCATTCACATGTTCTATCCAGAAACCGCACGTTCACCTTTCACACTGTGCGGTAAGACAGTGCTCTTTGGTGGGGAGAACAGTGAAGTTCTCTGATGTTTGTCATACGTCTTTGGATTATTTTAGGATTACAGGACTTTCAAAAGTTTTTTTTAAGTGATTCTTTCAAATTTAAATATACAAAAAAATCAGAGAGGGATCTTAAATTCTGGAGATTTCAGTTTAGGGACAAAGAGACATGCTAGGAGAAACTGCAACCATAATATAAAAGGTAATAATGAAACGATTTAGGGCACAGCCATGGACTGCACAGAACCCAAGGTGAAAGGCGAGATAAACTTAAGTTCAAAGAAAATCTGGCTGATAAACCAATAAATAATCTCACTCCCTTTAGAAGATACGGTGGGCTAATCCAGAAGAGACAAGCGCTAAGTTAGTTTCTCTAAAGTTAGCTTTAGATAGTGCTTCTCCTAGACTTCTCTCTCCCCGACCCACCCACCCTACGGTTCTGGTAAGGACCGGCTTGTGAGATTTCATCATCGGTCATCACTCCAGCATCTCTAAGGTAAAACAACACTACCAAATTCATCCAGACTGTTTGCTTAGCGAAGCCCCCGCCTTGTAAGAAGCTGCTGTAAGGACAAGCAGACAAGGCTGGGACTTCCGTTAAAGTGCAAAGATAATGATGTGCAAATACTAATAAACACCTTCGCTGAAATACACAGATTAAGAGATTTCCTGTTATTGTCTGTTCTTAGTGATACAGCTAACGTTTCTCTCGGGAAATCCGGGAGATACCTCAAGTTCAAAACTACCAAAGGGTAGACGTCTGGTTCAATCTCTTCTACAGTGTGGCCTCCTTCTGGCCAGTAGACTGTGGGCTAGGTTACATTTAATAGGGCGTACACTTAAGTAGAAAACGTAAAGGCCAAACACTTACAATCACAAAAGCTGCCTAAAAGTAAAACAAACATCAGCAGGGTATTAACTAAAAACTGCACTTAAGTAAATATTTAATTCTGGATAGCAAGTAGATCGGCAGAGTTTATAAGCAATTCTCCTGGTTAATAATTCTGTCAACATTTGATTTCTACAGCTGGTTAGGTCATTATCTTTGATGCGCAAAAAAAAAAAAAGCTGCTCGACGTGTTAAGTTAGAACAGCTCACGAGAAGATGGGAGAGAAACGGGCTTCGGGGTTACGTCGTTTTCGAGCCGCGGAAGTAACTTCCGTGGTAAAATCTGATTTGTTTCTTAGTTACGCTCAACACCAAAGCAGTGTTGCAACTTGTCCTTTATAACGTTGATTCCGCCCATAAAGGTTTTGACAAGATACTCCTGAGGCTGGGAAGCTGAGGCAAGACACAGACAGCACTTCCGAGGAGCTGCCCTTAGACATCTTTGTTCTCATGGGGATGCTACGTCGTTCTCGAACTATTTCGCCGGATGAATTCTGTCACTGATGGAAACTACGATAAAGAGTGACTATTACATATGACTTTCTACCCAATGAAGCTCGACAGGGCCATTTGTGGAGTGCCTGCCTCACAAAACAGCTGATGAGAACGTTGCTCTCCACTCGTCGAAGCCGCTGAATGAGTTCGGAGAGCAAGAACTGAATGGGAGAGAACGCACTCTTCCGATCGGTAACTGAACGTGCCTCAGTATTTATCACAGCAAAACTGCGAATGTCTTTTTTGGGTGTGTCACCACTTAATTGCTGAAAAGTTACTTGAGAGGCACCCCATTTCCTACCAACATTCCTAGTTAGTGACTGAAACGCTCAGAACTCAACAGCACGTTCCCATCGAAGGCACGGACCGGCTTCAGCCTCAGCGGGAGAAGGAAACTGACCGGTAAGAATGTCAACCCGACTTCACGGTCACACCCGATAGTGGGGATTTCTAGGGATTTCTACACGGCAGCCTTGACAACTACATCCCAGCCAGTGGGGAGAGGCCTTCGCAGCGAGCGCAGGGCGGCAAGGGGGTCCCCACGGCTCACCGTGGCCACTCTGTCTCCTGGCCCGCCTACAGCTCCGGAACCCCCAAACGCCGGTCCACAGAACCCCCCAAACGCCGGTCCACAGGGGGAGACAAACACAGCTCACGCTTCCCACGACACAGGCGAGGGAATGAGAAAACGCTTGGGAGGTACGAGACTTCCGAGAAAAAAAGCAAAGAGACGATCAGTCACACTCTCCCTAGCACGCAGGCTTTGACCCTGTGAAGACCGGAGCCGGGAATATCTGGGGCCAAAGCAAATCACCCAAGTTTTAATGACAGGCCCAAAATGCAAGTAAAGGTCAAACACACCAAAATGAGGACAAAAACAGACTCCGATCGGCTGCTGAAGCCGGGAGGGCGACTACACGTCAGGCCAGTAGATCACGAGATCAAAGTGAGGTTTGAAAACCACATGCAACATCTCCCGACAAGACAGAGGGCACCGAAACCGGGCACCTTCAATGGACACCTTAAAACTGGAGGGGAAAAATCCAGTTACTTTTGCCATCAAAACACAAGCGCTCGGGTTTTGCGCGGTCACGTCTACGACCTATCAGGCCTTCTAAAACCGGCTGGTAATATTAGGACTTTTCGAGGAGCTTCGACACCGACCGGGACACACACACACACCCCGCCCCCCCCCCCCCCGAGACTGCCAGAGCAACGTCCCACAGTGAGGCAGAATTTGTCGGATCCCTCTCTACAAGTACGAGCAGAGGAAGCTTATGACTCATGAATATGGATGGACCGCAGTATTTAAATGACACGTTGCTGCTACAGTCACAGAATCTTTATAGGAAGTAGTAGAACTCAAAAAAGAAAAAAAAAGACGGGAGTCAAATACAGAGATGAAATGCACAAAAACAAATGAGCAGGCAAACTAAAAGTTCTTGAAAGTATTTTTACTTCAGATTGAAAAATGAACAGCTTCCACGCTGTTCATTGCAAGATACACAGTATTCACGAATACAATGCTGGTCGTTTTGAGGAGAAGGACACACCTCAATTTCTCCTTCATGCTTTTTCTTTTAGAAAGATACTGTTTACCAAAAAGAAACTTCAGCAGTACAGGAAAAACTATTTTCCCAATAGATTTACGAAAACCTAAGATTCCCAATGGAATCAAGATTATCTTCCCGCTACCACCACCTTAATATAATACATGCTTATTGGAATGCTAATATCTGCACCCTAAGAATACATTTACTTTCAACAATGAGGGTGATTCTTAAAACAAAACAGAACAAAACAAACAAAAGAAAAAAACTTCAGTGTGGTAAATGTAACAAATGGATCTCCGCAAGTATTAAGTGTCTGAAATAGGCAGCTAATACTGGATTTAATATTATTTCATAAATAATTGTTCCCTTAGCGGTAAACATCAGTCTACACATTCGCAAGAGTCCTAGAAATAAATACTGTGATTGTGCACAATATGTTATGACAAACTAGTTTCAAAGAACAAAAGCTCAACATCTTGATAAAAATTCTGATCAGAATAAAATCGGACTCGAAAATTTTAAGACATTGTCAAGATAACATCACATTTAAAATTTTCCACAGTTTACACAAGTATTAGGAGTTTCCAGTCATGGAACACATTTTTTCGTTGTGAATTAAAATACGAACATATCGGAAAACTGTTAATTGCAGTGATGACATCAGTTTGGGTCTTACTTTAGCATTATTTTCTTTATAAAAAGTTGCACTAAGTGTCCATTAACGGTCTGATTGGTCTTCAGTATTTCATAAATGTATATAAAAGAAATTCCTAAAAGCCAATAGTATTTTATGTGTGTGTATATATATATACACACACACCCATATATATGTGTGTATATATATATATAAAAGAATCTCATTCAGAAATGGCTATAATTAACAGAGCCACACACACTGATGCTAAACATAAGAGCTTTCACATTGAACGAAAGCATTTTCAGAAATGTCACTTACATCCTATTATATCCAATATTCCCGAGTTTCGAACTCAGCATGTGATGGATAACAGAATTACACACCTCGTTGGCGCTCGAGGCTGACCACAACCAAAATTTACAGTAGGATTGAAACAAGCCAATGTTTTAAAAAGTTTTAATTAAAGATAACAAGTCCATGGAAGGAGAGGATAAAGAATGGGATGACAAGAAGTATTTGGTCTTAATAAGGCAATACAAAATAGATCCATTATCAAAGACCATTTAATTTTTAAAGATCGACAATACCAAAAGCATAAAGTGGAGTATAAGAAAATAGTTTTTTATAAGTATGATTTAATTAAAGCTGTTTACAGTTATTCTCTCCCACAGTAGTTAAGCATGGATTTTAAAAAAGAAGAAGAGATGAGAAAACCAAGCACGCGCGGTACACAGGGTCGGAGGAACCAGCATGCAAAGTCTGCGGGACTCGGGGAGTCACTACCACGGGCAAGGGACCAGACGTGGGTGGCCTTTTTTTTTTTTTTTTTTCCCCTATTAGGAAGAAAAACAAAACAAAACAAAACAAAAGACTGCAAAGGAAACAAACACAAAGTCATGTAATTGCCCATTGCCCAAGACGACAGCACTATAGAAAACAGTTGCAAGGTAATTCTTAGAGATGACTAGAGATTTTTCAGTGTTTACACAAAAGTACATAGTACATTTTTTTTTTTTTTTTTTACAAAATAAAACATCATTTGCCACCATAAACCTTTTCTTTAGAGAGGAAAAATTTTTGCAGCAGGTCACAAGGGTTCTAGTAGGTCATTTCAATGCTGAGGAAAACAAATAGAGTAATAGAACTAATCACTTCCCTATATATGGATGTTAAGATGACAAGTCAGATTATTTTTCAAACTAATCCTGAGAAAAATCTGTTTACAATTTAAACAGTAATGTTATGTAAAAAGTATTAACAAATCCACTATTACAAATATCAATTTCCTATAGGGTCATCTATATATACACACAATAAAATGGTAAATATATGCAAAAATATTAAAAAAAAAAAAAAAAGAAAACATGCACAGATCACTTTCCCCTTTGGAATCTGGACTTCCTATGAGATACTTTTGTTTTCTCTCCCCACCCCATCCTCTGAAGTCGGTTTTTGTTTCTATCACCCTACCCGCACTGAATACTATTCCCTATAACTCTGCATAAAGCCAATGAGAAATAGATTTATTTTACATTCAAGCTTTAAATCTTAAAATGACCCTGTTGTAGCATATGACTTATCAAATGAGCAGCCTTTTTTTTTTTTTCCCCCTTTTTTTGCTTGCTTTTTGTTTTTGCAGTTGTCAGTCTTCATGATCCATTCCGTGGCGAGCTGGGAAAAAACGCAGTTGCTAAATCAGAGTCTGAACAGTGTTAGGCTCCCGAATGCCAGGAGTCCCTATCCAACTGTCCTGAGCACGAGATCATTGCACACAGGAGACAGTCCATTGTACGACGCCGACTATCTACAAAGGTCTGAGAGAGGGGCATCCCTCTTGTGTTTCCTCTTTTTGCCATGGTAATACTGATTATTTGATTTGCCTTGATGCTGTTTATTTGTCATCAAGGAACCATGGCTTGTTTGAGTTGTACCTTGGAAGCCTTTGCTGGAAGAACGGAAGAGCCTTGCCGATCCGTGCTGCAGAGAAAGAAAGGGGTCAAAGAGACGTCAGTCTTGCAGATTCAACAGAGCATTCGCTAGGACCTGACTTGGGGCGCTGGCAACACGAGGAATACGCTGACTTCCCTAGCAAGCAGAAAACGGCACTACAGGGGTTCACGCTCTTGAGCTCGAACGCTTCCTGGAAGTACTGGAAGACTGCCTTGACTTAACAGAGCGCATGCGATCTAACACTCTGCTCAAGGAACCCATCCACCAACGCACCACATAATAAATGGCATTACTGGAAGAAGCGTTTAGACACACAGATGCGCTGCCTGGTCAGGGATGCGTCCCGCCCAGTGGCCCCTTCCCTGCTGTCACTTTAACGGCCATCTCTAAAGGGATCAGGGTTTGGTGCACGTGATGAGGGGTGTAGAGGTACACTGGATTCTGGGAGTCGGGTTACACAGGAGGCGACTAACGTTAAGAGCCCGTCTCTACTGCCAAGAGGCCTTCCCCAGGGTCCCCAGGGTCCCCAGGGCACCGAGGGTCAGAGCCCAGCATGAGATGGCTCCTTTCCTCAGGTTGATTCATTCTTCGTGATCAACAAAATCTTAGGCAACTACAAAACCGAAAATAGAGCATTTTCTGTGGCCTTTTTAGGTCAGAGCTGCTAGGGATCGACTGACCATGGTTGAGCGCTGCCTGATCATTTCAACACGAGCAACTAGGTACCGAGTATTAAAATATAAGAAAGGACCTGTGACTCCCAGATACGCACGACCTTCCCGAGAGGTCGTGCACAAGCTTCCCAGGAGCTTATTTCAAGTACAAGTCAATCTTTTTACGACTCTGTGCAATATTTTTTAATGCTGAATCTGCAATAAGGGGGGTTGGCTGGGACATCTTCTAAGGACAAGTCAAGGACTTCCCACAGAGGTTTACACTACAACAGTGTCTCCTAACGATCTTCAGGACGCCCTATCACTAGAAGCACTATGCTGCGGAACCGCTTACAAAAAACAGATTCTGTTCTTTAAACCTCGAGTTTTCTTCAAACCCATGATGTATGTGGTTCTAAATATTTTGTATCAAATACTAACGATCAAAAACACACATTCCACACACCTGAGATTTGTTGGTGCTGCTGGAGGTGTTAGTGGTTTGGGTGCTCTGCATTTTCCCAACTGCCTGAGAGGACTCCAAGGACACTTCTTGCGACCCTACTCGGTTCCCAGTGGACGGACGGCAGAGCAGCTGTTTTGGGGTTTTGCATGGTGTCGCGTCGGAATCCTAACACAAGTCATACGAGTCATACGAGTTATAATGGGACATATTAATAATTTAGAAATTCAATATTCAGGAGGATAAACAACGTTGGCTAAGTACTCTCTGGACTAAATTTAAACATCTGGGAGTTAAAGGAAGCACCCTGAGGAATTCATAAAATTAACTGCTTAAGCTTTCCTTCTTTCACAGATTTCGCTCCAAACATTCAAAGTGGCTTACTCTATCAGAGGGTCTCTGTTAGGTGCTGAATCTATTGCCCACGCCCGACCTCGTTAATCAACCCTGAAGGGGCTCACAGAGGTCCAAGTTTATTTGCACATCTATTTAGAGGAAATGACCCATGGTACCACGGAAAGAACGTGGCAAAGATAAGGCCCTAGGTCTCTGACTCAACCAAAACCAAAATGGTTCCAAAGTCTCGATTTCAGCGAATCTGCGATAACCCGTCAGCGAGGCCTCCAACCAAACAGCCCCCTGGTGAAGGACTCCCCGGAGACGATGGGCCGCGCCCCACCTGCTTCCAGACTGCCTGGGCCAGGATTGCACCTCCTTTCCCCTCAGATCTGCCCTTCCCCTCTGCGCTGTGCCCAGAGACACGCACTCCTCGCCCGAGGCTCCCTCTCGAGGCTGTCTCTGTCCCCTGTCCCCTGTGTCTGGGACCTCCCGCTCGGCGGCGGCCTCCACAGCTCTGCTCTGGGAACCTAAGGCACACGGGAGACTCTGCCACGTGTGGATTCGTGACGACTCAGGACACATGGTCCTCAACAACAGCATAAAATTGCGTCCCTTCCGTAGTTAGATTGCTCTTTACGTCATACACTTAATAAAGCCGAAATTCAAATAATGGGTGGGCCCATTTTATATTTCAATTAAGTAAACTCAAAATTAACCCTGATGAGGAAAAGTAACTGTAGGTATAACTGATCCCAAAAACTCAATCAGGGCTGGAGCCAGATGGTAGAGGCAGGGCCACCGGGGACCCTGGGGAAGGAGGAACCGTCAGGAGCCGCTAACGGGTTCCTCTCTACACTGCGGCCGTGTCCTGGACTCAGATGGTGGTAGACACGCTGAAATACACTGAAAACCACCGAACTGCATGTTTTAAAACAGTGAACTTTATGTGAGTTATATCTCAATTTCTGAAACTTCCATCAGGAAGCTCAAAAACATTACTGAGCGGAAGCAGCCTTACGCAAAAGAGTATACGCTGTAATCATCCCGCTCGTGTGAAGTTCTGGAACACGCAAAACCAACCCACGGTATCAAAATCGTAATGGCGGTTACCTCAGGGGTGGAATCGGGACTGACTGGGAAGCACCGTGGAGGACTTCTCTGGGAGGACGGTAATAGTCTGTATCTTGTTATAGTTGGGGTCACACACATGGGTTGAGTGGTTAAGATTCAGCGACGTATAATGATACATCTTAACGTATAATTAAGATTTCCTTGTTCGTCGCTTTTATATCAAAAGAAAAAAACTAACCAAATACTGAACTCTGGTTACAAGGAGCGCACTGCAGTACTTTGGAGGTACTTTCAGTACTTTTAGTACTTCACAATATTTTCCAAGTAACTTACTTGGAAACACATCGAAGAATGAGATGAATTAGTGGAGAGAGGGATGAATGAACGGCTAGCTACGGGATAAGCAAGCCACACGTTAATGGGAGAATCTAACGGTGATATCTACGGACGCTCGCTACAATTCTTTCTCTGTTGTGGTACCCATGAAAATTTCCATCGAGGGGGGGGGACGTGTACAGTCAGTGAAGTTATTAAAAGTTCCCAGTAACACATAAGAAAAGGAGTTGGGCTTAGCCCTCCAGACAGAGTTACCCCCCCTCCAACAGAACTCCTAAGTGTCTTGGTTCAGAAATGCCATGTCCTCATACTTACGACGTCACTAGAGCTGGACTGTGTGGCAGAAGAGGAAGACACTGGACCTGATGAAGAGTTTGAAGAGTGTTTACTAAGAGATTCCGAAGTTTTACTTCTACATTTTCCAAGGGCTTCATTTTCTTCAGATAGATTATTATTACATTTATCTAACTGCTGAGTATCTACTATCAAGGTAACACCATTTCCTGAAAGAGTGGCAAAAGATTGGAAAACGTTTCTTCCCATTAAACGCACACAACACAGAAAAGCCACTAATGCTCGGTCATCAGTCAAGGAAAAACTCTTACCGTTGCACGAAGGCTCAGGCCTATTCTGCAAGCCCCACTGCTTTGATATCCAATCTCTGTACGTGGCAACTTCGTCCGTTACTCTAATTATTCTACCTAATATGCTGCATGTGTTTAAAGAAAAAAGAGGGGGGGGGTTCATTAATTTGGAGATAAGAAGCCACAATCAGTTCTGACCCAATAGGCTGACTTTAGTTAGGCCTTTACCTCTCCGTTTCGTTGTTTGGGTAGTACTTGGCTATTGGTGACACAGCGTGACTCAAAACAACATAGGCATAATCAAAGGCCTGTTTCACCTGCATGGCCCCATATGAACTCCTTCCAACATCATTACCTTTAAAAGAAATGTATATAGAAGATAGTAAGCGTGACCGTTGCTTAACAGGAATTCAATGCTCATGGGCCCTCTTCCAGAAGAGCACTGGCAAGTGCTTTCCTGCTACAGTTGCACAAAGAATCTGGGCAGGCGGTCGTCCCCCCGACTCCCCGGGCTCTAAACCTGTGTATCATGCAGTAAGTACATTATGGCATATAAACTGCCTAAAGGCACTACGGCCCAACGGCGACTATCCCATATACAGTCATGCAAACAGAAAGAGCTAACTGCCTGCGCTCTCCTAAGTGCGACACCAAGCTATAATCCGAGACAGCCCTATCTTTTGTTTCTAGTAGCTATCTAAATACCTCTGGTAGGAAATTCTGAGGTCCTGGAGAGCAAGGACCATCTTGCTGAAAACCTCTGTGCCCTTGAGGTCGAGCAGCCCCTTGATACCCATGTCAATGAATGAACGCGTACAAATATTAATGTTATAATACAGCACAATCAGCCGGAAAAGCCCCTAAGACAACTACCCTCTCTCTCAACTCCCTCTCCTTATCCATTTTCAAAGTTAGCACAGTTAAGCAAATGACTAAAAGCATCTCCACCGAAGTCTGATAATGTAGAATCTAAATATTTTTATAATTAGAGCGAGAGAAAATATTGCCAAGAAAAACCAGGATACAAGTAAACAGACATAACCCCACATAAGCAAGGAAGGGATCTGCTGGTCCCTTCCAAGCCAAGGGAAGCTGGGAAAGGCACAGAGAGAGACCATGTAAAATGAGAAGAGGAAAGAAAGGGCCCGAAAGGCAAACAAATGGTCTCCTTGAGCCCTTTGGCTCATCATTTGACTTTTTTTTTTTTTAAAGATTTTATTTATTTATTTGACACAGAGAGAGAGAGAGAGATCACAAGTAGGCAGAGAGGCAGGCAGAGAGGGAGGGGAAGCAGGCTCCCCGCTGAGCAGAGAGCCCGATGCGGGGCTCGATCCCAGGACCCTGAGATCGTGACCTGAGCCGAAGGCAGAGGCTTTAACCCACTGAGCCACCCAGGTACCCCTCATTTCTGACGTATTTACCAGGCTCACTGCCTCTGAGGACTTCAGAAACCTCACTGAAAGCCCTGAATGACAAGTGGCTGGAATCAGGGGCAATGAGGACACAACAAAGCAGAGAAATGGCCTTCAGACTGGAGATGCGTACAAACCGCCCCCCAACCACTAATACCTACACTCCCCGGCCTCTCCGGGTCAAAAAGATCCTACTCCCAACACATTGGGAGTACGGGGCGTGTTTTTCTGGTGTGTGTGCGCACGCATGTACGTGCATGCACACACTTTCGTACAAAATTTTTGATGAAAAAGAATGAGTACAATCAGAAGCTAATCTTTCATTTTTTATCTAAAGAGAGGTTTTTCTTGGGCGCCTGGGTGGCTCAGTTGGTTGAACAACTGCCTTCATGACCAACATGCCAGGTCATGATCCTTGAGTTCCGGGATCGAGTCCCACATCGGGCTCCCAGCTCCACGGGGAGTCTGCTTCTTCCTCTAACCTTCTCTCCTCTCATGCTCTCTCTCACTTTCTCTGTCTCTCGAATAAATAAATAAAATCTTAAAAAAAAAAAAAAAAAGAGGGCGCCTGGGTGGCTCAGTTGGTTAGGCGACTGCCTTCAGCTTAGGTCATGATCCGGAGTCCTGGGATCGAGTCCCACATCGGGCTCCCGGCTCTGCAGGGAGTCTGCTTCTCACTCTGACCTTCTCCCCTCTCATTCTCAGTCTCTCTCTCTCTAATAAATAAATAAATAAATCTTTAAAAAAAAAAAAAAAAGAGAGGGCGCCTGTGGCTCAGTTGGTTGAGCAACTGCCTTCGGCTCAGGTCATGATCCTTGAGTTCCAGGATCGAGTCCCACATCGGGCTCCCAGCTCCACGGGGAGTCTGCTTCTTCCTCTAACCTTCTCTCGCTCGTGCTCTCTCTCACTTTCTCTGTCTCTCAAATAAATAAAATCTTTAAAAAAGAGAGAGAGAGAGAGAGAGAGAGGTTTTTCTTTGAAATATTTATTTATTTAAGTAATCTCTATACCCAACATGGGGCTCGAACTCACGACCCCAAGATCAAGAGTCACGTGCTCCAATGACTGAGCCGGTAGGGTGCCCCTCCTCTAAAGAGAGTTTAAAGTTCAATACTGACAATGCCCTTTCTTTGAATGCCCACAAATTTACCTAATTTCAATACCTGGTTGTAAAGGATCTTCAATATAAAGCATCGATGGCCTGTAGCCATCGAGCATATTTTTCTGTACTTCATCTTTGGCCACATATGAACCACCATCCTTTATCCGGATGCCAGTCTTTAAATAATTGAAGTGTCGTCCATATAATTCAAAAAATTCTATTAAGAGAACACCATAGTTTGTATTGGGGATGCAGGCATCTTCCCTGGGATGTAACTAAAACCAGAAAAAAAAAACAAAGAAATCATAATTAGCTTTTCTCTAAATTATCCAGGTGGGGAGAATAAGTGACATCCTAACTTCTATAAAACAGTACTGCTGAACTTTGGTGAGGAGAGCAGCCGGTGGGGAAATGGAGGCACGGCGGCTCTATTGCTGGCACAGACGGCGCGAAAGCCCATGTGCACAGCTGGTGGGTGGCGATCCGTTTATAAGATTCAAGACTGAGTTTTACAGCTGCCCCAGGCTGTGGACGGGGCTGACAGGGCCCAGCCCATCAGGGAAGCCGTTGTGCTCACAAGCAGAGTAGGGCAGCTGGAAACACCGTGCCTCAGGAACACATTCACAGATGATATTAAGACTTCAAAGCTCACTCGACCCAGAGAGCAGAGCTCAAGTCCGGCTGAACTTCCAAGATGAGAGGCTTAGAAGGTACTCTTGTTTTTGGCATTCATACTATTATTTATACTTATGAAAACCACGCCATACCTATGCACGTTAAAATCTGAGCGAGAATTCTCAAAACTACTTGAACATATGGGGTTAAAAACAAAAAAAAATTCGTTCCTGGGATTTAAAAATACTTATTTGTTAAATTATAAAAAAAGGAACCCAGTTTAAAGGAAAGAGTCGTAAGTAATTAAGGGAAGCATTCCAATTAGAACTTGATTTTACATTTTCCCCCAAAATGATTCCAATTTATCTTATTATATCTTATTTATCTGATCTATCTTATTTTATTTTGTTATACACTAGGCATGGTATAATCAAACAACTTACCTGAAGGAAACTGACTGCCATTAAAAAGAGACTGTATGAACCAATTCCACCTGTAAATACTTCATTAAGGTCCCTCTGTAATAAGAATTGTTTCAATACTAAAACCAAGTAGGGTAATACAGGATATTTCTGAAAAAGAAAATTATATTTTCAGTGAATTCCTATTTCAGTAATTGTGCTAAGCGTTATCAGGAGCATGAACTGGTCCTTACGTTACAAACTTCAGTGGAGATACCCAATGCACTTAATTTTCTTTTTTAAGAGCAAGCTAGGAAAAACGTAAGCTGTGAGTAATCAAGGATTTTCTCCTCTCATCTGAAGATCTACGTCAGGCAGACGGAAACACCAGCATCCGAGCACTCCCCACGGGCAGAAACACGAGCATGTATGGCATGACGCTAACTTATTACCATGTCTATTTCCACACTGCGCACCATGTCAGTGCTTATTACCGGGCACTACTGACTGTCCGCGGGCAAGAGAACAGCACAGGACCAAGTCTCAGCGCGTAAAGCACGACAGCCGTGGGACTGGAAGGAATCGCTTTTCCCAGGTGGCACTCCGGGGAACAGACCCAGGCCTTCCAGACCGCTGTGCACAGCCCCGGGGCGGGGACAGGGGCAGTCCTGCTTGCTGTCCTCCTTGTGGGCAGGTGACCGCACACAGACCCACCCCCCGCGCTTTACAGGGATGGGTGAGAACACCGGAGCGGGCAAACCCGGCCGGCGTGAGTCCGTCTGTCCCTCACGCACGTGCTCACGAAGTGCTCCCCATGAGCCGGGTCCTTGGCTAAGGATGCTGAGGGGAACACAGCCGACCCAAACATCTAGAAAGACGTCTTAACAGCCACTGCCTAGGAGTGGTACAATTACTAGCGATTTGTGGTTTGCCCTTGACACTTAGGATGCATATGTACTGCTTCCGAAAGAAAGAAAAAAGTCCATACTTTCGAAAATCACGTCAAAGCAGGCAAGCATGAGAAATAACAAATCTTTGGGGAAATAATCACTTTCAAACATTATGGCTGAAGACATAAAGAGATGGTCTCTTTAAAGAACAATCAGGCCGATTTCCAACAGAATTTGATCTGCGTATACCCTTCGACCCCCAAACTCCACTTCCAGAATCTTCCTATATACAATTTTACAAATGTAAAGAAAGAGGCAGGTATGGAAGGATGTTCAAGCACTTTCTGGGATAGCGACCAACCCTGGAAACCTCGCCGGGGGAGTGCGACACAAAGCAGGACACATCCTCACAAAGGACTAGCATGTTGTCTGGGAAAAGCACGAAGGAAACCGGTCTGTGTGAGACGACGTGTATACAGCATGCAATTTTGTTAAAAATTTCCAGAGGAGAAGCATCAGAAACAAACTGAGGGTTGCTGGAGGGGCGAGAGGTGGGGGAAAAAAAGATAATAGAGTTCACAGCAAACTAAAAAATTTCTTGGAAAAACAAAAATTTCAAGAGGATAAACAAGCCAAAAAGAAAGGCTCATGATGGCAAATCCCATGAAGCTGATCTAAGCCTGCGGTATAAAGTGACTCATTTTCCATTTTCCTTTGATACTGGTAAATTTTCTATCACGCATATTATTCTCAATTAAAAAAAAAAAAGGTTTCTTTTCTAGAAAAAAAATTTCCACACACCCAACACCTCCAAAAGAGTGGGATGATGGATAATCTTTTTCTTTCTCTGTTTTCCTGTACTCTGTACATTTATACAAGATTATAATGTTTACAATGCGGCAAGGTAGTTACATTTTTTTTTTTTACAAAGAAACTAAAAAGGTGAATCTGTCGAGTTGATAAAGAATGCGAATGGACAGAAAAGATGCTCTGTGTGAAGCAGTTAACATATCCTGAGAAGCCGGCGGACATGTCTGTGCATGTGAATGTTCTGAAGCCGCTGGCAAATTCTTCACGTCTTGGAAGAACACGGAACAAATGAAAACAGAGAACAAATGAAACAGAATTGTTTCACGGAACATATGAAAATCACCCCAAGACAAACCTGCAGGTTTGGGGAAACCCGCAGGAACTCCCTTACACAGGCGACCCGGGGGGTTCAGGACGTTCATCATCTAAACGCTTAAGAGATTAAAAGCAGACAAGAATGATTACTCAGCATTTCAGCCCTTATCTCCCCTAAAAGGAAGGATCGAGAGCAGAGAAGTTCCTCAAAAGCTTTCTGAACCCTTGACTTGAGGTGACATTATAAATTACTGATTATTATAAGCAGATTCAAGGAAAGCAAGGCCACTGCACAGAAAAGCAGCACTTGTCAGCAACACACATAAAAATGGCTTAGCCAGATGGGTCCGAACACTACCGCCATAGAACCTCCAAACAAAACTCCATTTCTCAGGGTTTCACCGAATCAACAGTACGGATTCTCTGACCTTGGTAAAATCTTTGATGAGGTCAGCTGCTCTCACGCCATTCTGTACATTAAAGCTGATGTCAACTTTCACTTCAGTAAAAGAATCTGTTAATTTAATAATAGGTACCTAGAAAGAGAAGAAAGGCAAAATTAAAATTCTTGAACCCAAATTAAACAACACAGTCAGGGGATGGAACGGTACTAGACTCGAGGTCTCAGCCTCCTCCTGAGGACACACCCTCGAGCATCCTGCACGTGACCCACCACGGGAATGCGACACACCACAGTTCACTCGGCCTGTTGGGTACTTTATGTAGTCAGCGTTTAACCTCACGCAGTGTACTGTCTCGTTCCTACTGGCTGAGGATTCTGAAATCAGGTAACAAAAACCTTTCTCAATAGTCTGTACTTTGGATAACAGTTTTCAACTCAGTGTAACACCCAGAATTAAGAATGTCGGGCCCATCGGCAAACTGTTCCTAACTAGAAAGCTGCTAGATTAGATCAACTACGATAATCCACGGGTGTTAGCGGCAAGTTTTGCAAATAGCTCATAAAACAACCTACCAAGAGAAGTGAAGACATGAGAATAATTCTCAAATTTAAAAAGTGATTGAATGATTTATGGGAGAGATTAGAAATTCATTAAAAAAAATTTAAAAAGGCAAAAAAGGCAAACCATAAGAGACTCTTAACCACAGGAAACAAACTAAGGGTTGCTGGAAGGGAGGTGGGGGGCGTTGACTAACTGGGTGATGGGCGTTAAGGAGGGCACGCGATGGAACGAGCACTGGGTGTCAGATGCGATGGATGAGTCACTGAACTCTACCTCTGAAATTAATAATACGCTGTGTGTTAACCAAACGGAACTTAAAGAAAACATTTTTTTAAAAAAAGGCTCTAGGGTGCCTGGTTGGCTCAGTCAAAAGAGTATGTGACTCTTGATCTCGGGGTTGTAAGTCTGAGCCCCATGTTGGGTACAGAGATTACTTAAATAAGTTGTTTTTTTTTTTAAAGGCTCTATTTGCACCATGTATTAGAAAACTCAGGCCAGCAAACTCCGTGTGCAGAATTGGGTTTCCAGACTGATAGCTTTTCGTAAGCAACAGTATGAGTTGTTTCTGTTTTAAGAAAAGCTAACATACAAAACTCCAAACTTCGGAAATAGATACATTTATTTCTATGATGAGCACCCATGAAAGTTCTTTAACGGCCATTCTAGACATAGTTAAAATAGCAAGTTACTTGATTTACAAAATTTCAGTCACAGTTGACCCTTGAACAACACAAGTTTCAACTGTGTGGCTGCACTTTTACATAATTTTGCACAATACCGTAAATGTACCATCCTTATGATTTGCCGAACATTTTCCTCCCTCTGGCTTGTTTTATTCTAAGAACACAGTCTATAATACATATAACACACAAAATATGTGCTAACCAACTGTCTGTTATCAATAATCCTAGTCAACACAGAGCTCTTAGCAGTTTTTAGAGCGTCCAAAGTCCACGTGGATTTTCAACCATGTTGTTCAAGAGTCAACTTGCCCGTACAATTTTTCAAGGACACAGAGAGAGAAGAGCAATACCTTCCGTGTAACTATAAACTGTTTAATAGATAGCCATATTTTTAATTATACTTTTTTAGATTTAAAAAGTCTACAGTGAGTATTACTTGCTCATTTAATCAAATAATCACAATTATGTGATAAAATTGAATATTATTTTTTAAAAAAATGTATAACCACAACGAGTACCTTTGTTTCACAAACAAAACTGATACACAAGGACTGTGACCCTTAATGAAAGGAAAGAATCATTTACTGAGAAGCCAACTACGCTCACCGAAATCGAACTTTAATTTTGTAAGTTTCATGCATTAGTAACTGGAGCTTTTTAGATGAAATGGCGGAAGAACTTACAGTTGCTTTGTCTAGAACTTTCACCGAATCCTCATCAGCAACTTTATGTTTCCGAAGGGCTTCTTCCAGGGTCCAGAGGGGAAGGTTCTCCCACTTCCCAAATACCACGAGATCAATGTCACTGAACACAGAACACATACACACACGTTGTTTGAAGAAGAAACTGTACTCATTTTCACTCACACTCAGGCTTCCAGACTTGAGATGAGTGCAGAGAAAACCTGTCCCTCACACTGCCCGATGAAGACCCAATGTGTTGGTGGTGGCCGCTTTTTCGAGGGAAAGGGGAGGCTGGTGACTTTTTTTTTTTTTTTAAGATTTATTTATTAGGAAAGAGAGAGAGTGAGAGAGAGCAGGTCAGAGTGAGAAGCGGACTCTCCATGGAGCTGGGAGCCTGATGTGGGTCTCGATCCCGGGACTCCGGGACCATGACCTGAGCTGAAGGCAGTCGCTCAACCAACTGCGCCACCCAGGGGCCCCGAGGCTGGTGACTTTAACAACCATCTCCTCCTAGTCATTTCACGGAAGTCAGTCCTGGGGAAATGCAGTGATTTTGAAAGAGGTAAAACCTCAAAAAACACCAGTGAACATTTCCTGTTCGTAAAGGTTTCTGGAACTAAAAGACCTGAGACCTGCCCATGTGGATGAGATTAACTGATTAACTCTGATTTAGATAATTAAGTGTAAGAAGTAAGTTGCAGTGTATGTAGGATGCTATCATTTGGATGAAAAAGGAACAAGACACACACACACAAAAAAGGAACAAGACATACACGCATTTCCTTGTATATGTATAGAATGTTCTGGAAGGATGTGTGGGAAACTGGTACAAGGGGCTCCTCCAAGGACCAGGGGACACAGGTGGGATCTGCACTTTTCACTGTAATTATTGCCGTGCCTTTTCAATCTGAACTATGGGAAATGTACTACATATTCAGAAAATTCGATTACAATTTTCAGAGTGATTCAGGGTTTTGCTGACACTCAGAATCTAAATAAGGAAAACTAGTCACAAACTCCAAGTTGGATATTTCACGGCTTTTGTAGGCCTCCGAGAGCAACGGGCAGAACAGAAATTGCTGGGATCTCGTCACATCAACACATTTTAAGTTTGGGGAAGCAGATCAAATCGAGCTCAAATCCCAAAACATGATGGCTGCCTAGAGTTAAAATCCTACTGTACTGTGCACTCGAAACTGTGTGTCAGCAGGGTAAATCTTCACATGAAGTGTTCTTACCACAATAAAAGCAAAACCAAACACATGGTGAAATTTCAGTTGTTAAAAAACAGATTTTCACCTTCTGGGGAAGCCTTATCATCCCCAAAAAGGCCCCGGCCTGCCCCAGGCAGTGGGCCACGAATGGCCTCATTTAAGAAGACGAACATTAACAAAGGGCCTTGCTCAGAGAAGAGTCTGGAGCCTGAAGCTTCGGGTCCGGAGGCCGGAACAACAGCTAGTAGTCTGAGTTTTTAAAAAGAAATGACAGAGCTGGCGTCCCGGGGGGTCCGTGGCTCTGCTGGAAGATCCCATGTCTTGCCATAGTATGACATCGACGTCTGAGTGAGCGCATTAAGTTAAGGAGGCGAACAGTTCCCGCAGCAGGGGGTCACCTGCTGGACCGGTCAGCCGGGCCCACCGCTACCTGCGCCCTTCCACCCCCATCCCCGACGACACAGGTACCAGTCTGAGAGGGTCATCTCAAGTGATACTCTACTCTCAAGGTAATTCGAATAAGATACCCATAGGGTGCATTTTCACTTCATAACTCTCTTCATTTCTACTCTTCCACCGTCAACAGCCAAAATCTAGAAAAGTGCACAATCCCCTGAAAGATTCACAAATGTACTAACCTAGTAGGTAAATACAGGCCAGTTTTAAAACTTCCAAATATCTGGACCTGAAATAGAAAAAAGCATTACATTAAGTTACGGACCAGATGAGAAACTGCCGTGCGGTGGAGGAATGTCAAGGTTCTGCTACCCTCTGTTGGTATTTCTCGGTACTACAAGAGCATTTTTTTTTTTTTGGTAATGACACCATGCTTTCCGGAAGCAGGGAGGCTTCCTCTCCTACGCAGACATTAGGAATACACTTTAAACTTGTAAGATTAAAAAACCAAATGCACAGACTGAAATAGAAAACTTTCAAAAGTAACATTGAAGTCGTTCGTGTTCCCTTACACGCCTGAGACCTGTTCGGCAAAGGCGTAATTTGGGTTCCCTGAGCGAGAATCTTCTCAAGGGCCCTGAGTTAGGGGCAGACTCCTCCAGCGGGAGGCCAGCTCCCCGAGGAACAGCAGGCGGCGTCATCCTAACACTGTGCTGAGGCATAAAACCACACACATCCCACCCCAGCCGGGGAGCACCGCGCAAGGCCAGGTGGGTGAGGAACGGCAAACGGTGAACGCTCAGCCCCAGAGGTAAGCTGGGCCCGGGGATGGAATCACAGCCACGTGTCTCTCCGCTGGGAACAAAAAGGTGGCTGGAAACCCCCCCCCCAACACCTCCAAAGGAGGAGGATTAATCCAAATCACGGTTCCTCAACCTCGGCACGAAGGGCGTTCAGAGCAGACAGCCGTCTGGGAGGGGCTGTCCAGTGCATACAGGCTGTTTAGGAACGTCCTTGGCCTCTACCCACCATATGCCAAGAGCACCTTAGCAGCCAATGACAATGAAAAATGTCTCCGACGTTGCCAAGGGACCCCTGGGTGGCAAACTCATCCGCTGCTGAGAGCCACGGACTTGGATCACACAGGAGAATCCGTGCCACCACACGGTAGCTGCTCGGTAAAATATCAGTGCCCCCCCCCCCCATTCCTTTCACCTACAGTATTTTATTTGAAGCTTTTCTGTTTTGCCAACTGGACAAAAAGAAACTTCTCTGGCTCCCCCATCACCAGCCCGTGACAAATCTAAAGAAAAGCCATTTAACACAGCGTAATGCACTCTAACTTCTTTGAATGCACAAAATTGTATAACAGACCCTCCAAAAAAAAAAAAAAAAGCCCTAAAAAAGTAGTCACTTAGTTTCAACAACAAGAACCACAAATAAGCAAAGAGGAGATAATCTGGGGCACTGGGTGGGTCTGCACAGGGAGACAAGGGAGGGCCAGAAAGAAGAAAAGCAGCACCGAGAGAGGAAGACAGACTTATGCCTACATTCGCCTAAGAAAGTGAACTTCTAATGACGTGAGACACTGCCCCCACCGCCCCGACATCTTCGTTCAGCTATAAACAATCGCATGAAACTTCCGCCAGCACGTTGGAACAAAACAGTAGTGGGATTCCCATGCACCGGGTCCAGTAACACACTGCTACGAGAAGGCCTGAGTTGTCTCTCTCCCCTGTACACTAATGATTCCTGAACATCGTTTACCTGCGGTCCTGCTATGCAGCCCTGCAAAGAAAGAGTTTTAACTAAGTCATCCGATTCATGGCAAAAAAAGCAGGATGCCCCAAATTCTAGCAGCTAGAGCCAATCGTTCGCCTTTAAAATCTAACCGGACCGCAAGTGTTGGGACGCCCGTGGGCCCGCGGGCGAGGTCTGCGGTCGGGGACAGCGCCCTGGGCGCGCGGCGACGGGGGCAGGCGGGTACTCACGTCCGCGCTGGGCCAGAGTTCCTTAATCACGCTCTCGATCCTGCTCACCACCTCCATCCGCATCTTCTCCTCTTCCGGTCTCGGGGACATGTACTCATAAAAATCACTGATTTCTTCATGCAGACTGCAGGGCAGGGGGGCCGGGGGGTGGTAAAAAAAAAAAAGCAGAAAAGTTAATAGGGGCAAGGGCCCGTCTAATGAGAAATCGCTATCTTAAATAACCTGATCTAATTAAGTCTTCTAACTTCGCTGATGACTTTATGTCTGTAGGTTTCTACCTTGATTTTAATGTTTACGACGGATGCTAGGCTAAAATGGGAATATACAGAATTAAAAAAAAAAAAATTGCCAGGAGAGTTACATAGAGTAAGAAATCCCAAGAAGACAAGTCTCAGTGGAGACGGAGTAGCAGCTCTCCCGGCGTTGGTCATGTGCCCGCGCACGACACTTGCTGGGTGGACGTGTGCTGGTGACTTTCTTTTTAATTTTTAAATGTTAATAGCTAAGGCCTGGCCTCCGCCTGACGCCCGCAATCCAGTAGCAAACACAGAAAGATGCAGAATCCAGATGCCACAGGCGAGCTGTCTGACCCTCTGACCCTATAACCCGTTCCTCACGGGAGCGATACAGCATGTCCTTTGTAATGTTTGCTTAGGGAATCAAGCGTCAGATGAATAAGTGAGCCAGGGACCGTCCGCAAAGACCCCAAAAGGACGGCCAGCAGACACGGCCCCTGAAGGAGCTGCAGGCCCAGGAGGAACGAGGCTTCCCCCGGAAGCACTAAGCAAACCACACGGGCTGTGGCCGACTGACGGACCGACAGACTGGCCAGCGGGCTCTGAATGAGGCGCTAAGAAGCTGGGACTTTCCGAGGGGAGCGAGGAGCTACTTCAACGTTGCTGAGAGGGACCAGGGAAAGACGGGCTTCCGAAGTGCTGCATGTGAAGAAGATTCATCTGGCACCCGTGCCCACAATGGACTGGCAGAGATGAGACTGGAGGCAGAGAGCGGTCCATGGATCACTGCAGCTGCAGAAGGGCTGGGTGAGGCCTGGGGCGCGGCACCGGAAAGGGACGGGCCCCACCAGTAGAGGGAAGGAGAGAGGGAGGACGCCTGCAAGGGCTGAAGCCTGAGAGGCTGGGGAATCGATGATCGGGATGAAAGGAAAAGCCCCCTAGGCACCCAAATACTGGGGGGGAGGGGGAGCAGGTGCGGCTGTGAGGAGTTCCCTTTCGGAGGGAAAGAAGGGGAAATGGGAGGAAATCGGCTAAACTTGTGTTGACTGCTGGGGACGCCAGAGGACAGCGGCAGCACTACAGGAGGCCAGGAGAAGAGCGCTAACAGCCTCGGGGGCTCAGTGCCTGGGAGGGAGAGGGGCCCCCTGCGAGCTTGGGGGGGG
>CM052803.1:20941357-20979768 GCA_028533885.1 Nasua narica | reverse complement strand
GGTCATGATCTCAGGGTCCTGGGATCGAGCCCCGTATCGGGCTCCCTGCTCAGCGGGGAGCCTGCTTCCCCCTCTCTCTCTGTCTGCCTCTCTGCCTACCTGTGATCTCTCTCTCTCTCTCGGTCAAATAAATAAAATCTTAAAAAAAAAAAACTGTATACATTTAGGGGCCTCTGGGTGATACCGTCGTCAGTTAAGCATCTGACTCTTGATTTCAACTCAGGTCGTGATCTCAGAGTTGTGAGATCGAGCCCTAGATCAGGTTCCACGCTCAGTGATGAGTCTGCTTGAGATTCTCTCTCCCTCTAGCTCTGTCCCTCCCCCCCACTCTCTCACTCTCTCAATAAATAAACCTTTTATTTTTTTCATTTTTTAAAGATTTTATTTATTTGAGAGAGAGAGAGAGAGACACACACACACAGCAAAAGAGAGCACAAGCAGGGGGATAAGGGAGAAGCAGGCTCCCTGTGGGCAGGGAGCCCAACATGAGGCTCAATCCCAGGACCCTGGGATCATGACCTGAGCAAAAGGTAGATGCTTAACCAACTGAGCCACCCAGGCGCCCCTAATAAATAAAATCTTTTTAAAAATGTATACATTTAACTAGTCTACCTTTTAAAAATGCATCCATGTTAGGAGTGCCTGGGTGGTGCGGTCAGCTGAGCATCTGACTCTTGGCTTCGGCTCAGTTTCATGATCTCAGGGTCCATGAGATCAAGCCCCATTTCGGGCTCCGCACTCAGCGGGGAGTCACCTTGATATTCTCTCTCCCTCTCCCTCTGTCCCCCTCACCTGTGGTCTCTCTCTCTCTAAGAAATAAATCTTAAAAAAAAAAAACTCATACATGTTAATTACCATTGTCAATTAACCTTTTTTTTTTTTTAAACAAGCTCTATGCCCAGTGTGGGGCTTGAACTCGAAACCCTGAGATCATGCTCTACTGACTGAGCCAGCCAGGGGCCCCACCTCTGTATATTTTTATAACGACAGTGAATACTCACTGAAGAAAACTAACATTTAAGGGAGAAAGAGACTCCGGTATCTAGCCCCACACACTAAAAAGTTGCACGCCAGGCCACTGGAGAACCTGAGCACTGCAGAAGGAACTCAAGCGTCAGCCTGTGAACAGCACTGACCCTGGGGGACACAGAGGGACCCCAAACCCACGCACACAGCAACAGAGGACACAACCTCCGGGAAGCTGCTGCATGCCTGACACAGTATATGTGCGGAGTTTCTGTCGGTGTCTGACTCAGCCTTTCCAGGGATTTATAGACTTAGATGTATATGTATATGCGAGACAAATTTCTGGAAGAATACATACACACTTCTGACAGTAGTTTCCTCCAGGGACGGGGACTGAGGTCTGAGGGGCTGGGAGATTTCTACCCTTCTGTACTGTCTGATTTTTCTCAAATCCACGTAGGCACCAAGAGAAGTGCCTGGGGCAAGGCAAGGCAAGAAGGCAAGCCCTGGGGCCATCCTGGTGGGGTCTGAACGACACCTTCAGGAGGCTCTAGAATTCAATGTTTACAAAGAAATTTACACACACACACGCACACACACACACACCCACACACACCCATGCTCTTATATTTTCAGCTGCCAACTAGATAACTCCTACCTAGATGTCACTTCAAAATCAATAAATCCATAACTTAAATTCGTTATCTTTCTCCAAAACCTATTCCTTCTTCTCGTGTTCTCCTCCCTGAATTACTGATTCCCCAAATGGAAATTTCAGTCTTCCCGGGTTCATCCTTCTTTTTTATCCTCTGGACCTAATGGGTCTCCATATCGTGTCCCTCCACAAACAAAAATAAAAAAACAAAAAACTTCCTGGGACGCCTGGGTGGCTCAGTCGGTTGAGCGTCTACCTACGTGTATTTGAGCAAAATCAAACAGTACAGAAGGGTAGAAATCTACCCACTCACACTCGGCTCTCCCGGATTCGGCCGTGTGCCCAGATCCAAGACGCAGCCCGGGGGTGCTTCTTTACGAGGGGGCCCTCACATCACAGGTGTGTCCATCTGGCCACACCCGTGGCCACAGGGTGATAAAAGGGAGGTGACATCCCTTAAAATGAGCTCGGTACCAGGATCCCCGGAAACGGACACTCACACATCATGGGTCAACATGTCAGAACCAGAAAGGCAGGCAACTGGCCCGAGAGATAGAGATGTCCACCAGACTTAGAGAGGGCGCCGCTATTCCACTTGTTAGAATGTAGCCTAAGGAAACAAGTCTGCATGTGTACAGAGATGGCTGTAGAAAATATCCACAGTTGGTTAGCATGTAATTTTCTTTTTTAAAGCTAAGGTTTAGAAGTTATTTCAAAAGTAGAATACCTTATTACCTTTATATTTTAAGGTCTGCACCATGTGTATAATTTTCCACAGTACTGATAAAGATATGCCAAGGTCACTTGAAAAAAAGCCAGGCCTAACTAAATTAGTAAAATCACCCGTATCAAAGCTAAAGGAAAAAGCCCTCTACCTCTTCTACTTGTAGACAAGAAACATACTCACACCCCAAATAATTCTTACTGTATCCTAGGATTTACGAGTAGAGAGAAAATATGATGACATAAAAATTAAAAAAGGAAAAACGGTCTACAGTCCTCCGCAAACTTTGGAGGCACTTAAAACTGTTATTCATAGTCAAGGAATGTTCTGTCTGCTACGTCAACTCCTCCTTGGTCAGGACACCAGGGTAAAAGTGCCGAGAACGGATGCTGTTTCTGTGTCCTAGATCACAAAGTTTTCCTTTTCTTCTTTTCGGAGGTTCTCACACCTGCCTTCCTAGAAATGAGAACGTTCCAGGGCTGTTGTCTACTGCCCTGAGTTTCTGGACCACCGCTGTATTAGGCCAGTGTTTCAGAAGGGTGGCTTTTTCATTCGATTTCCTCTGTCCCTTTGCCCTTTACTGCTCTGAAGAGAGAACGCAAACCATCTGATTTCTTTCCCCAAGACTCCCTACTTCTGACGCCCAACCCAACACTGCTTCCAAGCAATCATAAGGAAAAGCAGAAGACAGAAAAGAGGAAAGAAACTGCTCTAATTCTAGCGATTAATTCTTTCCTCTTCCAGTAAACATTCTGAACTCCTCCGTGACTGAGTACATCTAAGAAAATCTGGATAACGCTGGGAAGCTCAAAGAACAGTTGATAGCATTCCCCAAATGAGATCCAGTATCTTGAAATAAAGGCTTAGTTATTAAGTTTACTCCCCCCAAAGGGGAGGTCCTCAAATATTTGCTGAGTGGAAAAAACAAATAAATGAGGCTGAATCTTTCCTTATCGACGAGGTCCGAACGCCAATAAAAATAGTTCACTCCACAAAAGTTTGTTATATTCTTAAATAGAACAATGAAATGGGGATGTGTTTAACTCACACAACTCTACCACCAGATTTTTATTTTTTATTTATTCATTTACGTATCTATCTTTGGTGGAGCGGCTGGTGTTTAAGAACAGGCCTTGCCCTATAAATATACGAGTACTTGGAATGTCTTCTTCCCGTGTTGGGGTTCTGATAAACGAGGCACGGAACCAACACAGGGGTACCTGACGTTCAAGGACCACTACTCATGAAATTCCAGACATCCACAACATATAAGAGGGGACTATTTGCTTAATAAATAATTTACACTAAATAGGGTAAACTCCCGACGCATATTTAAAATATTTTAACTATTGGGGTGCCTGGGTGGCTCAGTGGGTTAAAGCCTCTGCCTTCGGCTCAGGTCATGATCTCAGGGTCCTGGATCAAGCCCCGCATTGGGCTCTCTGCTCGGCGGGGAGCCTGCTTCCCCCCTCTCTCTGCCTGCCTCTCTGCCTACTTGTGATCTCTCTCTGTCAAATAAATTTTAAAAAAATATTTTAACTATTGATAACGATTACCTTAGGTAATGGAACTGGGAACTAGACTGCCTTGGAGAAAGACTTTCACAATCTACTGCTTTTTTCCTATGCTGTTGAGATCTTTAGGATAAGTGCTGGTATTGTTTATAGAACTTTGAGGGTTTTTTTAAAGGTTTTATTTATTTATTTGAGAGAAAGCAAGCATGAGAGAGAGAGAGAGAGATCATGAACTGGGGGGAGGGGCAGAGAGAGAGGGAAAAGTAGACTCTCTGCTGAGCAGAGAGCCCGTTGCCGGGATCCATCCCAGGACCCTGGGGTCATGACCTGAGCCAAAGGCAGACGCTTAACACACTGAGCCACCCAGGCGCCCCTGTTTACAGAACTTTTAAAGCTGAAGGGAGAGAAAGGAAAATAAATCGATTCACAGAGAATTTTACACACTCACAAAATACATGTTTGTCAACCCTGGGTGACTTTATAAGGCCCTATATTCTTTCAGAATTAACAACATCATCATAAACTCTGAAAGAAATAGGGAGATGTATGTACAGCTGTTTGGAAAAGCGCACAGGGGAGAAAAAAAAACGCAGAAAAATCACCCGTAGCCGCACCCCCTTTCAGAGCAGCAGACACGGCTGGGGGGTGCGTGTGCCAGACACACACGGCGCCCAATACCTGCTACAAGTCACCTCCACCCAGCGTGGTAGCCGGTGGACACACACAGTGGCCATCTGATACTCTAAAAATGAATTTTCAAGGATTACATATTATCTCGGTACATGAATATGTCCTAATTTATTCTACCAATCCTTTATTGTTGGGCATTCAGGTTGCTTCCAATGTTTCGGTACGATGATTGGTGCGATAATGCTATCTTTGCACAAAAATCTGTAATCAACTCTAATTTTTCTCTTAGAATAAATTCTTACTAGTGGAATCCTTTAGTGAAAAGTTACGGACAGTTAATACTTTTGGGAAAAAATTCCCAAAATGCCCTCCACCGGAATGGCCACCCACAGAAATACATGAAAGATCCTTCTCCAACCTCCACACCAACGGGACATATTTTTATTCTTTGATTTCTAATATGGTCAGAAATTTTCTCCATGTTTACTGGACATTTGTTTTTTTTCTTTTCAACTCATTTCATTTTCTTTTTTAAGATTTTATTTATTTATTTATTTGACAGAGAGAGACACAACGAGAGAGCAACAAGCAGGGGGAGTGGGAGAGGGAGAAGCGGGCTTCCTGGTGAGCAGGGAGCCCGACGTAGGGCTCGATCCCAGAACCCTGGGATCGTGACCTGAGCCGAAGGCAGACGCTTAATGACTGAGGCACCCAGGAGCCCCTTTCAACTCATTTCAATAAGCTAGTTGATGGAATTAGTATATAACTGTATACAGTAATATATAAATATACATAATATATAGTATAAAATATCTAATAATATATAATATAAATATAGAACACAGACAGCTAAGGGGCGCCTGGGTGGCTCAGTGGGTTAAAGCCTCTGCCTTCGGCTCAGGTCATGATCTCAGGGTCCTGGGATCGAGCCCCACATCGGGCTCTCTGCTCAGCAGGGAGTCTGCTTCCCCCTCTCTCTTTGCCTGCCTCTCTGCCTACTTGTCATCTGTCAATTAAATAAATAAATAAAATCTTTTAAAAAAAAGAACAGACAGCTAAGGTAAATGAATGTGACTCTACCAAGAAAGGGCAGCTCACATGTCGCCTCACTGCTGGGGTGCACGTGGGCGTGGCCGAGGGGCTTTGACTTGACAGCCCCACACCCCATCGAAAGGAAGAGGCTGCCCCTTAATGCTGGCCGGTTGTTGCCACGTAGGCATCTGACTCCAGTGTTGCCAGTGCTTCCCATTTTTTCAAGATAAACCAGAAATCTAGACTTGTAGGGATATTTTTTATCTTAAAATTCTAGCACGATTTTCAAAAGGTAAATTAAACAAGACACGACAATGTAGGTGAAAGAGAACATGTGTACAGGTCTGCTCCAGCCAAGAGGCCATCAGCCCGCAGTCTCTGCTTTTCTAGGTCTCAAAAGATTTTTTTTACCTTGAGACTAGAAAAATATCTGAGTATCCAGAGAATGAGAAGACAAGCCACAGACTGGGAGAAAATACCTGCAAAACACATAATGTGATGAAGGACTGGCATTCAAAATACACAGTACAAAGAAAGAACTCTTAAAACTCAACAATAATGGGGCGCCTGGGTGGCTCAGTGGGTTAAAGCCTGGCCTTCGGCTCGGGTCATGATCTCAGGGTCCTGGGATCGAGCCCCGCATCGGGCTCTCTGCTCAGCGGGGAGCCTGCTTCCCCCTCCCTCTCTGCCGGCCTCTCTGCCTACTTGTGATCTCTATCCTTCTATCAAATAAATAAAATCTTAAAAAAAAAAAAAAAAAAACGCAACAATAGGAAAACAAACAACCCAATTTAAAAATCGGCAGAAGACCTGAACATACACCTCCCCCAAAACAATACACAGAAGCCAAATGAGCACATGAAAAGATACTCAACTTAACATTATCAAGGAAATGCAAACTAAAACAAGAAGTATACCACTACACTCCTAAGAGGATGGCCCAACTCCAGAACCCTGACACCATCAAATGCTGGTGGACGTGTGGAGCAATAGAAACACTCATTCATTGCCGCTGGGATGCAAAATGCTACGGTCACCCTGGAAGGCAGCTTAGCAGTTTCTTACAAAACTAAACACACTCTTACCATTAAGTTCCAGCAACCATGCTCTTCAGTCTTTATCCAAAGGAGCTGAAAACCTCAATCCACACAAAACCCTACATACAGGTTTACAATAGCTTTATTCACAATTGTCAAAACTTGGAAAGCAACCAAGATGTCCTTCAACACATAACCAGATAAACGAACTGTGGTCATCCAGACGGTGAATATTATTCAGCACTAAAAAGAGATGAGCTATCAAGGCCATGAAAAGACATGGAGAGACCTTCCGTGCATATTACTAAGTGAAAGAAGCCAGTCTGAAAAGGCCGCATGCTGCATGACATTCTGGAAAAGGCAAAACTATGGAGACTGTAAGAGGATCAGAGGTTGCCAAAGGCTGGGGAGAGGAAGGATGAACAGGTAGAGCACAGAAGCTCTCCAGGGCGGTGAAACTATTCTGTATGATATTATAATGGTGGATATATGTCATTATACATTTACCCAAACCCAAAATGTACAAGAGCAGCAGTGAATGGTAGTGTAAACCACGGACTTTAGGTGATAATGATGTACCTACACAGATTCCTTAACAGTAACAAATGTACTGCGTGCTGGTGGCGTATGGGAAGAAATCTCTATACTTGCCACTCAATTTTGCTGTGAACCTGAAACTGCTCAAAAAAATCAAGTCTAGGGGCCCCTGGGTGGCACAGTTGGTTGAGCGACTGCCTTCGGCTCACGTCATGATCCCGGAGTCCCAGGATCGAGTCCCACATCGGGCTCCCAGCTCCACGGGGAGTCCGCTCCTCACTCTGACCTTCTCCCTTCTCATGCTCTCTCTCACTCTCTCTCTTTCCTAATAAATAAATAAATAAAAATAAAAATCTTAAAAAAAAATCAAGTCTATTAAAAAATCTGCTATTTCTTCTAGTGATTTTTTTTTCTTTTTCCTGTTTAGCGACCATTTATTCATTTGGAATTTAAGTGAACGTGGTGGAAGGCAGGGATGTAACTTTTTATTTTTCAATAGTTAACCAAGTGTCCAGCATCCTTTATTGAACACTCCATCCTGTTCTTTTTTTTTTTTTTTAAAGATTTTTATTTATTTATTTGACAGGGAGAGAGATGACAAGTAGGCAGAGAGGCAGGCAGAGAGAGAGGGGGAAGCAGGCTCCCCGCTGACCCGAGAGCCTGATGCGGGGCTTGATCCCAGGACCCTGAGATCATGACCCGAGCCGAAGGCAGAGGCTTTAACCCACTGAGCCATCCAGGTGCCCCCACTCCATCCTGTTCTTAATGACTGAGTGTACGCCTGCCACTCCGGTGGGCCCAATGGTCTCCCCCCACGTTCCCTCATAATTACATCACCTTCCCGCCTCCCCCCACCTCCTCGGGAACAGTTCTCTTTGATGGTTCCACGTGATTCCAGTGGGGCTGTATGGCAGAGGTCACTGGAGTCCTGGACAGGAGCAGCCACGGGTGACCCCGTCAGGGCAGCATCTCATGGTCATGGCCCACGGACGGGCTCAGGACCCCAGCAGCCCGCGTGGTGTCCTTTCTTAAGCCTTTACATACTGACCCAAGGAAGGTCATTTTCTTCTTTGACCTTAGGCTGTAAAAATAGAAGCCTGAAGTACCAACAACCACACCTCCTTTTCCTCTAGCTGCAGAAAGGAGCCCATCAGCATTAGGAGAAAGAGGCGCCAACCCAGGGGAAGATGCAAAGTCAGGAGAGACAGCGCGTTTGAGCTTCCTGCGGAGTCACTGAGGCGAGTATCACCCCAAGGGTATTCCAGGTACTTGACAAATAAATGCCTTTGTTTTTTGTTTAACCAAGATGATTGATTTTCTTTCCCTTGCACTTGAAAAAATCCTGATTTATACACAAAGCCTTTGCCTATATATTAAACTCTTGAGCACAGTTGGGTCAGGTGTTCGGCCTTCTTTTCAGATCCACTGCTATTTCTATCTATTCTAGAGTTCAGATTACTCTTTAAAGGAAAATTCTTGTATAAATCTATAAATAGCTGATAGTATAAAACCAATCCTCCCCCAAACTCATCTTTAGTTTTCAAAAGGTTCTGGGCTATTCTTGCCTGTTTATTCCTCCAGATGCTCTTGAAAATCATTTTAACAAATCACTCTCCCCTCTCAGGAAAAAAAAAAAAATCACTGGGATTTTTATTTGAATTACATTAATTAAAAAAAAATTAATGAGTTGACTTAACCTCTTCAAGTCTTTTAAGACACTTGCTATATAATGTTTTTCATTTTCTTCACATTTCTGGCTTTGTTTTCAATTATTGGGGAGTTCGGATGCGCTGATAAGTAAAATCTTTTTCCTTTCTTAAACTGTATTTTGTTACACAGAAAAGCTGACTTTTGTATGTTTATTTCATAGCCAATAAAACAATTTTCTAGTCCTACTTCATGGGCTAGAACTACAAAGATAAGGCCAAATAATATGAATAATTAACAGACAAATTTCATTTAAGGCTTCCCTCAATAAGGTTATTTCAGTAAGCATGTGTTACACATTTTGCCAGAATAAAGCAACAAGGCCCCTTCTTTTCTTCATGATGACAAGGATGATGATGATGATGATGATTAAAGTAAAAGCTAAATATGCAGCCTCCCTCTCGACAAATTTTGTGAACAAGTCAGTAAAACAAACAAAAAATGTTTAAAACCAAACAGAAACCCACAATCCTCATCTTAAAAAAATAAATTAAAATAAATTAAAAGTTGGTTAGCCCCTCCCCCCCACCATTCCCAACTAGGTAATTTTCTTAACTCAACAGAAGAGCAAATGAAACAAAATAGAAACAATACATCTGATGGAGTAGCCAACCAGCATTTCACAGGTAAACATATTTTTTGGAGATGGGTAATATTTGAAACATTGATTAGAAAAATGATCTGCACCCTATACTGTTTCATCAGGTTGAATCTCTCAGACCAAATTTATTTTAAATACATTATGTCTCATTTACCACCTAACGTCTCTTAAAAATCCGCATAAGTCATTAGTAGTCACATCTCCGCAATGTACTGTGAAATTCTTCCACGCTATTTCTTCCGCTCCAAAGTGAAGCCTGAGATGATTACTATTTTAAGAGTATTTCTAATATGTCTATAATGGGCCACACGGAACTTTATCATAATAATGCTTACTCACCAACCTTGTAAAGACTCTCCTAAATTTATCACTAATCCCTGAAGACAATTTAGAGTTTTTAAGACCTACAGACAAAATAAGAGATCTATTAGCCTATGAAATTAAAATGTATGTGTTATATATACTTTTCGGACATACACACTTTTGTGGAAGACACTATGAGCGCTCATAATTTTTAAAGAGGGCCTGAATATAGTAATAAAATAATGCTTCACTTAGTCTTCATTAACAGAAGATGAAATATCTAAGTATTGCCAGACTTTCCCCTCTACATGCTAATACTTTGATGATGACAGAAATATGCTCTATTAGCATCCCGGACATAACGTAAAGCTTTCCTTCTGTTTTCCTAACGGGGCCATCACGCGCACTGGCAGCTGCCCGGCAACCCCTGAAGCAGCGTGAGGTCCGACCATAGGTTCTGCTGCTTTGCTCTCAGCTCATTCTTACCGTTCTGACTGCAGCCCCTTCTCGTTCGGCTCCTACTCCACTTAATACAGGCATTAAAAAAAAAAAAAAAGGGAAATTCACCGAGACCTTAGGGGTTTCTCCAAAGAATCCAGTCCCCAGGTCTGGTGCAAGGCTCCGAGAGCCACACCACACTGACGGGACAAGAGTGCCCTTTGGAGGGGAGGGCCTCGCCTCAACAAAGCATCTCGCCTCTGGATGGTACTTCATATTTTTCAACGAGCTCTATTCCCTAACTCAATCACCCGCAATAATTCCAAGAGGCAGGCTTGGTACAAGTTACTCTTGAACTAGAACAAAATTTTTTTTTCACCTTAACAGAGAATAATTTCCCTAAGCTCACACAGAAAATCAACAGCAGAGCCAAATCTGAAAAGCAGATCTCCTCACGGGAACATGCCAACCACTAGGATCGCAGAGGTAAAATTAATTTCAAATTCCAGTGACGAGTCTTCCAACTGAGCGACCTTTCGAGAGCTACCAAGTTCCCTCAGTCTCCGCGCCTGCATCCGCCAGCAGGGACAGGAGCGCCCACCCAGCAGCTGTGTGAGGCCCCCCGCCCACCGCTGGCACCTGGTACACTTTAGAGCCCTACTGACCCCAGGCTTCAGCGGCTTCGGGACTTCGTGCGTGCGCGTGCACACACACACACACACACACACAGGCGATGAGAGGGTATGACCTGTCACTTCTCTAAGACAGGTCCCCCCAAACTGAATGGTCACCTAATAGGGCAGCCACCCCTGCAGACGTCCCTTAATCTTCCTTCCCCTACATTCCCACAAACACTTATGGAAGGCGAAGATGTGCCAAGCACTGTGCCCAAAGTTGGTTGGATCACTAAATCTCTGTTACATAAGACACATGGGACATAAGACACATCGGGGATTCAAAGATCTGCTACTCTGAGCTTACTACTCCTCCCTTCCAGAAGCCTGATTCCCTCAGCCCTTGGCCCTTTGCCGGGACCAAAAGTTAACCCTAAAACATTCCACAACCAATAACCCAAGTATCGCCCGGGTTCCACACCACCTCTAATAGCCACTGGCCCCTCCTACCACAGATCCACGAACCACACCCAAGCCCAAACCCAGCCCACCCACTTCGTACTTCTGGAGAGCCCACAAGGTAAGAATGTTTTTATATTTTTGAAATGGTTTCAAGTCAAAAGATGAGTAACATTTTGGAACAGGTGTAAGTTACATGCAATTCAAATTACTGTATACATACACAAAGTTTTCTTAGAACAGAGTGAACGCTGTTTACTGAGAACAAATGAACGCTGGTTCATTTGTATATTGTCAACGGCTACTTTCATGTCTTGCAACAGCAGAGCTGAGTAGTAGAAACAAAGACCTCAGAACCAACAAAGCTTAACATATTTCTCCTCTTTACAGAAAAACTTTGCTGACCCCTCCTCTATACATAAATTCCATAATCTAGCCAAGCGTAACCTGATCAAGCCTACCAACTTACACCATGTGCTGCTCTGCATTACCTTGTCCAGGACTTGGGGGGTACATAAACCTATGCAGTTAGACTTAAAACTTTCAGAAGTACTATGGTAACAACTGTGTCCTCAACACTTTCCATGCTCCTACCCCAGTTCACATCAAAGGATCAACTAAGGTCATACATATTACCTGTAAAAAAAAAATAATAATAATACTTAATGTGAACAGCTATGTGCTTGTGTATACATTGAAATTTAGATATATTATGGGGCGCCTGGGTGGCTCAGTTGTTAAGCAACTGCCTTCGGCTCAGGTGATGATCCTGGAGTCCCTGGATCGAGTCCCGCATCGGGCTCCCTCCTCAGCGGGGAGTCTGCTTCTCCATCTGACCTCTTCCTCTCTCTCATTCTCTCTCTCTCTCTCTCAAATAAATAAATAAAATCTTAAAAAAAAAAAGAAATTTACATATATTATAATTTAAAATAAAATTTTCAAATAGCCATTAGGATCAAAAAAACAAACAGAAAATGACAGCTTCGGCAAGGATGTGGGGAAAATGGAACTCGTATTACTTGTGTTTGCTGTTGGGGATGTAAAATGGTGCAGCTGCTATGGAAAACAGTACGGGGAGTTCCTTAAAAAGTTAGATCTGGGGCACCTGGATGGCTCAGTCATTAAGCGTCTGCCTTCAGCTCAGGTCATGATCAGAGTCCTGGGATCAAGCCCCACATTGGGCTCCAGCCCCACATTGGGCTCCCTGCTCAGCGGGAAGCCTGCTTCTCCGTCTCCCATTCCCCCCTGCTTATGTTTCTGCTCTCACTGTCTCTCCCTCTCTCGGTCAAATAAATAAATAATATCTTAAAAAAAAAAAAAAGGTAGATCTAGATTTACCGTACAATCAGCAATTTCACCTCTGGGTATACAGCCAAAAAAGCCAAAAGCAGAGACTCAAACAGATACTCGTACATTCATGTTCCCAACAGCATTATTAGCAATATTCCAAAAGTGGAAGCAAACCAAGTGTCCATCAACGGATGAATGGATAAATAACACGTGGTATACACATGCAACAGAATATTCTTCAGTAATTAAAAAGGAAGAACATTCTAACACGGGCTGTAACACAGATGATCCTTGAGGACTTTATGCTAAGTGAAATAGGCCAGGTACAAAAGGACAAATACTATAGGATTCTGCTTTTCTTAAGTCCTATCAGAGAGACAGAAAGTAAAATGGTGGTTGCCAGGGACTGGGGGCGGGAGAACAGAGAATAGGAAGTCAGTATTTACGGGTACAAAGTTGCAGTTCGCGAAGATGAAAAAGCTCTAGAGACAGTAGTGGTGATGGCTGTACAACAGCGTGAATATACTCAATGCCACGGAGCTATCTATGCTTAAAAATGGTTATAGGGGCGCCTGGGTGGCTCGGTTAAGCGTCTGCCTTGGGCTCGGGTCATGATCTCAGGGTCCTGGGACCGAGCCCCACATCGGGCTTCCTGCTCTCCCCTCTGCTTCTGTTTCTCCCTCTCCCTCTGCCCGCCACTCCCCTTGCTATACTGTCTCTCTCTGTCAAACAAACAAAATCTTAAGAAAAAAAAAAAAAGGTTAAGGGGCGCCTGGGTGGCTCAGTGGGTTAGGGCCTCTGCCTTCGGCTCGGATCGTCATCTCGGGGTCCTGGGATTGAGCCCCGTATCGGGCTCTCTGCTCGGTGGGAGGCCTGCTTCCCCCTTCTCTCTTTGCCTGCCTCTCTGCCTACATGCGATCGCTCTCTCTCTGTGTCAGATGAATGAATAAAATCTTAAAAAAAAAAAAAAAGGTCAAAATGGTAAATTTTAAATTATGTGTATCTTAATTTTAAAAATTCAGCTAACCAACCCAAAGACTTGTCATTAATAAAATATGACATATCCAACACAATAGATATGAAAAGGAATGAAGTAGTGATTTGTGCTATAACACAGATGAACTTTGGAAACTAGGTGAAAGAAAGTCACAAGAGACCAACTATTGTATGATTCCATTTATTTTTTTTGAAGATTTTATTCATTTATTTGAGAGATAGAGCAGAGTGAGGGAGTACACAAGGGGCCATAGGAGGGTGGGCAGAAGGAGAGGGGGAAGCAGGCTCCCCGGTGAGCAGGGGGCCTGATGCGGGGGCTCCATCCCAGGACCCCAGGATCATGACCTGAGCTAAAGGCAGATGCTTAACCGACTGAGCCACCCAGGCGCCCCAATGTGTGATTCCATTTATATGAAATGTCCAGAACAGGTAAATCCGTAGAGACAGAAGGCAGATTATTTGCCAGAGGCTGGGGGAAAGGACGGGAAGGGGAGTGACTTAGTGGATATGGGATTTGTATGGGGATAAAATCTTCTGAAACATTTGGCAACCGGCGTACAGCACTGAGAATTATATGCCACTGAACTGTGCCCTTAAGAACGTTAATGATGGTAAACTTTATTTTTGTGTATTTTACCAATGTTTTAAAAAAAATTAAAAACTGCGCTGCGCTGTTTGGAAAAAAAAAAAAAAAAAAAACCCTCTGACAGCTCACTTAGACATCATGTAATCGGGAGAGACACGTCACTGAGAACTAGGCCCTATCCTACTACCAATCACAGCAAAAGGTTACTGCACATAAATGCTGTTAGTCTAGCCAAAAAAAAAAAAACAAAAAGGGCATTTTCTTAATAAATATAACTCTCTGGTTATTTCTTGACACAAATTTAGAAAGCTATTACATTTTTAATTGAACTATTTCGTCTCGTCCTGGAATTAGATTAGGGTGCTACTTCATGTCATGTTTGATGTTAGGTGCTACCCACAGGAGTTCACACCAATAAGGAACGCCTAACACACAGGAACACTGGAGAGCGAGCACGAAGGTGAGCTGACAGGAGGCGGCCCAGGGCCTTAGTTTGTGTCTTAGTCATTTGCCCCCAGACCTGTCCGAAGAAGGGAGAGGGTCTTTCCTCCAAAAAGCATTAGGAAAAAGTGATCTCCAAGTAGAAATAAATGCCAAAGGCACTTATAATCAAAGGAACGTGAAGGTGGTTTCTTAGCAGCTTTTGTCACCATAACTCACTTCCAGTATTTTAAAATCGCACTGGCAATGTCACACTGTAAACAGGGACAACTCAGCAGAGAAATTCACAGTCAGAAGACCCGGTATTCGAGGGTCATGTTAACCACAGCAAACAAAAACTAATGTAGTAGAAGCCAACTTAACAGATTCTTGGCAGTAAAATTATTTGTAAACACTTACACCTAAGATCTAAGGTGAAGAATACAAGCTTTGATTTTGGTTGCTTTCAAGGGAAAAAGCACTAAGATAAAACACTAAAAATAAGCAAGAGAAACTGAAGTTACATTAAGAATAACTGAAGTTGGGGGCGCCTGCGTGGCGCAGTCGGTTGGGCGTCTGCCTTCGGCTCAGGTCATGATCCCGGGGTCCCGGGATCGAGCCCTGCCTTGTGCTCCCTGCTCGGTGAGCCTGCTTCTCCCTCTCCACCCACGGCTCCCCTGCTTGTGCGTGCGAGCTCTCTCTCAAATAAATGAAATCGTTAAAAAAAAAAAAAAAAAGAATAACTAAAGTTAATGTGATCAAGAAAAAAGGCAGACCCCCAGCTACAGGGAAGGAACCCTAACCACCATCAGCTAGGGCAGCAGACACATTAGAGAAAGCAGACTCCGGTGAGATACCCCCTAAACAGTTCCTACAGAAAAAGAAAACAAAAAAGGCAAAACAAGCTCCTCCTGCCAAACTTGAATGTCTGCATCCCTATCTTCATTGTTTGAACTTGGGGGAGGGGGGATGGGAATCAAATTTACAAGCAGCAGAGGAAATAAAGCAATGTTTGTCAAACACTCAGAAATGGGTCTCAAACTGGGTCTGCGGACACTTCCCCCAGTCCATACATTCTCTATGAGAATTTTTAAATCGTGTGTTTTCAATATTACTCTAAAAACATGAACATAAAGCCTGTTCTGGGCCCTCCAGATGCTTCCCTGGAAACAGAGAGCTGCCCGGGGATTTCCCGGCCCACGCGTGGGCCGTTGCATTTGCCGTCGGGCTGAGGCCGAATAACAGAGTTTTCATCGGCTGCTACGAACAGTCAGGGAGAGTTGAGAACTGGGAAGTGTGTGATGCACATATGCCGGTTTGTGGTCTGACGTCCCCCCTGTGTGGTTTTACTGTTTTCAGAATAGAGAAAAGTGGTGAGAGAACAGAGCGGGCGCATGGCCCGGTGATACAGACATTCCCAACGAGCGCCCAACGCCACTGTACACAGTCCCGTATTCACACGGAGCGTACGAGTTGAGTAAAACATCATCTGTCCCATAAAATTAATTTTACCTTTACTGGTTTTGTCATCTGTAATCTGTTAATCTGTCTTGTTTTTATAATGTTTCAAGCAAAATAAATGTTATCTTTGTGTGCATTCTTAACAATAAAAATAACTTAAGCTCGTCTCTGGGGAAGAAAACTTTTTAAAAAACAGTGCTGGGGAAAGATCTAAATGGACATTTCTTCAAAGAAGATACACAGATGACCAATAAGCATATGAAAAGATACTCAGCATCATTAGCTACTGGAGAAAAGCAAGTCAAAACCACAAGATACTCTTTCAACCTGTTAGGATGGCTGTTATCCAAAAGAAAAAGAAAAAAGAAACGGAAAATAACAAGTGTTGGTGAAGACGTGATCGAATCAGAACTTCCTTGCACTGCTGCTGGGAATATAAAATGATTTAGCTGTGGTGGAAAATACTCTGGCAGTTCCCCAAAAAGTTAAACATAGAATTATCATATGATCCAGTGATTCCACTCCTAGGTATAAATCCAAAAGAACTGAGTGGGGGGGTGGGGTAACTGGCTGATGGACATTAAGGAGGGCATGTGACGTAACGAGCACTGGGTGTTATGTGCAACTGATCAATCCTGACCTCTACCTCTGAAACCAGTAAGACATTATATGTTAATTAATTGAATTTAAATTTTAAAAAAAGAGAGCTAAATCCAAAAGAACTCAAAGCAGAAACTCAAGACACTCATACACCAATATAAAGAGCATTGTACCAACAGCCAAAAGGTTAAAACAACACAAGTGTCCATAAGCAGATGAATGGATAAACAAAATGTGATGTAACTATGGGGGAGGGTATGTGCTATGGCAAATGCTATGAAATGTGTAAGCCTGATGATTCACAGACACGTACCCTGGGGCAAATAATACATTATATGTTAATATAAAAAAAATTTTAAAAAATGTGGCATAACTATACTGAGAATATTAGTCAGCCACAAAAAGGAAATTATAATACGTACCACAACTTGGATAAACCTTAGAAACATTAGGCTAAGTGGAATAAGGACAAATACTGGGGCACCTGGGTGGCTCAGTGGGTTAAAGCCTCTGCTTTCGGCTCAGGTCATGATCTCAGGGTCCTGGGATCGAGCCCCGCATCGGGCTCTCTGCTCAGTAGGGCGCCTGCTTCCCCCTCTCTCTCTGCCTGTCTCTCTGCCTACTTGTGATCTCTCTCTCCCTCTTTCGGTCAAATAAGTAAATAAAAATCTTAAAAAAAAAAAAGGCAAATACTGTATGATTCTCCTTATATGAGGTACTGCAAATAGGAAACCTCATAGAAAAAGTAGAATACACGGGCACCTTGGTGGCTCAGTCGGTAAGTGTCTGCCGTCAGGTCAGGTCATGCTCCCAGGGTCCTGGAATCCAGTCCTGAGTTGGGCTCCCTGCTCAGCAGGGAGTCTGCTTCTCCCTCTCTCTGCACCTCCTCCCCTACTTGTGTGCTTGCGCTCTCTTGCGCTTTCTCTCAAATAAAAAACCTTAAAAAAAAAAAAAAAAGTGGAGGGCACCTGGGTGGCTCAGTTGGTTGGGCAACTGCCTTTAGCTCAGGTCATGATTCTGGAGTCCCGGGATCGAGTCCCGAATCGGGGTCCCAGCTCCACGGGGAGCCTGCTTCTCCCTGACATTCTCCCCTCTCATGCTCTCTCTCAACTCTCTCAAATAAATAATAAAATAGGGCCCCTGGGTGGCGCAGTTGGTTGAGCGACTGCCTTCGGCTCAGGTCATGGTTCCGGAGTCCCGGGATCGAGTCCCACATCGGGCTCCCAGCTCCATGGGGAGTCCGCTTCTCACTCTGACCTGCTCTCTCTCACTCTCTCTCTTTCCTAATAAATAAATAAATAAATAAATAAATAAATAAATAAATAAATAAATAAATAAAATCTTTTTTAAAAATTAAATAAATAAATAAAATAAGATCTTAAAAAAAAAAAGTAGAATGGAGGTTAGTTATCAGAGGTGGAGGAGGCAAGAGTGGGGAATAACGGTTTCATAGGTATAGAGTTTCCACCTGGGATGATGAGAAAGTTCTGGAAATGGTGATCGCCCATGTGAATGTACTTAGTGCTAGTGAACGGTATGCCTGAAAACGGTTAAAATGGTAAATTTTATGTACGCATATTTTAGCCCAATAAGAAAAACTTAGTAACACTGGATATTTGCCAAAAATATTTTGTGAAGATCGTAATTTGAGAGCTGCTGCTACAGAGTTAGAATTAAAAATTAAACTATTTACATAATGTGTAAAAATACAGATATGAACGATATATGGACATAAACGCAGAAGCATAAAAATGTGGACGCAGACAACATGTATCCATGTGCCTTGCAAGCGTGGGTACCCCTGGGAAAGGAGGGAGGCAAATGGGAAGTGTACCAAAAGGTGTTCAAATGTATCCGGAAAGCTGTATTCCTTAAACTAAAAAAAGGAGGGAGGGAGAGAAGGAGGGAAGAAGAAGAAAAAGAAGACACATTTGTTAAATCTAGTATTCAGGGGCTCATTAGGGCACTTTGTATCCTCGCTACGCCTTTAAAGTAGTTACTAGTAAAAATACAAAATGACTAAGAATCAGAAATTTACATAATGAGGAGTTAAAACTTCCTTTAGCTATTCTACACAAGGAATGAGGAGAGAGCCCACTGACAGGTCGTGTCCCCCCACTTACTGGCAAGAGCACCTCGACTTCCTCCCCTCTCCCCACAGATCTAAGACACCACCAACGGCAATCAGAACTCAGTCGGCATTCACTAGCCAGCCTGGCCTCTTGCTCTGAGAACACGATGGGTCCTACAATTTTTGCTTACCTCCAAGTTGTAAGTTAAACCAACACTAGTTTCCGTGAGAATTTATATAAAATGAATTTTTTACATGAATTTTTACCAACAAATTTTTTTTCTTGGCAGCATTTTTACCAACAAATAAGTCAAATCATATCAGGCTAATAACACAGTAAAGGCTGTTTCGGGGCACCTGGTGGCTCAGTTGGTTAAGGATCCAACTCTTGATATCAGCTCTGGTCTTGATCTCAGGGTGGTGAGTTCAAGCCCCGTGTTGGGCTCCATGCTGGGCATGGAACCCTACTTTAAAAAAAAAAAAAAAAAGACTTTCATCATCACTTACTGCAGGTAACTGAAAATAGTCACTAATAAAAATGTGAAAGCAACTGCAATTTTTGCCAGTTTATATCAAGAGTGTACAAATAAGATCAGGGTGGAAATAACCCAAGCCTTCCCCCACACAGACACATACGACTCGGTCTTCAAAATGGAATGTCCTTCAGTCACACAAAGGAACGAAGCTCTGACACATGCCACGACATGGAGGAAGCTTGAAAAATAAGAAAATAAGAAAAAAAAATAAGGAAAAAAAATCCTACATACTGTAGGATTCCACTGATAGGAGATCCAAAGAGCCAGAAAGCAGACTGCTGATTACCTAGCGAGTTCGGGGGAAAGACAGAGAATAAGTGCTGATGGATAGGAGGTTTCTTTCAGGGGTGATGACAATGTTCTAAAACTTACGCGGGTGACAGCTGCACAACCCTGTGAAGGCACTAACAGCTATCTGAACTGTACATCTTAAATGGGTGAACGAAATGATCGCATGCTACCACAAAGCAACAGAAGAGGAAGAGAAGAGGGGCGCCTGGTGGCTCAGGTGGTTAAGTGACTGCCTTCGGCTCAGGCCATGATCTCCAGATCCTGGGATCGAGCCCCATGTCAGGCTCCCAGCTCAGTGGGGAGTCAGCTTCTCCCTCTCCCTCTGCCTCTCCCCCTGCTTGTGCTCCGTCTCTCTCTCAAATGAATAAGTAAAACCTTAAAAAAAAATAAAAAAAAAAGGAATAGAAGAATCTGTAAGTCAATAAAAAGAAGATTTATAGATCTAGGTAATGAATGACTTATTCAAACCCAATGAAATCAAAGCCACCTGACATTTCAGTTGGCACATGAACCAAGGGAACGGACGGACGAATTGTTACCAGTTTTGAAATACTGAAAACGCTTGCAGAGCACATTATATGAGGACCCCCGATGTCTAGGAATCCCAGGGTCACCATGCAAGGCCACTGAGAGGTTTTTAATGAAAAAAGAGTCTAATGCTCGAGTCCCAGTAGCTTCTCCACGTGTCACCAGAGAGCCGGTGAATCTGCACCTGTCCATCCAAGCGCCCTCCTGGGTCAATCCCACAAGCGTCTGTAAAAGGTAAAAACGACAACAACAAAACCCACAAAAACCTCTTTTTACCATGGACTTCTTTGCCAAGGAGCGCATATTACCTGTCCCTCAATCTACAATTACTGAGGGAGCCCTGTCACATTCCACAGAAATGCGCACAGCCCCGGACGAGTCTTTGGCCTTCTTCGGCACGATACAACCACTCGTCTCTGGAACCGCCGAATCCCTCACCTCACCTCACTCCTGGTCAGATGATCTTCTGGCCAAGGACAAAGAGCCACTGTTCGGAGCCAACGGCGCCGAGTGCACCGACGCCTCACTTTCAGATAAGAGAGTGATAAGTGTGAGAAAAATGAAAACATTAACACACCAGTGGAACCTCAGGAGAGAACATCAAAACAACACACTTAAAACACACACACACACACACACACACACTTACAGAGATGTCAAAACACCAACACTCGCACCACAGACCCATGGGGCAAAAATCTCACAACCACGGCACCAAGACAGAAATAAATAAAATGATAAAGCCGCATCTACTTGGGGTGGGGGGGGCGGCGGCGAAGAGGAGCCTGAGCCGCCTTCAGGAAAGTGGTAAAGTTCCCTTCCTTCACTGTTAGCCTCACAATCTTCCTGGCAACATGTAAGAAGAAACCCAGCGTGGGGCGCCTGGCTGGCTCAGTCGGTAGAGGATGCGACTCTTGATATCAGGGTCGTGAGTTCAAACCCCACACTGGGTATTGAGTCTATTTAAAAAAAAAAAAGAAAAGAAAAGAAAAAAAGAAAAAGAAGAAAGCCAGTGAGCTTATTCTGAGGAACACAGATAGAGACAAGAGCTAAAAAGCAAACACTTTGTGTAAAAGAGTACACTTCCCGCGCTTTACTCATGAAAGAAAATACAAAGTGCCTTGGAACTGATGAATCACAGACCTGTACCCCTGAAACAAACAATGCATTATATGTTAATTAAAAAAAAAAAAAAGAAAGTGCCTTTGATGTCCAACAACAGAGGAGAGCTTAAGTAAAGCCTGGTATAGTGGTATAATCCCATAGGAAAATATATTTACCCCCCTCCAAAAAAAGCTGCATTTATAGACAATGTAAATACATGGAAAAGACCACGCAAAATGTAGACTAGAGAAAGCACTAAGACCATGTATGCTCATGAAAATTATTTTTATTTTTTAAGGTGGGGAGGGACAGAGGAAGAGAGAGAATCCTAATCAGGCTCAATGCCCAGCACGGAGCCCAAATCAAGAGCCAAATGCTTGGGGGACCTGGGTGGCTCAGTGGGTTAAAGCCTCTGCCTTCAGCTCAGGTCATGATCTCAGGTTCCGGGATCGATCCCCGAATCGGGCTCTCTGCTCAGCAGGGAGCCTGCTTCCCCCTCTCCCTCTGCCTGCCTCTCTGCCTCCTTGTGATCTCTCTCCTCTCTGTCAAATAAATAAAATCTTAAAAAAAAAAAGTCAGGGCGCCTGAGTGGCTCAGTTGGTTAAGCGACTGCCTTCGGCTCAGGTCATGATCCCGGAGTCCCGGGATCGAGTTCCATATCGGACTCCCGGCTCTGCGGGAAGTCTGCTTCTCCCTCTGACCTTCTCCCCTCTCATTCTGAGTCTCTCTCTCTCTCTCTAATAAATAAATAAAAAATCTTAAAAAAAAAAAAAAAGTCAAATGCTTAACTGACTAAGCCACACAGGCGCCCTAAAGGAAAACTAATTTTTTAAAATGATCTTTTACAATGACGCAAATAAGAGTTTATGGAGACTAGGAAACACTTGATACTTTATAGTGAAGAGCTTCTTTGAAACGGACATGGTTGTTATTTTATAGGCAAACTGACCAAATATACAAGAAAAATTATTATAGACGCAACCTAAAGTTTCTAACACTATTACAATAGTCCAGCACCAAAGAAAAGGCAGAGCACATCCAATTCTCCTGGTATTTCTTGCTGTTTTGACACAATTATTCTAGCTACCATTATCTGTTAATCATCTTCACATCACTAACCTAATTCAGCATTTTTTACAGAAGCCTTCCAAGTCAGCACCCAGCACACTGGCACGGGGCACACAGTTATTAGCGGACATTATTCCGCAGGGGAGGGGGGTCTCCATAGCAAACCCAAAAGACTCCTCCTGTTTACAATTACGAACAAAGAGCTGACATTTGCTCTGCCATTTCATGTCTTCACTCAAATCCCTACAAGTTCGGTGACACCCAGCAAACTCTCCTGAGTCAATGTCATCAGCTTCTGCCGCACGGCCTGGCCCGAGGACGAGTTAGCGCCGAACCATACACCCCCCAAGCCCCCACCCCGCACCCGCAATCCCACGGCACCCGCGCACACGGAGCCTTGCACAGGATGCTTACCGCAGCCCTGGAAAGAGCCTCTGCGCTCAAGAGGAAAATGACTTAAACAACTACAGTACACAGCTTTATGGCTGAATTCTACATCGCACTTACACGAACACGTTTCCAAGCCAAAGTTACAGAACGGGATGTGTTTTCTTTGGTCGGTCAACCTGATAAAGAAACGTTCTGGGAGGATCCACAGGACAGTGAAAACAATCATGCCTGCCGAGGACGAGGCTGGCACTAAGAAGGGCAGTCACGTGAGACCTTCCTGTAATGGCTTCAGTTTTTACAAGGAGAATAAATGCATGCCTGCCTGACTTATACAATTACAATTTAAGCAAAATCTCTGGATCCTACATTGCAGATGCTTTATCTAGTACTCCATTAAGGGGATGCCAATCTCTATGAACACAGGTGGTTTGAATCTAAGTGAAGGCACATTCTTCACACTGAAATACACAAACATCCCCTCCATACCTCTCCAACAATATGCTCTTCCTTGCTTAAAAACAAATGCAGACACCATCCCCCCCACAAAACAAATATGGGGGAAGAAAGTGCTTTTAGTTCAAGACCAAATTTCTTAAAGATCTTCCACATCATCTCAAATTCTTTTTTTTTAAGATTTTATTTATTTAATTGACAGAGAGAGATCACAAGTAGGCAGAGAGGCAGGCAGAGAGAGGGGGAAGCAGGCTCCCTGCCTGTGGGGCTCGATCCCAGGACCCTGAGATCATGACCTGAGCCAAAGGCAGAGGCTTTAACCCACTGAGCCACCCAGGCGCCCCATCTCAAATTCTTTAATAAGTATTTCTACTTTTAATCCAGAAAATGACAGTGTTACAGACCTGAGCCAGCCTTCACTTCATTAAAATGTCTGTTGCCCACGTAAATATTTTGAAACTGTTTCATTCACCTGGTCTGGTTTTAATCAACACGGACGAAGTAAGAGGGAGGCAGGGCCATTGCACCTCGAGCGAGCGCAGCCTGAGAGGATTGCCAGGACCTTGTCTCCCTCCCAGACCAGGAGTTCCCTCCACAGCAGCGGGGTCTGAGGGTTCTGAGCTCCCTAAGGGATTCTGGGAATTGGCCAGGTTTGGGAACCCACACATTACAAGAGACTTTAAGCAGTACTTCTCAACCTGTGCTGCACACGATTATTATTTCTTACAGCAGGATGTGAAAGCCACCCCTCCCCCTGCGGGCCTATTAAATCACAATCTCTGAAGAGCGGGTTCCAGTCATCAGAGGTTTTGTTTGTTTGTTTGTTTTAATTTCCTCAGAGTGAGAACTCTGCTTTGAAGTCACTGGTTTGGGAGCTCCTCTTAGAGAGCTCGTTAAGCAGAACATTCTGTGCATGGGCTGCAGGAAACAGCAGCCGGCTAGAGGAGGAACCAAGACACCGACCCGGGGCTCTATTTGCAATCACACAATCTGGGCTGAGAGGGCTCAGACTCAATACCCTGAGACCTGTGGCAATGTAGGATGAAGCAGCTCTGATTCTAGGTAAAGCTAATGTGGAACTTGGTGAAGTCTTTCAACCTCTCTGAGGTTCAAATGATCAATTTTTTTAAAAGGACTGGAATAAATGCCCTCAGAAGATCCTTTGATCTCAAACCCCATGATGCTACCAATCAGTCAGGGCTATAAGCAGAGTAGTCCTTAAAAAAATGCACGAATACGTTCTACAGGTATCAGATTCATCAGCTATATATTTCTGCGCTTGTCTACATAAAAACCCCATTCCTCATCACACCATAAGAAATCCTGACTGAACACAATGACATTCTATCAGATCAATCATAAATGAAATTAAACTAGACAAGTAAGTCCCAAGATAAATAAAAACACGTGGCATAAAAGAAAAATTTCAATAACTTGCATGTTTTCCTTGGCAACATTCTAATTTTTAGAATTTTTTTCCATTTTTAAAAATTGTAGTAAAATACACCTAAGATTTACCATTCGAACCATTTTTAAGTGTATAGTTCTATGGAATTAAATACATTCACAACATTGTGTAACCACCACCACTATCTATCTACGGAACCTTTTTTAAAGCCACTTTATTGAATTACCAAATGACATAAAACACTTAATATTTAATTTATAGAACTCGGTAAGTCTGGGGATAAATATATACTCACAAAACTGTCACCACTATCAAGGCCAACAACATATCCACCACCTTCCCAAATTTCCTCCTGCCCCCTTTATTTATTTTCTATTTATAAGATCTACCCTCTTAGCCAATTTTAGGTACACAGTATAGTCTTAGGAGCTACAGGCAGGGATGCTGGGGTGGCTGAGTCAGTTAAGCATCTACCTTTGGCTCAGGTCCTGATCCGAGGGTCCTGGGATGGAGCCCCACATAGGGCTCCCGGCTCAGCAGGGAACCTGCCTCTCCTTCTGCCCGCCACCAACCCCCCCACTTGTGCTCTCTTTCTCTGACAAATACATAGAAAAAAAAAATCTTTATTAAAAAAAAAGAAAAAGAAGTTGTTACCGGTGCTATGCTGTACAGATTTCCAGAACTTATTCATACTGCACAACTCTAACTTTACTCCAGAATTTTGTCATCTTCCCCAAATGAAAGTCTGTACTCATTAACACTAAAATTTCCTATTCTCTTCTTCCCACAGCCCATGGCAACCACAAATCAGCTTTCTGTCTCTATGAATGACTACTCCCTAAGCACCTGAGAAGTTGAATCACTCAATATCTGTCCTTTGTGACTGGGTTTTTCTTACTTGGCATGTCATCAAGGCTCACCTTGTAGCACAGGTCAGAATTCCCTTCCTTTTAAGGCTAAATAATATTCCACTGCAGGAATATGCCACTTTGTTTATCCATTCATCCACCAACACTTGAGCTGCTTCACTCTGATTTTTCTAACCATATGGTATTTTGAAGTCACATACAATAAAGACGAGTGAACCTTACATCACAGGCGTTTCTTATGGATAAATACATAACAAAGCAAGCAGACAACATTCTAGAACATAAAACACACCTTAACAAATTTAAAAGAATAGCAATCATATAAAGTATGCTCTGGCATTAAATTAGAAATCAATAACAAAAAGATAGCTGATGAATCCCAAAATACAATATTTGGAGATTAAATACACAATACTTGGAGATTAAATAAAGCATAGGTCAAAGAAGTCTCAAGAGCTATCTCTAAATGAAAATACAACCTATCAAAACTTGTGAAATTTAGAGAAAGCAGCATTTATAAAAAAAACTGATAGAAATGAATGCAAATATTAGAAAAGATCTACAAATCAATTATCTAAGTTTCTCCCTTACAGAACTAGAAAAGGATGAACAAATTAAATTCAAAATAAGAACAAGAAAATAAATAAAAATAAGATCAATAGAGAAATATCAATGAAACTGAAAGGTGAGTCCCTGAAAAGACCAGTAAAACTGATAAATCTCTAGCCAGAATAACTGAGGAAAAAAAAGACAAGACACAAATTACTAATATCAGAAATGAAAGAAGGGCCATCACTACTATACCTAAGGACACTAAGAGGACAGTAAAAGATTATTATAAACGACTCTTTTTTGATAATCTAGATGAAACAGACCAACTCCTCGAAAGAGACAATCTATCAGAATTTACAAAAGGCGAGAGGCGCCTGGGTGGCTCAGTTGGTTAAGTGCCTGACTCTTGGTTTTGGCTCAGGTCACAATCTCAGGATCCAAGGATCAAGTCCCGCATGGGGCTCCCTGCTCAGCGGGAGTCTGTCTCCTTCTCTCTCTGCCCCGCCCTGCCCCCTACCCCCCACAAGCTCTCTCTCTCTCTCCCAAATACATTTTTTTTTATTTTAATTAAAAAAAAAAAAGAATTTATGCAAGGTGAAAAAAACCATCTGAATAGGCCTATATCTACTAAGGAAACTGAATCAATAACTAGTAACCTTTTAAAACCGAAAACAGATGAGTTCACTAGTGAAATCTACCAAAAATTTGAGGGCGAAATTATCTCAATTCTCTGCAATCTTTGCCAGAATACAGAAGTAGAGGGAATACTGTCTAATTCAGTCTCTGAGGCCAGCACTGCCCTAATCCCCAAACCGGAAAAACACATTAGAAGAAAGAAAAACTACAGCCGATATCTCTTATGAACACAGATGTAAAAACCCTCAACAAAATACTGGTGAACTAAATCCAACAATGTACAAAAAAATTATACACCATGACCAAATAGGATTTATTTCAGGTTTGCAAGACTGGTTCAAGATTCAAAAATAGATGTAATCCATCACATCAACAGGTTAAAGAAAAAAAACTCCTATGATCGTATCAAGAGATACAGAAAAAGCATTTGAAAAAATTCAACACCCAAACAAAAATTCTCAGGAAACTGGAAACAGTGGAGAAGTTTCTTGACTTGATAAAGAGCATATACAAAATCCTACAGCTAATATCAAACTTAACAAGGAGAAATTAGTCACTTTCCCACTATGATTAGGAATAAGGCAAGATGTCCACTCCCATCCTTCTTATTCAGCGTCGTACTAGAAAGAAGCCTTAGCAGATGCAGTAATATAGGAGAAAAAAAAAAGTGTACAGACTGTGAAGGAAGAAACAAAACTACTTTTGTTTGGTGATGACATGATTACTTAGGTAGAGAATCGCAAAGAAACAACAAAAAAAATCCCTGGCATTAATAAGCCATTAAGGTTGCAGGATACAAAGCTAATAAACAAAAGTCAATTGCTTTGTTATATACTGGCAATAAACAACAGGAAACTGAAATTTAAAATGCAATACCATTTACATTAACATAAAAAAGAAGAAATAGTTATAAATCTAACCCATGTATAAGATCTCTGTGAAGGAAACCACAAAACTCTAATGGAAGAAATCAAAGAAGATCTAAAGAAATGGAAGCTACTCCCAGGTACATGGATAAAAAGACTCAAAATTGACAAGATGTCATTGTCATTTCTTCCCAAACTCTATCCTACAGATTCAATGAAATCACAATCAAAATTCCAGCAAGATTATTTTCCGCATTATCAACAAACTGATTCTAAGATGTGTATGGGAAGTTGTAAAAAAGACCGAGAATAACCAATACAGTACAGAATGAGAACAAAGTTGGAGGACTGACACTACCTGACTTAAAGACTAAAAACTAAGGTAATAAAAAACAAAAACAAAAAAAACAAAAAAACACTGAAGTAATAACGGCAGTGTGGTACTGGCAAAAGAACAGGACAGGGAGCCCAGAATGAGACCTACACAAAATAGAGTCTATTGGTATTTAATAAAGGAGCAAAGGCAATTCAGTGAGGGAAAGACAATCTTTTTAGCATGGTGCCGGAAGAACTGGACATTCGCATGCAAAAAAGTTTGCCCAGATATTCCACCTTTCATAAAAATGAACCCAAAATGGATCACAGACCTAAATGCAAAACACAAAGCTATAAAATTCCTAGGAGATAAGAGAAAATCTAGGTGACCTGATGTTCGGCAATGACTTCTCTCAGACACGATACCAAAAGCACAACTCAGGGAAGAAAGTATTGCTAAACTGAATTTCACTCAAAGTAAAAACTTCTGCTTTGCAAAAGACCCTGTCAAAAGAATGAAAAAGCAAGCCACAGACAATTTTTACAAAATGCATATCCGATTAAAGGACAGGTATCCAAAATATACAAAGAGCTCTTAAAATTCAACAGTAAGAAAATAACCCAATTAAGAACCAGACAAAACACCTGAGCAAACACCTCACCGAAGACTATAGAGAGGCAACTCAGCATACGAAAAGATACTCACCATCATAGGTCAGGAGGGAACTGCAAATTAAAATGAGAGAGTACTACACACCTCTCAGACTAGCCACAATCCAGAACACTGGCAATACCAAATACTGGCAAATACGTGGAACGGCAGGAACACATTCAGTGCTGGCGGGAACACAAAACAGTTCAGTCAATCTGGAATACAGTTTGGCAGTTTCTTAAAAAACTAAATGAACCATGAGAGACTGTGGACTCTGAGCAACAAACTGAGGGTTCTGGAGGGGCTGGGCGAGCCTGGTGGTGGGTACTGAGGAGGGCAGGTATCGCATGGAGCACTGGGGGTGGTGCACGAACAATGAATCTTGGAACACTGAAAAAATAAAATTTAAAAAAAAAAAAAAACCCCCCCCAAAAAACGAAATACTCTTCCCATATGATCTATCAATCTTCCTTCTTGGTATTTACCCAAATGAGCTGAAAACTTATGTACACACAAAAAACGTGCCTACAGATGTTTTATTCCTAACTGCCAAAACTTGGAACAACCAAGCTGTCTTTTAATAGGTAATTGGATAAATGGGGTTACATCCATACAATGAAGAATTATTCAGCAATGAAAAAAAGAAAAAGAAAAAAGAGCTACAGAGCCAGGAAGAGATACGGTGGAAGCCTAAATTCCTATCAGTGAAAGTAGACAGATACTGCATGATTCCAATTACATGGCACTCCGGAAAATGTAAAATTAAGAAGACAGTGAGGAGATCAGTGATTGCCAGGGGCTCAGGCAGAGGTAAGGATGGGAAGGGGAAGCACAACAGACTTTTAGGGCAGTGAAACTATTCTGAACGATGCTATGATGATGAATACATGTCATTTCCCATTTGCCAAAACCTACGAGATGTACAAAACAAAGACTGAACCCTAATGTAAACTATGGACTTTAATTGTGATGCATCGGTATCTGGTTCACCAATCGTTAACAAATGCAAGATGTTAATTACAGGAGAAATGGGATGGGAGTAGGGGAGTGAGGGAGTAGACGGGGACTCTGTACTTTCTGCTCAATTATCCTGTAAATCCAACACCGCTCAAAAAGAAATTTCTACTAACACACACACACACACAGAGGCACGCACGCACACACCTTGTGGTGGAGAAAAAATAGACGAACAGCTACCTCAAAAGAGTCCTTGATTATCTCTGTGTTGCCCGTCCTCAGAGATGACCCTACCTACTACTTTTCCAGAAGGGGCTTCCACAAACTCCTGAGGAAGCTGACGCCAAGCTCTGACCTCGAGGCCGGGTTCCGGTCATCGGCGTGGAGCCCTCTTCTACCCAGGCCAAACAGCCCTTTCTTTACACAGCTGCCACCATGCTTGCTATGTGGTTTTTATATGTCAATAGTAGCTTTTAAAATAAATATTTGACTGGGAGGGAGGGAAATCACTAGATTTACTACCGGTAGAATCCTCTCTATAATACCATTTAGGTGTTACATATATTATATATATAATACTATATAGGTGTTACAGATACTATATATATAATACCATATAGGTGTTACATATATTATACATAATAACATACAGGTGTTACATATACTATATATATATAATACCATACAGGTGTTACAGATACTATATATATAATACAATATAGGTGTTACATATACTATATATATAATACCACATAGGTTTCAGCCTGAGGGCAGGAACGATTCACACTAAGGTTAAAGAGTGTTAGAACAAGAGGAAGAGGGGCACCTGGGTGGCTCAGTGGGTTAAAGTCTCTGCCTTCGGCTCAGGTCATGATCTCAGGGTCCTGGAATCGAGCCCCACATCGGGCTCTCTGCTTGGCGGGGAGCCTGCTTCCCCCTCTCTCTCTGCCTGCCTCTCTGCTTACTTGTGATCTCTCTCTCTCTCCGTCAAATAAATAAATAAAATCTTAAAAAAAAAAAAAAAAGAACAAGAGAAAGAAATATAATCCAAGTTTAAATTCAAGGACAAATGTGTTACTCCCGCTTGCTGCATTAAGGCTGTGAGACCTCTGTCTCCGAAGCAGAGGCTCTCGGGCCACTAGATCCACCACGTTTTTCTCCAGCTAGCACAAGCCGAAAGCAAAGGTCGGGGACGGCTGCAGCCAAGGGACTCCCTTGGCAGTCCCAGCCACCCGTGGGAGGCCGAGCATGGCTCGCTACGGGGAGAAGCAACTGCCTTTTGCACACATCCTGCACTAGGCAGCCCAAAGCTCACCTCAGCTTTCTGATGCGGCCCACCTGGCTTCCTTCTGCTCATTCCCGGAGCCAGTCCGAAGTTATATCCCCCTTCTCCGCCTTACTCCATGTCCCCCGTAAGAACTGCGCCCTTCGTATAACCAAAGCGCTGAGGAGGAAATGTTTCTCCTTTCCCAAGTGTTGCAGCTGACAAATGAGGAGGTTCAAGAGAGTAAGAATATTACAAGTCTACTACCCTAATAATGAACTAATAAATATAGGCAATGATTGCTAATGGCTACTGATATCACAAAAAGAAAGACACTCAGACATTATGTGTCTTCTGGAAATGTAAAGAACACCATCTATGGAGTATTCTTTCTTTTTTTTTTTTAAGATTTTACTTATTGGGGTGCCTGGGTGACACAGTTGGCTAAGTGTCTTTTTTTTTTTTAAGATTTTATTTATTTTTTTGACAGACAGAGACCCAGCAAGAGAGGGAACACAAGCAGAGGGAGAGGTAAAGGGGGAAGCAGGCTTCCTGCTGTGCAGAGAGCCTAATGCGGGGCTCGATCCCAGGACGCTGGGATCATGACCTGAGCCCAAGGCAGACGCTTAACAACTGAGACACCCAGGGGCCCCTATGAAGTATTCTTGGGGGGAAAAAAAACATAAACAAGCCTCTAGATCTGATTACAAATTTATAGAAAATACAGGGGGACAAAGGAACATATTAAATTGACACCAAGGGAATACAATCAGCAAAACTCAGCAGAAAAGTCTACAGGAAAAACAACTCGATTTCTTCAACAAATAAATTTATGAGGGGAAAACAGATGGCAAACAAAGCTGTAAATTAAAAGATTTGAAAGGCATTTCAACCAATGGCAATGCAAAACCTCATATGGATTCTGATTTTAACAAACCATTAAAAAATAATTATGGCCCAACTGGGGAAATACGAACGCTGGATACTTGATGCAACTAAGGAATTAATGTAAATTTGTGTAGGTGTAATTACGGTATTGTGATTATGGTTTCTGTTTCAGTCCAAGTCTCGAGACATACCCAGAAACATTTATACAAAATGATGTGACATCTGTAATTTGCTTCAAAATAAAGGAGGGTAAGAATGAACATAAGGTGGGCAGGGGAGGTAAGTCTGGCCAGGGTTGATCACTGTTGCGTAATGAGTACATGAAGGTTCACTAACCTACGGTCTACGCTTCCATTTTGTTTGTGATTTTCAATCACAACAAATAGGTTTTACAAAATTACCTGGAATAATTCTGGACCTCGTTTGGTTGAGGTTTCTGTTCCCTATCCAGCTCAAATATGCGAAATACCAGATATCCAACTTGTCCCTTTAGAGGACATTTTCATTTGAAACCGATACAATCAGTTTTTCTTTTTAGCCCTCCACAACCTAATCGATCTTTCCAAACATTATCAAAAATCTCCAGCCGAAGCCTGCCCTTCCTTCATTAGTCAAAAGCAACCTTTCCACCTTATGCACTGTCTATCCAACCAGACTGTAATTTTCCAGGAGGCAAGGAACATGTTTTACTGTCATCACTTCCCACAAAAAGTCTAGCACAATAGTTTTGCACAGAACAGTTGATTACCCAACCAAAAAATGTGTGCATCAGTTCTGGCCTGTGCAGGGATGAGTGGCAAAACCAACAAGTAATATAATATCAAAAGCAGAGGGCACGTTTACAAATTCTGTAAGGCATGAAGAATGGATGATCACATTGTGACAGATCTGTAAAACGGAATACATACTACTGACATTAAAAAGTAACACCAGGGGCGCCTGGGTGGCTCAGTGGGTTAAAGCTTCTGCCTTCGGCTCAGGTCATGATCTCAGGGTCCTGGGATCGAGCCTTACATCAGGCTTCTCTGCTCAGCAGGGAGCCTGCTTCCCCCCCCCCTCACCCCCCGCCTGCCTCTCTGCCTACTTGTGGTCTCTCTCTCTCTCTGTCAAATAAATAAATAAAACCTTTAAAAATAAATAAATAGAAAATAAAAAGTAACACCAATATTAGACACAACAGTGTGGATGAATCTCCAAAACATCATGGTAAAAGAAAGAGGTCAGGTATGAAACACTACAGACTACATATCATTTCATTTATATGAAACCCTAGGGGCGCCTGGGTGGCTCCGTGGGTTAAAGCCTCTGCCTTCGGCTCAGGTCATGATCTCAGGGTCCTGGGATCGAGCCCCGCATCGGGCTCTCTGCTCAGCAGGGAGCCTGCTTGCTCTCTCTCTGTCTGCCTCACTGCCTACTTGTGAGCTCTCTCTCTGTCAAATAAAATAAGAAAAAAAAATCTAATAAATAAATAAATAAATAAAATTTAAAAAATGAAACCCTAGAAAAGGTTGCTTAAAACAAGAGGTGAGGTAAGGGGATGGACTACGCGGGCACAAGGGTACTTTCTAAGTGATGGAAATGTTCTCTATCTCCTCCTGTATCTTGACTGTTACAGTTACACAACTGATATATTTGCCCAGTCACCAAACTGTACAATTAAAATGGATGAATACTAGAATTATAAAATTATGCCCTAATAAAACTATTTAAATCATAAAATTAGAATTAAAAATTATAAATATTCATGCAGCTTTTTAAAGATTCATTTATTTGTCAGAGAGAGGGAAAGAGAAGAAGAACACACAAGCAGGGGGAGCAGCTAGCAGAGGGAGAAGCAAGCTCTCCGTCGAGCAAGGAGCCCGATGTGGGACTTGAACCCATCATCCTGGGATCATGACCTGAGCTGAAGGCAGATGCTTAACCAACAGAGCCACCCGGGTAATTATAAGTATCTGTAATAGGACAGAACAAGAGCTCTTACAAATTAATAAGACAGGCAGCAAAAGAAAGGGAGACCACGCTCTTCCCAATCTTCCCATGCCGCCGTAACAGTGCCCATGAACATCCTGGCAGAAGCTCGCAAAAGCATGAACAATGCTGAAAAGAGAGGCAAACGTCAGGTTCTCATTAGGCCGTGCTCCGAAGTCACCATCGGGTTTCTGAGATGCTGAAGCTCGGTTACATTGGCAAATTTGAAATCACTGACGATCACAGAGCTGGGAAAATTGCTGTGAACCTCACAGGCAGGTTAAACAAGAGTGAACAGCCCCAGATCTGGTGTACAACTCAAAGATCTAGGAAAATGGCAGAATAACCTGTTCCCGTCCCCCCAGTTTGGTTTCATTGTCCTGACAACCTCAGCTGGCATTATGAGCCACGAAGAAGCAAGACGAAAACACACAGGACAGAAAATCCTGGGATTCTTTTTCTAGGGATGGAATACAAAACACACAAATAAAATGTCTCAATGGACCAAAAAAAAAAAAAAAATGTAAAACGAGAAAAAGCTAAACAAGGGAAATAAGCAATTAAAAAATAGCCAATTAATGTGAAAGTATGCACAAATTATATCAGTAATATATTATTTTTCACCTATAAAACTGGCAACAAAAAACTCTTTTGTTACCAGTTTTCAATATAACATTTAGCATTAGTGAGGGTTTAGGGGAAACTGGGATTCTTGCATACTGCTGAGGTAAGGATATACTGGCCCAATCTTTCTACAGGTAAGAATGGCAAAAGCCGAGCGCCTGGGTGGCTCAATGGGTTAGAGCCTCTGCCTTCGGCTCAGGTCATGATCTCAGGGTCCTGGGATCGAGCCCCGCATCCGGCTCTCCACTCAGCAAGGAGCCTGCTCCCCCCACTCTCTCTCTGCCTGACTCTCTGCCTACTTGTGATCTTTCTCTCTGTCAAATAAATAAATACTAAAAAAAAAGAGTGGCAAAAGCCTTACAAGACACAAATACCCTACAGTCTAAAACTTTATGTGCCAAGACAATTCTTGGAGAGAAAACAGTCTTTAATAAATGGTGTTGAGACAACAGGATATCCACAGGCAAAAGAATGAAGTGGACCTCTACCTCACACCATATACAAAAATGAACTCAAAATGGATCTAAGACCTGGGTCACCTGGGAGGCTCAGCCAGTCAAGCATACAATTCTTGGGGCACGCACTTGGGTGTCTCGGTTGTTAAGCATCTGGCTTTGGCTCAGGTCATGATCCCAGGGTTCTGGGATCGAGCCCCACATCAGGCTCCCTGCTCGGCAGGAAGCCTGCTTCTCTCTCTCCAACTCTCCCTGCTTGTGTTCCTACTCTTGCTGTCAAATAAATAAATAAAATCTTAAAAAAAAAAGTATCCAACCCTTGATCTTGGCTCAGGTCTTTATCTCAAGGACATGAGTTCAAGTCCTGAATTTAAAAAAAAAAAAAAAAGGATCTAAAATCTAAACGTAGGAGTACCTGCGTGGCTTAGTAAGCAGATGACTCTTCATCTCGGGGTCATGAAATTGAGCCCCATATTAGACAGAGAGATTATTTTTAAAAAATTAAAATAAAATACCTAAATGTAAAAGCTAAAACTGTAAGACCCTAGAAGGAATATGGGCTAATTTTCATGACCATGAATTAGGCAATGGTTTCCTGGATATGACACCTAAAACACAACCAAAAAAATAATGCACATACTGGAATTTATAAAATAGGAAAAAAACAACCCTTTGTACTTCAAAGAACATAAAGAAAGTAAAAAGACAATCCACAGAACGGAAGACATACCTGCAAATCATCTCTCTAAAAAGAGTCCAGTATCTAAAATATATAAAGAACTCTTCAACTCAACAAAAAGACAAGCCTGTTAAAAAATGGCCTATAAGGGCACCTGGGTGGCTCAGTTGGTTAAGCAACTGCCTTCGGCTCAGGTCATGATCCTTGAGTTCCGGGATCGAGTCCCACATCGGGCTCCCGGCTCCATGGGGAGTCTGCTTCTTCCTCTGACCTTCTCTCCTCTCATGCTCTCTCTCACTTTCTCTGTCTCTCAAATAAATAAATAAAATATTAAAAAAAAAAAAAGGCCTATAAGCAAAGGCAAAGATGTTCACCCTTAGTTTTTAAGAAATGCAAATCAAAACTACAAGAAGATACTACTTCACACCCAATAGGATGACTATATTCAAAAAGACAGATAATGGAAAAAGTTGACAAAAATATGGAGAAACTGGAAACCTCCTACATTGCTGGTGGGAATGGAAAATGTTACAGCTGCTTTATATGACCCAGGAGTTCCACTCCTAGATATTTATCCACAAGAAATTGAAACATATGTCCACATACAAACTTGTACATGAATGTTCATAGCAGCATTATTTATAACAGCTAAAAAGTGGCAACAATCCAACTGTCCATCAACTGGTAAATGGATAAGCAAAAAGCTACGTATTACATGACTCCATTCTTATGAAATGTTCAGAATAGTAACTGCAAAGAGAGAGAAGGTCTGGATGAGTTTGCCAGGGGTTGGAGGTGAAGGGTAGAGAGGGGAGTGATAATGGGTATGGGGTTTCTTTCTAGGGTGATGAAAAAGTTCTGGAATTAGGGGCCCCAAGGTGGCTCAGTCAGTTAAGCAGCTACCTTCTGCTCAGGTCATGATCCCAAGGTCCTAGGGTCAAGTCCCGCATCAGGCTCCCCTGGGGCCCAATGGGGGCGTCGGCTTCACCCTCTCCCACCCCCCCCCCTCACCTTGTGTACGCTTTGTCAAACAAATAAAGAAAAATATTTTTTTAATTAAATAATTAATTAATTTTTTTAAAAAGAAAATACTCCAGAATTAGGTAGTGGTGGACAGTTACACACTCCTGTAACATTCTAAAAATGCCTGAACTGTATACTCCAAAAGGGTGAATGTGATGGCATGTGAATTACATCTCAGTAAAAATAGGTTGAAAACCAAAAGAACTAATACTGTGTGCCACAAAGGCTCCACTAAAAACAGGTCTTTTATAAAAAAACAAAACAAAACAAAAAATTAGAAACAAAGTAATTTCCAACTAGGGACTTTGAAATAAATGAAGCATTAAATCAACATAATACCATGCTCACACACAGCAGGTATACAGACTCCTACCAAAGGTAAGGAAGGACCAAAAATTGCTTTAGGGGCGCCTGGGGGGCTCAGTCAGGTGAGCGTCCGACTCTTGATTTCTGCCCAGGTCCTGATCCTTCCGCTGTGGGATCGAGCCCCATGTCCAGCTCCAAGCTCAACACAGAGTCCGCTTGAGATTCCCTCCCTCCATTCTGCCCCTCCCTCGCCCTGCTTGCACGCTCTCAAGACGTTCTCAAATAAATAGAATAAATAAAAGCTTAAAAAAAAAAAGGACGCCTAAGATATTCTAATGTCCTTCCCCCCAAGAAGAAATCAATCTTAGGATAAAACCAGTTCTAACTTCTAGCCTCCAGATTAAAGGAGGGAATAAATTTTTGTTATTTAAAACAATTTTTTAAATTCTTTACCATTGAGATGTGGTATATATATACAATGGAATACTACGCAGCCACCAAGAGAAACGAAATCTTGCCATTTGCAATGATGTGGATGGAACTGGAGGGTATTATGCTAAGCGAAATCAGTCAGTCAGAGAAAGACAATTATCACATGATCGCTCTGATATGAAGAATTTGAGAGGCAGGGCGGGGGGTCGTGGGGGGGGTGGGGAAGAGAAATGAAACAAGATGGGATGGGAAGGAGACAAACCATAAGAGACTCCTAAACTCATGAAACTAACTAAGGGTTGCTGGGAGGTGGCAGGGGGATGGGGTATGGACATTGGGGAGGGTACGTGCTATGGCAAATGCTGTGAAATGTGTAAGCCTGATGATTCACAGATATGTACCCTGGGGCAAATAATACATTATATGTTAATAAAAATTTTTTAAAAATTCTTTAACATTGGAAAAAATAATTTTTAAGCATACTCACAGTAGGAATCCATATTGATAAAAAGAAAAAAGGAAATACATGTATACATACACTGAAAGTTTAAAAATATTTACACCAAAATGTTAACAGTCGTTACATCCTGGAAGTAGCATAATGGGGGCTATTTTTTTTATTTTAATTTCTTTGCTTTGGCTGTATTTTCTAGTTTCTTGACAATTAGTATTAATTAGCAGTATTTGAACAATCTATTGATTTTAAACAAAAGTATTCTGAAGGACAGTGGTATTAACACCTCATACCAAGAAAGAAAGGCTGAAAACTAACTTCAAGGAATAAAGACATCAAAATTCCAGACCTCATCAGACACCTAACGCTTCGTTAAATCCAAATTATTGGAAGTTAACTTTTAAACCTCTGCAACTACAATCCTAACGGAGTCTTACTCCTGCTGTGGCAGAAATTTCTAACATATGGATGGTAACTGAACGTTACATTATTTTGACAAAAATCAAAACAGTAAGGGAAACATGAGGGACCAGATCCCAGTTCCCAGTCCAGAAACCGGTTCTGATGGAACACGGCATTCTGGAGGATAGAGTGCACAGATGAAGCATTTACTTCGCACAATCTGAAGGCATTGCTCAGATATAAAAATACAGTAAAAAAAAAAGAAAAAGTTGGGGGGAACACCTGGGTGGCACGGTCCGTGAGGCACCTTGACTCCTCGTTTTGGCTCAGGTCGTTATCTCAGGGTTGTGAGATCGAGTCCTGTGTCAGGCTCCATGCTTTACCAGGAGTCTGCTTGAGATTCTCTCTCCCTCTCCTTCTGCCCTCTGCCACCTCATACTCGAATTCACGTGCTTGCTCGTTCTCTCAAATAAATCTTTCAAAAAAAATACTGTAATGTTACCATCACCACCAAAAACTACCACTAACGAGTGTTTACTCCCCAAAAGATAGACAAGCTGCCAGAAAATAAAGCTACTCATAACATATGAAAAGGACAGAACTGAAAATTTTGATATCAACTCTGCAGTTGTCTTTTTACATTTTTTTTT
>CM052803.1:20929826-20941257 GCA_028533885.1 Nasua narica | reverse complement strand
TTTTTTTTTTTTAAAGATTTTATTTATTCATTTAACAGAGAGAGAACACAAGCAGGCAGAGAGGCAGGCAGAAGCAGAGAGAGAGGAGCAGGCTCCCTGCCGAGCAAGGAGCCCGATGCGGGACTCGATCCCAGGACGCTGGGATCATGACCTGAGCCGAAGGCAGCTGCTCAACCAACTGAGCCACCCAGGCGTCCCGTCTTTTTACATTTTTAAAAAGTGAAAATAAAGCTCTACTTCATACTAGTTTCTAAGAAAAAACAACATATAAAGGAAACACTGCAAAGTACTCCAGAGATAAAGAAAAAGAGTTAAAACGAGATTTACTTAGAAATTTTTAATTAAGGACATTCTCAATACTGCCAAGAAGTTTTTAAAATAAAACTAGAGTTGGGGCGCCTGGGTGGCTCAGTTGGTTAAGCCTCCAACTCCCGGTTTTGGCTCAGATTGTGATCTCGGGTCGTAAGATTAAATCCCAGGTCGGGCTCTGCGAGTTCAGCACTGTGTCTACTTGAAATTCTTTCTCCCTCTTCGTCTGCCCTTTCCCCACTCCCACTCTCTCTCTTTCCAAATAAACAAATAAGTAAAATCTTTAAAAATAAAATAAAATAAAAATTAAAGTTAAAATTAGGTGAGGCTATTTAAGAGGTTAATATGATAAAAGCACGATGATATTGTGCTATATTAGAACATATTGTGTTCTAATTATTAGAACATATTGTGCTAATATATTGTGCCTATATTAGAACAACTAAAACAAAAAACAGTGGTAACACTAAATGCTGGCAAGCATGCAGAGAAATGGGATCTTACGCATCGATGATAGGAATGTAATATGATACAACCCCTCTAAACAAGAGTTTAGCAGTTTCTTTTAAAACTAACTATGGGGCCCCTGGGTGGCGCAGTTGGTTGAGCGACTGCCTTCAGCTCAGGTCATGATCCCGGAGTCCCGGGATCGAGTCCCACATCGGGCTCCCAGCTCCACGGGGAGTCCGCTTCTCACTCTGACCTTCTCCCCTCTCATGCTCTCTCTCACTCTCTCTCTCTCAAATAAATAAATAAAATCTTTAAAAATAAAAAAAATAAAAATAAATAAAAAAATAAAATAAAACTAACTATGTACTGGGACGCCTGGGTGGCTCAGTTAGGTTGACCTTCTGGCTTTTGGTTTCAGCCCAGGTCATGATCTTACAGTTGTGTGACCAAGCCCTGCATCTCCACACTTGGCACACAGTCTGCTTGGGAATCTCAATCTCTCTCCCTCTCCCCCTCGCCCAGCACGCTCTCTCTCTCTCTCTCTCTCTCTCTCAAATAAGCAAATAAAATAAAAATAAATATGTACTTATCATATGACCAAGTACTTTTAGGCATTTACCCCCAAAAATGAAACCTCATGTTCACACAAAAATATGTATGTGAAAGTTTATAGCCACTTTATTTGTAGTAGCCGCAAACAGGAAACTCTTCTGGTATGTCCTTCAATGGGTAAATCATTAAACAAACTATGGTACATCCACACTTTGGAATACTACTCAACATTAAAAAGGAATGAACTATTAATACATGAAACAATCTGGATATATCTCAAAGGAATTATGGTAACAGGAAAAAAGCCAAAGGAACAGACTATGTGATTCCATTTATCTAACATTCTCAAAATAACAAAATTACAGAGATAGAGAACAGCTTAGTGGTTGCTCAGGGTTAGAGATGAGCGTGTGCGTGAAAATAAAGGGTTAGCATAAGGGATCCCTGAGGTGCTGGTATGATTCTGTATCTTGATTGTGGTGGTGTCACACAAATCTACACATGATAAAACTGCACAGAACCACACACACACACACACACACACACACACACTAATGAACACATGTAAAACGGGTGAAATCGAAATCAGGCTATGAACTGTAACAATGTCAATACCCTGGGTTTGATATTAAACTACAGTTATATAAGATGTTACCACTGCATGAAACTAGGTAAAGGGAACATGGGATCTCTCTGTACTGTTTATTTGTTTTGCAATTTTCAGTGAATCTGTATTTCAAAAGAAAAAGAAAAAAAAAATTAGATGGGGCGATGCACGAGAAGGCTAATATAATAGAGAAAAATTAACGTAGCACTTGGAACATGGTAAAAAGACTACCAGGAACACTTTGACTTTATTGAACACTTATAACAAATCAACGACTTTGAAAACACAGGTTTCTGCAGACTATTCAAACTATTTCAGCAGAGCGCATGACTGGAGGTGGAAGTCTTGAGTTTAGTTACCAGATACTACGTGAGCTCTCTTACGGACACAGCAAGATTTTTTCCCAGACTTGAAACTATTCCAAGTGAATAAGGAACCAGTGCACAACATAAACATCTCCACAACGTTTCTTTCTAAAATCTTCAATTTCAGAAATGGTCCAAAGCCCTTAGTATACAAAAGTCTCGTGTATCATCGAATAAAACTTGTAAGATGAAAATAAATCTATCACCTGCTGCTTGGAGCAAATTAATGTAAAGTCTAGCTTAAAGCCATCGTCAATTTCAATACTCCCTTAGGGAAAAAAATAATTCCCCGGCATGTTAAAAACGGGAAAATGAATCGAAAGGCGTTATGGTATCCTGCAGCAGCTGAGTCCCTAGCAAATATTCTGAGGGACAGAAAGAACATTCTACTGGCAGTCTTCTGAATTCCTCAAGCAGGCTCTGAGATGTCCAGTCAGCTCTGCAGGAAGGAGCAAAGACGGAAGTCTCAGACCAGCTGCTGGGAACTGGACCCTGATTCTTCAAATAAGCATTCTCTTTGGCCTAGAGCCCCCCTTCGGCATTACTCCACACCTATGTGTGTGTAAGTGATTAATACAGAGTCTCTAGTGCCGTGGGTGTGATCCTGAAATAGTTTCCTCCACTAAATATTACTCCAACGGATTCAACAGAAGGGAGAATAGAAAGCTGAGTGAAATTATACAACAGCTTGCTTTTCTAGCTTCCATAGAAAAAGTGGCTGAAATTTTTCTCAGCTTCAGCAGGTATAAGAATATCTAACTACAACCATCTGACCAGCGCCCATATCAGCAGGGGAGCCCCTGGATCTTCTTCCCATGGACTCTTCGGGACCCCTAGGCTGTATGGAAGGGGCTGTGCTAGAAGGCCATCTATCACCCCGGGACCAGCACTGCTCTGACACACACTTCCCCCTCCCTGCCTTGGATCCTTCTAGTATCCCTTTCCCATCCTTCCTTTACTGCAATATCCTAAACCTTCTATGCAAATCCAGGGGAGACTCCAAAAAGCTCTATTCACTCACTGGTTCCCTTTGCCTTTCAACAGCTAAAAACTTAATGGGGACTGAAAAAGACTCCACACCCTGACATATCAAGGATTCTGACAGCAACAGTGTTCAGGTCACAGATTTTAAAGAGAAGACGAGTTGTGACAGCGAAGCATCTTAGCTGAACACAGTATATACTGCTAGACTTGAGGAAATCCACGGATATGAATTATACTGTTAGTGTGGAGTCTACCCCGTAGGAAACCTAACGTCTTCTTTTTTTTTTTTTTTAAGTTTTTCATTTGACAGAGAGAGAGAGATCACAAGTAGGCAGAGAGGCAGGCAGAGAGAGGGGGGAAGCAGACTCCCCACCGAGCAGAGAGCCGGACGCAGGGCTCGATCCCAGGACCCTGAGATCATAACCTGAGCCGAAGGCAGAGGCTTTAACCACTGAGCTATCCAGGCGCCCCAACCTAATGTCTTCTTGAAATCACCTTTCGGTACTCAAATGCAGTAAAATTCAAGGACCTGAGGGTTCTAGTCCCCCAAAGAATTACTGTGGGCTACCTTTGCAAATGCACAGAAATTGATACTTAGGGCAAGCGCCTGGAATAAGGCCTCTAAATTCTTTCGTACTCAACGCCATGTTAATCTGCCTGATCACCTACTTTGGAGCCCAGCATTAACAGCAATCCTATTGATCGCAGCGTGGAGAAATTAGCAGAAAGAGGCCTTAATGCCACTGCTGAAGAACAGCGTCCGCATCCCGGACTTCCCACGATCTAGAGCACCGCGGACGTCAGGAAGGACGCTGCCCCACTGCAGCAAAGCGGACTACGCCTTGGTCCCCAAATTTCAACTCACTGCTAGACAGCCCCACCTAAACGTCACCTTTGATTTCACTCCAAACCCACAATCCCAGCCCTTATTTGCAATGATAACAGCAACGTTTCCCCAGTGTGGTTCAAAGCGACGATGTGATTATTAAAACCGGGAAGGCGGTCTGGATCCTCTCCACCCTGACCCTGTAGCATCTCGCACACTCAGTCGGTCTTTACCATTCCCACCCCCATTAGCCCCCAGTCAAGAAATTGTTCCTTCAACCCAAGTTTCCGAGCAGGGTCTTCTCAATGTCCCACAGTCAAGTTCCTGCTCCAGAACGTTATTCTGAACAAGTCATCCAAGCCTTGAAAAAAAAACTGCCCGCAGACCTGGCAACGCAGCCGGCAAAGACCCATCCTGATGAGCCGGGACAAGCTCCATGCGCCTTCCACAAGAAGTTTCTAGACACCAGGGGCCTCAAGACCAAGGACTCTGAATCTCCAGAGAGTAACTGTGTTCAGTCTTTTTTTGACATCGCTTCTTTCTCTATGGCAATCGACAATTAAATCTCTGAGAAGGGTTTACTCTGTCCATTTTCATGGAAAACCAGAAGGAGCCGGTGGACTACTTCCTACACCACAGCCAGCCGTGGAGGGGAAAGAATTCCAAGAAATAGAACAGCGAAAGCAACTTTAAAGAGCAAAAAAAAAAAAAGGGCGCCTGGGTGGCTCAGTTGCTTAAGCAACTGCCTTCGGCTCAAGTCATGATCCCGGAGTCCCGGGATCGAGTCCCATATCGGACTCCCAGCTCTGCGGGAAGTCTGCTTCTCCCTCTGACCTTCTCCCCTCTCATTCTCAGTCTCTCGCTCTCTAATAAAAAAAAAAAAAAGAGCAAAAAAAAAGGAACACGAGCAAACTCCGAGTCTTTGCGTACACGGAGAAGGCTCAGGTGGTGAGCAAATTTTTAATTTTTTTTTTTTTTAAGATTTTACTTTTAAGTAACCTCTCCACCCAAAATGGGGCTCCAACTCACAACCCCGAGATCACGAGTCACATGCTCCATTGACTCAACCAGCCCAGGCACCCCCAGTTGGATTCAATTTTGAAAGAGAATATGAAGCCTACAGGATGAAATCCAAATATCTTACTCTACATTTAAGAAATTTCCAGGCACCTGGGTGGCTCAGTCAGTTAAGCATCCGACTCTTGACTTCAGCTCATGATCTCAGGGTCACGAGACAGAGCCCTGCATTGGGCTCCATGCTCAGCAGAGCCGGCTTGAGATTCTCTCTCTCTCCCTCTGCCCCTACCCCCTGCTCATGCATGCTCTCTCTCTCAAGTAAATAAATAAAATAAACCTTAAAAAAAAAAGAGGGGCATCTGGGTGGCTCAGTGGGTTAAAGCCTCTGCCTTCAGTTCAAGTCATGATCTCAGGGTCCTAGGATGGAGCCCCGCATTGCATCGGGCTCTCTCCTTGGCAGAGAGCCTGCTTCCCCCTCTCTCTCTGCCTGCCTCTCTGCCTACTTGTGATCTCTCTATCAAATAAATAAATAAAATCTTAAGAAAAAAAGAAAGAAGAAGAAAGAAGAAGGAAGGAAGGAAGGAAGGAAGGAAGGAAGGAAGGAAGGAAGGAAGGAAAGATAGGTTGCCTGGGCAGCTCAATCGGTTAAGCGTCAGCCTTCAGCTCAGGTCATGATCCCAGGGTCCTGGGATTAAGTCCCGCATCGGGCTCCTTGCTCAGCATGGAGTCTGCTGGAGATTCTCTCTCTCCCTCTGCCCCTCCCCACCACTCCTGCATACTCTCCCTAAATAAATAAAAACTCTTAAAAAGAAAGAAAGAAATTTCCATCCTAATTCGTGGCCCAGTGAGTTAGAGAAAACATACGTGAAAGGAAAAATAAACATAAGCAGGCTATAGCAGAGCAGGAAGCAAGTAATTCCAGAGTTCAAAGGAGGAACCGCAAAAATGAAGCACCTGGACGACAGAGAAGTCAGGATTTTGAACTGCATCTTGGAGTGTGTTCAGGGAGAGTATGTCAACCAGTCTGGCCGAGGCAGAGAACACAGAGACCAAAGAAGGTGGGAGAGAGAGCATGTATGCAGCAGGCCCACAGTTTCAGTCCACGGTCCATATGCCTTCTACTCCACTCCCTAACTGGACTTGTCGGCTCAGAGGCCAGGAACCACTACAATCTGTTGACCTAGACGTCAGTCCCCAGAACTCAGAAGGTTAGTAACAGTTTTACTAAATTTAATCTCAGAACAGCGTAACATTTAGGTGCACTGTGAATTCAGACTTTTAAATATCTGTACTAAAAATAGCGAAACTATTGTAAAAGTCAAGACGCAAGGATCCACGTATCAAAACAAGAATTTTCAAACCCAGACACTCTCCCCAAAAACAGTTAGGAACTGCTTAAGAACATAGAAAATTCCGCTACGGACGTTTTCTAAAGGAAAAGGCGGAAGAATGGAGAGTCTTACAAAGTGATAAACAGTTTTAAAAACAGGTTTACAATCAGTTTTTAAACAGCAGAACCTCTGGGAAGTGGAAATTCCTCTCCTTAATCCCTTTGACAGCAATATATTTGAATCAAGAAGAACAACATCCTGTCTCTACATAAGTTCAAACGTGAGCCTTTTCCAGTACCCCTAACATTAAATAGCAAGTAGGAGAGAAGACCATTTCTAATCTGTCAAAAAGAAAAGGAGCCACTGTTTTGGATTTATCACCTATCTTTGCCAGATACATATGCAGAAGCTTCAGGAAAACGAAACTAGGGAACTCCGAGGTTTTAGTTGACAGAGGTTACTTAACTGGAGCTTATTTCTGAGAAATGAAACTACGAGAACCTTTAGGTATCAATTTGCTTGTTGCTTAAACCGCAAGACTGTGCTTCGTCTTGGATAATGCTAACAGGATAGAAACCATGAGCCTTTTATTAAAACGTGATGACCATGGAGAGCGCCCTTGAAGCTTAGCAACAGAGGACTCAACTCTAAAAGGTTCCCCTCCGGAAAGTGAGGAAAGGTTTGACATGTAACCCAAGCCTCCTAAAAGGCTTGACTGCGTTTTCCGTAAAAGGTGGGAGTTGTAATAGTAGCATACAGCAGACACCAGCCCACTGGAAGCAGATGGAACCCACCAACTCATTTTACCCAGACCTCCAAAAAGGTACACAGAACTGTCTGTGCTTGCCAAAGCAGGGCAGATCTGAATGGGCGAATCTACGAAAATGTTTCACAAAGGACTACTAACGGTATCGCATCTGCCTACTGTAGCCCCCAATGTAAAACAGGATCTGGAAAATGAAAAACAGTTTGAAAGCTCATTCTCCAGACTCAAGCTAAACACACACACACAGAGCCCAAATTTTTATTTTACAAAATTAAAAAAAAAAAAAAAAAAAAAAAACTCGGTAACCTATTCCAGCACACCGGCTCTTCTAGAAGGGATATCTAGCTGGAAACATTCCCAGCTTATGTCCATAGTTCACCAGGGGCCAGGTAAGATTCCATTTTGTAACAGCTGAACTTTAAACAGAAAGTCATTAATGGTGCAACATTCACTCATGAGCTACCCCCTCGAATGAAAAGCATTGGCTGCTATCTGCCAAGATGACAACTGCACAGTGAGAAGCTGGAGCCGAGGATCCTGAACTCCTAGAAAGTTCTATCAGCCTCAGAAGAGCTCACCATCTCCACCGGCCTAAACTTAGCTGTCACCCTATTTCTCAATCCCCACAGAAAAAGGCATCACTAATACTGGCAATTTATTTTAAATAAAAAGTTAAAAGATGGGCAAAAGGGTCAACAGCAGGCAAAACCTTACAGGGCTGACATGATTCCTGTTTGGGATTGGGGGAGGGGGAGGAGCTTTCTGGATGTTTCTATTCTTGGCAAGGAAAGCACCTCCAGGTCCTATACCATCAAAAGGCACTAACACAGGAATGCTCTCAGGGAATCGATGATTTGCCTGTGCTAACAGACTTCATTTTGGGGTGTGCTGATGGGAAGCAAGATAGGGAGGCTGGAGGGGAGAGAGGGGAAGGTGTGCTTGATTAGGGGGGATGGGAGGAAAGAGTAGATGGATAAGGGGGCGGGAAAGGTGGGGACTGTTAAGGGGGAGAGTGTGGATGACTAAGGGAGGTGAGGGGAAGATGTGGATGGCTAAGGGGATGTCCAGAAAAAGCCCGGAAGGCTAAGGGGAAGGGAGAAAGGTGTGGACCGCTAAGAACGAGTGGGGGAAGGTGTGGATAGTGAAGGGATGGAGGGATGGCCATCAGCCCCCAGAGAAGCGCCGAAACGAAGGCAGGCCGTGGGGGGTGGCCTCGCCCAGGCTCCCCCCAATCCACCTTCTGTGGGCGTGTGCCCGGCTGCGCGTGTGCAAGGGCCAGGCCACCAGGCCGCAGGGCCACCACTCACCCCACGACTCCCTGGTTGTAGTTCCTCCGCTTCCACGGGGTCCCGCTGTACACGCCCCCGCTGCCGTCGGCCCGGCCGCCCCCCGTGGCCCGCCCTCCGCTGGGCTGCAGCAGGCTGTAGTTGAGTCCGTAGGTGCTGGCCTTATTGTCGCGCTTCCTCTTGTTGCTGCTACCTGAGGCCGGGTCCGCGGGCTCCGTGGCGGGGACGGCGGCGGAAGAGTGTGGGGACGAGGACGCGGAGGGGGACGGGGACGCCGAGGGGCCCGCGGCCGCCCGGCGGGCCCAGGCCGCCGGCTGGTGGTGGTTGTTGTTGTTGTTGGTCGTCTCCAGGGGCAGGAAGTCCCGCTGCTCCGCGGATTGCGCGTGGCCGCCCAGGAGGCGCTCCCCGGAGCGGTACATGCCGGCCGGGGCCGGAGCCGGGGCCGGGGCCGCGCCGCCGGGGCTGCCGGTGCTGCTGCCGCTCCCGCCGGTGGCCGTGCTGCTGCCGCCGCCGCCGCCGCTCGCGCCGCCGCTGCTGTGACAGTGGTGGTTGAAGTAGAGGTTCCTCAGCCCCTGGGTCGTCTCCCAGATCTGCATCCACAGACTGTTGGACGGTCCGAGCTGCTCTGGCTGGAACCAGGCGATCCTCGGATCCATCAAACGGCGGCGGCCACTGCCCCCGCCCCTCCCGGCCGCCCGCAGGGCCGCCGCCGCCGCCGCCGCCGCGCCTCAGGCGCACGCCCGGCCTCGGCGGCTGCTGCCGCTGCTGCCGCCGCTGCCGCCGCTGCCGCCGCTGCCGCCGCCGCTGCTACTGCTGCTGCTCGGGGGCCGCCGCGGGCGGTGCGGTCGCGCAGGGAGCCCGGCCGGCGCCGGCGGCGTCGCTCCCGCCCTCGGGGGCTCCGCGGGCCCTCCCCCCCCTCCCTCCGCCCCTCCGCCGAGCCCCTGTCACTGGGGTCCCCGTGCAAATGGCGGCGGCGGCGGCGGCTGCGGAGTAGGGCGAGCGGCGGCAGCGGCGGCGGCGGCGGCGGCGGCGGCGGCGGCGGCGGCAGCGGCGGCGGCGGCGGCGGGGGCAGCGGGGGCGGCGGCAGCGGCGGCGGCGGCGGCGGCGGCGGCGGCGGGACGCGCCTGCTCCGTAGCGTCCTCGCTCCTCCGGCCCCGGGGCGGGGCCTCCGCCGGCTCCGCCCCGCTAGCTCCGCCCCCGCCCACCCGCCCCGCCCACCCGCGCTCGCCCCGCCCCCGCCGCGCCGCGCCGCCCGGTCAGCCCCGGCGGCCGCGCCGTGCGTCACAGAGGCCGCGGTGCGGCGCGGCGGGGGCCGCAACCGCCTGACCCAACCGTCCCCGCGCCACCTGAAGAAGGAGCCGCATGTACCTGGGCGTCCAGGCACCCCTGATGCGCGCGCCGTCCCCGGTCTGGGTTCCCGGTCCCTGAAACCGGGCGAGGCCGGACGGACGCCGGCCGGCTCCGCAGCGAATGGATTGTGGGAGGCGCCGCCCCCACATCGTCCCCTCCCCCACCCAGTGGCCTCGGGGACCCCCTCCGCTCTCGCGACCCCTCTCGAGATCTCCGCTCCAAGCCCGCCTGGGGCGGGGCGGGGCGGGGCGGGGCCAGGCCAGGGGTGGGGGGTGGGGAGAAAACGTAACCCACTCGGGAGCATGTGTCCTGGACTCTGCATGGACGTGGGCTGCGCAGGCACCCCGGCTGCCCCCGGGCCCGCGATGCTGCGTCCCCGAGGGGGTTTGGAGCCACAGGCCGTAGCGGAGCATCCCCTACCCCAGCCCAGACTGGGGAATCCTGCGCCCGTCCGCGTGGCTGGACGCGCTGCTTCGTTGAGCGTGCACGCCTTGGGCTCAGAACCACCTTCACACACCCAAAACCCGCTTTACACACGCACACAGGAACGCGCACAGGAAGCAGGCACACACGCTGCTTGGCGTGGAAAGAATCCTCACTTGCCCTCAGGTGCACTAGCAGCCATGGAAAGCTCTCGTCGGCACAGAATTAACTTTTAAGAAAATCCAAAACCAAAAAAAAAAAAAAAATCCAAAACCTTTTAAGCCTGCAATGAAGACAATGTCGTTGGCATCAGTAAAGAGATTTTCCACAAAGTAGTTATTTGCATGTCTTCCCAATCCCTGTGGTAAAAACGACAAGCAAAGGGGAATTTTAAGTTTTTTTTAAATCATAGAGCACGTGTCCTCTGTGCTCTCTGGGGTTGGTCCAAAGTCCCGAATGAATCCCTGATGCCCGATTTTGGCCTCCTATTTTGGGAGCTCAATATCCTGGAAAGTTTGGGATTTTTGGCAAAGATGAAAAAATATTGGTCAAATTAGGAAGCGTTGCTCTACCGTTTTTCTTGCTGAAGGAATAACATGGCCATAAATAGGAAAGCACACCCCAAAAAACCCTAAATAGAATTTTGGTTTATCCTGTTTGTTGCTGACTTACCACGAATCAATATTAAAAGTATTCTCAGAATGTAATCTGCTCTATACTGAGAACTATAAAGCCAGGAAAATGAGTAGTGTTATTTTTAAGGCTATTCACACTGATAAATTATACAAAAATAAAGCATTGTATAGAAATAGGTTTCTTTTGGGGTGCCCGGCTCTTGATCTCTGGGTTTGGACTCTTAGCTCCAGGTTGGGTGTAGAGATTACCTAAAAAGAAAAAATATTTTAAAAAGAAAGAAAAATAGGTTTATTTTTATGACTTCAAATTTGTTTCAAAAACCAAACGGGGGGGGGGGGGTAGGGGGAGCGCCTGGGTGGTGCAGTCGGTTAAGCATCTGCCTTTGGCTCAGGCTATGGTCCCAGGGTCCTGGGATGGAGCCTCACTAGGGCTCCCTGCTCAGCAGAATTCCTGCTTCTCCCTCTCCCACTCCCCCTGCTTGTGTGCTCTCTCTATATATATTTAAAATAAATAAATCTTTTTTTTTTTT
>CM052803.1:20911726-20929326 GCA_028533885.1 Nasua narica | reverse complement strand
CAGGGAATGCTGACTAGTTAGCCCCATAACGCATCTGTATTTCATAACATTCTTTCAGTAAATCTTGAATGTCTATCATCCATGCGGAACTGAGCTAATTGTAGAGAGGATAAATAAGCAACCAGGGTCTTTGGCTGCTTTCCATGAATTTACTGTCTGGTTGGGGAGGATAAAAGAGGTAAACATTTAAAGTCAAATTGCAATTTATTCATTTAATTTCAACAAATATGTCTTGAGCAAATAGGTACCATTGTTGGGGCTACCGCAATGAATAACACTGATGAGGTCCCTGCCTTCATAGACCTTACATTCTAGTGGATAAGGCAAGCAGGTGAGGTCAGACAGTGGTTGAGTGCGATGAAGAAAAGCAGGCTAAAGGGATAGCGACAGTGTGCTATTTTTAGATGGGCTAATCAGGGAAGGCTGCTCTGAGGAAGTGATATTTGAGCAGGGAATTAATGCGACAGTGGGGCATGACCATCTAGGGAATGATCCATCAGGCAGAGAGAATAACAAGTGCAAAGGCCCTGAGGCAGGAATATCTTTTGCATGCAAAGTGGCAAGGAAACATAATTGTGTGTTGAATTGTGTGCCCTGGTATAAAATTGTAATGAGTGTTGAATGTCTACCATGGCATAGAATTATAAAGTATTTCTTGTGGAAATTTCCTCAAAAATCATCCAGTTTAAAGTAAAACAGTAGGGAATTCTATATACACAAAAATGTATTCATTTCCCCCAACAAATCTGCAGTGTTTTGTCTCAAAATAATCTACTACTGTATTCAAAGACATAGACTACACTAATTTCAATAGCAAATTTTGATTACTCAACCTTTTCATTTTGCTATTTAGAACAAAAGAACAGGCACTTATTACAGTCTTCAAAACCATCTGCGTTAAATTGATGAGCCAAAAAATACGGCTATCACAAACCCAGACATTGTGCTCCATAATCTAATGTCCTATTCATTCTCAGTATTCGTGTTCTTAGGGGGGGAAATGTTGAGTCAATGGTTTCAACTTGGAAGATTTACGGAAACATCAAGATTCTGCAGAGTAAAAATCAAGTGGAAAAATGAGAAGCAAGTCACCCAAGAGTTAAGCAAATTTAAACATGATTTCATTGATTTATTAACTTGAATAAAACTAAAGGGAAATTGCACACATATGGCATTATTAGTAATTGTCTTTATATTTAAATCCTAGGCAGGATGTGATTATATTATTTCACTCCAGAGTTAAAAAGAACCACAGGGGCCCCTGGGTGGCGCAGTTGGTTGAGCGACTGCCTTCAGCTCAGGTCATGATCCCGGAGTCCCGGGATCGAGTCCCACATCGGGCTCCCGGCTCCATGGGGAGTCCGCTTCTCACTCTGACCTTCTCCCTTCTCATGCTCTCTCTCACTCTCTCTCTTTCCTAATAAATAAATAAATAAAATCTTAAAAAAAAAAAAAGAACCACAAATGATAAGTCATATAGTTAAAGTTATTAATATCCTCAGTGTTTGGGTTTTGAAGCATTTCCTCCAGGTATTAATAATAATACCTTATTGGGCTTGGGCCCCCTTTACAAACTTTCCCCTTTTGCACACCATACACATCATTGTACCATGGGTTTTTTTTCTCTCTCATGAATACAAATAGGATTCCAAGTAGGAGAATCTTTTTCAATGCCATCTCAAACTAATAGGCAATGTGAAGACTTGTATCTTGTTTTGGACTGTCAAAATTTCTTTCATTCCTGGTTTAGAAACAAAATTGCTTAAGTTCTGTGCCATTCTGGAATCTTTGGAGTGAATGTGTGTTCGAGGGGGGAGGTATATGTGTATGTGTATGTGTACGTTTAAGAACTTTTTAGTATAAATTATATATTACAAAATTCACCTGTGTTAAGTGTACAATTTAATGAATGATTTTCTGTACATTTGCAGAAGGCAACCAATTGAGGCCTGGTTCTCAGACCTTTAGACTCAGACTCAATTATTTCACTGGTTTGACTGGGTCTCCAGCTGTGGACAGCGGACTGTGGGATTTCTCAGCCTTCAAGGTGCATGAACCAATTCCTCATAATAAATATCCATATAAATCTCTACATATTGGGGCACCTGGGTGGTTCAATTGGTTGCCTTCCATTCAGATCATGATCCCAGGATCCTGGGATCGAGTCCCTCATCAGGCTCCCTGCTGAGCGGGGAGCCTGTTTCTCCCTCTCCCACTACCCCCGCTTGTACTCTCTCAAATAAATAAAATCTAAAAAACAAACAAACAAAAAAACCTCTTGCATATGGATATATATTATGTATACAATAAATCCAAATAAGTCATATATATGAAAATGAGAAGTTGGGGTACTGCTTTAACAAATAGCTAAAAATGCAGAAGTGGTTTTGGAACCAGATAATGGGTAGAGAATGGGGTTTGAAAGTTCATGCTGGAAAAAGCCCCACAGAGCATGAACGGACATTCATTCATTTATAAGATTTTACTTTTTTAAAGATTTATTTATTTATTTAAGAAACAGAGAGCTCACGTGCATGAGCAAGGGGAGGGGCAGAGGGAGAGGGAGAAGCAAGCTTCCCACTCAGCAGGGAGCCCGACGTGGGGCTCGATCCCAGGACCCCGGGATCATGACCTGAGCCGAAATCAAGACTGAGTCAAATCAAAATTTAACTGACTGAGCCTCCCAGGTGCCCCAAGACTTTATTTTTAAGTAATCTCTACTCGCAACATGGGACTCCAACTCACAACCATAAGATCGAGAGTTACATGTTCTCCTGACGGAGCCAGCCAGGAGCCCCACAAAGAGACCTTTAGAAGTAGTTCTGGTGAGGTTCACTTGTGGGGCTCCGTTGGTTAAGCCTCGAACTCTTTTTTTTTTTAAGATTTTATTTACTTATTTGACAGAGAGAGAGACCACAAGTAGGCAGAGAGGCAGGAAGGGGGCGGGGGGAAGCAGGCTTCCTGCTGAGCAGAGAGCCCAATGCGGGGCTCGATCCCAGGACCCTGAGATCATCACCTGAGCCGAAAGCAGAGGCTTTAACCCACTGAGCCACCCAGGCTCTCCAGCTAGTGACTTGTTTTCTGATGAAGTCTCAGAAAGAAATGAGGAACACGTGGCTGGAAACTGGACAGAAGGCAATCCTGGTTATAAAGCGGCAGAGAAGAGGCATTGTGTTTTGAGTTCTAGTGTTTTGTGGAAGGTAGAAATTGTAGGCAATGAAATTGTATATTTAACTGATGCGATTTCTAAAAAAGAGGGTTGAAGGTGCGGCTTGGCTCCACCTGGCTGCTTATAGTAAAACTCAAGAAGAAAGAAATGACTTGAAGGCAGAATTGTTAAGCAAAAAGGAAGTAGAATTAATGATTTGGAAAATTTTCAAGCCTAAGCATATTGCAAAAAATAAGAACATTAAGGATATGGCCGAGCAACCATTTGAGTTATTGGGTAAGGAGTGTGGGTGGGAGTCACATATTAATCAGCCACCCACAGGAGGATAACTGCCTGGAGGAGGAGATGGGAAAGAATGAAAGAAGGAAGATTGTCAGACCTCGTGGGTTTTACGGGATCAGCCCATAGAACTATGTAGCTGAGATCACGCGCTCTTCTTCAAAACAAGAATGATCCCAAAAGCAATTCAGAGGCCAATCAGGGCTTTCTCCTTGGTTTCAAAGTTTTTAATACTTAAACACATCCACTCATATAACTCACACAACAGAACCAAATCACCCCGTGACTTCACATTTTTAATGATTTCCCAAGTAAAATAGCTCCTTCAACGCTCAAGTGCCTATCCGGTACCCTGCCTGACCTGGCCAGGAGACACCTGGTCTGTCATTCATTTCCACCCGACTCCCCGCCCGGATGTATTGTGGCAAGCCTCTTCAGCAAGAGAATTGCTACCAACAGAAGTAAATACGCTTGGAACGTGTGCATCATGTTTTGACCGCCTCAAAAGGAAGCAGAAAGGCAAATTTTATTTCTGGACACGTGTAAGCCAAGCCACAGGCGCCTTTTCCAACATAAAATGGACGAGAAAAGGTGCCAAGCATTTCCCTTATTGGGTATCTAAGCCCAAAAGGCATTTCATTCAAGCAACACTTGAATAATTTAAGTGCAGCCAAAACACTGTGACATCGTGCTAGTGGAAAAGTTTCCAGTTTGCAGCCCCCGATCTGCTTCGAAACTAGTCTATACAACAAGTTTCAGATACACCAAAAGGCATTTCTCCCAGGGCCGGAGAGAAGAGAGACTCGGTTATTCACTGTCAGTAATCGCGGGGGGACTCTGACCACAGCAGCACGAGATTATTGACCTTGTTCAAAGTTCTAAAATTGGACCTAGAAACACACAACCATAATGAATGTTCAATGATTAATCAGCATCTGTGAATGGATGGCCGAAAAACGGTGAGTTACAAGACAGCATTTCTATCTAGGTTTTTAAATCATAATTAGGGGAGTGTGTGTGTGTGGTGTGTGTGTGTGTGTGTGTGTGTGTGTAAAACGTTACAATCTCACCGGTGACACTAAGGTTGTTATCAGCTTGATGAATCTGTTCAAGCCACGCATCTCCCCAGCACGGCTCCAAGGTCGTGACTTTGACTCCTATGAAGATCAAAAGCAGAACTCATCCTCTTGGCCAAAATAACATCCTTCCCAGGAAACATTTGGATATTGAACTACTTGGTGTGCTTGCCATTCATTCATACATTCGTTCATTCATTCTGCCATCATTTAACACTGGGGCACAAAAGGGATTAAGTCAGGGGACTTGGTCACGGTCCAATGGTCCATGGGTGCGTGCTTGTGTTTTCTAGTGGATATATGTTATCGTAGCCAAATCTTTCCCCCACCCCCCTGGCTGAAATGCAAGCATTTCAGGGACATACAACTCAAACGGGGCACCTTGGAGCCCCTGGAGCAGAGTGTCCTGGTGATCTTTGGACTTCCAAGTGGTAAGACGGAGGAAAAAAGAATGATCAGGGAGAATCTACCTCAACAGATTTCAAGGAACAGAGCGTGCAATCCCCTCCATGTACTAAGCACCCCTGATCTAAAATTGCTCGAATCCAATTTATCGTCATCAGGCAGTTGAGAAAATTTGACTGCAGTGGAAGATTATGTTCATCTATAATACTATATTACCTATGGCTCATTTCCCCAAATCACTGTGAATTAAATATCTTTCTATCAAGTATGAGAGACCCCAAAGTAAGTTCTCTTATTCTTATTTCTTGTGTGGCCCTTCCAACTCATGAATTATGCAAGAAGCACAAAAAAAAAAAATGGAAAGTGCACAAGAAAATTTCTTCTGGGTGGCTCAGTCAGTGAAGCAGCTGACTCTCGATTTTGGCTCAGGGTTGTGAGATCGAGTCCCACATTGGGTTCCATGACGGGAGCGGGGCGAGCTTAAGATTCTTTCTCTCCCTCTACCTCTGCCCCCCACCTCTAAAAATAAAAAGAAAAGAAAAAGAAAGAAAGTCGCTTGAAACGTCCCTGTGGAGTTGGACCAGCTTTTACATAATACCAAATAATGGGCTTCCAGGGATGAAAAAGGAGGATGAAAAAATCCACATATTAAAAGTTACGCACACATTTGGAAAAAATCTCAACTTCAAGCATCCATTTGAATTACAATACACAAAAATCTGTGTTTCTCAGATAGAGGTGAAACAGGATCATGATACTCAATGCTGGTGAGGGAATGGGAGAAACTAGTCTTGTTCATGGTCTATGGAAGGATGAAGCAGAGAAAAAGCTTCGGAGGACTATTTGGGTCCTATCTATCAAACTTAAAATGGGTATATCCTTTGACCCAGCGTATTAGTCAGCTCCAGCTGTCGTAGCACAAAACCACAGACTTGGTGGCTTCCACAACAGAAATCTATTGTCTCACTCTTCTGGAGGCTAGAAGTCCAAGATCAAGGTGCGTTCAAGGTTGGTTTCCAGTGAAACCTCTCTTCCCGGCCTGAAGGTGGCTTCTTTTTCCTGTGTGCTTACAGGTGCACGTGCAGAAAGAGAAGTCAGGGGTCTCTTCCCCTTCTTATAAGAACAGCGGTCATATCGGGTTAGAGCTCTACCCTAGGACCTCATTTAACCTTAATTACCTCCCTAAAGGCCCCCAAATAGAATCACATGGAGGGTTAGAGCTTCAGCCTATGAATGCAAGAGGGGGGCTCACAAACACGGTCCACAGCACCCAGCAAAGCTACTTTCAGAAATTTATCTTGCATGTCTGCATATGTGCACAAAGATCTTTGAATAAGGGCACCTGGGTGGCTCAGTTGGTTGAGCGACTGCCTTCGGCTTAGGTCATGATCCTTGAGCTCCGGGATTGAGTCCCACATCGGGCTCCCAGCTCCATGGGGAGTCTGCTTCTTCCTCTAACCTTCTCTCCTCTCATGCTCTCTCTCACTTTCTCTGTCTCTCAAATGAATAAATAAAAAAATCTTTAAAAAAAAAAAAAAGATCTTTGAATAAGAATATTAAGGATGCCTGAGTGGCTCAGTCGTTAAGCGTCTGCCTTCGGCTCAGGTCATGATTCTGGGGTCCTGGGATCAAGCCCCACATAGGGCTCCCTGCTCAGCGGGAAGACTGCTTCATCTACTACTCCCCCTACTTGTGTTCCCCCTCTCTCCCTCTCTCTCTCTCTCTCTCTCTTTCTCTGTGTCAAATAAATAAATACTTTAAAAAAAAGAATATTCAAAGTTGCTTTCTCTGCAGTAGCCAACATAAGCATCCATCAAGAGGGGGCCAGTTAAACAAATTAAGGTACATTCAGTCAATAAAATACTACTATGCACCTGTTAAAATGAATGAACCAGCACTAAACAGGTTGACATAGAGAAATGACTAAAATGTTATCATTAAGTGGAAAAAGCAAGGTGAAGAGCAGTGTGTGGAATATGATGCAATAATTTAAAAAAAAAAAAAAAAAGCTTAAGTACCAGTATTTTCTCTAAGGATTTGTAAGAAACCGTTAACAATCATTAGCTCAGAGAAGTGGACTTGGAGCGCTGGAGGAAGCATTTGTTCTAGCCTTTTGTACTGTGTATACTTAGCCCACCCTCCCCACCATGTGAAGGTATGTTAGTTACTTTTGTTAAAAAATTCAGGTAAATTTCACAGAGGAAAAAGTCACTATTGTAACCATTGAAAAGTATATGATTAGCGATACTTAGTACTTTCACAATGTTATGCAACATTAGCCCAATCAAGTTGCAAACATTTCCATCCGTCTGGGTGGGCAGGTCGTCCTCATTCTCCCCTCCCACAAGCCCTGACAACCATTCATTTTCTTTCTATCTCTATAGATTTACCTATCGGGATGTTTTGTAGAAATAGAATCATATAACATGTGCCCTTTGTTTCTGGCTTCTTAGGCTTACAGTAATGTTTTCTTTTTCTATTTTTTTTTTTAAAGATTTATTTGAGAGAGACAGAGGGAGAGCCTGAGTGCAGGGAGAGGGAGAGGAAAAGGGAGAGAGAGAATCTCAAGCAGACTCCCTGGCGATCACAGAGCGTGGGGCTGATCCCATAACCCCCAGGATCACAACCTCGAGATCACAACCCAAGATCACGACCTGAGCCGAAACCTGAGTTAGATGCTCAACTGACTGAGCCACCCAGGTGCCCCGCCCTTTTTTTTTAAAGTAGTCTCCATGCCCAACATGGGGATTGAACACAGGACCCTGAGATCAAGAGTCTCATGCCCTACCAACTGAGTTAGCAAGGTTTGAGGTTAATCTGTGTTGTAGCATGTATCCCTTTTTACGGTTGTATGAATATACCACATTTAGTTTTTTCATTCAACCATTAATGGACATTTGGGTTCTTCCTTGTGGCTATTGTGAATAATGTTGCTCAAAACATTCATGTACAAGTTTTTGTTTGTTTGTTTGTTTATCAATATTTTATTTATTTGTCAGAGAGAGAGAGCACAAGCAGGAGGAGCGTCAGGCAGAAGGAGAAGCAGACTCCCCGTCAAGCAGGGAGCCTGATGAGGGACTCAATCCCAGGACCCTGGGATCATGACCTGAGCCAAAGGCAGACACCTAACCAACTGAGCCACCCGGGCATCCTCGTGTACAAGTTTTTATTTGAATACCTGTTTTCGGTTCTTCTGGGTATATACCTGGGATTGGAATTTCTGGCACATTGGGTAATTCTTTTTTTTTTTTTTTTAAGATTTTATTTATTAAAAAAAAGATTGTATTTACTTATTTGACAAAGAGAGATCACAAGTAGGCAGAGAGGCAGGCAGAGAGGAGGGGGGGAAGCAGGCTCCCTGCCGAGCAGAAAGCCAGACGCGGGGCTTGATCCCAGAACCCTGAGATCATGACCTGAGCCGAAGGCAGAGGCTTTAACCCGCTGAGCCACCCAGGTGTCCCTCATTGGGTAATTCTATGTGTAATTTTTTGAGGATAAATGTTGGTTTTTCTTGTGTTTAAATATTTAATTTCATGTCATAAATGAAACGGTATATGACAGGATCTTAAAAGATCTTTTAGGACGTCTCTAGAATTAATAGACATTGACAATGGACATTATATTATCTAAATGAAAATAGTAACTTGGATTTAACAATATATTTTGCCTTAGGGCCAGTTAGAGATGTCTTGTATAAAATGGACACCCCAGGGGCACCTGGGTGGCTCAGTCGTTAAGCGTCTGCCTTTGGCTTGGGTCATGATTCCAGGGTCCTGGGATTAAGTCCCGCATCTCCCTCTCCCACTCCCCCTGCTTGTGTTCCTTCTCTCGTTGCCTCTCTCTCTCTGTCAAATAAATAAACAAATAAAATCTTTAAAAAAAAAGTACACTCCAGTGTTCTTGCTATTGAAAACAGTGTGTCTCAGGGCACCTGGGTGGCTCAGTGGATTAAAGCCTCTGCCTTCAGCTCAGGTCATGATCTCAGGGTCCTGGGATCCAGCCCCGCATCGGGCTCTCTGCTCAGCGGGGAGCCTGCTTCCCCCTCTCTCTCTGCCTGCCTCTCTGCCTACTTGTGATTTCTCTCTCTCTCTGGCAAATAAATAAATAAATAAAATCTTAGAAAGAAAGAAAGAAAAAAAACAGCGTATCTCAAAAGCATATAAAGCATTCTTTGATAACACTGGTATCCTTAGACAAAATACAATGCAATAAGTAGTAATTATCCTAATTTTAGAGATATTGTTGGTTCATTCAGAAAATAACTGTTGACCACTTCTCACCCATTAGGAACGTTATTATAAAGAACATTGAAGATAACAAATGTTGTCAAAGATGTGAAGAAATCGCAACGCTTGCACGCTGTTGGTGGGAACAGGGTGGCTGAGCTACTATGGAAAACAGTATGGTGGTTCCTCAAGAAATTAAAAATAGAACCACTATAGATCCTGCAATCCCATTTCTGGGTATCTACCCAGAATAATTGCCATCAGGGACTTGATGATACATATACATGTTCATAGCACCATTATTCACAGCCAAGAGGTAGAAACAACCCAAGTGTCCATCAATAGCTAAATCAATAAACAAAATGTGGTATGGAGTCCTCTATAAAGATAGACATAGCTATATGGGAAAATATACATCACACACGCACGCGCACACACACACAAAGTGAAACAATATTCCGCCTTAAAAAGGAAGGAAACTCTGGGGCGCCTGGGTGGCTCAGTTGGTTAAGCATCCAACTCTTGATTTTGGCTCCAAGCATGATCTCAAGATCATGAGATCAAGGCCGACAACTGGTTGCGCACTCACTGGGGAGTTCGCTTCGGATTCTCTTCCTCTTCCTCTCCCTCTGCGCCTCCCACTGTGCACTCTCTCTTTCTCTCTCTAAAATAAATCATCTTTTTTTTTTTTAAGGGAAGAAAAGTCTGATACATGCTAAGACATAAATGAACCTTGAGGACATGATGTTAAATGAAATTAGCCTGTCACAAAACAACAATAGTATATAATTATATGATTCCACTTATACGAGGTACGTGGGGTAGTTAAATTCATAGAGATGGAGAGTAGAATGGTAGCTGCCAGGGGTAGGGCGAGGGGAGGGGGGAAGCAGGTAATGTTTAATGGGGACAGAGTTTCAGTTGGGGAAAATGGAAGAAGTCCCTGAGATGGATGATGGGGGTGTTGTACAACAGCATGAATTTCCTTGATGCCACTGAACCATACACTTTTTAAAAAGGTTAAAATGGCAGGGGCGCCTGGGTGGCTCAGTCATTAAGCGGCTGCCTTCGGTTCAGGTCATGATCCCAGGGTCCTGGGATGGAGCCCCGCATCGGGCTCTCTGCTTAGCAGTGAGCCTGCTTCCCGCCCCCTCCTGCCTGGCTCTCTGCCTACTTGTGATCTCTTTCTCTCTCTCTGTCAAATAAATAGATAAAATCTTAAAAATAAATAAAATAAAATCTTTTTTTTTAAAGCAGGTCTTTTAGTAACAGCTCTATTTTTACTTTTTAATTAACTCCCCAGACCTATCCAAGCATTCATCAAGGTGGTCCCCCCCCCACAGATGCAAAAATGGGGGGACAGTTTGGATAAGCGAGTTCTTATAATTTTTTTATGCCCGTTGTCTCTCCTAAATGAACACATTGTTTTTCAAACAAGGGTGTATTGCTCTGATTTTCCAGTATCTCATTTCATCTCATTCCTCTTAAGTAAGAACTTAGCAATTGCCTTATCAGCTGTACTTTCACACATAGTTTAGCAAGAATTTCCATCCACACACACAGATTAGATCTTGAAACTTGGCCTTGAAGTTAGTTGTTTGGACCTCAGAACCCAGACCCGGGCATCTGTGGGTTTTGAGTTTTAGGGTGAAAGTTCTCCTTGAATTTGCTTCCCGTGTAACCGGCAGTGACATGGCAAACGGGAGGAGTGCCGTCGTATTTTTCCACTAGAAGTTTTTTTTTAAGATTTTATTTATTTGACAGAGAGAGAGAGATCACAAGTAGGCAGAGAGGCAGGCAGAGAGAGGGGAGGAAGCAGGCTCCCTGCTGAGCAGAGAGCCCGATGTGGGGCTCGATCCCAGGACCCTGAGATGATGACCCAAGGCAGAGGCTTCAACCCACTGAGCCACCCAGGCGCCCCTCCACTAGAATTTTTTAACACATCGCTTTCCCAGTTCAAACAATTGTATTGCTCTGATCCTGAGTAGACTGAAATATCATTTAATCTAGCATCAAATTAATTTCTCCTAAATAGAGATGTAAACTGACTTAAGCAATTTTTGATATCTGCAGAAGGAAATTGGTTTGATAAATGGAAATGAGAATTCTCTTCTATCCTAAGGCGAGAAATTTAAGATAATCGCCTTGCCCATTAACTAACATTATTCCACCAGTGTGGCTAATGCACAAAGCTATTACACACCCAGAATATAAATTTATGAATCTACAAATCTTACACACATGCACAATACCCCCCCCCCCCCAAAACACAACTCGAATACGTTCATGTTGCTTTGGGTTCTCCCTGAAGCAGACACTGAGCCAAGGTGTTAAGGGCAAGCAGTTTACCTCGGTGATCCCAGGAGATACCAGTAGGGGGAGGGGAAATCAGCTAGAGAAGGGAGGGCAGCAACAAAGCTCGGTCCCAGCGTGAGTAACTAAGACTTAATCCTGCTGGAGAACTCTGGGACCTCACATGCTCCCCGTGGAGGGGATAAGAGTGCTGGGTATTTCCTCTTCCTATTTCTTCTTCTTCCTACAGTCATTGATGGAGGGATTTTTGGCGGGGTGGGGTTGGAGGGTCATTTTATCCATTCCTTGTACTTCTGAGCTGTCACGCTAGGGCCAATGGGGACCCAGGGGCCAAATAGAGTCCTCAGGTGAGAAAATTCGGGGACTGGCAGCTGGAAATCCGGCTGATGTGCACCAAAGGGGTAACAATGAGCAAGGCAGCATCGCCTTATCTTTTGTCCTGAAACTTCTAATAAAATGAATGGTGGTGGCATCTGGGTGGCTCAGTGGGTTAAGCCACTGCCTTCAGCTCGGGTCATGATCTCAGGGTCCTAGGATCGAGCCCCGCATCGGGCTGTCTGCTCAGTGGGGAGCCTGCTTTCCCCTCTCTCTCTCTGCCTGCCTCTCTGCCTCCTTGTGATCTCTCTCTCTGTCAAATAAATAAATGAAATCTTAAAAAAAAAAAAAAAAAAAGTGAGTGGCGTCTCTTTTTTTCCCCCAGAATTTATTCGGCTGTGCGTGTCATCACACATATCACAGGCACACACAGGTCTTTCATTGTCGGCAGGGACTCTGCAAGTGTCCCCCCCACACACCACATACACATACACCCGTCCCACAGATGGGAGGAACAGTGACGCCCTCACCTCCCACGTCCCACGTCCCTCAGGAAAGAGCATGGTGACCACAGCGGATGCCCAGTTCTTTCGAAAGCCCTCTTTAGAAATCTCGAATGCAGGAGCCTTCTCAGGTTTCTGATTGTCATCTTTCTTTCCAAATGTTAAGAGAAGAAATCTGGGCCAATTTATGGAATTAAAAATACAATGTTCTAAACGTATATGTCAAATGGTGTTAAGTACCAAAGAAGAAAAACACAGCAGAGAAAAGGGGTAGGTATATATATTTTTCCTTTTTAACCCTTTAGTGATTCAAACTCTCGGATCTTGTGCCCAGTCACAAAGTCCTCGAATATTCAGCATTGCCTGTGGCAGAAAAAGACTAGGAACATTCTAGACATCTGTTTACGTAAGAAACATCCGTGTATCTCACAAACATTAACTCACTTAAGCCTCAACAACAAACGTGCTCGGTGGCATCATCATTATTCATTGTTCCCTTTTTCAGATACAAGAACCGAGGCACAGAAATTAAGTCATTTGTCCAAGTTTACACAGTGAGGAAGGGGGAGAGTCAGGATTCGAGCCTACACTATTTGGCTCCAGAGTTGGATCCAGTTGAGCTGGATGCATGGCTGCCTCCCTCTCTAAGGGAAAACTAATTAAATTATGGTTCCAACCCTTCAGGGGAATTCTATGGAGCTGCTGAAGAGAATGGAGGCAGTTCTGTATATGTGGATACGGAAAGAACCCCCTAAGATATTAACTAACAACATCAAGGTATAGAACAGTATAAAGAGTAAGCTATCATTTGCATCCCAAATGGGAGAAGAACATATATATGTGCTTTGTTTTGCAAACAGCATTTCTGGAAGGACACATGCAAAACCAGTAGGGGTACTTTTCAGGGAGGAAATGGAAGACACAAAGAGTTTTCATGGACTTTTTCTGGCATGGTTTTCATTGTTTATCATACACATGGAATACCTTTTTCATAATAAATAAGTTAAATATAATGTTAAAAAATTGGAAGGAACTGTGGCGCCTGGGTGGCTCAGTGGGTTAAAGCCTCTGCCTTTGGCTCGGGTCATGATCTCAGGGTCCTGGGATCAAGCCCTGAATGGGGGGGGGGGGGGGTTCCCTGCTCAGCAGGAAGCCTGCTTCCTCTTCTCTCTCTGCCTGCCTGTCTATTGTGATCTCTGTCAAATAAATAAATAAAATCTTAAAAAAAAACAATTGGAAGGAACTATAACTTCTTTTAAGATTTTATTTATTTGAGAGAGCGAGCAAGAGAGAGAGAGCATGAGCAGGGGCAGAGGGGAGGGAGAAGCAGGAATCCTTGCTGAGCAGGGAGCCTGACGAGGGGCTCAATCCCAGGACCCTGAGATCATGACCCGACCGACTGAGCCACCTGTGCCCCATAACTTCTTTTAATAGAGCAATGAAAAATGTCGTATTTTGAATTTTCCAGAACTTACTTTACCTTATAACTCAAGGTGAAAGACCAAGAGTGAAAAGTTCCACATCTTTCATATGGCTTTAGATTGGCGGGAAGGAGGTAGCTTATTAGGCTACTTTATCAAACTGTGAAATGCTTTAAATTCATGTGCAAATTCTAGTGAAAATAATTGCATAATACGGTGGATTTCATTAGAGTGCATAATGTTTTAAAGACTGTGATGGGGGGGCACCTGGGTGGCTCAGTGGGTTAAGCTCTGCCTTCGGCTCAGGTCATGATCTCAGGGTCCTGAGATCGAGCCCCGCATCGGGCTCTCTGCTCAGCGGGGAGCCTGCTTCCCCCTCTCTCTGCCTGCCTCTCTGCCTACTTGTGATCTCTCTCTCTGTGTCAAATAAATAAAATCTTTAAAAAAAAAAAAAAAAGACTGTGATGGGGATGCCTGGGTGGCTCAATCAGTTAAGCATCTGCCTGTGGTGTAGGTCATGATCTCCCAGTCCTGGGATTGAGTCCTGCATCTGGCTCCTTGCTCAGTAGGGAGCCTGCATCTCCCTCTGCCTGCTGCTCCCTCTACTTGTGTTCTCTTGTCTCTCTGTCTCTGTCTCTCTCTGACAAATAAATAAATAAAATCTTTAAAAATAAACACATAAATAAATCTTAAAAAAACAAAACACAGACTGTGACAATTTTATGGGGCACCCCAGGTAGCTCAGTCGGTTGAGCGTCCAACTCTTGATTTTGGCTCAGGTCCTGATCTCAGAGTCGTGAGATGAAGCCCTATGTCAGGCTCCACGGTCAGCATGGAGTCTGCTTGAAGTTCTCTCTCTCCCTCTACCCGTCCCCTAACTTGTGCCATCGCTAAAATACATAAAATATTTTTTAAAAGACTGTGATGATTTTAAACATTTTCTGACTTTGTACACTAATCTTTGAAATAAAAAAGGAAAAAAAGGAAGGCAAGTATTTCAAATAGCTTTGTGAAATCATTTTGGCTCCATTTCCTGTACCCATTCCACAGTCTGTAATTGAAAATCTGACGGCCGTAAAAATGATCCACTATTCCCATTAATAGCATTTATTTTTTAAAAAATCTTCATTTCCGGGGGCACCTGGGTGGCTCAGTGGGTTAAAGCCTCTGCCTTCGGCTCAGGTCATGATCTCAGGGTCCTGGGATCGAGCCCCGCATCGGACTCTCTGCGCAGCAGGGAGCCTGCTTCCCCCTTCTCTCTGTCTGCCTCTCTGCTTACTTGTGATCTCTCTCTGTCAAAAAAAAAAAAAAATCTTCATTTTGGACGCCTGGGTGGCTCAGTCAGTTAAGTGTCTTCCTTTGGCTCAGGTCATGATCCCAGGATCCTGGGATTGAGTCCCGCATTGGGCTCCCTGCCTGGAGGGAGCCTGCTTCTCCCTCTGCCTGCCACTCCCCCTGCTTGTACTCCGTATCTCTCTCTCTCTGACAAATAAATAAAATCCTTAAAAAAATAAAATAAAATAAAATGAATTAAAAAAATCTTCATTTCTTCCTGTTTTACTTGAATAACTTTGTCTTTTTTTTTTAATAACTTTGTCTTTTATGTTAAGTGTACTCTAGAAATTGGTCCCTACAAATGAGAGTAGCAAAGTGTTTTTCCTGATTTCATACTAAATGTAAGTAATTAAAGAAGCTCCTTTATTCAAAAAGAATTTGTTCTTTTCATGGACAGGCATATATCACTGAAAATGTTAAAATTTTAGGGCAGTTGTGTTCTCAAAATTAGGATTCCTATATAAGATTGGGGGGATAAAAATATATTTAAGCAAATATTGGAAACCACTTGCTTATAATTTCCCACTCTGCACAGAACAAGGATAACTCAAGTTAATTCTTTCATTAAAATAAGAAAATTCTCGGGGCGCCTGGGTGGCTCAGCGGGTTAAAGCCTCTGCCTTCGGCTCAGGTCACGATCTCAGGGTCTTGGGATTGAGCCCCGTATTGGGCTCCCTGCTCAGCAGGGAGCCTGCTTCCCCCTCTCTGCCTGCCTCTCTGCCTACCTGTGATCTCTCTCTCTGTGTCAAATAAATAAATAAAATCTTTAAAAAAAAAAAAAGAAAATTCTCAATTAAATGGGCCAAAATAGTTTCAATTAAAGATATAAATTTCTCAGGCGCCTGGGTGGCTCAGTTGGTTGAGCAACTGCCTTCGGCTCAGGTCATGATCCCGGAGTCCCGGGATCGAGTCCCATATCGGACTCCTGGCTCTGCGGGAAGTCTGCTTCTCCCTCTGACTTTCTCCCCTCTCATTCTCAGTCTCTCGCTCTCTAATAAATAAATAAAAATCTTTTAAAAAAAAAGATATAAATTTCTCCAATAGGGCAAAATTTGAGAATCTCTACTACATAAAGACATTACATTTTTTTGGTTAGATAGTAAAGCTAAGGTGAACTTGTTTTTTTATTTATTTACTTTTTTAAAGATTTTATTTATTGGCGCCTGGGTGGCTCAGTCAGTTAAGCATCTGCCTTCCGCTCAGGTCATGATCTCGGGGTCTTGAGATCGAGTCCCATGTTGGGCTCCCTGCTCAGTGGGGAATCTTCTCCCCCTCCCGCTGCTCCCTGACTTGCGTTCTCTCTCTCTCAAATAAATAAAAAATAAAAATCCTAAAAAAAGAAAAGATTGTATTTGTTTGAGACAGAGTGGGAGAGAGAGTATGACCAGGGGTAGGGGCAGAGAGAGAAGCAGGCTCCTGAGGACCCTGGGATCATGACCTGAGCTGAAGGCAGACGCTTAACTGACTGAGCCACCCAGGTGCCCTGTAAGGTGAATTTTTTTTTTTTTTAAATGAAGATGAGCTTTTTAACTGGAAAAGGGGACAAGATAAAAAGCCCAAAACCCAAGACCTGGAAACTCTCAATGCTTCTTAGCAACAGAAATAGTAAATGGTATAGGAGGGGAAAAAAAAAAAAAACCAGTATCTTTGGGGCGCCTGGGTGGCTCAGTGGGTTAAAGCCTCTGCCTTCGGCTCAGGTCATGGTCTCAGAGGCCTGGGATCGAGCCCCACATTAGGCTCTCTGCTCAGCAGGGAGTCTGCCTTCCCTTCTCTCTCTGCCTACTTGTGATCTCTCTCTGTCAAATAAATAAATAAAATCTTTAAAAAAAAACATGCGCTTGATGTCGTATGTTAAGTATATCGAAATTTCTAAAAATTCGCTTGATGAATTAGTAAAAATATTAAATTTATTAAACCTTGACTCTTGAATATTATGTCTTTCTATAGAGATATCAGTTATTCTGGCAGGTTTAATAAAAAGACCATATTTCTTTATCGAGTTAATTTGGCACTTGGTGGAAAAGCAGTTGGCCATATAATTATGGGTCTATATCTGGACTTTCAATTTTGTTCTTCTGATCTCTGTGCCTTGCCTCAATAACTATCGTTTTACAGTAAGTCTTAAAATCAGGTAGTATAAGTTCTCCAAATTTGTTCAACTTTTAGAATGCTGTTTTTGGGAAGCCTGGGTGGCTCAGTCGGCTAAGCCTCTGCCATCGATTCAGGTCATGATCCCAGGGTCCTGGGACGGAGTCTTGCACCGGGCTCCTTGCTCAGCAGGGAGCCTGCTTCTCCCTCTCCCTCTGCTGTTCCCACTGCTTGTGCTCTCTCTCTCTCTCTCCCCCTCTCTCTGACAATTAAATACAATCTTAAAAATAAATAAATTAAATAAAATAAAAAGCTGTTTTAGATATTCTAAATCCTTTGCATTTGCACATAAATTTTAGACTCAGCTTGTTAATTTCTACAGAAACCCTTGCTGAGATTTTGATTGGGATTTTTCTTGAATCTATAGACCAATTTAGGGAGAAATGCCATCTTCCAACCATGCACAAGGT
>CM052803.1:20875228-20901558 GCA_028533885.1 Nasua narica | reverse complement strand
GGGTATCGAGAGGGGCACGTACTGCATGGAGCACTGGGTGTGGTGCATGAACAATCAATCTTGTAACACTGAAAAATTAAAATAAACAAATTTGGGGGGAAAAAAAAAAAAAACCCAAGGTCCTAGAGTCGAAGACCACATTGGTGGTTGCCTGAGGTGTGTGGGAGGCAGGTGGGGGGAAGGGGATGACAATATGCGGTAAGGGAGACAAAAGACACAAACTTTCAGTTATAAGAGGTAAAGGATGTCATATACAGATGACAGCAATATCGCATGTATGTTTGAAAGTCACTAAAAGAATAAATCTTGGGCGCCTGGGTGGCTCAGTTGGTTGGGCGACTGCCTTCGGCTCGGGTCATGATCCCGGAGTCCCGGGATCGAGTCCCATATCGGACTCCTGGCTCTGTGGGAAGTCTGCTTCTCCCTCTGACCTTCTCCCCTCTCATTCTCAGTCTCTCTCTCTCTCTCTTTAATAAATAAATAAAAAATCTTAAAAAAAAAAAGAATAAATCTTGAAAGTTCTCATCACGAGGAAAAAAACATTTAACTCTGTGAGGTGATAGATGTTAACTAGATGAGAAAGGTAAGTCCTACACTGGGTACTAAGCCTTTTAACAGGACAACTGAGATCCTCTGTGGGCATCGACAGCTCTTGTTATCAGGTGAATGGATGGACAATGGAGCTGGGCTGGGGGCCCCTAAGCCCTGCCCCCGGCTTCTCAGATGATGAGGTCCACTGAAACTCCCCGGCCCCTCACTCCAGCTGTCACCCTATAAGCACAAGGACACTGAGAGTAATGCTGGAGATTCCTGTTTGTTTTTAGTGTCTCACATATAGTTGAAGCATATCCGTTACCAAGTGAAAAACCCAGGAACAGGGCTATCTGGTATTTTTTAAAAGACTGTGTAAGACACAAAGCTTTCAATTAAAAAGTTATTTATTAAAAAATATTTTTTCCTAATTCTGATTCCATATGAAATTAACCACGGAGCGATGTTACCAAGCAGTAAGTGATCAGCTCCGTTTGGGTAGAGGCTGACAATGGCCTCATTAATTCCTTAGTATATTCTACTGAATCGCGGAATACAAATTCAACTCATTCACTTCTGCACAAAAGGATAACATAATTGGTATACTTCATTACCAAAAAACTTTTCTAAAGCTTGTCTTCATATTTCAGTTTAGAGATTTAGCTAATATAAAATGATGCTTGCTTAAAAGAGCATCCAAGCAATGCTTTGGATTTTCCTTTCCTGCAAAATTCAAGGAAAACATGATTGTTGGGAAGGTTCTTCGCTGCTCGCAGAGAACTACCTGAGATTCCTTTCTGTTTCTACTCTTCCACGCCTTGTGTTTCCAGTGACTAAAACATGATGGAAGCCTAATTTAGAGAATACTAGAAATGCCACAGAAATCCCCAGGCTTAAAAGAGTTTCTGGCAGGTTCTGAAGTTTTTAGAGACTTCAAATTAATGTATAGGATACGGGCATTAAAAAATGATTTTTAGATACACATACAATCCAAGGAAATACTCAATACCCTTTAACACTGAGCACTTGGGGCGAGAACTGAGACGTCTCTCTTTCTCAACGGTTCAAGTAGTCAGTCTTTTCTCAACAGTTTCTTGATAAGCGACAAACCTTCTCAAATTCATCTTCACATTGTCGAGAACACACAGCTGATCTGGACTGTATTTCCCTTTCCCTTCTTTTCGTATCTGCCAAAAAATCATACGTGATTTGGTATCCATTACTAATTCCTTTAGATAAGAAGGCATTGGATTTGGGGTGTATTCTTTTCGGCACAAAGAGCTGCCAGAATGTGGTGAAAGATTTTCACTTTCCAAGGTAAAAGAATACAGTGTGTGAGCCCTAAGGATAAATTAAGATTATGCACCTTTTAAAAATGATAGTTACAAGAACAGCTTAACTGTAGACTTTATAAGAGTAAGTTTTACGGTATGTGAACTAGACTTTACCTCTAGTCTGGGCAGTGGGCCTCAAATTTTGCCGTGCAACAGTATCATCTGGAAGGCTTGTTAACAGATTGGTGGGCCCACCCGCCCCTTTCTGATTTTCAGAAGGTCTGGCGTTGGGCCTGGGCATCTGCATTTGTAACAAGTTACCAGGTGAGTCTGCGCACAGGACAATTCTGAGAGCCAGCACTTTAGAGAAGTTCTTGAGTAAAATGAATTATATCATACTGAAATGCAACTTGGGGCTAAATATATACCCGATAGTCTTTAATGCAATTGTGCCTTCACTCACAGAAGAACTTCGTATGAAAAGCTACAAGCTGCCCTTCTGGCTAACAAAGAAATTTCATTAGGGCTTTATACCTCTGAGAAAAGAAAAACACTTAATTAAACATCATTACCATAGCAATGCATAGTAAGTAGGAAAATCAATCAGAAGAGCGCCCCGCCCCCACCCCCACCCCCCACCCCCGTAGTTAGGGGTTGTTTTGCTGGTTCATAGTTGACATAACTCCTCTCCGAGCATTTGCTTCTGCAGTCTGAATTCTCAACTACATCTGCTTTCCTTGCAGCTGCAGGGAAATAGGGGATATTGTCTCCTTACCATGCAGACTCCTGTCTCAGATGTTTCAAGGGCCTGCCTGCACCCTTTAAGAACACTGTGGATACCCACCATGTACGAGTATGGAAATAGCTCTAGGAGATAGTGTTGAGGGAAAACACTAAGTACAGGTTTGTGACTATATTGGGCTACCTTCTGGAAAACAAAGGGGGAAAACACCAATGCACACTTTGTCTTTATGTGGAGAAACGTCACTCAATTTGGTTACCGATGAGGCAGAAAATAAAGGGAATAAAACCTCTCACCGGTTAAAGAACAGACAAATATGGGTGAACAGAGGATCAAAAGGCACAAACTTCCAGTTATGAACTAAATAAGTCATGGGAATACAACGTTCAGCATGGTGACTGTGACTGTATTTTTGGAAATTACTATGAGTGTAGAGCTTAAAAGTTCTCATCACAAGAAAAAAAATTTCCAACTATGTGTGATGATGGATTTAACTAAATGTATTGTAGTAATTTTTCCCAGTATGTACATGTATTAAATCACTACACACTGCACACCTGAAACTAATACAAGGTTATATGTGAACTGTAGCTCAATTAAAAATATATATAGCAAAAAAACAAACAAACAAAAAAAACAAACTATAGGCTTGAACAAAGGGTAATTAAGGGTAAACTATTCATTTCCCCCCAGACTTAAGTTACCTATTGGTGAATCTTAACTGAATAAAGGTCAGTCACTATGATTACATTTTTAAATAGAAGCTGCCAAAACATGAAAATGTTAAAAACAAACCAATACTGATACCCTCAAATCAACACTGACTTTAGATGTAATTACGACGCAGAATGTACATGGTGTGTGTTGCTGGTCTTCTAAAGAAAACGATTTCCTATTCCTTAAAAAAACTTCAGAAAATCTAAATTACTAGACACACAATCATATTCTCCTAAAAAATACCACACAGTTGTCTCCTTGAGAAATCAATTCTGCATTAGAAGCTTGAAATTGGGGGGTGGGGGCGCCTGGGTGGCTCCGTGGGTGGCAGGTGTCTCTGTCTTTGGCCCTGGTCATGATCTCAGGTCCTGGGATCGAGCCCCACATTGGGCTCTCTGCTCAGCAGGGAGCCTATTTCCCCCTCTCTCTCTGCCTTCCCCTCTGCCTACTTGTGATCTCTCTCTCTCTCTGTCAAATAAATAAATAAAATCTTAAAAAAAAAGATTTTATTTATTTATTTGAGAGAGAGAACAAGAGAGAGCATGAGCAGGGTAAAGGACAGTGGGAGAAGCAGACTCCCCAATGATCAAGGAGCCCGATGTGGGACTCGAACTCAGGACCCTGAGATCATGACTCGAGCCGAAGACAGACGCTCAATCGATTGAGCCACCCAGGCACCCTAGACTTCTATTTTCTTGACAAAGATTTAAAAGCAAATGTTTAATCTGAAATCTAAAAGCAAAAAATACAAATATTTTTATTTCCCAAAATGACACAATTTAGAAATGGACATTTTGGTTGTTTTTTAAGTAAACTCTATGCCCAAGGTGGGGCTTAAACTCAGGACTCCGAGATCAAGAGTCACATTCTCCACCGACTGAGCCAGCGAGGCGCCCCTAGAAAGGGAGACTCAGATAATTGGAGAATGGTAAACTTCAACTTGTAGACATAGGATTCAAGGCTGTTTTTAAAATTCCTGGTTGCCTTTCCCTGGTCACCAAGTTCCTGAAAATTACTCTTTGACTCCAAGTTAGCTTTGATACATCTGGTGAAACAAAAATAAATAAACAAACAAAAGGGCTAATGAAGGTAGCTAAATTCTCCCGACAGAGACCAGCCTGGGGTTTGCCCTTTTTTTGCAGAGCACCAAAGGGAAATATTCGTATCACTGGAATCAAGCTGGAATATATTACCTCTAGCGACATAAAATAAATTTACAACATATATGAAAGTGCTTTGCAGGCCACAGGCTATATTGCTTCTCTGCGAGCACTACTGAACTCTTCTAGAAAGGGGACGGTGCCTGCACCATTCTGGCCCAAGTCACAGTGATTCAACAGAAAGGCCTGAGCTCTGACTCAGCCAACAAGCATCCTTCAGTTCCAGGGAGGCAGCATTCTCCGACTTGCGGAGAGCAGTAGTACTGGAGTATTAGTGCTGGAGTAGTACTCCAGGAGAGTAGTCCTGGAGGAGTAGTACTGGAGTATTAGTGCTGGAGTAGTACTCCAGGAGAGTAGTCCTGGAGGGAACTACAGACCCCCCGACCTTCTCGGAGGATGGCTGAGACCTAAGCATTTTGACACAAAACGGCTCCATACCTTCATTTTGAAGACTGGCTGGAATTCTTTCAGAGTAGAGAACAATTTAATCTGCACCGAGGCCCTTTCAGCTTCTTTACCATCTGCGAAAACATCGAAGAGGGCATCCAAGGCTTCTCCGGCCACCACGAGGGAGGGATCCTTGGTGGCGACCTCAAGCAGAAAGCACCCAATGGTCTGGAGACAACAAGGCACACTGTTGATTGTCCAATATTCTAACATCAGTTTACAAAACAAGTACTGACTTTAGATGTGGTAACAATTCACGCATGGTATTTTAAAATTTAGAAGTGCCAGAGACAAATTAAAACTTGGAAAGAATTAAAGATTAAAGACTTCACATATATTTATAAATACACCAAGTATAATATCAACAAGACAAAGTATATTAGAGTTTATATTCCTGAATAAAATCAATTAAAATTTCCCCTCTATCTCCCTCAAAAAGGCTTTCCCCATAGTGTCAAAATACAGATATATATATCTGTAACAAAAAATATGCTTTTAAAATTATATGAAAAAGTAAAATCATATGAAAAACACTCTAGGACAAGTGAAAAAACAAAGAAAACTTCAACTCTGATTCCCTGTAATGATCTTAAACACCCATCCATGCTTTGATGATTAGCTAGCTAATGAGCAGGCCATTTCCAATCTGTAAGGAACTGTTCAAGAGTGAACTTACTTTGTTTTGGCTGCTCTGCTTCACCTTTTATGTCTTAAGGGTGATGTGCACATCTGGTATTATCACTGGGAGAGTGGAAATGCTAAGAACAGCGAGTCCAAACTCCAGCTGTGGCATAAATAACAGACTGACCCTTAGAAAGTCCATTACCCGTTCTGGACCTCAATCTTCTTATCTGATTTTAAGTACTCTAGATAACCTATAGGATAGTATTTAGAATTAATAACCTATAATAAAATATGAAGCACAAACTATCACCTATGAAGTAGTCTTATTCAAAAAGATTCACATAAATCTGTATGTGATCTAGCCTTTAGATCTAACTTCCAGTTTCATCTAAAGTTTGAACAAGCCTAACGCCACAAGGAAGCAATCAGACGAATCCAGAAGGTTGGATGCTGTGAGACAACTGACTCCAGGATTTGAGGAATAAACAGATGGTAGGAGAGGTGCCCGCTGGCTCAGTCGACAGAGCATGTGACTCCTGATCTCAGGGTCATGAATTCAAGCCCCATGCTGGGCATAGAGCTTACAGGAAAAGAAAAGGAAAAAGAAGGAAGGAAGGAAGGAAGGAAGGAAGGAAAAGAAAAAACAAAAACAAAAAACAGGTGGTGAGAGGTAGTGCTAGAGTAGTGGTAGGAGAAGTTTCTAGATTGAGAGAAGCTTAGAAGATCCAAAACCAAACATAACATGTAGACTTGACTTAGATCCTCATTTAAACAAACTATCTGTAAAGAGATGTTTTTGAAACAACCGGAAACACCTGAGGATGGGCCATGCTGAAGACATTAAACAGTGAGGGGCGCCTGGGGGGCTCAGTTGGTTAAGTATCTGCCTTTGGCTCCGGTCCTGATCTCAGGGTCCTGGGATGGGGCCTCATGTCAGGCTCCCTGCTCGGTGGGGAATCTGCTTCTCTCCCTCCCTCTGCTGCGGTCCCCCCCACTCCCGCCGCTCATCCTCCGACCGCACCCTCCACTCGTGCTCTCTCTCCTCAAATAAATAAAATCTTTAAAAAAACCAAACACAACATATTAAACAATGACGGTTGATTGTATACGGGTGATAATGGTGGTTACGTAAGAAACTGTCCCTGTTTTTTTTAAAAGATTTATTTATGTGGGGGCAGAGGGGCAGAAGGAGAGGGAGAAGCAGCCTCCCCACTGAGCAAGGGAGCCTGACAAGGGGCTTGATCCCAGGACCCCAGACCATGATCTAAGCCAAAATCAAGAACCTGACACTTAACCAACTGAGCTGCCTAGGTGCCCCAAAACTATCCCTATTTTTCAGACATGCATGCTGAATCAACAGGGGCAAAATACCATGATGTCTTTAATAGTGAGCTTTAAGGGGCACCTGGATGGCTCAGTGGGTTAAAGCCTCTGCCTTCAGCTCAGGTCATGATCTCAGAGTCCTGGGATCGAGCCCCGCATCGGGCTCTCTGCTCAGCAGGGAGCCTGCTTCCCCCTCCCTCTGCCTACCTCTCTGCCTACTTGTGATCTCTCTCTGTCAAATAATTGACAATAAATAAGTAAATAAATAAAATATTTAAAAAAAATAGTGTGCTTTAACTTCAACATACCCAGCAAAGAAACTATATGAAGTGCATATGATACAATATTAATAACGGTTAAATATGCTTGACTAGTATACAAGATTCACTGTACTTTCTACTTTGCTTGCAAATGTGACTAAATAAAAATATTTTAGGGGTGCCCAGGTGGCTCAGTGGGTTAAAGCCTCAGCCTTCAGCTCAGATCATGATCTCAGGGTCCTGGGATCGAGCCCCACATCAGGCTCCCTGCTCAGCGGGAGTCTGCTTCTCCCTCTGCCTCTCCCCCTGCTTGTGCTCTCTCTCTCAAATGAATAAATAAAATCTTTTTTAAAAATATTTTATAAATCACATGTTATGCCTGAGAAAACTTGCTGCTCCTCCTAAGGGGATCTTGGAAATTACAGTCTTAAGGGGCAGGAAGTGATTAAACACGTATACGGCTTACCTGTCCGTGTGTACACACACACAGCCACATGGCTATGTTGTCTCCCACTTATGTGTCTATAAATCAAAAATCCCTAGAGTAAACAGAAGAAAGGAGTAACAGTGGCTGTCTCTCTAGAGTCAAACTGGGGAGGCTGGAAAGTTAGTAATGGAGATGAGTCTTTCATTATATATTCTTTTCTACTTTTCTAATGTCTTGTTACATGCATGTGTCATCTTTTTAAAAAAAGGCTCTGGGGCACCTGGGTGGCTCAGTCGGTTAAGCAGCTGCCTTCCGCTCAGGTCATGATTCCAGGGTCCCCACATTGGGCTCCCTGCTCAGCAGGGAGCCTGCTTCTCCCTCTCCCTCTGCCTGCTGCTCTGCTTACTTGTGCTATCTGTCTGTCAAATAAATAAATAAAATCTTTTTTTTTAAAGATTCTATTTATTTGCTTGACAGAGAGAGAGATCACAAGTAGGCAGAGAGAGAGGGGGAAGCAGGCTCCCCGCCGAGCAGAAAGCCCGACTCGGGGCTCGATCCCAGGACCCTGAGATCATGACCTGAGCGGAAGGCAGAGGCTTTAACCCACTGAGCCACCCAGGCGCCCCAATAAATAAAATCTTAAAAAATAATAATAATAAAATAAGATTTAAAAAAAATATCAGTCACTGGCGCCTGGGTGGCTGAGTCTGATTAAGCGTCCAATTCTTTTTTTTTCCTTTATTTGAGACAGAGAGAGAGAGTGCAGCAGGAGGGGCAGAGGGAGACAGGGAGAGAAGCAGACTGCACGCTGAGCCAATGCAGGGCTCGATCTCATCACCCTGAGATCATGACTTGAGCCGAAATCAAGAGACCGATGCTCAATGGACTAAGATACCCAGCACCCCAAGTATTCAACTCTTGACCTTGGCTCTGTTCTTGATCTCAGTGTTTTGAGTTCAAGGCCCACGTCAGGCTTCACGCTGGGCATGAGGCCTACTTAAAAAACAAAAAATAAAAACAAAAAAACAGTCACTGTTGTAAAGTTCTCAGGAAGTCTAATAGTTTATTACCCGTTACTTAGTAATCAATACTTCAGCAATTATTATTAGCACAAAGAAGGGTAATGTTACTACCACGCTCCTTTTAGTGACTAGTGATGCTGTGTCTCTAGCAGTGTAGTTCCCAAGCATACGCGCTGAGTGAGTTCCTAGGGCACTTGCCGCGTAAAATTTAAGGAGCGATAGACAGTACAGTGGACTGTGCGGTACTGTCCAGCACGCGCTAGCCTCGTGTGCTAAGATGGCTGGGGAGTTATCCCTTCATCGGTAGGAGAATATAATATGCACACATTTTATGCAACCGCAAAGGCAGAGGCACAATTCTGGGACAATTCTGGACTCGCCTTTCACCGAAGACAAATTTATTTCTGAAAAAGGATCTCAGGAATAAAGTTAAGTGGCCAAATGTAACTCGGTTTTCCAAGTGCCTACCTAATTCATAAGTCAAATCAAACGAAGGGGCATACTTTAATAGCGTACTTTAGTAAGCAACTTACTTAGGGTTTCTTCTCCTGATGTCCATAGACGTTTTTAAAAGTCCCACAGCAACAGTTTACTCTTCCCTCTACTTGTAATGATCTATGTTTTACGTTGGAAGCGTATAGTTTTACCTTAAGAGTTTCCAGTGTTCCGTCTTCTTTGGCGAGGACGCTGCCCGTGATTCCTAAAATACTAACGACGTTTACCCTCACCCCAGTGTTACTACTGTGAATGCCGACTGTGCATAGTGTCATCAGCTGATCGGGAGTCATACACTGTCGAAGAGGAAAAAGAGAGTATTTATAGTGTTAAACTCAACCAGTGCCAACAGTATGGGCAACAGCATTGCCAGGGAGCCTGCTTCCCCCTCTCTCTCTGCCCGCCTCTCTGCCTCCTTGTGATCTCTCTCGCTGTCAAATAAATAAATAAAATCTTTAAAAAATAATAAAAATAAAAATTGGCTGAATCCATACAAGTTAAGAACTTACCTGAGCGGTATGTTGTTACAATAACTTATGAGAGATTGTAGAAACCACTAAATCATAATGCTTCTGCCGTGTCGTGATAATTTTCATTCTAAGCTAATCTGCACACACACGTGGATGCAGGTATCACCAGAGAATTCGAGTATCGTGTGGCCAAGCTATCACCTGTGAACAGCCGCACAGTGTGGTGACTGTGGGCCTGGGATCTGACATCCTGGGTTCATATCCTGGCTCCTCTCCCTCCCACCCCCCACTAAGGTCTCCATTTCCCCATCAGCGGCACGCGGACGGTGGTCCCCATGCAGAGTTGCTATGAGGATTAAATAATGCACGTCGAGAACTCACTAAATGTTAGATATTATTATATATAAACGTACTGAACAATTCTAAATCGCACTCATTTCTGAATCATCTGCAGTGCTTCTGCCAAATCGGAAGGTAACAGCTAATATGCCCAGGTTTCCTGGGAAATCCTCCAATGGAAACAAGCCTGCCGACCCTGGGATTCCTCCCCGCTGACCACGGCGGCTGGGAGTGCCGGAGGCGTGCTGCTTTCCTACCCGCCTGGGTCACGAAGGCAAGGGGCCCGCCCCCCCCCAGTGCACGAGCCGACCAGGCAGAGCCCTGGGCAGGCGAGCAGGACAGTTGTGCTGCACTCGCAGGGCTGTTACTCAGCAGCTCTGGTCCCTGGCTTCCTCTGCTTGGAAAGCATGAGAGAGCCAGGTTCCTTCTCGTCCTCAAATTCCACGCTCACGCCCAGCGTACAGCCTCCCTGAGCCTCTACGCTGTCAATATACATGAATGCCATGCCCAGACGTTAACTGAGTATGAGCTGGGAGCAATTCGCTTTAAGCGTCAGGCTGATTCAGCTAGCTACTGTCGAGGATCATGGAAAATCAATAAAAATACTTCCCATTCCCAGAGGCCCTACGGTAGAGGGTTTTCTAATCCCCTCTCCAGTATTACTATTCCCGTGTCAAAGAAACTGAGGGTCAAAAGTTATGTTCTTGAAAAAAATTCTCGGGTGCCTGGGTGGCTCAGTGGGTTAAAGCCTCCGCCTTCAGCTCAGGTCATGATCTCAGGATCCTGGGATCGAGCCCCGCATCCGGGCTCTTTGCTCGGCAGGGAGCCTGCTTCCCTTCTCTCTCTGCCTGCCTCTCTGCCTACTCTCTGTGAAATAAATAAATAAAATCTTTAAAAAAAAAAAAAAGAAGAAAGAAAAAGAAAAAGATTCTCAAATATACAAAGAAAAAAACTGAAAGAGTATAGACTAGACGCCAACAGCACATACTGTATTTGACACTAAAGCACCAGAGACATTCTCATTAAACCATGGACCAAGATAAAGTTTAGGAAGCACTGCCCCAGGTGTGGCTATGGAAAGACTAAGGTAGGGAAGGAAGACCAGACCACTGGAGAAAGGGCGGTCCAAGAACTTTGAAGCCAGGTGACGGGGGGAGCATCTATGTGGATCTTGAAGTCACCTAGAATCGTGACAGGACTAGCAAAGAGTAACAAAGTCCAACAGCAGGGCTCTTCAAGGAACGAAGGGTGCCCCAGGGCACGGTAGAAGGCTGTAACCTCGAGAAGCGGGTGGTCCGGTCTAATGACATGTTGATCAAAACTGGAAGATTTCAGAAAGGAAGGAGCAGGGATGGGTTAGCACGCTGGTCCCCAAACTTTGTGTGCATGCCGCTCACCCGGAGAGCCGTGAAAATATAGATCACTGGGCCCCTCCTCAAAGTTTCTGCTTCAGTGGATTGGGGGCAAGGTCCTAGGATTTGCCCTTATATTCCAAGAAGAAAAAGACCACCAACCCAAGAGCAAAACTGGCAAAAGACAGGAACGGTTACAGAAAAAAATGCAAAGGCCCTTAAAGAACATAAAGAGACATCCAATCTCATATAGTAAGACAAATGCAAATTAAAATTAAGATACAATGTCTCAGCTATCAAACTGGTAAAAAATCTAACATTCTGACAACATAACGCTGCTTCTGAGGCGACAGCAAAACAACCATTCTCAAGCACTGCTGTGGGAAATTCAAAAGGCCTCAGACTTGAAGGAGGGGACTGCAGCAGTAATTAGCAAAATCACCAATCCATCTATTCTCCAACTCAGCAAGCCCACTTCTCGGAATCTATCTCCAAGACACAATGGCAAAAACACAAAATAACATCTGTAAAAAGGCTATCCGCTGCAGTTCTATTTGTAGTAACAAAGGACTGGAAACGAGGACACCCAGCAACAGCAGATGGGCTGAATGAGTAAGGAACACCTACATGATGGAGTAATAGAATGTGAAGCTATAAATAAGGAACTAGGAAGACATCTGTATACAATAATCAATAAGGAAGAAAAACCAAAGCAAGGTGCAGAAGCACGAGTTTTAACAAAAGGGGTGAAATACACATGCCTCCGTATTTGCTTACGTTTTCAAATTAAGAACAATGGAATGATAAGTCAAAACCCCAAAAGGACGCTTACCCAAAGGAACAGGGGCGAAGGGAAGCTAGACTAAATAAAAATAAACACAAAAAATTGTTTTTGGTAAAACGTACATGACGTAAAACTTGCCATTTTCACCTTTTAAAAAAAGATTTATTTATTTGAGAGAGCGAGATTAAGCGAACATGGGGGGAGGGGTATGCGCAAAGGGAGGGGGATGAGCAGACTCCCAGCTGAGCGGAGAGCCCAGGACTCCCGGGATCATGACCTGAGCAGAAGGCAAGGCAAATGCCTAAATGACTGAGCCATCCAGGTGTCCCTCACCATTTTTTTTTTTAAAGATTTTATTTGTTTGAGAGAGAGAGAGTGAGAGAGAACATGAGAGGGGAGAAGGTCAGAGGGAGAAGCAGACTCCCCATGGAGCTGGGAGCCCGATGTGGGACTCGATCCCGGGACTCCGGGATCATGACCTGAGCCGAAGGCAGTCGCCCAACCAACTGAGCCACCCAGGCGCCCTGCCCCTCACCATTTTTAAGTGTGCAGTTCAGTGGCATAAGTACCTCCAGACTGTTGTACCTCCAGCCATCACCGCCATCCATGTCCAGAACTTCATCATCCCATACTGACACCGTCCCATTAAACAGTATGTCCCTACACTCCTCTTTTCCCCCAGCCCCTGGCGGTCACTGTTCCACATTGTGTCCTTATGAATTTAACTATTCTACATCCCTAATATAAGGAATCATACAATATGTGTCCTTTTGTGTTCAGTTTATTTCACTCCATGTCATGTCTTCAAGGTTCATCCACACTGTAGTATATATAAGAATTTCTTTCCCTTTTAGAGCTGAATAATGTTCCACTGTCTCCATCTACCATATATTTCTCTGAATATATCTTGTTTCAGTTTTATCTCGGAAACTGTGTAAATCTTTCATATGATTAAAAGATAAAAATCGAAGCAAAAAAATAAGTCTCTTAAAAAAGGAAAGCTAAAACATCTGAAGCTAACTCTACAATAAGCCACAAAGAGAATTTTGTCAAATAACTTTAAAACACAGCAATTTGACTATACAGTCTTAGAGGGGCTGTGAGATCGAACCCCAAGTGGGGCTCTGTGCTCAGCAGGGAATGTGCTCGGAATTCTCTCTTCCTCTCCCTCTGCCCCTCCCACTGGTGCTCACTTTCTCTCTAAAATCAATCAATCAATCTTAAAAACAAAATGAACGAAAAAGCCCCATGAGTTCATGATGATATTTAAAAAAAAAAACCTCACTCATCACTTTTAGAGACTGCTAAGGCACTTACTCATTATTTTGGAAAAATCCTCTCTCTTTGGTATGAGCTTTATTTCAAAGATATCAAATAACATATGAGACAGAAAGTTCTTACTTATAGAAGAATCACAGCTAATAAATGTAAAAGAAATGACAAAATTAAGATGCCTCCATTCTGCAACCACTAATAAAATAGATCTAGACAATATAATCACTGCTGGCTACAACTATTAGGTGAAGCCACTGATTAATCCTATATTTATTTATTAAAGGTTTTATTTATATATTTGACAGAGAGAGAGATCACAAGTAGGCAGAGGGGCAGGCAGAGAGAGAAGGGGAAGCAGGCTCCCCGCCGAGCAGAGAGCCCGATGTGGGGCTCCATCCCAGGACCCTAAAATCATGACCTGAGCCAAAGGCAGAGGCCTTAACCCACTGAGCCACCCAGGGGCCTCACTGATTGATCCTTTAAAAAAATCTTATTTATTTATTTATTTATTATTTGAGAAATGGAGAGAATGCATGAGTCAGGGGAAGGGCAGAGAGGGAGGAGCAGACTCCCTGCTGAGCACGAAGCCTGATGAGGGGATCAATCCCAGGATCCCAAGATCATGACCTGAGCCCAAGGTAGCCGCTTTACCACTGAGCCACCCTGAGGTCCCAAATCTACTGATTAATCTTAACATCACTAATTTATGAAAATATATAATTTGTGATATAAAAGTAGAAAATATAGACAGCACTATGAAATATTCCTGCCAAAAAATCTGATCTTGAAATCTAATTAAGAGTCTAGATCTAGTTCCCAGTTTATAGGACACATGGACAAGAGAGAGACAGGTCAACAATACCATTGTGAGAAACCAGCCAAATCACATAATGGGAAAAATTCTACAAGACAAATGACAGCTTCTTTAATGAATAAATAATACAGGGAAAGAGGGTTGGTAGGGGAAATGTTTTAAATTAAGAGATTTAAGAATCAGGCGCCTGGGTGGCTCAGTTGGTTGGGCAACTGCCTTCAGCTCAGGTCATGATCCCGGAGTCCCGGGATCGAGTCCCACATCGGGCTCCCGGCTCCACGGGGAGTCTGCTTCTCCCTCTGACCTTCTCCCCTCTCATGCTCTCTCTCACTCTCTCTGTCTCAAATAAATAAATAAAATCTTTTTTTTTTTTTTAAAAAGAGATTTAAGAATCTGTGAATATACTAAAAACCACTGAACTGTGCACTTTATTTATTTTTTAAAGATTTATTTTTGAGGGGTGCCTGGGTGCCTCAGTTGGTTGGACTGCCTTCAGCTCAGGTCATGATCCTGGAGTCCCAGGATCAAGTCCCGCATTAGGCTCCCAGCTCAGCCTTCCCCCTCTCGTGCTTGCTCTCTCCCTCGCTCTCTCTCTCAAATAAAAAAAATCTTAAAAAAAAAAAAAAAAGATTTATTTATTTGAGAGAGAGAGCAAGGGAGAGAGAAGGAGCGGAGTGAGGGGCAGAGGGAGAACCAGACCCCGCTGAGCAAGGAACCCGACTTGAGGCTTGATCCCAGGACTGAGAATCAGGACCCGAGCTGAAGGCAGAAGCTTAACCGACTGAGCTACCTAGATGCCCCCGAACTGTGCACTTTATTTTTTTTTTAAAGATTTTATTTATTTATTTGTCAGAGAGAGAGAGTACAAGCAGGGGGAGAGGCAGACAGAGGGAGAGGGAAAAGCAGGCTCCCCGCTGAGCAAGGAGCCCAATGTGGGGCTGGATCCCAGGACTCTGGGATCAGGACCTAAGCTGAAGGCAGACACTGAACCTACTTCGCCACCAAGGCGCCCTGGATTGTGCACTTTAAATGGGTGCATTATATGGTGGGTATGTGAATATAATCTCACTAAAGCCGTTAAAAAAAATGTTTTTGAAGCCAAAATATCAACCAAAAGCAATATGTGGATCTTGTCTGGATTCTGATTTGAACAAAACAACTGAAAAAGGCATTTTTGTGGCAATCAGAAAAAACTGAACTTGGGCTGCATATCAACTACCAATTAAGCAATGTCTGTTAACTTAGGTGTAATGGTACTGTGGTTAAGTTTTTTAGAAGTCCATTTTCTGTCACAGACACATAAAGAAGCATGTAGTAAAATACTTACGGGTGAAGGAACATGATTTGCTTTAAAGCAGTCCAGAAAAAAACAAAAAGTGTAAGGGAGATGAAGGGAACAAGAATGCTGGGACGTTGCCAACTCTGTGACCCTTGCAGTTCATGATACTATTATGTCTGCTTTTAGAGATGTGTGAAAATTTCCTTAATAAAAAGTAAAGAATAAAAATGGGAAAGCACCTATCACAGAGATGCCAATGGATTACTGTAGAGGCTCATGCTTGAAAATTTCTGTAAAATGTTACAGAAGAAGACAAATGACATTCAGAGAAAATATTTACGGTATGTCAACTAAGTTACATGAGCAAAAAAATATGTGGGAGCGCCTGGGTGACTCAGTGGGTTAAAGCCTCTGCCTTCAGCTCAGGTCATGATCTCAGGGTCTTGGGATCGAGCCCCCTGCATGGGGCTCTCTGCTTGACGGGGAGCCTGCTTCCCCCTCTCTCTCTGCCTACCTCTCTGCCTATTTATGATCTCTCCCTCTGTCAAAATAAATAAATAAATAAAGTCTTTTATTAAAAAAATAAATAAATAGTCTGTGTGTATGTTGGTGACAGTGGTGGAAAGGAACAAAATATTTTACTTTCTATTTTAAGGATTTTTGCTTTCTTTTTACAAGGATCAGACCTTACTCTTCTAATAGAAATAAACACTTTAAAATAAAAAAACAGTTAAGTAACGAATCTTGCTTCATAATACAGAATCTTTGCAGGTTTCTTACAAAATTTTTAAAAAAATCTTACCTGAGAAATGTTCTTAGAGGCCATTGTTTGCAAAAGGGCCCTCAAGGCACTACTTATGGCTTCCAGAAAGTCAACATGCTCGGCAAAATCTAAAACACAAAAGTGAAATATAAATTTGTCTTTCTCTAAGTCAAGTTATTTTGTTAAAAAAAAAAAGAAAGGGGCGCCTGGGTGGCTCAGTGGGTTAAAGCCTCTGCCTTCGGCTCAGGTCACGATCTCAGGGTCCTGGGATGGAGCCCCACATCGGGCTCTCTGCTCAACAGGGAGCCTGCTTCCTCCTCTCTCTCTGCCTGCCTCTCCGCCTACTTGAGATCTCTCTCTCTCTGTCAAATAAATAAATAAAATCTTTAAAAAAAAAAAGAAAGAAAAACTGAATCAAAACACATGTTAAACGTTAATATATGCTATTACTATTAAAACATTTTTGATGTTAAGCCAAAACTTCTAGTTAAGAGGCCCCCTGTGAAGTTTATACTTGACTTTGAAACGATGTCCGCAACTGAAATAACCATAACGAGGGAGCATTCTACAGACAGTCCGTGCCTTCTAGGTGCTGGCTTTTCATTTTCCTCGGGTTTTAGCCCATGGTAACACCTGAGCTAGCTTTCGCAAACTTAATTCAGCTTTTCACAGACTGCCGACGCGGTGCAGGGCAGACCTCGCATGGCAAGGTCTTCCAAATCCGTGAGCCAAGAACAGTTGCTTGCACAGGGCTGGGCCACTGTACCTCCATGGTGTCAGTGGCTTCTACGGTTTTTACCAACCCAACATCCCCTTCCCGTTCCTGCTCATTTTTACTCTTTTCTTGCTTACCCCTGTGATGGGAAGGGGAAGCAATGGACTTGTGTGGTAGATTATGTTACCCAAAAATAACCATGACGGTCTATTTCCCTACCCCTTGAATCTGGGGAGACTTTGTGACGTCAACCAACAGGACACAGGAATGGGACAGGTCAGGTTGTGAGAGACAACAGGGCTCGCACCTGACTCACGCGTGTTTGCTCTCTTCTCTCCCTCTCAACTCTTGGAACCCAGGCACCCGGCTATAAGGAAGCCCAGGTCACATGGCAAGATCATCTTGCTCTGGCTAACGGCCCCTATGAACCAATAATGAACACGAACAAGACTTTGGATAATTCTGGCTCCCTGTTTTCCAGCAGAAGCCCTAGGGCAAAGTTTTCTCAACCCTACCACTATGGACATTTTGGACAGGTAATTCTTTGGGATCCCCTATCCATTGTAGGATATTTAGCAGCATCCCTAGCTTCTACCCTCTAGATAACAGCAGCAACCCCCAAGTTGTAACAACAAAAAAATGCCTCTAGACGTTGCCAAACGGCCCCTGGAGTCGGGGGGATGCGGTGTGGGGAGGGGAACTGCCCCTAGTTGAGAACCCCTGGCCTAAACATTGTGGAGTAGAGACAGACCATCTCCACTGTGCACTGACTAAATTCCTGACCTATAGAAACCATGAGAAAACACATGGTTATTGTTGTTTTAAGTCACAAAGTTTTAGGATGCGATAAATACCTTGGCTTTCTGCCCTCTGGCGCCTGGGGCCCTATAAAGATTCCAGTGCCCCTTTGGGGGCTGCCTACATGAGAATGAGGCAGCTTCCATGCAAATCTAAATCAGAGCCTATTATATTGTTTTGCCTCTCATAATCAGATATCCATTATGTACTGAAGTAGGGAATTCCCGTACATTTCACAGAACGAACACTAGGATAGCTTTAGGATCAGACAGACCTGGGATGGAATCCTGCCTCTGATATTATGGGACCTCTCCTTTTGGCCTCTGGTCACATGTCACCTCCTCAGACAGCCCTTTCCACACAAACCCATCTAAGAGGCCCTTGGAACCCAGGCACCATGTCAACCAATTCTGCTTTCATTTTTTTCTTCTGACACAAAATTAGATTTAAATCTTTATTTGTCCGAGACTGTAAGCTCCATGAGCATTGCGGTCTTGCCTATCTCATTCGTGCCTGTATCCCTCAGACCTAGAATGGTGCTTGGCACAGAGTGTTCAATAAGTATGGACTAGGGGCGCCTGGGTGACTCAGTCGGTTAAGCATCTGCCTTCAGCTCAGGTCATGATCCCAGGGTCCTGGGATTGAGCCCCATGCCGGGCTCTCTGCTCGGTGGGGAGCCTGCTTTTCTCCCTCTCCCTCCGTTCATGCTCTCTCTCTCATTCTTGCTCTCTCTCTCAAATAAATAAATAAAACCTTTTAGAAAAAAAAAAAAGCTTGTGCGAAAGGAATGAGTGCCCCCTGAAGGAGTTCCTCTATCAGGAAGGTGGGGTAACAGCCTCACTCATAAAGCCTAGTACCCAAAAGGCACTAAAAAATTGCGGTGAAGTTGTTACTACAAAAATTCAAAAAGTCACCATGGCTCTAAAAGTAGGCTGTATTTATATTTGATTACAGCTGTGAAGTGTAGCCCTAGAAATTCATGAGCTGCACTTAAAACAACAAAACTGTATGATGAAGAAATCATTCAATATGAACTAGAACACATTCAGAAACAATTTTTTTTTCTGTCTTGCATTCTTAGAAAAATAACCATTACCTTAGATTCAAAATCCTAATCTAAACCACATTACTATTTCACATTATGTGTAATTCATACTCTCCCTAAATTAAGGAAACATTCGGGTGATTTTTATTAAATTCATATTTCTGGTCATTTATCCAAATTTGGGAAAGGAGCTTCAAACTACCCTGCCTTGCTGACAAATTCTCAGTAAAGGTCAACACATGTGGCATTATTAAAGAAATTAGGGGTGCCTGTGTGGCTCAGTGGGTTAAGCCTCTGCCTTCGGCTCAGGTCATGATCTCAGGGTCCTGGAATCGAGCCCCTCATCGGGCTCTCTGCTCAGCAGGGAGCCTGCTTCCCCCTCTCTCTCTGCCTGCCTCTCTGTCTACTTGTGCTCTCCCTCTGTCAAATAAATAAATAAAAATCTTGAAAGAAAAAAAGAAAGAAAGAGAGAAAGAAAGAAAGAAAAGCAAGTTAGGCAGAGTTGTACAATCCTCATACATTTAATGTTCAAACATGGTAACACAAAAGTGAGAGAAATACGGCCCCATCCTCCCCAGAAAATTCTCCCGTAACAGTTTACGCTATCCGCATAGAACCCACAAGATTACGTTATTTAAGAAATCTCAGTGTTCCAAAGGAATTTTAGAATACCATCTCTAAATATGAGCAATTTCTTTATGGAAAATTTCATTCTGATAAGAAAAGGTTTGGTCAACAATACCCATGAACTTGAAATTTACGTAGTGTTTAATTCTAGGTTCCCACAATTCAGAAACTTTCCATTATTTCTCCAAGGCTGAGTTTGGTATCGTTTTCCTGTGATCTTCCAGGTAATAAATGTGTAAGCATCAGTGACCACAAATAGCCAGCTGAACCGGGAGGAACATACCCCCGTGTTCCCTGCACAGCAGAGGCACAGGATGTGCGCGCTTCACTGCCCGGGGAACAAAGCCTCTATGCTGGCTGGAGATGGAGCTTCTGGTACCTTCACTGGGACTCCCACCGGAAAATGGCAATTTGTTCTGCCAGTCAGGTAGACACGATTTCCTCAGGGTAGGCAGGTCTCGGAAGCAGTGATAGGCTATTCCTGCTCGCCTGGGGCCCGGCTGTGCACAACCCCATGGGGCCCATGTGAAGGGTGAATGGGAGTAGGCCTGAGTAACAGCAGCCCTCTCCCCCCCCTGCCTCCACCATGGGACATTTGGCTGGGCTGGAGGGAGCCAGACTGTCAGCAAAAGTCAGATAAAACATCCCCTCTCCAGTAACCGCCGCCCTCCCCCCACCACCCATGCCTTCCAGATCTCCCCCTGGCTTATAATGCTGGGAGACAAAGACAAAGCTATAGTTATCCGGCCAGCCACACCAACGAGCCACCTCTGTCGCCAGAGCCTGCCCAGTCTCGTCTCTATCCTGTCTTAGGTGTGGCTGGGCACGGCTTTCACATGACCGCACCAACTAAAGAATGCACAGCCTGAGATTGCTGCAAAACTCCATCTGCCGACTAACAAATCCTGGAAGGTCAGTAGAGACCGAACAATAACTACATGTGGGTTTCTGAACATTTATGTTTAAAAACTGACCTAGAACTCCTGAAACGTGCACTCCTACATACAAAGCAGCTTGCATTAACTTGACAGTGTGTAAAATAGGGACGCCCAGGTGGCTCAGTCAGTTGAGCGTCTGCCTTCAGCTCAGGTCATGAGCCCAGGATCCTGGGATCAAGAGCCCCTGGTTGGGCTCCCTGCTCAGTGGGGATCCTGCTCCTCCCTGTCCTTCTGTCCATCTCCTGCTCCTGCACTCTCTCTAATTAAAGAAAAAAAACCACAAACAATTGATGTCTAGAAGAACTGGGGAATGGGGCACCTGGCTGGCTCAGTTGTTAAGAGTGTGCAATTCCTGATCTCAGGGTCAATGAGCTCGACCCCCACATTGGGTCTAGAGATTACTTAAAAATTAAAAAAAAAAAAAAAACTTAAGAAAAAAAAAAAAAAAAAGAAGGGCGCCTGAGTGGCTCAGTCGTTAAGTATCTGTCTTTGGCTGGGGTCATGATCCCAGGGTCCTGGGATCAAGCCCTATGTCAGGCTCCCTGCTCGGTAGGAAGCCTGCTTCTCCCTCTCCTACTCCACCTGCTTGTGTTCCCTCTCTCGCTGTGTCTCTCTCTGCTAAATAAATAAAATCCTAAAAAAAAAAAACAAAAACAAAAAACACACATACATACTTTTTATATTGAGAAGGAAGAATACACAAGAAAACTGGTAACAGCAACAGACTTTGGGAGAGGAACTGGATGGTATGAGGAAAAGGAGGATTTCTGCTTTACGTTCTCTAATAAGTTGGAAATTCTGTAATATGAGTACGGATTACCCGATCAAATGTAAATCGAATATTTTTAGTGTAAGAAGAACAATAAAGACTAGAGAATTACCCAAATATCTTCAGGGGGCCTAATATTTATGATATTTGAGATTCAGCCTTATTGACCCAATATAACTGGATGCAACCAATTTTAATAAAAAATAACAGTGTAACCCACAGACCAGCTTACAAATGTTGTTTGGACTCAATGCCACTGGCAACTACGACTTTGTGCTTGGGAAAGGTTTCTGCAGGTCGGATGACAAGCACGGCACAATGCCGAAGTCCAAGTTCCTCGCCCTTCTAAACGCTGCTTAATCCAAATGGTTTTTCACTGTGAGGCCTAAATATTTACCTGGTTGAGAAAAAAGCAGCTGGGACAGATGTTGTGCAAGTGTCTGCAAGGCTGCAGGTCCCCCGAGGTGGTCCACGTCCAGGAGGGATACGAGACTCTGGAGACACACGAGGGCTCTGCACTGAATAGTGTTCATTCTGGAAAGGAAGGCGAAGAATGCGGTCTGTTTCTCCAGTAGTTACCCAACAGAATTCGGTATTCCCTTTTAACCCAAGCTTCGGGCTCTGACTGGGAATATCCAGACGCAGAAGGTGTGTGGATATTAACAAAGAATCTTAAGATGAACTGATTATCTACCTCATCAAATTGCTTGAGCACTCGGCGCCTGAGGCACAACCCACTTATGAGTCATAAGGAATTTGCTTTAGAAGAATTTCTACGCATGGCGGCATCAGCTCACCGATTCTGAATTGTGAAATAGAACAAACATAAAGTGCTCGACACACATACAGAGTTTAGTAGTTTATAAAGTAAACACCGTGCCCCTAGATAAGAAACCCGGCTAACACCCTCGGAGGGCATCTATCCCTTCCCTGTCTCGCCCACCACTCTGACCCCCGAAGGTCACCACTATCTGCGCTTTTATGGTAAACACTTCCCTGCTCCTCTTTATAGGTTTAACACCTACGTATGTATCCTAAAACAAAATAGTTAAGTGTTGCCAGTTAATGAACTTTGTAAAAACGGAATCGCAATGTGTATATTCTTTTGGGCCTTGCTTCCTTGCTCAATGTTCTAGATCAGCTTTTTGTTGTTGTTTTAAACTGCTGTATATTTTACTGCGTGATGATGTCAAAATTTCTTTTTCCATCCCGTCACTGATGGACACCGAGGCTGCTTCCTGGTCGGGGCAACCAGAACCACATTATGACGCATGTTCTCATGGCTTAGTGCACACATGCACACGTTTTTCTAGGGAATATACACAGGAACAGAACTCCTAAATCCGGCGGGAGTCAGCTTCTTCCAGTAGTGGTCCTTCCTGTCATGTAAGACCATAAGGACAAAGAGTTTGGAAAACAGAAAAGTTCTTACTTTCTAATCAGAGATTTCCAGGTGGGACTCCTAGAACATATGTCGACTGCAGTGCTGTTTGGAAAGGCAGTTTTCTCAAAAATCTAGATTTAAGAAAGGCGGTAAAGCAAAGGTTGAAGAGTAGTCATCGGTTCACACACGATCCCTTTATCAAGTCCCAACCTACTACCTCTAGGCTCGGGAAGGATCTACTTTCCAGCGTACTGCTGCTACCATTACTTCTAGCTTCTTTCTTCCCCATTGCCCTCAGTCTGGAAATGCGAGCAAACCTCTTCTGCATATACACCGTGCATACACTGTGAACAGCTCTCCTAGGCCCCTTCTTCCCATGCGCCACAACGAGGCTGGACTTGAAACAGACTACCTTCTTTGGGATGAGGTAGTTGGTGAAAGCGGTGTGAACCTCATGGGAGAGGCAGAGGGGAGACAGCAGCTGCCCACCGCAGTCACCGAAGGAATTCTCCATAAATGCATCGCTCTCATCACTGCTAGAAAGCTCTTCCCACTCGTCATCAGAGGGATCTGGGAAGAGTGCAAACCACATGTAACCGGAATATCTAAGAAGGTCCTCGTGGAAGCGGCCCTTTCAGTCCAGGGGGAGAATGTCTGAACGCAAATGGGTAACAAACCTTCGGTGCAGCACATGTTGACGATGATTTCCAGAGCAGTCTGCTGGGCCGTCAACAATGCTATGGTCTCTCTCAGTTCCTTGTCAGTGGGCTAAAAAAAAAAAAAAAAATCAAACAACCAACTTTCAATGCTTGGGAAAAGATTTTCATGTGAATGTCCTTAGTTAGAGCCTACTGGATGATTTTTTTTTCTACCCTTGGAATAGAGTGCAGGGGGATGGGGCAGCCCGAAGAAAAGTAACGTGCTCAAGTACAAGCACCGTGACCGCTCCTGGCCCCGAGCGGCAGGCGGCCGTTAACTGGGCTTCCATCTATCTGCCTGGTTATTCTCTAAGTGTTGCTCAGTGAGCTGGCGAGAGGAGATAAATATCCAGGAATTCTGAACTGAATTCACCCTGAAACTTAATCTAATGTGTTGAGAAGTGGCTCAGCACACTAAGATTAAAACAAGAGCTCATTTCAGAGACCAGGCACTGACACACAACAAACCAGCTTTTAGATGCTTAGACGCTCCTTGGCAAACACTGCATTCACAAGAACTACTAACAAGCCCTTATGTGACCAACAGGGCTTGGCTAAGGTGCAGACAGGTTTGCTTCCTGGCTTTCTCTGAAGCCTGCAAGAAAGCATCCTAAACACTTTAGGGCTCCTGGGTGGTTCAGTCAGTTAAGTGTCAGCCTTTGGCTTAGATCATGATCTCAGGGTCCTGGGATCGGGCCCCCACTCAGCAGAGAGCCCGCTTTTCCCTCTCCTCCCAGCTTGCACTCTCCCTCTCTCTATCTCTGTCTAACATAAATAAAATCTTAAAAAAAAAAAAAAAAGCATTTCTTTGAGACTGAAGAAAGCAGAGAACTTTCTTCTCTGGAAATAATTAACAGGAACTTATCAATTACCATTCTTAAAATGGGTTGTATAAATTTACATGACCTTAATTCTCAAGTTACCTATGAAAAGTGAAATAGCTACGGTGATATTCCAGAACAGTGCATAGGCTAAAAATAATGTACCTTTTATTGTCTGAATGTTTCCCCCTTTCAACAAGCTTCTAATTGTCTTTTAATGCTTGTACAATATTCTGTTCAATGGATACACTATCATTTATTTTGGAATATTTCAGATTATTTGGATATCTCATTTCCTTACATTTACTGGGTCAAAGGGTCACCTATAGAGACTGTGACATGTTCCTATTTTCTTTTCCAGAATGTTCATACTGATTTACAATCCTCCAGCAACTTCTTGTGCAACAATTTGATTGCAATTTTGAACCATGTTTAAAGTTATTATTAAAAAATAATAGGGCACCTGGGTGACTCAGTGGGTTAAGCCTCTGCCTTCGGCTCAGGTCATGATCTCAGGGTTCTGGGATCAAGCCCCACGTCAGGCTCTCTGCTCAGCAGGGAACCTGCTTCCCCCTCTCTCTCTGCCTACTTGTGATCTTTGTCTCTCTGTCAAATAATAAAATCTTTAAATAAATAAATAAGTAAATAATAAAACAGAATAAATAGGGGCACCTAACTGGCTCAGTCACAGAGCATGCAACTCTTGATCTTAGGGTTGTGACTTCAACGCCCACACTGGGCATAGAGACTACTTAAAAACAAAATCTATAACAATAAAATAATAAGTTTGGAATAAAATTATTATTAAAAGATAATTATTGGGATGCCTGGGTGGCTCAGTTGGTTAAGCTGCTGCCTTTGGCTCAGGTCATGATCCCAGGGACCTGGGATGGAGTCCCACATCGGGCTCCTTCCTCAGCAGGGAGCCTGCTTCTCCTCTGCCTCTGCCTGCCTCTCTGCCTGCTTGTGCTCTCTCTCCCTCTCTCTCTCTGACAAATAAATAAATAAAATCTTTAAAAAAAAAGATAATTATTTAATTAACCCATTTTTGATAAAAATTATTTTAAAAAGCAAAGTGCTCATTTAAAAAATGTAACTTAGAGGGTGCCTGGGTGGCTCATGCATTTAAGCAGCTGGCTTTGGCTCAGGCCAGGATCCCAGGGTCCTGGGATCGAGCCCCGCATCGGGCTCCCCGCTCAGCGGAGAGCCTGTTTTTCTCTTTTCCTCTGCCTGCTGCTCTGACTACTTGTGCACTCTCTCTCTATCTCTCTGTCAAATAAATAAATAAAATCTTTAAAAGATGTAGCTTAAGAATCCCTGTGTTTGTATTCCTTTTACTGCTGGGAAGAACATATACAAAAATTATTCCTATCTGCTTTGTGTATGATATTCAAGTAAACAAATGTTTATTAGAGTTGACTCAAAGCTAAACAAGGCATGCTGCTGAGCTCTCATCCCCTTAGAAGAACCCTGAAATTAAGTTCTACTTCTTTACAGAATTCTCCTGCTCAGAACCATTCTCTGCTTTTTATTGTCATCAAATGAACATAAAGAACCAGTCTCCACGAAGTGTTATGGCATCTGAGATTTGCTCCAAAATACGCGAGGTGGGAAAACAGATGAAATAAGACAGACTATGATTTGATCGCTGATAATGTGGAAGCTGGGCAAGGGACTCCTCTACTTCTGCATATGATGGTTCTCTTTACATATTTGTGGTTATACTCTTCTATGGTAAATGATGCAAATTAAAGGTTTTGACTCCGAAGGTCTCCCACACCAGCCACCGGGCAGCGGGAGAGACCAGAGCTGTTGGACGGTCCGTTTGTATCCCTGGCGCCTATCAGCACGACACCCAGCACCCTACTGGCACTGAAACACTGGCTGACTGACCAGCATGTGAATCACCCGGTCTACCTGGTTATGTTAACAGACTGTAAGAAGCAAGTTTTTCTTAGAAGACACTGCATTTTATAAGCACCAATGTTCTATTTTTATATAACATGAAGGAAAATATGTGTCTGTTCTCCCGAGACGGAAAAGGTCCCTGAAGACTAGAAGAATGTCTTCATCACCTTTCTTTTTTTTTTTTTTAAAGATTTTATTTATTTATTTGAGACAGAGAGAGTGAGAGAGAGCATGAGAGGGGAGAAGGTCAGAGGGAGAAGCAGACTCCCCGTGGAGCCGGGAGCCCGATGTGGGACTCGATCCCAGGACTCCGGGATCATGACCTGAGCCGACGGCAGTTGCTCAACCAACTGAGCCACCCGGGTGCCCCTTAATCCTCTTTCTAACATCAGCACTCGTCCAGTGCCTGGCACACAACAGGAGGATAGGAAATGCGTACCTGAATGAATAAAGCCAAGGCACTGTCCTCCCTGCCTTCCCGACTCCTCGTTTACCTACTCTGGCGGGGGGGGGGGGGGGGGGGGGGGCC
>CM052803.1:20842886-20875128 GCA_028533885.1 Nasua narica | reverse complement strand
GACAAGAATGCAAGGTACCATCCAGGCAAAGTAAAAACTTCAGTACGCAATCTGGCGGAGAGTGTGTAACTGAGAAGGGGAGACACAGGAGCTAGGAAGAGGACTGCACGCTTCTAACAAAAGTACTGACGGGTCGCTCCCCTCTTGGAAATCCTCTGTAAAGAAAAGTTTCATTTTAGACAGGAGAGGTGTTCTCCCCCTGAGGGAGCCGATTGCTAACGCTGCAATGAGAGCCAATGGGGAAACATGATGGACTATTACTGGTATTCACTTCATAGCTGCACCTCGACGGCATTCCACAAAGCTCAGGACACCTATCGGAAGAAGGCGCCTGGACGAATCCAGGCTCGCACGCATCAGTCTGACTTACTGGAAGCAAATCCGAAACGAAGGTTTTCCTTCTGACTTTCCTTTTGTGCGGGATCTCTTCCATTTCGTCGTCTTCCATCAGAGCGTCACGGCTGGCGCTCTCCATCGTGTCCCCCGTCTCTGCGGCAGCTTCCAGCCTCTGCTTTTCAGCCTCCCGCATGCGAATTACAGTCTCACCAGCGTCCACGTCCAGAACATCGGACAAGACCTTCAGTATGGCATTTATGATTTCTGCCTGACTCTTGGATGGAATGATGTCCTTTAGGTTCCAAATGGTACCTGGGGGGAAAATGCATGTAAGGACAAAGGACTCGCCTGTGAAAGCTTTTCTTAAATATAGTGTCCGCAAGACTGGTTTTTTTAAGCTCAGGTGCAATTAAAAAAAAAAAATCTTGGGGCACCTGGGTGGCTCAGTGGGTTGGAGCCTCTGCCTTTGGCTCAGGTCACGATCTCAGGGTCCAGGGATCGAGCCCCGCATCGGGTTCTCTGCTTGGCGGGGAGCCTGCTTCCCCCTCTCTCTCTGCCTGCCTCTCTGCCTACTTGTGAGCTCTCTCTCCATCTGTCAAATAAATAAAATCTTAAAAAAAAAAAAACAAAACTCAATCCCTCTGCTGTGTTTTTTTATTAAATGTAAAAAAAATAATAATCGTAACAAAGCTTTGCACAGAGGCAGCTCCCTTTATTACAGTCCTGCATGATCACCTCTCTTCCTTGGCACACAATGCCTCTCTCGGACACACCGCACAGCAACAGACCAAGAGAACGCTGATCAAGTTTCACCTGAAGCGACAAATGGAGCTGCCTCGCTCTTTTTCATCTTAACCTGAGCTGCCCTCCTGGGCGGCTTCCTATATTCCAAGAGAGGAACGAAATGCACTAAAATTCCAAGGCCTCATGGACCAACAGACAGCAGGTTCTTGGTTTTTTGCTTCTCAAAACAGAATTAGGAGCTACCATTGAGTAGGCAGACAAATCGAAAAAATAATAAATAAATAAATAAATAAGAAACAAGTCACTGCTAAAATCAAAATACATCCTGGATATGGACCCAAAAGAATTGAAAGCAGGGACTCAAACAGTATGTGTCCGCCCATATTCAGAGCAGCATTACTCAACAGCTCCGGCCCAAGTGCCCATGTCCTGACGAACGGTTAAATAAAATATACACATATAGTGGGATATTATTCAGCCTTAAAAAGGGAGGAAATTCTGACACATGTTACAACATGGAAGAACTCTGAGGACTATTTATACTAATTTATAATTCATTTATACTAAATGAATTAGTCCTCGTTGTATAGCATGCAACTCTTGATTTCGAGGTCGTGAGTTCGAGCCCCACATTGGGTATAGAGCTTACTTTAAAAAAAAAAAAAGATTTAAGAACAATAATAAAACAAATGAAATTAGCCAGTCACAAAAAGAAAAACACTGCATAATTCCACTTCTATGAGGCACCTAAAAAATCAAATTCATAGAGACGGAAAGCAGGATGGTGGCTGCTGAGTGTGGGAGGACGGGAAAATAGGGAGTTGTTCAATGCATACGGAGTTTCCCTTTAGCACATGAAGAGTCCTGGAGATTGGCTGCACAACAGCATGAATGTACTTTCCATTACTGAACCGTACACTCAAAAATGGCCAAGATGGTAAAGTCTATGTTACATATATTTCTTTTTTTTTAAATTTTTTATTAACATATAATGTATTATTTGCCCCGGGGTACATGTCTGTAAATCATCAGGCTTACACATTTCACAGCATTTGCCATAGCACATACCCTCCCCAATGTCCATAACCCTACCCCCCCCACCTCCCAGCCATCCTTAGTTTATTTCATGAGTTTAGGAGTCTCTTATGGTTTGTCTCCTTCCCCATCCCATCTTGTTTCATTTCTCTTCCCCACCCCCCCATAACCCCCTGCCCTGCCTCTCAAATTCTTCATATCAGAGCGATCATGTGATAATTGTTACATATATTTCACTACTTTAAAAGAACCACACCCCTCAAGATAAATTACCTCTGCAAGGGCAAGACAAAGACAGAAAATATATAAAATACCCACTCCTCAACAGAACACGAGATTATTTATCTTCTCTACATTTAGACATCCCAAGGAAAAAGGAGCTGGGGGCAAAGAATTTATAGAAAAGTGAGTGGTCATGTCCTAGGTGCCCACAGACTATTCCTGAACTCGCTGGTTCATAAACAGGAGAGAAGCCAGACAATAGTGCTCCTTTATACAAAGACAGTGGCTTGTTAAATGGAAAAGAAACCTATTCTAGAAGGCGCCACAGCTATGCATAACCTCTTGAATTAAGGATCGCCACTTAAGTATTACAATTTTCAGAACAGACATAAGGACAGGAGATCATTATGTGGTGAAAATGAACGAATGACTGAATTTTAGCCTCCCATCTCTACCCATTACAAATCCCTGATAGAGCACACTGTCGCCTATGGCTAAATGTTACCTGCCGCCAGTGTCTTTAATAGAATGTATTCCATGGAACTGACAGGAGAAAGCATTGCTGACTCTAGTATATGCAATCCTGGGGCACTGAAAGATTTCAGCAGCTCTGGGTTATCTTCGGTCACTGTCTGCAAACAATATGCTATAAAGATAAAAATTAAGTATTAAAACACAAATGAATTCTGCTAGGATAATTTACACCAATTTAACTCATCAGAAGGCATTTGCATCTTTTCCTAATTTTGTATTTAAATTCAATTTAGTTAACATGTACCGTATTACTAGTTTCAGCGGTAGGATTTAGTGATTCATCAGTTGCATCCAACACCCAACCCAGTGCTTATTTCAGCACGTGCCCTCCTCAGTGCCCATCACCCAATTACCCCAACCTCCCACCCGCCGCCCCTCCAGCAACCCTCAGTTTGTGCCCTCTAGTAAACAGTCTCTTATGGTGTGCTTCCCCCTGTTTTGATCATATTTTCTTTTTCCTTCCCTTCTTCTGTGTTCATCCTTTTTGTTTCTTTAATTCCACATACAAGTGAAATCATACGGTATTGGTCTTCCTCTGACTTGACTTATTTCACTTAGCATCATACTCTCCAGTTCCATCTAGACATTTGCATCTTTACAACGTCTTCAGACACAGATAGCTTTTGTAAAGGAAGTATACTTCAAGGATGGTAGGTGCAAATGGGGCTTCTCAAACTGTCAGTGTAATGAAAGATTTTTGTTCTTTTAATTTCTAATTCTCTACAAAATAAGCTGTTTACAAAATACAATTTAAAAGGCTCTTAAATGTTGTGACATTTGTGGAATCGCTATGAACATTTATTAAAGGTTTTCCTCAATTTCTATATATATTGGGGACCCGTAGCAAACAACCGGCAGGAGAGACATCGCTTTTAGCAGTTCTGTTACTGAGAGCAACTCCTGGGCTTGGGAACATTCTGGCTTCCTTTAAATTCAGCATGACCTTAAAAGTTAGGGCTATTTCTGGTGAAACAATATTTAAGGGGAAAAAAGTATTTTATATATAAAAATATGAGTAAATTAAGGGATGGCTATCCTATTACAAGACATATCATCCCTTTAGTGCTTAACTCCTCCTTTGCATTAAACAAGACAATGGATTACAACTCGCATATCAGAAATAATTAACTGAGAGTATCAACAACTGGGATTGCCTGACAGGTTTGCCGGAAGAACCTCTGAGGCACAAAAGAGGAAGCAAGCCCAAATGTGTTTTTCTTAGAGCATTCCAAACAAGTCCATTTCTTTCCAGGTCTCAGAATTTCAGTCGATCATGCCCATCCAAATTAGTCAAAATATATGCTACTGCTGGGATCTAGTTTGGCTCCCCAAATACATTTGTATACAAATCTACATATTTGCATATATCCAAGTATAACTTTTTCATTAAGAGAATTATTAAATTCACATTAGCAAAAAGCCAAGAGAAACCGTGGTGGCTACCATAAAGTCAATACAGGATCAAAGAAAGCCATGTTAATATATAGAATGGAATCTCAGAAGTTCACTTTACTGTATGCAAACCTTGCTTGATTTTCAAAACCAAAGTAATTTGACATTTGTTTAAAAAATCATGAATCTAGCTGAATGCAAAAAGAAAACATTATACAATGCAAAATTACTTCATTCTGATCAATTTTTTAGTTTATTAGAGAACAAAAATTAAAAATAACTAAATCTACAAGATGAAAGATACAAAAATAGAAGTGAAGTTTTTCTTTTAAAAGCGGTTAACTAACTTTTGTGAATTTCCCTAATTGTGAGGGAGTCAAGCCAGCCGAAACTGCTGGGCTCTGTTTTCCCTTTCCCACAGTTAATTTTCTCACTATTAATATTTACAATTAATAATTGTAATTAATACAATTAGTATTTAATTCACAATTAAATACCTCCTACCAATTTTTAATCTCCACTGAGATTAAAAGCCACCTACCAATTTCCTAGTTCAACTGTTTTTAAAATCCACATTTACTCATAAATCACCCTTCTGCCAAAAACTCCATTTTGAGAAACTGATTTTTTAATTTTTCCCAGTAGTATTTATTCCACTGTTTTTTGAGAAGCATCAGTAAGGGGAATACATTCAATCCATGCCAGGAGAAATGCATAATTAAATAAAAGGACAGCTGGATGCCTGGCCATTATAATGGGGAGAGAAGAAATGCTTTTCATCAATTATTTCTCCACTTTCTCCAGAGTTCTGTTGGGCCACCCACCCTTCAGTCTGTCTCACCAAATGGACAAGGGCTCCCCACTGTGGGGGGAGAGAGAGAACATGAGGGAGTCAAGCCAGCCGAAACTGCTGGGCTCTGTTTTCCCTTTCCCACAGAAGGGAAGCAGGCCATACATGAAATCTCAGTCACTTATTTTCCTCTCTCAAAAAAAAGCACAGGTTATCAGTTTTCTGCTGGGAGTAGGAGATAGTGGTACAAGACATTTAAATAAGTCTAGATTCCAATTAACTTTGGCTCAGAGGCTTGGTAGTTGTGGGTTACTGTTTCTCAGTAAATGGGAGATAAAAGCTTCAAGAATTAATAAAGCGTTCTAAGAATGGTAATGTACTAGAAACCACACCTGCTCACATAATTACCTTCCTCCCTTTCAGAGTGAAGAGCAGGAAAATTGTATGAGTAAGTAAAGTATTAATCACAGATTTTAAAAGATTCAGAACAAATACAACTCAGTTACACATTTACAATATAAAAGGAGAAAAAAAATCACTCCTATAGAAAAAATATTCTATGTTGGAATGAATAAGGCCACACATACTTAATAAATCATCACTTTTTCTTCACTTACCTACTGAAATAGCCAGGTCAACATTGGTGGGAAACCTACTTAAATACTTTAATACAATCTCCAAACACCCTTCTTTGTTGAATATAGATACTGCTCTACTACTGCATTCACTAAATTGAAGGGGGGAAAAAAAAGTTTTACTATTCACATTTTAACATTAAGAAATCAACCACAGAGATTCACAAAAAGATAAGTTAGGCTTTATTTTAAAAAACCCAAAATTGGAGTCAAACACCCACCATTTTTATAGATGAAGAAACCAATGCCCATTCTTATTTACCATACATAAACAAAACTGGCTATCTGTATTTTTATTTCTGTCACAGTAGGACATTGTAGCCAATCTCTTTACCTGCGTGCCAGTGTCCTTATACGAGGCTAGAGCTGGGAGAGATCTTAGAAATCATTTACTTCTATTCCTCATCTTATACATAAGGACACCGAGGCCCCAAAAGGTGAAGTGATCTATCCAAAGATCACATATTTAGATAGTGGTGGTTCCTTGGGTCCAGCCTACTGTTCCCTCCACTACAGAATAGTAAGTTAAAGTGAGGATAAAAGACCTTTATACTTACACAAAAAACACTAATTTAAAAGAAAGCAAAACTAATTTTATTTATTCCCTCTAGACTGCTATTATAATTTCAACAAGCCGAATTTGCAGTCTACAAAAGAAAAATTACTATAATACATTTGAAAGTACACTACCTTTTAATTAAAAAAGGTCAGAATTAACATTAAGAATGTTATTAATATACACAGTAAATATAGGGTAAACAGAGCCGATTTTAATAATCTGATCCATGTTTCCAGAGAAGAGTATTCCTCCACACATATCACATATACATGATACACCAAGAGAACAGACCAGATTATTAAACAGCATTAACTAAATTATGAAACTCAATCCTGTTACCTCAAGAGAAACTACCTTCTGCCTGCCTTCCTGTCTAGCTATCTAGTCACTACAACACTGCTATGAGCCTCCCCTCAAGATGCCCCCATTAAAGTCAGGTACAGTCAGGAAGATAAGGCATACATGCATTCAAGTAATTGCAAATATATACATGTGTATTCAACTTAAATATATTCAACTTAAAACATGAAGTATACAAGAAAAATGGTGAAGAGCTAGGACAACTGGAAATGATATAGATAGGGCTCGTAGGCATTCAGGAAAGAGAGTATGTGGAGAGTACTTTTTCAGGCTCTTTTCAAAGAAAGGAAGGAGGGTTGATCTTAGGTCCCTTGAAAATACCTCCTACCAAGCATTAACAGCAGGGATTTACGGGCCCACCAAGGAGAACAGAGAACGCAGTTTAACAGAAAAAGCCTGAGTGGTCGTGTAGCAGGAGGCTGTGTTTGCGAAGATTCTTACCATATATTCCACAGCACATTCATGGCCTCATTGGCTATGTTCTCAATAGAATTTCTGTTCTGATCTTTTTTCTCCTGCGGAGACATCTCATTTGAATCCAGGCCAGCACTACACTGTAACCAAATATCATGATTAGTACCCTGGTTCAAAAGAATAATTAAACAAAAGGCCTAATGATAGTGAAGAATCACAAAAACTAAACATCAGAAATTATAGTGGTTAACAAGCTCATCAAATTCTCATAAGCGGTACCCTTCCCACAATCCTGCTCCCTTCTGGCAAGAAATACAGGCAAGAAAAGATCACAAGTCATTGTACAAACTGGATACAAAGCATTTAACATTTCAAAACGTAAAATCAATACAAAGTATTTCATCTTACGCAATAAAGAGAGTAAATCAGGCACAGAAAGGTAACAAGCAATAAGCGCATACAGAGCCTTCTATGTGCAAGGCACCATTCTAAGCACTTTCCATGAAGTCACTGAATCCTGACCACAGGCCTATGAAGCAGATCATCCACTACAAACGGTAAACTGAGGTACGGGGAGATTGTGGAAGGTGCAGCTTAGTACATGGCAGAGCTGGTATTCGGACCCAGGTATTCTGGCTGCACAGCAGGTGCCCAGTACCTGCCCCTCTAGCATAATCCACGGCTCGCTCCAAAGTAGGCCTTCTCAGTCCCAGCACCACTGACACTTTGGACTGGCTGATTCTTTGTTGTGGGGGCTGACATGTGCATAGCAGGATGTGTAGCAGCATCCCAGGCCTCCACCGGCTGCACGCCAGTAGCAACACCTACCCTCAAATCAAAAATGTCTCCAGACATTGCCCAATGTCCCCTGTGGGGCAAATCACCACCGGTTCAGAACCAACACTGTAAACAGAGTAAGACTGATGGCTCTCATCAGAATTGGATATTCTTGGGACGCCTGGGTGGCTCCGTGGGTTAAGCCTTCGGCTCAGGTCATGATCTCAAGGTCCTGGGATCGAGCCCCGCATTGGGCTCTCTGCTCAGCGGGGAGCCTGCTTCCCCTTCTTTCTGCCTGCTTCTCTGCCTACTTGTGATCTCTCTCTGTCAAATAAATAAATAAAATCTTTAAAAAAATCGGATATTCTTTATAAAGACTTAAGTAAAAAATTATCCATCCGGGGGCACCTGCGTGGTTCAGTTGGCTAGGCATCTGCCCTCGGCTCAGGTCATGATCCCATGACCTGGGATCGAGTCCCACATTGGGTTCCCTGCTCAGCAGAGAGCCGGGTTCTCCTTCTCCCTCTGCCGCTCCCTCTCCTTGCGCTCTCCACTCTCTGTCAAATAAATAAATAAAATCTTTTAAAAAATCATCCATCAATACAGAATAGTGGACTAGAAGCACCTTAGAGAGAGTGTTTTTGTTTTGTTTTGACATAGTAGCCACACCGGGTATGACGCCCAGCACGTGGAGCCCAACCTGTGGCTTGAACTTATGACCCTGAGATGAAGACCTGAGCTGAGATCAAGACTCAATCACTTAACTGAGTCGCCCAGGCGCCCGGACATGGAGCTGCTTAATACCTGAATTACATCATGCAATAAGGTTGGCAAGATACTCAAGTTGAAAATGTAACGTAATCTTCATGGCAAATTCTGCCTCAGCTTTCTCATCTGTAAAACATGAATACAACCTTCCAAAGAGGCACGCTGCAAGGATTAAATAATACATAAAACACCACCTGACCCAAAAACAAGCACTCCATAAAGAGTAATTATTTTTATTCACAAAACTTAAGGTCTAAAGGAATCAGTCTGTAGTTTTAGGGAGGTCTTTTCCAACTAGCATATAAATAAAGATGGTAGGGACAACATAACAGAGATTGGTATTAGTGAGGAGAAATCAATGTGTCTAGGAAAAGAAACAAAGTTCCCATAGAATGTTTTGAGGGAAAACAAAATAACTAATACCAAAGTGCTAAAAAAAAACCAAAAAACCAACCAAACAAAAAAAACAACACTAAGTGTGTATACAAAAAGCTACAGTTAAAAACTACCATGAAGATACTTTAAGCCCCACATACCTCTTTCAGCAGTGCGACCAGAGGAGTCATGATATCCTTAGTCACCATGTCATCACAAACTTCAAAACCTCCACAAGCACTGAGGTTTCTACACACAAAGTTTAAAATACATTTTACTTTCTCAGAGCACATGTCACAAAACACTTTTAAGCTCTCAAATTTAATCTCTACCCATATTTAAGTTTCCCAGATGAAAGTGCTTATGATTTCTGCAAGATGCTGCAAAACCAATCCACAGATTTCCATCTTTTCTGATCCTCGTTCCATGTACCAACTTAATTTTTTTAAAAGATTTTTATTGATTTATTTGACAGAGAGAAACACAGAGAAAGAGGAAACACAGCAGGGGAGTGGGAGTGGGAGGAGCAGGCTTCCCACTGATCAGGGAGCCCGATGTGAGGCTCGATCCCAGCACCCCGGGATCATGACCTGAGCCGAAGGCAGATGCTTAATATCTGAGCCACCCAGGCACCCCACAACTTAATTTTGAAGTCTGAGACAATACACAGGTGCATGGCAACAGGGAAGGGAGAGGGAAGACTTCCTATTTAATGTGAACAAAGCACAGCATGATCTGATATAAACGGACCTCTTCTTCGGATCAAGACTTCAAGGGAAGCAAGGGTGAGGCTGAATGACAGCCCCTGAAGGAACCCTGGCGAAACTGATTTTTTTTTTAAGATTTTATTTATTTATTTGTTAGAGAAAGAGAGAGAGTGAGAGAGAGCATGAGAGTGAGAAGCGGACTCCTCTTGAAGCTGGGAGCCTGATGTGGGACTCGATCCTGGGTCTGCGGGATCATGACCTGAGCCGAAGGCAGTTGCTCAACCAACTGAGCCACCCAGGCGCCTGCGAAACTGATTTTTAATTGGGAAGACACTGTTGCTTGCGTTCTGAGTGCAAAGCACTGTGCCACATGAGGACATGGAGATGAACTGGAAGACGTCCCCACAAACTTCCAGGAGCTCCCAGGACGTGTAAGCCTCAGAGAGAGGGTAGGGCTTCCTACATGCAATTTGCTCCAGCATGTGGCTAATCCCCATCCCTCCCTTAGGGTTTTCTTCGCTGAGCCCCCAGGTATATCCTCTCATAGCACCCTCTGTAATTATCAGTGGTTGTAATTATACACTTGTGTGATTAATTTGCTTAATGCCCGTCTCCCTCAGTACTGCAAGATCCATTAAGGACAGAAATTATGTCTGTCTTATTCACTAACACGTGTCCACAGCCTACCTAGCCCATTGCCTGGTGCACAGGAGGCACACAAAATACACTTGCTAAATCAATGAATGAAACATAATGTAACAGTGCTGCAAGAACCGCAAATATTAACTTCTACTCTTGCCCCCTCTACAGTCCATGCTCAGCACAGCCAGGAGAGTAGCCTTTTCAAAAGGTAAATTAGATCAGGCCACTCACTCCTGTTCACAAATAGGCCCTTTGGCCCTACTCTACTGAATCTCTTTCCATCACTCCAACCTCATCTCCTATGATACTCGCCCCCCATTCTGCTCACCCACACTAACCCTCTGGGTTTGGTTTTTAATATTTTATTTATTTGTCAGAGAGAGAGCATGCCGGACCACAAGCAGAGGGAACTGCAGGCAGAGAGGGCAGAGAGGTAGACTCCCCGCTGAGCAAGGAGCCTGATGTGGGACTCCATCCCGGGCCTCTGGGATCATGACCTGAGCTAAAGGCAGATGCTCAGCCAACTGAGCCACCCAGGTGTCCCAACCTTTCTGTTCTTTAACCATGCCAAGCCCTTTGCTGCCTCACTGCTTTGCTGTCCCCTCTGCCGGGAAAGCTCTTTTCCTGGAGTTTCAAGTCTGGCTCTTATGCATCAGGTCAAGTGTCATCTACAGATCGGAATTTAAAGTAACTTCCCACCTCCGGCTCATCCTCCTCCTGGTATTCTCCATAGCACTTCTCACTACCTACTATTACCTGTTTTACTAGTTTCCTAGTCTCCTGTGTCCTCATCAGCATGGGTTCTGTGGGGGCAAGGACCTCGGCGCTCCTGCCCACCCTTCTGTCTGCTCAAGCCTCCTGCACCTAGAACACCTGCCACAGGCACTGGAAGAGCTCACAGAACCTCGGGACTTTGGAGGGTTCTTGGAGAGAGCGGGAAGCTCCCTGCCAGATGGCTGCTGCGGCTCAAAGCAGCCAGCCGGACAGATGGAATATGTGTGGTCCGGGCGGCCAGGGTTCCTCTGGAGTCTGCAACCTGAGTTCACATTCCCCCCTCTGCAAATGGGAGACCCTGGGCAGTTCTGGGTGCCCCGAGCTGCCGCTGCCAAGTGCACGGGGCTAAGCGCCGGTCCGTGGCACACACGCGCGCTGGCTGGCCGCTGCGACCCCCTCTCCCGGCTCACCTCAGCGCGCCGGCCGCCGTCTCCCTCACCGCCAGGCTGGGGTCGAGCAGCAGCGGCCCGAGGCGGCGCACCGCATCCCGACGCGCCAGGCCGGGCAGCGCCGGCCGCTGCTGCACCAGCCGGGCCAGCCCCGCGCAGGCGCACTCGCGGACCTCGGCGGTCGGGTGCTGAAGCTGCGGGAGGGGAACAAGTGTCAGAGGCGGCGCAGAGCGCAGGCGCGGAGGCCACGACAGGGGCGAGCCGCGCTGCCCCCGGGCTCCGCGCGAGCCCCGCCCCTCGCGGCCCCGCGAGCCCCCGCCTCACCTTTTCTAGCAGCTCCGCCGCCGGCCCGTCGTCCTCCTCTCCCTCGGTCCCGTTCGCCGCCGCTACCGCTTCGGCCTGACAGTCGCCCGTAGGGGAGAACTGAGGGCGCTTGAAGCGCTTCGTCCGGCTCTTGCCCATCGCGATGTGCGCTGCGGGGGACAGACCGAGAGAGGAGGGCAACAGCAGGACGGTGGATGCTGCTGAGCTAGTGGCAAGGTCCTGTTACCGGCGGGGTCTCGGAGCCACCGCTCTGCCGGGCCCTCTGACGGCCCGAGCCCACCTGGGGAATCAGTGCGCAGGCGCACCGCGTGTCGGCGGAGAGGAGGGTGGTGCGGGGAGTGCGCAGGCGTAATGAAGGGTGGGCGGGGCCAGACCTGGACCCGGGGTAGAGTCCTGTGTTTTTTCCCGGGAAGGAAGCGGCCGGACTTTAAATGGAACTCCCACCAGCTCCTTAGAGTGCACGTCCCAGCAGCCAGTGACGTTTATTATTACTGAATCATGCCAAACCTCTATCCATAATAATCAAAGGCGATTAAGGATACCTAACTTGCAAGGTTATTGTGAAGGTTACCTAAAATTGTGTAAAGCGCCTAACACCAAATCTGACGTTATTTAATTTGTAGGTGCTCAAAATTACTAACCACGATTTTTTTCTGTGTCCCTGGGGCCTAGCACAATTCCCGTCATAGTCAAAAGTCCAGTTAATGTTTTAGAATGAATGCACATCTATTTTTTGTAAAGATTTATTTTTGGAGGGCGTCTGGTTTTAGGGCCCAAGAAATGTACTTTTGTTGAGTGACTACTTACTTATGGGCCTAGCCTCTGTGATACTTAATATTGAATTATAGATTAACAAATTGCAAATAATTGGGGTGTCTGGGTGACTCAGTGGGTTAAAGCCTCTGCCTTCGGCTCAGGTCATGGTCTCAGAGTCCTGGGATCAAGCCCCACATTGGGCTGTCTGCTCAGCAGGGAGCCTGCTTCCCCCTCTCTCTCTGCCTGCCTCTCTGCCTACTTGTGATCTCTCTCTGTGTGTGTCAGATAAATAAATAAAATCTTAAAAAAAAATAAAAATAAATTGCAAATAATTTTGTCCACTAGAGATACAAGTTATTTCTGTACAGTAGAAAATATAACCTCAAAGTATATAATTCCATTGCCTTGGAGAACATTGCTAATTTGATATCTAATCTTAGTTAAGTAACTGATTCCTCACTGACTATATACATTTCTGTTTCTCTTTTATTTATTTATTTGAGAGACAGAGAAAGTGAGAGAGAGCATGAGAGGAGAGAAGGTTAGAGGAAGAAGCAGACTCCCCGTGGAGCTGGGAGCCTGATGTGGGACTCGATCCCGCAACTCAAGGATCATGACCTGAGCCGAAGGCAGTTGCTCAACCAACTGAGCCACCCAGGCGCCCTCTGTTTGTCTTTTTTTTTTTTAAAGAATTTATTTATTTATTTGATACAGAGAAAGAGATCACATGTAGAGAGAGAGGAGGAAACGGGCTCCCTGCTGAGCAGAGAGCCCTGTGTGGGGCTCGATCCCAGGACTCTGAGATCATGACCTCAGCGGAAGGCAGCAGCTTAACCAACTGAGCCACCCAGGCGCCCCCTCTGTTTGTCTTTTAAACCAGCTTTACATCCTCCTGGTTCCTTCATTAAGGAACTGGCACATACTTACTATGTTTATCTGAGTCAATTTTTTAACTTGTTGCACATCATCCTTTATTTATTCATGGGGTGAAGAAGGTGTTCACCAGGTACTATGAACTGAAAAGGCAGGTCACAAAGTAACATATATACTATATTCCCATTCTTTACAAAAACACACAGAGGAGGGGCGCCTGGGTGGCTCAGTGGCCTTCGGCTCAGAGCATGATCCTGGGGTCCTGGGATCGAGTTCTGCATCAGACTCCTTGCTCAGCGGGAAGCCTGCTTCTCCTTCTGCCTGCCCCTCCCCGTGCTTGTGTGCGCTCTCTCTCTCTCTTTCTCTCTCTGACAAATAACTAAATAAAATCTTAAAAAAAAAAAGTATACATATCAAAGTATCACCAGTGTTGACTTCTGGGTGGAATTAAATGAGAATTTTTTAAAATCTGATTTTTGGCCTGTTTTATTTTGGGAGGGGTTTCTAGAATGAACAGATAGTATTTGCAGAATTTTTTAAGCCATGAAAAAGCTTTTAAGGTAATACAGTATAATTCTTCCCTCATCAATGTGGCCCACATTTCCCATCACCCACGAACTCACCTATCACAGGCCAATGGCCGCCCATGGTGCCCAGAAGATTCTGCTGTAATATTTAGGACTCCTGCCATGGCTTTGGGGTCTGGATCAGCAGTTGATACTTTGTTGCTAATGTCAGCATCATTCATCTAGATACTGTTGGATGATGTTTGCAGGTTATTTGTAGCACAAGAGTTTCATAGAATAAAACCATCTTACATTGGTAGAACTCCTAAAACTTAAAAAAAAAATTCAGTTTAAAAAATTAAACGTAGGGGTGCCTGAGTGGCTCAGGTCATGATCTCAGGGTCCTGTGATCAAGTCCTGCATCGGGCTCTCTGCTGGGCAGGGAGCCTGCTTCCCCCTCTATCTCTGCCTGCCTCTCTGCCTACTTGTGATCTCTCTCTCTCTGTGTCAAATAGATAAATAAAATCTTAAAAAAAAATTAAACTTAAAAATTAAAAAAAATTTTTTTTTCAAAATAGGCCCATTTAATATTGCAGAGTATTTCCTTTGCTCCCAGGTGGTCAGCGTTTCCTCTCTATTAGGAGTTTCTCACTCTTCTTCCTCAGGGCTCAGCGAACCCCCTCAGTCAAGGTAGTGTATTCCTATCTGGTTGTACTTGAGCATGTCAAGGCTAGTTTGACATTGGGCTCATTACCCAATGATTACTGCAGTATTTCAGAACTCCTTTGATTTTTTAACTTTTGTTTTAGGAACCAAAAGAAATTTATTTATAAAATGCCTTACTTGACCAGTGGTGAGAACCAAGAAACCCTATGCCAAGAAAGGATCAACCCCCCTAACAGTCTTTAAGCCAGTTCGTACACACGAACAACCTCTTGATGAGGAGGCTAGAAAGATGTCCCTTCTGCAGGTCGTTCATTGCACAAGGATGTACACTTAGCCACGAGGTCTGTGTAAGTAGCAACGTAGTATCCGTAGACTTACCAGAATCCTGGCTTCTAGAGTGCTATTCTTTATCTACCTTATACAGCTGCTTTCACTACTCTTGTTCATTTCCTTGTTGGCTTGTTTCTCTTTTTCTTTTCCTTTTTTTTTTTTTTTTAACATTTTATTTATTTATTTAACAGAGACACAGCGAGAGAGGGAACACAAGCAGGGGGAGTGGGAGAGGGAGAAGCAGGCTTCCCGCTGAGCAGGGAGCCCTGACTCAGGGCAGGACACACCCCCGCCCCCATCACTACCCGAGCCAAAGGCAGCAGATGCTTAACGACTGAGCCACCCAGGCACCCATCCTTTGTTGGTTTTTGACTTTTTCTCTGTTTCTCCTCTTCCTTCTCTTCCACTGTCTGCTCCTTTCTCTCTGCCATGGTTGCCTTCTTTCTCTTCTTTGTCACGAACACTGGTGTAAACTGCTTTGCGATAGCCTTCTGGGTTCCAAGCAACTTCAATGGCAAAAAATTGTTCCCCGGGGGCAAAGACGGTGTTTTCTTCAGGGTAGCCCCGAGATCAGTCCTGTTGCAGCAAAGTACCGCAGCTGAAGTCTTCTACAATCCTCTCAAACTTCAAGCAGGATGACCTCCACTTCCCTTTAGGTGATTCTGATATGAGCTCTTCTGAGTCCAACACATCAAGTCTGAATTTATCAACATTTTCCCGAGACTCCTAATAGATTTGGTCATCATCCGCTTTGGTGAGTTTCAGGAACTGTGGGTCAAGTGACGACATCAGCTTGTAGCGGTCCTCAGCAGGCTGCATTGCTTTGCTGACCCAAGCCATCTCGGTATCAGGATTGCTGCCAACAGACACAGCTGGGAGAGAAAAGGCATGTGGTACAGACGCCGGTTCCCCAGAAACTGACTCAGCCGCCCCACTAGTCACCTCCGTGGTGCGCCCCTCAAAGCGAGTGCCCATTTCTCGGAAATGACTATTTGTGTGGTTGGAAAGTGAGGGCTCGTGTTATTTACTTTAACCTAATCTCACTTTGTTTTTGAAAAAAATAACTACGAGCAATCACACATTTTTTCCTTCTTTATCTTCCTTTTCTCCTTCTCCCCCTCCTCTTCCTCTTTCTTCTTCTTTAGCAATCACATATTTTCACTTTTGCATTACCTTCCATGCCAGATCAAAATCAGGATTTGTCCAATTTTCAGATAAAAATAGAGAGATAAGGAATTTTCTTTAAAAAATGACTGACAGGGCGCCTGGGTGGCTCAGTTGGTTGAGCGACTGCCTTCGGCTCAGGTCATGATCCCGGAGTCCCGGGATCGAGTCCCATATCGGACTCCCGGCTCTGCGGGAAGTCTGCTTCTCCCTCTGACCTTCTCCCCTCTCATTCTCAGTCTCTCGCTCTGTAATAAATAAATAAAAATCTTAAAAAAAAAATAAAAAATGACTGACAGCTGTTTTATGCATCTCAAGTAGTATAAAAAGTTTACAAATTGACTAGGCAATCTGTCAAATGCGATATAACACGCAAAGCTAGGTCAACTGAAAATAATCATGGTCGCAGATATGCAAAAGAAAAACATAGCCTTGGGGTGCCTGGGTGGCTCAGTGGGTTAAAGCCTCTGCCTTCAGTTCAGGTCATGATCTCAGGGTCCTGGGATAGAGCCCCGCATCGCATCTGGCTCTCTGCTCAGCAGGGAGCCTGCTTCCCCCTCTTTCTCTGCCTGCCTCTCTGCCTACTTGTGATCTCTCTCTCTCTCTCTGCCAAATGAATAAATAAAGTCTTTAAAAAAAAATGAAAAGAAAAAAAGAAAAACATAGCCTCTCTTGAAAACGTTCAGACTTGGGGCACCTGGACGGCTCAAGCTTTCGACTCCTGATTTTGGGTCTGATCATGACCTCAGTGGTGTGGATGGAGCCCCCCATCAGACTCCCAGAGTCAGCTTAAGATTCTTTCTCCCCTCCTTAAAAAAAAAAAAGGGGGGGGGGGCGCCTGAGTGGCTCAGTTGGTTAAGCAGCTGCTTTCGGCTCAGGTCATGATCCTGGAGACCTGGGATCGAGTCCCGCATCGGGCTCCCGGCTCTGTGGGGAGTCTGCTTCTACCTCTGATGCTCTCTCTCACTTTGTCTCTCTCTCTCAAATAAACAAAAAATCTTAAAAAAAAAAAAAAAGATTCTTTCTCCCCCTCTGCCCCTCCCCCCACTTGAGTCCGTGTGCTTTCTCTCTCTCAAATAAATCTTTCAAAAATATATAAAAAGTTTAGGGGCGCCTGGGTGGGTCAGTCACTTGGGCGTCTGTCTTTGTCTCACGTCAAGATTCCAGGGTCCTAGGGTCAGGCCCTGCATTGGGCTCTCTGCTCGGTGGGGAGCCTGTTTCTCCCTCTACCTCTGTACCTCCCCACCTCTCTCTCAAATAAATAAATAAAATCTAATAATAACAATAATAATAATAAATAAATAAAAAGTTCAGACTTAGAATTGTCATTTCGCCCATTTAACCAATAGCAAAAGCGACAAAAGCACACAAGTTGCTGATGCAGACTTTCGATTATTTATTTTGTACGAGAACATAAATTGCTTCAATTAGAAAACTAATATTTTAGAAGACTTAAAAAAATTTTTTTTATTTATTTGAGAGAGAGAGAGAGAGAGAGAGAATGAGGGAGCAAGAGCAGGGGGAGAGAGAGAAAGTGAGGGAGAGAAGTACCAGCTAAGTACCAGCCACCATGGGCTCATCTCACCACCCTGAGATCAAGACCTGAGCTGAAATTAAGAGTTGGTTGTGAAAGTGACTGAGCCACTCAGGTGCCCCTTTTAAATTATTTTTATTTTTTCATATTTTATTTATTTATTAGAGAGAAAGAGAAAACACAAGCAGGGGGGAGGGGCCGAGGGAGAAAGAGAAGCAGGCTCCTTGCTGAGGAAGGAGCCTGATGTGGGGCTCAAACCCAGGGCCCTGGATTCACTACCTGAGCCGAAAGGTAGACCCTTAAGGCCTGAGCCACCCAGGTGCCCCCCTAATTTTTCTTATAAGTAAGTTCTTCGCCCCCAACCTAGGTAAGACTCTTGACTCTGAGATCAAAAGTTGCATGCTGTACTGACTGAGCCAGCCGGGTGCCCTGTTTTATTAACATTTGGGGGGGAAGGTGCATCTAGGTGGCTCAGTCAATTAAGCAGCTGCCTTCAACTCAGGTCATGATCCCGGAGTCCTGGGATCGAGCCCCACGCCGGGCTCCCAGCTCGGTGGGGAGCCTGCTTCTCCTTCTCCCTCTGCCTGCCACTCCCCCTGCTTGTGCGCGCGCTCTCTCTCTGTCAAATAAATAAAATCTTAAAAAATATATTTTTTCCTTTAAAAAGCGTGGGATTTTTTTTTTCAAAGAATGCTGATATCTAGTGGTCATTGCCTGAAATGAGCCAGATAAATTTTGTGTCGTAGGATATTTATAGCTTTGTCCCTGAAATCCATTGCCTGCCTTGTTGGCTGTTTGGTCCGAAACAAAACAAGATAAAACAAACAAAAACACTGTGACAAATACCCAGGTTAGAACAAGTCACTTCTGGGCGCCTGGGTGGCTCAGTTGGTTGGGCGGCTGCCTTCAGCTCAGGTCATGATCCCGGAGTCCCGGGATCGAGTCCCATATCGGACTCCCAGCTCTGCGGGAAGTCTGCTTCTCCCTCTGACCTTCTCCCCTCTCATTCTCACTCTCTCTCTAATAAAATAAATAAAAAAATCTTTAAAAAAAAAAAAAAAGAACAAGTCACTTCTACCTGGCAAGATTTAATCCTAATACAGACTGCCCTAAATCCCATCTAACCCACCCCACCTTTGGAAAGAGATAAATCTTAAATGGCTATCATCAAAACAGGCAATCCTGTCCCAGAATGCTGAGAAACACCCTAAAGGCATATTACTTCCCCCAAAAGTCAACAAAACCAGTTGTTCCATATCTTTGCCCAAACAAATACTGTCAGTATTTCTCATTTTAGCCATTTCAGTGGGTGTATAGTAACTGGAACTCTCAAACAGTGCTGGTGGGAGTGTAAAACAGGGCAGTCACAGGGACATCTGGCACACTCAGTCGGTAGAGCCTGCTACTCTTGATTTCAGGGTTGGGAGTTCGAGCCCCGTGTTGGATGTAGAGATTACTTAAAAATAAAATCAATCATGGGACGCCTGGGTGGCTCAGTTGGTTGGGCAGCTGCCTTCAGCTCAGGTCATGATCCCAGAGTCCTGGGATCAAGTCCCACATCGGGCTCCTTGCTTGGCGGGGAGCCTGCTTCTCCCTCTGCCTCTGCCTGCCACTGTGCCTGCTTGTGTGCTCTCTCTCTCTGACAAATAAATAAAATCTTAAAAAAATAAAATAAAATAAATAAAAAAAATAAAATCAATCGTAAAAAACAAAAAAGCCATGGCAGCCATTTTATCTTTTTTTTTTTTCATGGCAGCCACTTTAGAAAAAAAATTTTTTTTTTTTTTTTAAAGATTTTATTTATTTATTTAACAGAGAGAGAACACAAGCAGGCAGAGAGGCAGGCAGAGGCAGAGAGAGGAGCAGGCTCCCCGCGGAGCAAGGAGCCCGATGCGGGACTCGATCCCAAGACACTGGGATCATGACCTGAGCCAAAGGCAGCTGCTCAACCAACTGAGCCACCCAGGCGTCCCTTTTTTTTTTTTTTTTAGAAAAACAATTTGGTAAGTCCTTGTCGTGTACTCAGTTTATAATCCAGTCATTCTACCCCAAGGTATTCCCAAGAAAAGCTAATATATCCACAAAGACGTATACATGAATATTCATTGCAGCTTGCTCATGAATATTCATAATAGCCCCAAACTGGAAACAACTAAAATGTCCATCAACAGATAAATGCCTGGGTGGCTCAGTTGGTTAAGTGCCTGACTCTTGGGTTTCAGCTCAGGTCATCCGCTCAGTGCAGAGCCTGCTTCCCCTTCTCTCTCATTCTGCCTGTCTCTCTGCCTACTTGTAATCTCTCTCTCTCTGTCAAATAAATAAATATCTTAAAAAAAAAAAAAAAAAGATACAGAGAGAGAGCATGAGCCGGAGGAGAGGCGGAGGGAGAGGGAGAAGCAGACTCCCCGTTGAGCAGAGAGCCTGATGTGGGGCTCGATCCCAGGACCCTGAGATCATGACCTGAGCAGAAGGCAGATGCGTAACCGTCTGAGCCACCCTCCCAGGTGCCCCAGCTCGTTTATTTTTAAAGCCTATAGAATTTATCCCTGTTTTGATCACTTCCCCAGATTCAGTGCTGATTATAATGGGTTCCATTCCCTACTTGGAAAGTGAGAATCCCATTGACAGTATTTATTTATTTAAAAAAATTTTTAAAGATTTTTTTCATGTATTTATCAGAGAGGGCACGAGCACAAGTGGGGGGTGGGGGGGCAGCAGGCAGAGGGAGAGGCAGGGTCCTCACTGAGCAGAGAGCCCAATGTGGGGCTTGACCCCAGGACTCTGGGATCCTGACGTGAGCCGAAGGGCTGGGTTAGGGCTTGAACTCACCACCCCAGTCAGGCCCCCCTGTCTCCTAATGAATTTGCTGGTATATACTGAAAAGCTAGTAAATTGAGGAAATCAAAGTTTTAATGGAAAACACTAGCTAAAGGAGGAACATGGAAAAAGACTAAGAGCAGAACAAGGGTTCCCGAATTAGGCAAAGGCCCTCAATAGCTGTTTTTCCTCTTGTAAAATGAACTACTCCATCTAGCAAACTCACATTTATTTAGCTACCTCACTGAAAGGAAGAATTTCATGTGCACACAGGATCTGAAAGTCCATAAAAGCACAGAAGTCCCTGCTTTTCTTCTTCTCAGCCCCAAGCCCTCTCTAAGAAGCAAACATCCTCAACCTGTCTACCTGTTTCTTTTTTTTTTTTTTAAGATTTTATTTATTTATTTGACGGAGAGAGATCACAAGTTGGCAGAGAGGCAGGCAGAGAGAGGAGGAAGCAGGCCCTCCACTGAGCAGAGATCCAGATGTGGGGCTCGATCCCAGGACCCTGAGATGATGACCTGAGCTCAAGGCAGAGGCTTTAACCCATTGAGCCACTCAGGCACCTCAAAATTCCAGATTTCAAGTTACATTACAGAGCTATAGTGATAAAAACAGTATGGAACTGGCACAAAAACAGACACATAGATCAAAGGAATGGGATAGAAATCCCAGAAACAAAGCCACAACTGTATGGTCAATTAATCTTCAACAAAAGAGGCAAGAATGTACAATAGGGAAAAGATAGTCTCTTCAACAAATGCTATTGGGAAAATGGACAGCCACATTCAAAAGAAGGAAACTGGACCACTTTCTTAAACCATATGCAAAGTAAACTCAAAATGGATTAAAGACTTAAATGTGAGACCTGAAACCATAAAAACCCTAGAAGAGAGCACAGGAAGTAATTCTTCTGACATAGCCATAGAAACATTTTTTCTAGATGTGTCTCCTGAGGCAAAGGAAATAAAAGGAAAAACAAACAGAACTACTGAGACTATATCAAAATAAAAAGCTTCTGCACAGCAAAGGAAACAATCAACAAAATTAAAGGACAACCTACTGAATGGGAGAAGATATTTGCCACTGACATTTCCAATAAAGGGTTAGTACCCAAAGTATATAAAGAACTTATACAAATAAACACCCCAAATCAGAATGGATATAAAAACAAGACCCATCTATATGCTGCCTACAAGAGACGCATTTTAGACCTAAAGACACCTGCAGATTGAAAAGTGATGGGATGGAGAACCATTTATCATGCTAATCAAAGAAAGCTGGAGTAGCCATACTTATATCAGACAAACTAGATTAATTTTTAAAGATTTTATTTATTTAATTGACAGAGAGAAAGCTAGAGAGAGGAAACACAAGCATGGGGAGCGGGAGAGGGAGAAGCAGCTTCCCACAGAGCGGGGAGCCTGATGTGGGGCTTGATCCTAGAACCCCGGGATAACGACCTGAACCGAAGGCAGACACTTATCGACTGAGCCACCCAGGTGCCCCTCGGACAAACCAGATTTTATACCAAAGACTGTAACAAGAGATGAAGAAGGGTATTACATTATAATTATGGGATCTATCCATCAAGAAGATCTAACAATTGAAAATATTTATGTTCCAAACTTGGGCATAATCAAATATATAAATCAATTAATAAGAAAAATAAAGAAACTCGCTGATAATAATAAAATAATACTAGGGCACTTTAACAACACCCCACTTACAGCAATGGACAGATCATCTAAGTGGAAAATAAACAAGGAAACAATGGCTTTGAATGACACACTGGACCAGATGGACGTCACAGATATATACAGAGCATTCCATCCTAAAGCAATACTCAGCAAAACAGAATACTCATTCTTCTCAAGTGCACATGGAACATTCTCCAGGATAGATCACGAATCAGCCCTCCACAAGTACAAAGAGACTGAGATCATACCTGCAGATTTTCGGATCACAACAGTATGAAACTAAGTCAACTACAAGAAAAGATTTGGAAAGATCACAAATACATGGAGGTTAAAGAATATCCTACTAAAGAATGAGTGGGTCAATCAGGAAATTAAAAAATAAATGGAAGCAAATGAAAATGAAAACATGACAGTCCAAAACCTTTAGGATGCAGTAAAGGCAGTCCTAAGAGGTAAGTGTATTGCAATACAGGCCTACCTCTTGAAGCCAGAAAAATGTCAAATATACAACATAACCTTACACCAAAAAAGGTAGAAAAGGAATAGGAAATAAAGCCTAAAGCCAGCAGAAGGGAAATAATACAGACTAGAACAAAAATAAACAATATAGAAATGAACAAACAAACAAACAAAAATACACAGGGGTGGCTGGGTGGCTCAGTGGGTTAAAGCCTCTACCTTCGGCTCAGGTCATGATCTCAGGGTCCTGGAATCGAGCCCCACATTGGGCTCTCTGCTCAGCAGGGAGCCTGCTTCCCCCTCTCTCTGCCTGCCTCTCTGCCTACTTGTGATGTCTCTCTCTCTGTCAAATAAATGGATAAAATCTTTAAAAAAAAAACAAAAAACAACCCCCCCCAAACATTTATTAGATTTGACTCAAAGCTAAATAAGGCATGCTGCTGAGCTCTCATCCCCTTAGAAGAACCCTGAAATTAAGTTCTACTTCTTTATAGAACTCTCCTGCTCAGAATCATTCTCTGCTTTTTATTGTCATCAAATGAATATAAAGAACCAGTCTCCACAAAATGTTATGACATCTGAGATTTCCATCTCTATGGATTGAGCTTGCAAACTTCTTACATTCTTGTCAGTGGAAATTTTAAAAATGCATTTAAAAAATGAAGTCTTGGGGCGCCTGGGTGGCTCAGTGGGTTAAAGACTCTGCCTTCGGCTCAGGTAGTGATCTCAGGGTCCTGGAATGGAGCCCAGCATCTGGCTCTCTGCTCAGCGGGGAGCCTGCTTCCCCCCTCCTCCTGCCTCTCTGCCTATTTGTGGTTTCTCTCTCTCTCTGTCAAATAAATAAATAAAATCATAAAAAAAAACACACAAATGCACTAAATATCTTTTTAAAAATGCAATCTTGGGGCACCTCAGTGGGTTAAAACCTCTGCCTTCAGCTCAGGTCATGATCTCAGGGTCCTGGGATAGAGCCCCACATCGGGCTTTCTGCTCTGTGGGGAGCCCGCTTCCCCCTCTCTCTGCCTGTCTCTGCCTACTTGTGATCTCTCTCTCTGTCAAATAATAAATAAAATCTTAAAAAAAATAATAAAATAAAAAATAAAATTAAAACAAAACAAAACAGTAGGACAGATCAACAAAACTAAGAACTGGTTCTTTGAAAGAATTAATAAAATTTTAAAAAAAGAATTAATAAAATTGATAAACCCCTAGATAAACCCATCAAGAAGAGAGAAAGGACCCAAATAAATAAAATCATGAATGAAAGAGAAGAGATCACAATCAACACTACAGAAACACAAAGAATTATAAAAGAATATTATGAAAAATTATATACCAATGAACTGGGCAATCTGGAAGAAATGGACAAATTCCTAGAGAAATACAAACTACCAAAACTGAAACAGGAAGATATAGAAAATTTGAACAGACCCATAACCAGCAAAGAAATTGAATCAGTTATCAAAAATCTCCCTACAAATCAAAGTCCAGGGCCAGATGGCTTCCCAGTAGAATTCTACCAGACATTTAAAAAAGAGTTAAGGGCCCCTGGGTGGCGCAGTTGGTTGAGCGACTGCCTTCGGCTCAGGTCATGATCCCGGAGTCCCGGGATCGAGTCCCACATCGGGCTCCCAGCTCCATGGGGAGTCCGCTTCTCACTCTGACCTGCTCTCTCTCACTTTCTCTCTTTCCAAATAAATAAATAAAATCTTAAAAAATAAATAAATAAATAAAAATTTTTTAAAAAATTAAAAAAAAATAAATAAATAAAAAAGAGTTAATACCCATCTTCTCAAACTGTTCCAAAAAATCGAAATAGAAGAACTTCCAAACTCCTTCTATGAGGCCAGCATTACTTTGATTCCAAAACCAGACAAAGATTCCACTAAAAGGAGAACTCCAGGCCAATATCCCCAATGAACATGGATGCAAAAATTTTCAGCAAGACACTAGCAAACTGAATGCAACAATACATGAAAGAATTATTCACCACTATCAGGTGGGAATTATTCCTGGGCTGCAGGGGTGGTTCAATATTCATAAATCAACCAATATGATATACCACATTAATAAAAAAGGGTAAGAACCTTATGATCCTCTCAATAGATGCGGAAAAAGCATTTGCCAAAATATAGCATCCTTTCTTGATTAAAACCCTCAACAAAGTAGGGATAGATAGAATATCGTAAACATAACATTATAAAGGCTATATATGAAAGACCCACAGCAAATATGATCTTCAATGGGAAAAAATTGAGAACTTTTCCCCTATGGTCAGGAACAAGACAGGGATGTCCACTCTCCTCATTTCTATTTAACATAGTACAGGGAATCTTGGCCTCAGCAGTCAGACAACGAAAACAAATAAATGGCATCCAAATCGGCAAGGAAAAAAAAAGTCAAATTTTCACTATTTGCAGATGACATGATACTCTATTTAGAAAACCCAAGAGATTCCACCAAAAAATTCCTAAAACTAATACATAAATTCAGCAAAGTTGCAGGATATAAAATCAATGTACAGAAATCTGTAGGGACGCCTGGGTGGTGCAGTTGGTTGGGCAACTGCCTTTGGCTCAGGTCATGATCCCGGTGTCTTGGGATCGAGTCCCGCATCGGGCTCCTTGCTCCGCGGGGAGCCTGCTCCTCTCTCTGCTTCTGCCTGCCTCTCTGCCTGCTTGTGTTCTCTCTCTGTTAAATGAATAAATAAAAAAATCTTAAAAAAAAAAAAAAAGAAATCTGTTGCATTTCTATACACCAATAAGCAGCAGAAGCAGAAATCAAGGAATTGAGCCCATTTGCAATTGCACTAAAAATAAGATGCCTAGGAATAAACCTAACCAAAGAGGTAAAAGATCTGTACTCTGAAAACTATAGAACACTTATGAAAGAAATTGAGGAAGACACAAAGAAATGGAAAAGCATTTCATGCTCATGGTTTAGAAGAAAAACACTGTTAAAATGTCTATATACCCAAAGAAATTACATATTTTTTAAAGATTTTATTTATTTATTTGACACAGAGAGAGAGATCACAACTAGGCAGAGAGGCAGGCAGAGAGAGAGGGGGAAGCAGGCTCCCTGCTGAACAGAGAGCCCGATGCGGGGCTCGATCCCAGGATCCCGAGATCATGACCCGAGCTGAAGGCAGAGGCTTTAACCCACTGAGCCACCCAGGTGCCCCAAGAAATTACACATTTAATGCAAATATCAAAATACCACCAGCATTTTTCACAGAGCTAGAACAAACAATCTAAAATTTGTATCAAACCACAAAAGACCCTGAATAGTGAAACCAATTCTGAAAATGAAAAGCAAAGCTGGAAGCATTATGATTGCAGATTTCAAGCTATCTTACAAAGCTGTAGTCATCAAGACAGTGTGGTACTGGCAGAAAAACAGACACATAGATCACTGGAACAGAATAGAGAGCCAAGATATGGACCCACAACTCTACGGCCAACTAATCTTCAACAAAGCAGGAAAGAATGTCCAATGGGGAAAAAAAAAAGTCTTTTTAACAAATGGTGCTGGAAAACTGGACAGCAACACACAGAAAAATGAAACTGGACCACTTTCTTACACCTTATACAAAAATAAATTCAAAATGGATGGAAGACCCAAATGTGAATCAAGAAACCATCAAAATTCTGAGGAGAATACAGGCGGCAACCTCTTTGACCTTGGCTGTAGCAACTTCTTCCTAGACACATCACCAGAGGCAAGGGAAACAAAAGCACAAACGAACTATTGGGTCTTCATGAAGATAAAAAGCTTCTGCACAGTGCAAGAAACAAACAACAAAACTAAAGGGCAGACTATGGAATGGGAGAAAATATTTGCAAACGACATATCTCATAGTATCCAAAATCTATAAATAAGTTACCAAACTCACCCCCAAAACCAAATAATCCAGGTAAGAAATGGGTAGAAGACACGACTTTTCCAAAGAAGACATCCAGATGGCCAACAGACAAGATGCTCAACATCTCTCATCAACAGGGAGCTATGAATCAAAAACCACAATGATACCACCTCACACCTGCCAAAATGGCTAAAATTAAAACCACAAGAAATAATAGATGTTGGCGAGGATGCGGAGAAAGGGGAACCCTCCTACACTGCTGGTGGGAATGCAAGCTGGTGCAACCACTCTGGAAAACAATATGGAGGTTCCTCAAAAAGTTAAAAATAGAGCTACCCGATGATCCAGCAAATGGACTACTATTTACCCAAAGGACACAAAAATACAGATTCAAGGGGCACCTGGGTGGCTCTGTGGGTTAAAGCCGCTGCCTTTGGCTCAGGTCATGATCTCAGGGTCCTGGGATCGAGCCCCACATCAGGCTCTCTGCTCAGCGGGGAGCCTACTTCCTCCTCTCCCTCTGCCTGCCTCTCTGCCTACTTGTGATCTCTCTCTCTCTCTGGCAAGTAAATAAATAAATAAAAATTTTTTTTTAAGTTTTATTTATTTATTTGAGGGACAGAGAAAGTGAGAGAGAGCATGAGAGGAGAGAAGGTTAGAGGAAGAAGCAGACTCCCCGTGGAGCTGGGAGCCCGATGTGGGACTCGATCCCAGAACTCAAGGATCATGACCTGAGCCGAAGGCATTCGCTCAACCAACTGAGCCACCCAGGCGCCCAATAAAATCTTTTTTTAAAGATTTTATTTATTTATATATATTACATATATTTATATTAATATAAAATATATATTATATAATATATATTAATAATTATATTTTATAATTTTATAATTAATAATATATGGTATATATTATTTGTAAAAATTATTATTGTTTATAATATAATTTATAATATAACAAATTATTATTATTAAATTATTATTTATATATAATATATTTATATATATTATATATATTTATATATATATATTCAGCCACCAAAAAGAATGAAATCTTGCCATTTGCAACGATGTGGATGGAACTAAGTGAAATAAGTCAGTCAGAAAAAGACAAATACCACATGATTTCACTCATGTGGAATTTAAGAAACAAAACAGATGAACATATGGGAGGGGGAAACAAAGAGAGGGAGAGAAGGAAGCAACCCATAAGAGACTCTTAATGACAGAGAACAAACTGAGGGTTGATGGAGGGATGTGGGTGGGAGATGGGCCAGATGGGTGATGGGCATTAATGAGGGCACTGGTTGTGATGAGCACTGGGTGTTGTAAGTGATAAATCACTGAATTCTACTCCTGAAGCCAATACCACACAGTATGTTAACTTACTAGAATTTAAATAAAAATTAAAACAAAACAAAACAACACAGAGGCACCTAGATAGCTCAGTTCGTTAAGTGGCCAACTCTTGATTTCGGCTCAGGTCATGATTTCTGGGTCCTGGGATTGAGCCCCACATCAGCCTCTGTGCTCAGCATGAGTCAGTTTGAGGATTTTCTCTCCCTCTGCCCCACCTCCTGCTGGCTCTCTCTCAAATAAAAAACAGATCTTTAAAAACAAAAACAAATCAACACCCCCAAAACAAATAATCCAATTTAAAAATGGGCAGGAGACACAAACAGACATTTTCCAAAGAGGACATCGAGACGGCCAACAGACACAGGTAAAGATGCTCAACATTGGGGCACCTGGGTGGCTCAGTGGGTTGAAGCGTCTGCCTTCGGCTTAGGTCATGATCTCAGGGTCCTGGGATCAAGCCCCACATGGGGCTCTCTGCTCGGCGGGGAGCCTGCTTCCCTCTCTCTCTGCCTGCTTCTCTGTCTGCTTGCGATCTCTCTCTCTGTCAAATAAATAAACAAAATCTTTAAAAAAATTAAAAAGATGCTCAACATCACTCAGCAGCAGGGAAATGCAAATCAAAGCTACAATTGAAGTGTCGCGTCACATCTCTCAGAATGGCTAAAATCAAGAAACAAGAAACAACAGGTGTTGGTGAGGATGTGGAGAAAAAGGAACACTTGTGCACTGTTGGTGGGAATGCAGACTGGTGCAGCCACTTAGGCAACAGTATGGAGGGTCCTCAAAAAGTTAAAAATAGAGCTGCCCTATGATCCAGCAATTACACTCCTGGGTATCTACCCAAAGAATACAAAAACACTAATTCAAAGGGATACATGCACCTTTATGTTTACTGTAGCATAATAAACACAATAGCCAAATTACAGAAGTAGCCAGTCCAAGTATCCATCAATTGGTGAATGGATAAAGAAGATACATATATACACACAATAGAATTTTACTCAGCCATAGAAAGAATGAATCGAAAGAATGAAATCTTGCTATTTGCAACAACACAGGCGCAGCTAGAGAATAGAATGCTGAGCAAAATAAGTCAGTCAGAGAAAGACAAATACCATATGACCTCCCTCATATGTGGAATTTAAGAAACAAAACAAAGGGGAAAAAAAATAAAAGAAGACAAACCAAGAGACAGACTTAACTATAGAGAACAAACTGGTGGTTGCCAGAGGAGAGATGTGTGGAGGGATGGATGAAATAGATAAAGGCAATTAAGAGTATGCTTATTGTGATGAGCACTGAGTACTGTATGGGATTGTTGAGTCACTAATATTGTACGGCTGAGACTAATGTAACACTCTATCTTAACCATACTGGAATTAAAAAATTTTAAAAATAGTGATTTCAGAAACCCAGCTCCAGCTCCTGCATTGTGTTTTTCCAAACTGTTGCTATTCAAGTTTACTTTGTCTGAATCTTGATTCAAACAAACCAACTGTAAAAGAGACATTTATGAGACAATTGGGGAGGTATGAGCAGAATATTTTATGGCATGGAAATACCGTTAACTTCTTAGGTCTGATACAGGATTGTGGTTATGTCCCTCTCTTCTGGAGAAATTTACTGGATTTACAGGTGGAAAATAAAATACATGGGATTAACTTTAAAATCATCTTTTGAGTGGGGTGAGAAAGGAAGGAGAAAGAGAGCATAGATGAAATCAGCTACGTATATGCTAACTGTGGAAGTGAGGTGACAAGTACCTGGGTCTTCATTAAACTGCTCTCTTTACTCTTAACATGTGTTTAAAATTCTCCATAATAACAATTTGCTCTTTATGTATTTACTTATTTTTAAAGATTGTATTTATTTGACGAGAGAGAGAGAGAGAGACGGAGAGAGAGAGGGAATACAAGTGGGGGGGAAAGGGAGAAGCAGGCTCTCTGTGGAGCAAGGAGCCCGATGCGGGGCTCGATCCCAGGACTCTGGTATCCAAGGACATCTGCTAAAGACAGATGCCTAACTGACTGAGCCACCCAGGGACCCCGATGACTTAAAATTTATTTTATTATTATTTTTTAAAGATTTTATTTATTAAAAAAAAGATTTTATTTATTGGAGCACCTGGATGGCTCAGTGGGTTAAAGCCTCTGCCTTTAGCTCAGGTCGTGATCTCAGGGTCCTGGGATCGAGCCCCGCATCGGGGTCTCTGCTCAGCGGTAAGTCTGCTTCCCCCCTCTCTGCCTGCCTCTCTGCCTACTTGTGATCTCTCTCTCTCTCTCTCTACCAAATAGATAAAATCTTAAAAAAAAAAAGATTTTATTTATTTACTTGACAGAGAGAGAGCGATCACAAGTAGAAAGGCAGACAGAGAGAGAGGTGGAAGGAGGCTCCCCCGCCGAGCAGAGACCCCGATGTAGGGCTCAATCCCAGGACCCCGAGCCCACAACCCGAGCTGAAGGCAGAGGCTTCAACCCACTGAGCCACCCACGCGCCCCATTGATGACTTAAAATTTAAAAGGCGACTTCTGACAAGGATGTATTTCTCATTTGAATTAATGAAGTCATAATAAACGAAATTATTTTAGTTTTCCTACTGTCATTTAAATGACAAATTTTAGGGATTCCCGGATGATTCAGTCAGTGGAGTATGCAATGCTTGATGTTGGGGTCATGAGTTCGAATCCACGTTGCAGATAGAGATTATGTTAAAAAAAATGTAAGGCGGGGCAACTGTGTGACTCAGTTGGTTAAACGTCCGACTCTTAATTTTGGCTCAGGTGATGATCTCTCTCGGGGTTGTGAGATAGTGCTTAAGATTCTCTTCCCCCTCCCCAATACCCTCTCCTTCTCTGAGGGAAAAAAAAAAGGCAAATCTTAGCATTTAGTCTCTCTCTTTTTTTTTAAGATTTTATTTACAAGACAGAGAGAGAGAGCGCGCGCGAGCTCGTACAAGCACGAGCAGGGGGAGAAGCAGAGGGAGAGAGAAAGGGAGAAGTAGATTCTCCACTGAGCACAGAGCCCAATGTGTGACTCAATCCCAGGACCCCGGGATCATGACCTGAACTGAAGGCAGATGCTTAACTGACTGAGCCACCCAGGTGTCCCTTTACTCGTCTATATTAAGAATCTCTCCCCAAACCAGGGGTGCCTGGCTGGCTCACTCAGTGCAGTGTGTGACTTGATCTTGGGGTTGTGAGTTCAAGCCCTACGTTGGGTGTAGAGATGGTAGAAAATATTTTTTTTTAAAAGTAACCACTCCTGGGGTGCCTGGGTGGCTCGGTGGGTCGGGGCCTCTGCCTTGGGCTCAGGTCGTGATCTCGGGGTCCTGGGATGGGGCCCTGCATTGGGCTCTCTGCTCAGCGGGGAGCCTGCTTCTCCCTCTCTCTGCCTGCCTCTCTGCCTGCTTGTGATCTCCCTCTGTCAAATAAATAAATAAAATCTTAAAAAAAAAGGATTAAGGATCTATAAAATCCTTCTTCTCCTTTAAATTCTTAGAGGAAACAATCCAAATGTGTAAAGCACAATTGAGGAAACCTGCATGTCCTCAGTAGGAGCCACATGTCATTACAAAATGATGAGTAAGGTCCATTACAGGTAATCATGGCTAAGTAACCTGGATTTCTAAAATTGCTACTTGAAACTCGCTCTGCTAGACAGATACTAGACGGTTCAAGTAAGATGTCTCGTTTGGAAGCAGCCTGTTAGCTGACACGTGTTATGGTTTTTGGTTTTTTTTTTAAAGAATTTATTTATTTGACAGAAAGAGCGAGAGAACACAAGCAGGGAGAGCAAAGGAGAGGGAGAAGCAGGCTCCCCGCCGAGCCTGTATGTACCCCAGTCCTGTATCCCAGGACTCTGGGATCATGACCTGAGCCGAAGGCAGATGTTTAATGACTGAGCCACCCATGCGCCCAGTGTGTTATGTTTTTAACATTTTTTTTAAAGATTTTATTTATTTATTTGATAGAGATCACAAGTGGGCAGAGAGGCAGGCAGAGAGAAGGAAGCAGGCTCCCTGCTGAGCAGAGAGCCCGATGTGGGGCTCGATCCCAGGACCCTGAGATCATAACCTGAGCCGAAGGCAGAGGCCTTAACCCACTGAGCCACCCGGTGCCCCTGTTTTTTAATATTTTTAAGTGTTACAGACTTTCTATGAACAAGGGAAAAAAAGTCCGGTCTCTAATTATATATAAAGTATTTATTTTTATGCACATATTTACCTACAAAATTTACAGACAATCAAACAGTGCCGAATATATAGAATACCCTCTGATGACTTCGTAGGAGCAGAGAGGGTCTTATTGCTGCAGTTTCAATAATAAAATCTCATACACGTGAAAGCCAAGATGAACACAGTTAAGTTAAATGGTAGCCTTGTTAAAAAGTTTTTGTCCTGTGAGTGAATTTTCAGCTTTCTGTCAAGTGGAATTTAAA
>CM052803.1:20825242-20842386 GCA_028533885.1 Nasua narica | reverse complement strand
AGTCGTCATCATCGAGATCATCTGGGGAAATATTGCACACTTCTTGTCAGTTGTTGCTATGACCTTCACATATCTGACTGTAAAAGGAATCCTTTATGGCTTTTTGCTGTTGTCACTTATTTGAAGAAAGGCTGTTTTAGGTCCCATAGTAATGAGTGCGGATTGTCACTGAACATGAGGCCTAGGTTTCAAAATGAGTTTTCCTGTCTGTAAAAATGGGAGAAGAAAAAGCTTTTCAATATACAGTTCCATTAAAAACACCACTCATCCATAAGCCTTGAAGTGCATTTGAAAGGTACCAAAACACCCTTTATAGGAAGTAAAGATTAAGCAATTAAGTTATGCTTTCAAAGTTTTGTGTGGTGCTTTCTTCCTAAAATCTTCATTATTTTTTTTTAAGATTTTATTTCTGTATTTGACAGAGAGAGAGAGAGAGAGAGAGAGAGAGAGAGAGAGAGAGCGAGCGCATCAGCAGGGGGAGGGGCAGGCAGAGGGAGAAGCAGACTCCCTGTGGAGCAGGGAGCCTGATTTGAAACTCCATCCCAGAACCCTGGGATCATGACCTGACCCAGAGGCAGACGCTTAACCAACTGAGCCAACCAGGCATCCCTAAAAGCTTCATTACTTTAAAACAATCTATTTGGGGCGCCTGGGTGGCTCAGTCATTAAGCGTCTGCCTTCAGCTCAGGTCATGATCCCAGGGATCTGGGATCAAACCCTGCATGGGGTTGCTCAGTGGGAGTCTGCTTCTCCCTCTCCTCCTGTTCGTGTTCCCTCTCTGTCTCTCTCTCTGTGTCAAATCAACCAATCAATCAAATAAATAAATAAAATCATCTATTTGATGAACTTCCTGTCCACTGGTTACCCAAAAATCTGCCAGTCAATCCTATAAATAAAATACCAACATGTATAACTTCATGCTCCTTGCCAAATGAAATTTATAAAACATAAATGTATTTGAGCAAAAACATTTTTCCTTTACCAACGTTAATTTTTACCTTTAGGTGAAAATGTAAACCAATGATTGAACACTAAACACTTACACAGTGCTGATGTTCCGTGTAAGTGGATGTAACTCTTCTGTAAGGTCAACTTTTTTTTTTTTTAAAGCAAGCTCAAGGGATGACTGGGTGGCTCAGTCGGTTAGGCCTTTGGCTCAGGTCATGATCCCAGGAGCCTAGGATCAAGTCCTGCATCAGGATTCCAGCTCAGCGGGAAGTCTGCTTCTCCCCCTGCCTGCTACTCCCCCTACTTGTGTGCTCTCTTTGACAAAGAAATAAAACTTTTTTTTTTTTTTAAAGATTTTATTTATGTGACAGAGACAGACACAGCGAGAGAGGGAACACAAGCAGGGGGAGTGGGAGAGGAAGCAGCAGCCCTGGACCAACTGTTTTATTTATCCAAAGAAAAGGTACATGCCATATATTTCAAATAATTCCTCTTCTGAGAGTTCATCTGAAGGAAACTGGATGCGAGCATAAAGCTGTACATAAAAACGTTACTAATTCAGGCACCTGGGTGACTCAGTTGGTTAAGCGGCTGATGCTTGGTTTTGGGTCAGGTCATGATCTCATGGGTTGTGAGATACAACCCTGCATCAGGCTCTGAGCTCAGCAGTGAGTCTGCTTGAAGAATCTCTCTCTCTGCCTCTACCCCACTGGTGGGAGATACTAGGGATCCAGGAATGAACTAAACACACTTCCTCCTGCAGTTTAAGTTCTGGTGGAGAATATATAACATATGTAGTACGGAAACCGCAAACGACTACATGATCAACAGGGCATTGTATCGTGAGGCAGCCATAAAATAGGACAATGTGTAATTAAACAAAACGGAAGACCTTTTTTTTTGTTGTTGTTAAAACAAGGCTCCGTGCCCAGCATGGAGCTCAACATGGGGCCTGAATTCATGAACCTGAGATCAAGACCTGGGCTGAAATCCAGAGTGGAACACCCAACTAAGCCACCCAGATGCTGCCAAAACAGAAGACCTTAACTGGTACAGTGCAGATAAAAAGCCCAAGACCTTGCACGTGGTTTATGTCCAATAAATGGTGGCTCTTAAAGCCTAAAACTGGGTCAAGGAAGCAGGTCTGAAAACTCTGTGATATCTAAGATATCTAAGAAGTAAATAAGAGGGGGCCTGGGTGGCTCAGTTGGTTAAGCGACTGCCTTTGGCTCAGGTCATGATCCTGGAGTCCCAGGATCGAGTCCCATATCGGACTCCCACTCTGCGGGAGGTCTGCTTCTCCCTCTGACCTTCTCCCCTCTCATTCTCAGTCTCTAATAAATAAATACATACATAAATCTTTAAAAAAAAAAAAAGTAAATAAGAATGTGCAACACAATATAAAACGTCTTTGGTTTGTGAGACTCTAGGTGGTTTCATTAGTATTTTGTTAGTTTTTCTTGGGTCAAAAGTGCTGTCAAGATTCTGATCACAAGATTCTCACTTTAACTTCGTTTTTAGCCATTAATTTTTGTTAATTCCGATATGTTGGTATAACTTTGATGCTAATTTTTTGTTTTATTGAAGTATAATTTATATACAGTAAAATGCTCAAACCTTGTGTACGGTTTTATGAGTTTTAACAAGTATATACACCCACTGCCTGGGTGGCTCAGCCGGTCAAGTGTCCAACTCTTGATTTTGGCTTAGGTCATGATCTGAGGGTCATGAGATCAAGCCCCACATCAGGCTCGGTGTGGAGTCTGCTTGAGATTTTCTCTCCCTCTGCCTCTCCCCTTGTACGTGTGCTAAATAAAAATCTAAAACACACACACACACACACACACACACACACACACACACGTGCCCACATAGCCACCACCCAGTTCAGGCTACAGAATATCACCACCACCCAGAAAGTTCCTCTACTTTCTTTCTGGTGAATGGCAGCCCCACCCCTGACACAGACATATCTACTTTCCATAAGTTTTGCCTGTCTCTGGTCTTTAAACAAATGGAATCGTAGAATATGTGTTCTTTTGCATCTACTTATTTCACTCAATGTGATTCTGAGATTCATCCATGTTACTATGTTCCAGTAGTCTGTACCATTTTATATTATCGTGATATACAATATATAGTATTCCACTGTGTAAACAGACCATTTGTTTTATCTAAGGTTTTAATCTGTTTTAAATTACATGAAAAGACATCCATGTGATTTCATTATTAAAAAATCAAATACAGGGGCGCCTGGGTGGCTCAGTGTGGTTAAGCCTCTGCCTTCAGCTGGGGTCATGATCTCAGAGTCCTGGGATTGAGCCCCGCATTGGGCTCTGCTGGGGGGGGGACTGCTTCCCCCTCTCTCTCTGCCTGCCTCTCTGCCTACTTGTGATCTCTGTCAAATAAATAAAATCTTTAAAAATAAATAAATAATCAAATACAGGGGCACCTGGCTGACTCAGTCAGTGAAGCATGACTCTTGATCTTGGGGATGTGACTTTAAGTTCCATGTTGGGTATAGAACTACTTGAAAAATAAGCAAACAGGGCACTTGGGTGGCTTAGCTGGATAAGCGACTGCATTTGGCTCAGGTCATGATCCTGGAATCCCCAGATCGAGTCTCGCATTGGGTTGCCTGCTCAGCGGGAAGTCTGCTTCTCCCTCTGACCCTCTCCCCTCTCATGCTCTTTCTCTCTCAAATAAATAAGTATTTTTAAAAAAAGCAAATAATTAAAAAATTTTTCAAATACAGATAACTCTTCCATCCATCTCAAATGCTATGCCTCTTACAGAAGAAACCAGTTTTAGCATGAATTTCTCCAGACCGTGTTCTACAATTTACACCCACATATATAAGTAATAAAAACCTGATGTTTCTGAGCTGTCTGACTCAATTGGTTGAGCGTCTAACTCTTGGTCTCAGCTCGGGTCATGATCTGGGGGTCGTGAGATGAAGCCCTGTGTCAGGCTCCACGCTCAGCAGGGAGTCTGCTTGAGATTCTCTCTCTCCCTCAGCCCCTCCTCTTTGCTTTCGCCCTAAAATAAATACATCTTTAAAAATAATCCGGTGTTTATGGGGCGCCTGGGTGGCTCAGTTGGTTGAGCAACTGCCTTCGGCTCAGGTCATGATCCTTGAGTTCCAGGATCGAGTCCCACATTGGGATCCCAGCTCTGTGGGGAGTCTGCTTCTTCCTCTAACCTTCTCTCCTCTCATGCTCTCTCTCACTTTCTCTGTCTCTCAAATAAATAAATAAAATCTTTAAAACAAACAAAAACCCTACATACTGGGCACCTGGGTGGCTCAGTCAGTTAAGCATCTGACTTCAGCTCAGATCACGATCCAGCGTCCCAGGATTGAGTACCGCATCAGGCTCCCTGCTCGGCAAACAGTCTGCTTCTCCTTTTGCCCCTCCCTCACTGCTTGTGATTCCCCGCCCCCAAAAACTAAATAAATAAAATCTTATTTTAAAAAATCCTACATACAGAGGCGTGTGGGTGGCTCAGTGGGTTAAAGCCTCTGCCTTTGGCTCAGATCATAATCTTGGGGTCCTGAGATGGAGCCCAGCTCAGCTGGGAGCCTGCTTCCCCCCTCTCTCTCTCTGCCTGCCTCTCTACTTGTGATCTCTTTCTGTCAAAACAAAACAAAGAACAAAACAAAAAAGACCTACATAAAGAATATCATTAAATAAATAACAGTTTACAAATCTAACACCCAACAAGCCATTTTTGGCCAATAATGAACACTGTATATTGAATTTAAGATGGCTTCAATCATAAGACACATCATCATTTTACGTCAGAAAGAAAGATTAAACTGGGTGGGGGGATGCCTGGGTGGCTCAGCTGGTTAAGCGACTGCCTTAAGGGTCCTGGGATTGAGCCCCATGTCAGGCTCCCCGCTCAGAGGGGAGCCTGCTTCTCCCTCCCTCTCCCTCTGTTCCTCTCCCCCCCGCTTGTGCTCTGTTAAAAAAAAAAAAAAAAAAAAAGATTAAACTGAGGGTACCTGGCTGGCTCAGTGGTAGGGCATGTGACTCTAGGTCTCAAGGTCATGAGTTCAAGCCCAACACCTGGCATACAACTATACAGATTATGTGTTAAAAAAAAAGATTAGGGGCACCTGGGTGGCTCAGTGGGTTAAAGCCTCTGCCTTCGGCTCAGGTCATGATCTCAGGGTCCTGGGATCGAGCCCCACATCAGGATCTCCGCTCAGCAAGGAGCCTGCTTCCTCCTCTCTCTCTGCCTACTTGTGATCTCTCTCTCTGTCAAATAAATGAGTAGAATCTTTAAAAAAAAAAAAAAAAAAGATTATACTGGCAATTCTACCAGTTGAACTGTAGAATACTACAGATTATTAGATGCATTTCAATTTCTGAGATGTAAATACAGGTCTTAGGATCAGCACTAGAAGGAATATTTCCACTATTAATCCACGTGGACAATTTTTTTTTAAGGTTTTATTTATTTATTTGAGAGAGAGTGAGCACAAGCAGGGTGAAGCAGACTCCCTGCTGAGCAGGAAGGCTGATGTAGGACTTGGGGATCCGGGGACTCCGGGATCATGACCTGACTCGAAGGCAGACGCTTAACCGACTGAGGCACGCAAGTGCCCCATGCAGACAATTTATTAATGTCTGCTTTATTTAAGCCAAAACATTTCAGTCCTTTCATGCACGTCTATAATTTTCTGCTGTACACAATACTCACATCATCACAGGACATATTGTATTCTGCTAATACCGTTCGACATCGAGCAGCTATACTGAAAAAATGTGGTCAAAGGAAAATGTATCATATGAAGAATAAGCTTTTAAAACAACACCTCGGTGATCAAAAAGGTGCTTTAATTTCATTCAGAGAATAAAAGTCAATTCTGGTAAAGGATACATTGATGGTGCAACAACCCTCTTGTGTATTCCAGCAAAGAACAAGCCTATCAGAGTGATACAGCTAATGGTGAAAAACGGGTGATTCCATAATGATGTGAAGAAGGACACCTGGAAAAGAAAAGTTTGAAATATAAAAATGTTCAGAATCTCAGAACAATACTAATTGTTACCTCCCCACTTGTGCAAAATATATGCAGAACTTTAATCTCTGAAATATAAGGATTTGAAGAATTTAAAATAACCCTAGTTCTGTTTTGCTGTGCCATAAAAATAAAAACAGTATCTATTTCATATCTTTAATGTAGCAAGATAATAGAGCAATATTCCCTCCATCCATTTCAAAGACTTTAACCATTAAAAATTCATTCTTATAATCAAAAACCATCCTTTCAAAAATGTTTACTAAACTCTTCCTGGTAAAAAACAATTTAAAAAGCAGAAGACTGGAGGCATCTGACTGGCTCAGTTGGTAGAGCACATCTCCTGATCTCAGGGTCATGAGCTCGAGCCCCATATTAGGTGTAAAGATTATATATATACAGACACACACATATATATAAAAGCACAAGACTGTACTTTGTGCAGTCTGTCTTGTGCATCTCCGTTCTCCCAATATCTGAAGACACTGTCTTGTGCATCTCCGTTCTCCCAATATCTGAAACAGTGCTTGGCAAACACAGGTGCTCAATTAATACTGTTGAATGAATGAAGATAAGTCTCTGATCTGAAGTCAATGAAAACACAAGTCAAAAGTGATCTAGTTACTCTCCCTGTTAAAAAGCTTCCTTTTAGGAGTGGGATAGACGCTATCATTCCTAGCCTGGTCCCAGTCGAACCATTTCCTGCTGCACACACACGCTACCATATTCCTTCTATCCTCTCCTACGTGGCCCCATAAGATTCAGCTCCAGTATCATCCTCCCCTCTCTGTGGGAGCAAAAAGTGAGTTTGGTTTTGAAGCTATAAAGATTTATTTATTTTTAAAGATTTTATTTATTCATTCGATAGACAGAGAGAGTATAAGCACAGAGAGCAGCAGAGGGAGAGGGAGAAGCAGGCTTCCACTGAGCGCCTGACTTGGGGCTCAATCCCAGACCCCTGGGATCATTATCTGAGCTGAAGGCAGACGCCTAACTGACTGAGCCACCCAGGTGCCCCTGAGGCTACTGAGATTTAAATGGTCAGAGGACACTCAAGCAGGGAAAGATCAGTAGCTACCTATAAAGAAGGTAGGTTTAGGGGCATCTGGCTGGCTCAGTCAGAAGAGCATGTGACTCTTGATCTTGGGGTTGTGAGTTTGAGCCCCATATGGGGTACAGAGATTACTTAGATAAAACTTAAAAAAAAAGGTGGGGGGAGCACCTGGGTGGCTCAGTCAGCTGAGTGTCCAACTCTTAGTTTTTGCTCAGGTCATATTCTCAGGGCTGTGAGATGGAGCCTCACGTTGCCCTCACGGGGGAACCTGCTTAAGATTCTCTCCCTCTGCCCTTCCCTCCACCACTTGTCGTGCTCATCTTCTCGAGAAAGAAAGAGAGAGCAAGCAAGCCTATAAGAGAAATTAAGAGCTAATTTCAGATCTGGGCATAATCAGATGACAGCAGGAAACAAGACAATGGGAGTATGTAAGACAAGAGTCCAGGACCCAGGACTGAAACAAGAGTGGGCACCGAAGCCAGACTACTGGGGGATAGCACTATAGTCTGAAAGAGGAAAAAAGATGTGTTAAGAGTCTGGAAAAAGAAATCCAATGGACTAGAAACTAAATGGGAGCAACAGAACTAAGCCAAAGGCATCTATACTCCACTCTTCATACCAAGAGATGCATACATATTTTAAGACCAAGAATAAGCTTACAAAAAGCACCAGGTAGCTGGCCTAGCATGCTACAGGTTAAATAAATTTGTCAAATGAAGAAACGAGAGACTGAAAACATCAGAAGGGAAGAAGCTCCCAGAAGGATGAAATTCTGAAAAGGTTAATAATCCAGAGGGATGTCTCCTTAAAACCTTCAAGGACAGTTTAATTCCCACAGGCCAGCTAGATTTCCTGTGGCCTGCACAAAGTAAGCACATGGAGTGTCTCATGCATTAATTTTAATTAGATCAGTCAACATCGCCCTTTTTTCCTCCACAGCAATAATCAACTGCACCTAAATACCAGTAATACTTTAGATCAGGCATTCGTGTACTTTCTAGCTTGCTCTATTCCTTCTTTCCTTGGGTTCTTCCAGATAGTCACGCACTGGATTTTGAGTTTGCAACTCCTGCTAGAGACAAGTGCTGTTTAAAACTCCTATCAGCTTTGAGGTTATTAAATACTGAAATATGAAGAGCTAGCCCTTAGGCTAATAGTTATATTCTCACCTAATTTAGAAAATTACATTAACTACAGAGTTTTGGGCCTATTTCAAATTACATTTAATTCTATGTTTTATTAAGATCTCAACTAGCTGAAATCAGCTTATATTTTTCCCAATTAGAAGTCAGATTCATTTCCCAAGATAGACCTTTTCAATCTTCTCACCAGCCTCCTCACTCTTCCCCTGAAGATGAGCACCAAGCGGAGCCTTAAGATCAGACTTTTATAAATGAACACACAAGAGAGTTTCCTATCTGTCATAAAAACCCCTCTATTAATGTAAAATTCCATCATCAACCTCTCCTATCTCCTATTCTTTTATATCTCCACCCCAATAGATAAAGTCAGGGAGACTACAGGCTAAATAAATCCCTGACTGCCTGAATTGCCATTTGGACTGCTGACAGAAGCTTTGCTATTAGGTTTTTCTTCTGTATAACCTAACAGGTTATAAATAAAGCTACTGGAAGTAATCTACCTAATTACAGTTTAAAAAGGGATGTGGACTTGAGATTTGAGAAAACGAGTTCATTATGACCTAAATAAAGCTGCACTAAGGCAAAAAAAACTTCACTGAAATACTGGAGACTACTGCTTCTCTAATTAAAAAACCTCAGTTTGAAATTAAGGCACACGTTAGTAGAAAGAAGTAGAATTTTGAGAAACATTCTGTCAGAATTGATCAAAGGGTGCTTCGAGAAATAACATTATGAAATCTTTTATTGCATTTGGTATAGGGATGTTCTTGTACAGTGCCCAATGGGAGTTCTCTCAGTGTTTCCTTTATTAAATTTCAGGCAGAAAAATTTTTTTAAAGATAAACGCGGAGAACAAAATCTTGGCTACCTTACGGAACTCAGAGACTAATTTATAACTCAGTTCTGGCAAGTGTGGTGGTCCACATGGCCTTGTCTGAGACCTGGTTACCTCCCTGTTTTTTGATCTTCTAGTCTAATCTCCCCCCCATCTTGACGTTTTATTACATTAAAATTTTGCTGTTTTATCACGTTTCCTGCAAAGATATTTCAAATGCTTGTGGGATGATGAAAGGTACTACCAAAGATAAGTCATTGAAGAAAACGGTATTTTATAATTTTTAAAAGCTGGCACAGATGATACTAAATGAACAAAAGAGAAGACTAATTTTACACTGAAATACATACAAATTGTGAATATCAAATGTAAAAAGATGTGTAAGAAGCTCAGAAATGAATGAGAAGTAGTGTAAGTCGGGTATTTCTTAGGTCTTTTTCTCTGTAACAGATAATCTACAACACACCACCAACGTTTTTCTTAAGCAAATTAATATAAGGCATACATTTAACATAACGATTAACGTCACTACTAGTAATAATAGGTAGCATTCGGATAATACTTTAGAATGAACAGAGCACTGCTACATCATCTCATTCAATCCCGTAAAGATTTTAAATCAAAACTTCTACCTTTTGTGTCTCGGGATCTATTAACCAGTTCCAGGCACCAGTAGCTGTACAGACAGACACCACTATAAGCAGCACTGATGAAAGATAAACACGAAATTAGTAAGGAAATAAGCTGTTAATAAATGTACACTAATACCACCACTTCCTAATCCATGACAGCCAAAGGATGCAGCACTTTATTAAACAGAAAATGCATTCGACTGAGGAATTAGGAAACTTGCTGTAAGGCCCTGAGGAATTCTCTAACATACGATGAACCTTGGTAATTGAGGATGATACTGTTCCCATTATTACTTTAGTCAGAACTTACCAAGATAAATGAAATTAAAATTAGTAGGGACTTTCAATATGCTTTGCGCTGATTTTGCAGATCTTATAATTCAAATTAAAAAACAAAAAACACCTCTCATTGTCTACTGTAAACAAACCAAGCAATGATTCCTTTATGAATGCATGGAGAATCCTGACTAGAGGATTCTGCCTCGCAGACAACTGCCCGCTGTTGAGTTAAACAAGGCTGGTGTCAAGAAGTGGAGCACACTGATCGGTATCAGGTTTTCTTCAGAGACTTAAAGAAGATCAGGGTCGGAATTACTGATGGGAGAACTCAGAAAAGTTTTTCTCCCCACTAAGCTAGAATTATTTTAGGAATTCTAAATAGATCCTAAACAAAACTTAAGAATGAATGATACAGAGGTGCCTGGCTGGCTTCATTGGTTAAGTCTGTGACTCTTGATCTCAGGGCTGTAGGTTCGAGCCCCAAGGTGGGTGCAGAGATTACGAAAAAATAAAAATCTTAGCAGGGTGCCTGGGTGGCTCAGTTGGTTAAGCAACTGCCTCTGGCTCAGGTCATGATCCTGGAGTCCTGGGATCGAGTACCGCATCGGACTGCCTGCTCAGCGAGGAGTTTGCTTCTCCTTTTGACCCTCTCCCCTCTCGTGCTCTCGCTCACTCTCTCTCAAATAAATAATATCTTAAAATAAAATAAAATCTTAGCCATGCCTGGGTGGCTTAGTGGGTTAAGTAGCTGCCTTTGGCTCATCATGATCCCAGGGTCCTGGGATCAAGTCTCACTTCTGGTTTCTCGTTCAGTGGGGAACCTTCTTCTCCCTCTGCCTGCTTGTGCATTCTCTCTCTCTCTGACAAATAAATAAATAAAATCTTAAAAAAAAATGTTTAAAAAAATAGGGGCGCCTGGGTGGCTCAGTGGGTCGGGGCTTCTGCCTTCGGCTCAGGTCATGCTCTTAGGGTCCTGGGATCAAGCCCCACATCAGGCTCTCTGATCAGCAGGGAGCCTGCTTCCCCCCCTCTCTCTGCCTGCCTCTCTGCCTACTTGTGATCTCTGTCAAATAAATAAAATCTTTTACTATGGTAAGTGCTGCAAAATGTGTTAAGCCTGATGATTCACAGACATGTACCCTGGGGCAAATAATACATTATATGTTAATTTAAAACAATTAAAACATAAAAAATGTTTTAAAAAAATAAATAAACTCTTAAAGAAAAAAAATTTAAAAAAAGGAACAGGGGCGCCTGAGTGGCTCAGTCGGTTGAGCGTCTGCTTTCGGCTCAGGTCATGATCCCAGGGTCCTGGGATCAAGCTCCCTGATCAGTGGGAAAACTGCTTCTGCCTCTCCCCCGGCTTGTGTTCCCTCTCTTGCTGTGTGTCTCTCTCTCTGTCAAATAAATAAATAAAATCTTTTAAAAAATAAATAAAAAATAAAGGAATAAATGGTACTACTGGAAAATAATAAAGGGGCACCAAAACCTACTTAATATTCTGGATATGAAGGTACTGTCCTTCTGTTAGGACACACACAATTTTAAAATATAAAGACCAAGGGGTGCCTGGGTGGCTCAGTCGTTGGGTGTCTGCCTTCGGCTCAGGTCGTGATCCCGGGGTGCTGGGATCGAGCCCCGCATCGGGCTCTTTGCTCTGCGGGAAGCCTGCTTCTCCCTCTCCCACTCGCCCTGCTTGGGTTCCCTCTCTCGCTGTGTCTCTCTCTGTCAAATAATAAATTAAAAAAAAATCTTTAAAATAAGTAAGTAAATAAATAAATAAATAAATAAGATATAAAGGCCAAGATTCAAAGAGCAGTAGAAACGTAAAACTTTATCTCGAATTCCTGGTGATACACTTTTAGAAGAGGCAAATCACCAGAAAATAATCTCATTTTAGGTCCCTAAGAATAGAATCAAAATTTCAAAATTACATTTTCAGAACAGATTAGTTCTTATAATGCTATATTTCTGATAAGAAATACATCACACTACACAGAGGTTTCTTTTGAAAAATGAAGCAAAAGCAAAATCAAACCCACTGGCAGGGACCTCAAAAACATACTTTTGATTGGTACATTAACCAAGCTGATGTCATTTATATGTAAGCATTGAGACCATGAATCACAGAAAAAGTAAAGTACATTCACTGTATTTTAAGATACCACAGCATCATATACATTTTACAAGACTTTGAAGTAGCAGTGAAATAAGGTTTTAGGAGTAATTCCTCCCTTAAACCAAAGAACCTGAGAAAATCAGCACTTGTAAATTCTGACCAACAAGAACTCTCACAGCATACAAATAAAGCTTTGCAGATAGATCGAATAAAAATATCATGAAAAATCTTGACACAGAAAAAGACTCCTAACTTCAGTAGTGCTCTCTGGTCCCACAAACTGAATTACACTTTGAAATAAAACATGTTTTCCACATGTGCTGCTGTACTTCCCCCTTGGCAGGAATTAAATTTCAATAATACACATCCAACAAACTAAGACTGGTCCCAAGATAAGTTAGCAAAGCATTCTGTTTGCTGAGGTCATCACTTAGGTATTTATTTGCATTTCCTAAGTATTTCCATGGGGCAAAAACCGTTTTTTCAAACCATACTTGGTAGTACTCATGACATCTCAAACAGGCAGTTGCAAGGTGAATGTTTGCTAGGATAGGCTGCAGACCAACACCATCATGCTCTGCTAAAATCAACCAAAACTAATTTCATAACCTTTGCAGGTGTATGTTAAATATGATTTTCCTCAACAGAACTTTATTTCAATAGTTTGTAGGCAAGTTGTAAAACTGCTAAAGAACTTCCTGAAATTTTTATGTGTCGTTTATCAATATTATAACATTTAATAAAAAGAAGTACATGTATTTTAATGGCAAAATGAAAACCCGGCCATATGAAATACTGTTCTTTTAGTAGAGCCAGTTCCTTTCCTTAAACATTTCTTTGGTGGGAGTGCCTGCTGGCTCAGTCGGTAGAGACTGCGACTCTTGATCTCGCAGGGTTGTGAGTTCGAGCTTCACATGGGGTGTAGAGATTACTTAAAAGTAAAATCTTTAAAAAACCTTTTTCTTTAGTATACCTTGTTTACAAAGCTAAATAAATTTAAAAACTGTCAAAACACCAAGGAAATCTTATGGTTTAGTAAAGCATTTGTTAGGAAAAGATTTTACACAAAAACAAATCATTGCCAGGCAGAGATAAAAGTACCGTCAGTTTATTTTCCAAAGAAACGTTCAAGAACTTACTTCTCCAACGTCCAGTGGCAGGTTGCAAACAATGAATATATTCTGTAAGTCTCCTCTCAAAAGCCTTGAGATCTAGGTAAAAAGATTTCAATTTTCCAATTAGCCACTCTTACTAGTTTACATCTATTAAGATGAAATTTTAGATACTCTAACTGCTTCAGGTCTTACACACCAACTTACATGTATCACTGCACTGTTTACTTCGTTTACTATGACAGCTTTAAGCACTTGACAAAAACATTAGGTTTCTTTAATTCCAATTTCACATATAAGGAAACTGGCTGGTTCACTTTTAGAAGCTTCGTAAAATGGTATGTGGAAAATCAGCAGCAGCCTCAGCCGGCGCCAAAAGCTAGAATTTGGGGGGTTGCAAATAAAAGGATCAAAATCAGGTCGAGTTTTAATTCTGTTGGTCCCAAGAACCTTCTATTAGAACAACGTATTCCCTAACATCAAAGTCTTCGAGGTCTATTTGACCGCAATGACCCGATTCCGATTTCTAGCCCTTATATTTAATTAATGGCTACGCTTCCCGTCTGGTCTTACTGGATTTCTGATTCGGCTAACGGGTAGGTGTGGAGACACTCCCCTTTCCTCCCACAGAATGGGTTACAGGTGATCTTCGGGGCACTACCAGAGCTCAAGCTCGGAGGCCTTCTAAAAGGGGTGTCCAAGGTGCTCCTGAGTGAGCAAGGGGGGAGGCTATCATTCCACAATCGCGTCTTTTAAACTTTAAAAGAGGATCGAGACACTCCCTTCCTATGGCAGTAAACCAGAAACCACAGCAGGAATTACGGATACAACTCCCGGGGTTACGGAAATGAGATTAAGTGAATTAGCACACACAAAGCGCAAAATGGAAAATGCTTGCTAACGAATAAAAAACAAAAGTAGCCCAGCCGAGGGGCTCCCAGTCTGAGCTTGGGGGATGAGAGAGCTGACGCAAGTCCCCCAGAGCCCGCGGAGGCCATGCGCGCCGGAACGAGAGTCCGGCCGCCCCTCCGCCCGGCCCCCGCGCCCCCGCGCCCCCCGCGGTCCCGGCCCCTTCGTGGCCTCCTCTCGCCGGGGCGGAGTCTCCGCGACTCCAGCCCCTCCAGAGCCCCGCCGGCTTCCGGAAGGAGCCCGGGACCTGCCCGGGCGACCCAGGAGGCCCACTCTACCTTCCGCCTGCTCCAGCGAGTTCATGTCGGGCGGCAAGCTCCGGTCACCGCCGCGGCCCCGTCTGCATCGCAGCTCCGCGGCCCCCGCCCGGCCCGCAACGCCAACTCCCACCTCTAACCGCTTCCCTCCGCCCCTCACCGTCGTACCGCCCCTCGCCTACACCCACTACGATCATTGGGCATCTCTTCCAGACCCCATAACTAAGACGGATTTCTATTGGTTAGCTTTCGCACCGGCCTCGGGGCCTAGCGTTGGACGGTCGGCCGGAGGGACCAAGAACTGCCGGCGGCCGGGCTGGTGTAATGCTGGCGCCGCCTCCTGCCCTGGGGAGGAACTGCAGCCTGCCCAAGCCAGTTCGCTCATAAGTATTAGTTTCCTGCCTGGTTCTCTCATTCCTCAAATATTTATCGAGCGCCCTTTACCTTTCCGGGGAGTGTTCTGGTCGCTGACGAGGGGTAAGAAAAAAGGAGCTAGCACTCCCCTCTAGGATTCAAGGGGGTAGAGAACTAATTAAAACCCAAATGATGGATTTAGGTTAGAGTACCTCTTTTCTTGAAAATCCAACTACTTAAGTAGGCATTTCTCCCTTGGTTAGTTTTTTTGTCATGTTACCCAATTTTCCCAAAGTTTACCAACTTTCATAAATCATAAAGAAGGCAAACAAAGTATGAGCCCCAGTACCCAGAACTTAAAAAAATCTGTAAGGTATTGACCACATTTATATTTAGCTAAATATAGATTTCCTCACTTCCTTGTGGTCATATATTCAAGAACTATTTATTACATGATGTTCTAGGCACTGTATTTTATCAGGATACAGGTAAAAAAAAAAGATACAGGTATGAGCAAGATAGAGGAGATTCCTCTCCCATTACAGCAGGCGATAAACATGCAAATAAGTAATGCAACTCTTGATCTTGGGGTCCTGAGTTGGAGTGTGGCCCTAGGTGTTAGGCATACAGTTTACTTAAAAAAAAAAATGCAAATAAGTAATTAATTTCAGATAAAGATAATTGTATGAAGGAACTAACAGAGTAATGCCATATGATGAGCCAAAGGAGGAGTAAGTAAGTAATAAATTTATTATTTATTATAAATAAATAAATAAATAAATAAATAAATGTAAGCCCTGAGGCAGACTCTCCATTTTTACTTCTTGCTCAATGCTCTATTTCTCCGTCTCCAAGTCTCGTTCATCATCACCTTTTCCTTTGACACCCAGCAGTGTTAGAGAATGGTTATTGAATATCTGTTATATCTCAGGTTCTCCTGGGCAAGATCCTGGGGAGGTGAGGAGGGAGACAGACAGATGAATAGGACAATACAGAGCGCTGTGGTACATGGAAGCTTTGCTAACTTGCCTTCCAAGGAGACCTGTTGGGGCACTTGGCTGCCTCTGTACGTGGAGCCTGTGACTCTTGATCTCAGGTTGTGAGTTTGAGCCCCGTGTGGGGTATAGAGATGACGTAAATGAATAAGTCAAAAAAAAAAAAAAAAAAAAAGGGCAGAGGCTGGCTAACTGCAGGTTAGCCTGTTTGCCTGATGGGGTATGCAAGTTTCTATTTCCAGCAAGGAAGACCAAGGACTACCTCCTGGGTGCTCCCTCTCTTCTTTCATTTTCAGCTGTGCTCAAATAAATGTTGGGGCACCTGGGTGGCTCAGTGGGTTAAAGCCTCTGCCTTCAGCTCAGGTCATGATCTCAGGGTCCTGGGATCGAGCCCCGCATCCCGCTCTCTGCTCAGTGGGGAGTCGGCTTCCCCCTCTCTCTGCCTACTTGTGATCTCTCTCCTCTGTCAAATAAAGAAATAAAATCTTTAAAAAATAAAAATTAAAAAAAAAAATAAATGTTGAACCTGTCTTTGAAAGGGTATACATTCTTAACGTGTCACCAGCATCTACATCTATGGGCTCTGGGCATTAAGAGGCAGTAAGGGAGGAGAGGAAGAAAATGAGCCTCATAGTCAGGTTAAGAAATTTGGAACCCAAGCTTTGGGGAGACCAAAGGATATAGATTTGTAAAAACACCGTATCAATGAGATTTGGGAAGAAGATAGTCAACAAGTACTTAAGTGTACATGTTCAGGCCCTGGGACATAAACTGGGAATGCAAAGATACCTACAACTAATTCTGCCTTCTGCAAAGTAGAGTTCAGTGTAAAAACAAACTGAAACAGCAGACTCTGAAAACATCAGGGAGGAGATGAAGATCCACTTTGAAGAGGGAAGTCCAGGACAATAGCTAAAGTTTGTTATATTTTCCCAGGGGGTCTGATACGACATCTTCTATAGTTCGGGCGTGCTAGGGCTCCTTTAAATCCTACATCAACAGCACTGAGGGCCAGAGTGTCTATAGTGTCTATCAAACCCGTTGCAGAGATGAGTTTATAGGTGAGCCCGTGAATCGATCAACTCCAACCCTGTAGCTGGAGTTACTCTTGACCTTTCTCTCTTCTTCCACAGGGTACATCAGATCACTTGGCATACCTTGTTGGCTCTGCCCTCACCATGGATTTAACCTTGAACCACTTCTCACTACTTCAACGGCAACCACTCTAGTCCAAACCATCATCTAACCTGGGTTTACTTCAACGATCTCCGGCTCTTCTCCTGCTTCCACCCCTGTCCCAAGCAGTGCTTTCCAAAATACTGAAACATCACTTTATTCCTGTGTTCAGAACCTTCCCATGGCTCCTGAAAGTAACTGCAATAATAATCTTCATACCATCTCCACGGCTGAACTTTCTAAAATGATTTTGACCAGCTATCTGCCTCCTCATACACTTTTCTTTTTCTTTTTTTTTTTTTT